>CM038218.1:27699275-28945021 GCA_021442155.1 Cymbidium sinense
GAGTTGTGGATATATCTAAACCTAAACCCAATCTAGATACACTTTCTCAAATCAAATCCAGATTCAAATTTTAAATCAAATCTCAAATTCAAATTTCAAATCTAACTTCAAATTTGACTCCAAATGATTAAAACCCAAAATCAAATTCAAATCCTAAGACCCTTCCTAAGCCATATGAACCACATTCACAAGCTTAGCCAAAACTCCCTTTAGATCAAATCAAACTCAATTGATCTATTTATATATCAATTATTCTTTCATTTATATTCATAAATATAAATGAAATCCATTCAAATGACCAAAACTATATCAAAATCAAATCCAAACTCAAGCCCTTTAAGCCAATTCTTTGGACTTAACCAAATTATATCTAAATCAAGTCAAAATCAATGGATTCTCTCTCAATCAATCATTCATTCATCATTTATCTAAATATAAATAAAATCTACAATCATCAAACCAAATCGAAGCCAACCCAAGTCAAACCCAACTCTTTTGACTTGAAATTTTCAAATGAGCCAAAATTCCTTAGACTCCAAATTGATTATCGCTGAATTTATATTTCAATCTAGGGCTCATATATAAGTTCAACTAAACTCGAATCAAACCAAAACCAAACCAATTGACCCACTTAGGTCCGCTTGACCCAAAGTGACCTAAAGGGCCCATTTGAGCCAACTTCCAATCCAACCCAAATTAGATTGAACCAAGCTCACCAAAACCTTCCACCATGATTGTTGATCACCCTAGAATGATCAATTGTAATCAATTAGGTCAAACCAAGTCAACTTAGTCATTTGACCAAGTCAACCCTTAGCCCAAATGAACCAAAACTAGCCAAAACTCATCCTACATCAAATTGATTGAAACCAATGATTTAAATCAACCCAAAATCAATATTTAAATATGACTTGACCCACCAAATAAACCAAGCCTAATCGCCATTTGATCTAAGTTGACCCAAATTGGCCTAAAGGACCAAATTGGGTCAAATCATGATCTAACCCAAATTGATTGCAACCAATGGCTCAAGTTCATTTCAAATTGATTATTGAACTTGACCAAAGCTATAATTAAACCCAATTTGATCAATCAAGCCCAATTGAGCCATTAAGCCCAAATAAGCCTAAAGGGTCAATTTGGCCTAAATCCAAATTAATTCAAATCAAAGACCACATTCATCTTCAATTAGCCAATCAAACATGAATCAACCCATAACCCAAGTCAATTTGGCCAATTTTGGTCAAATTGGTCAACTTGACCCAATATGACCCATATGACCCAAATTGAGCTAAATCCCTTAAAACCAAGCCATGATCCATTGGGGGCTGATCAAAAAGAGAGGATTCTAACCAATATGACCCATATGACCCAAATTGAGCCAATTTTGGTTTAATTATTTTGAGGATTCTACTTAGTATTTTCTTTAGTTTAATTTGACTTACACTTAGCAATTAAGTGTTATAAAGAGAGAAAAAGAGAGGATTTCTCTCTTTCATCCCTATCTTAAGTCATTTCTAAAGCATATTAATTAAACTTTGTTCTTTTAAGTGAATGAATTTTACATATTTTAAATTAATCCTAAGTTTAAATATACTTTAAATAATTTTATTCAATATGACAGGCATCCTAAGATTAATTTGATTGAATTATTATCACATGACACATATTCAACCATTCCTTTCCATCATATGTAATATGCATATGATTAAATCCTAAATATACCTAACATACAATATATTTCTTTTAGCACGCTTTAAATGAAAGATGCATAAATATATTTTTGTAGAAATTGGGATTTTCACTCATTAGCTAATGCACATTCAAGTGTACAAAAGTTTTAAGCAAGTACTTCGCCATTGTTAAACTAGGGGAGTGAGATAAAGACCTCCTTGAGGCTACTTAAAGCCTTGCATCTCCGGAATATCCAGACTAGATATACTCATTATTCTTAAATACACATGAATGTATAAATGACTACGAGAATGAAAAATCATGCAAAAGTTGTATTTCTTTTAATTGAATTATTTATGCATATGGAGTGAAGTTGAAAAAGAGATTTTCATTCATTAGTTAAATGCACATACAAGTGTATACAAGTTTTGAGCAAGTACTTTGCCATTGTTAACTGGGGAGTCGTAAAGACCTTTTGGGATACTTAAAGCCTTGAGTCCCTAGAATGTAGACAGATATACCCACTATTCTTGAATACACATGAATACAAGTGACTACAAGAATGAAAAATCATACAAAAGTTGTATTTCTTTCAATTGAATTATTTATGTATGTGGAGCTAAAGTTCTATCTAAATTCTAACATAAAAATACATAGGAATGAATTCAAACAAATGTTGTGTCCTTTTCAAATGGGCTATACACAAGTTAACATTCAAACTTTATGTAAATCCATATATACTAAAAAAAGAGAACTCTATATCACATGTTCTAAGCTATAGACACATGCAAGCTTATAGCTATTTATAACTATTATCACTCCAAATATCATGGTTGACTTATAAACTTTTGAAAATAATTTTGATTTAATAGTGATAATATCCACACATATTATAAATTTAATTCAACAAATGCAAGCTTAATATAAGGAAAATCATTTGATTTAATCAATTTTATAAAAGATGAATGCATGAATCAAGTGACATATAACATTTAATATGATTGGAGAGAAATAAATAAACACAAGCATGTGATTTCATTCAATTAAATTAATTCCTATAGATAATCATATCAAATAAAATTACTTAAAGCAAACCAAATCTTTTTAATGTCACTTTTACTTTTATATTTAATTTGATTTAAGGAAAGTGAGAGGAAGGTTTGCTAATCCTAATCTCATCCCATGTTTGTAAGTTAATTTGATTTAATGAGAGGTAATTAAGTTGATTTTATGGATTGATTTAGTTAAGGTATGAATTAAATCAATTAATTAACCCTTACATATATTACCTTAAAGTAATTAACTAAGTAATTATGAGCCAACAGATATGAAAATAACAATTGAAAAGTAAATTTTCCATGAAATGAAATAATAATGAAATTCATAAATTAATAATTAATAAGCTTAAGGAACTTAGTTAATTAATTTTATGATTTTTACACATATGAGCAAATCATAATTTCATTAAATCTTTTAGCTATTAAACACCTAAAGGTCTACCCATGAATCAATGAGAAAAGATGTGTTTTGGATTTTATTTGGTTAATGAAATTAATCACTTAATTAAATTTAAACTTAATTGTCACATGGGTTAACTATCCTCCAAATGAAATGGACTTAGGAAAAAGATTAAGAAAGAGGCCCCAATTCAATATTTAAGTCTTCACTATTAAATAGTGACAAATGAGCTCAATTAATTCCATTGAATTAATTAACTCTTAATCAAGTTTGGAGAGTATTAAGGCCTACTAGCTTATTCTCCTAATTCTAACCAATAAACCCAACAAAATTAGGGAGATAGAGGTAAAATAATCTCAAAAAATTGTTAATTAATTAATTAATTAGAGAGTAGTTAAGATAATTTTTTAATTAAATCCTATTTAAGCTCTAATTAATATTCAAAATTAATTAAGGATATTTTTAATAAATTTCTCTTTGAACTACCATCAAAATGAATATATTTGTATTTTATAATTTTTTTTTATGATTTGTTATAATTTTAAAGTTAGTGATTTAAATGATTTGTCATGATTTTATAAAATCTATTAATTTATTTCACTAAAATATACTACTTGAACTTCAAATTTTAAAATCTCCTTCAGAAATCCTTTGACTTGAAATTTTATGGTAGCATTTAACTATTTCAATCCTTGAAAATTTTATATCAATCTAACTAGTATTTTTAGTTTAATTTATGAATTTAATTTCTCCTAAAACCTAAATTAAGCCCAGAATACCTAATATAAATTTGGTATTTTGGTCTCATTGGATTCCTCTTGGAAAGATAAATTCAACAAGCCTTTATTTATATTTTTTTGTTGGGTATTTTATTTTCTATAAATTTTTGAAGTTTTAGGTGATTTAAATAATTTTAAAATGAAAAGATTTTATTTAACCCAAATAATTATTGACTTTAATAAATGTTGACAATTGAGCCATGGTTCGCATGGCCAAATATGAAACTATTTCATCTAAAGATGATGGTCTATAAATTTTAATTGAAGTGAGAGGATTTGGCTTAATCTTAGTTGTCCATCTAAAAGAGATCAAATATTTTCTTTCCAAGACTAAAAAAACCAAGGTCAAAATTGTTATGGGGATTGGGATATAAAATGAAGAATGCTATGAAAATCTATGGGAAACTCCTAAAATTATGCATACATTGAAGTAAATAAGAGATCCTATGGCCAACTAAAGTATTTGGAAATGACCTCACTCGGGATGATTTTTGTGGTTGATCGCGTTCTAGGTTGTGAGATGAAGCTTTAGGATGGACCTAGGCTTTTTCCTCCATTTGGAATGTCATATCAACCAATAGCCATCACCTTCTCACGAAAAACTGCTCAATTTTTTTGTTCTTGACTCAAGGGAAGTGGGGAAGGGTGTTGGTTGCTTATAGCTTCAGTGAGTGTGGTGCGAATAATGTACTTTGGGAGCTTCTTTTCTCCTTTCAAGGAGGTGGCTGAAAATCCCATTAAGATGATGGGATGTGGGCATCATAACTTACTTATAGTGGGCTGAGACAAGGTAGAACCCCATTTGAGGGGTTTGATGGCTACAAAGGTGATGGGAGAGTGAACTTTACCATAAATGGGTGGAATTCTATGTGGGGAGGATTCATGAGGGATTTATCTTGGATTTGGTTCTAAATGAGTTTGGGCTAATTTTGGGCTGATCCTAAGTGGGTTTGGGTTGGGTTTGATCAGCTCTGAAGATGTCATGAGTTGATTTCAAAAGATTTGGCTCAATTTGAGTTATTTGGGTCACATTGAATTATGTTGGGTTAGGTTGACCAATTGGTCAAAATGGGTCAAACCAAGGCTTGGGTTAGGTTCAAATGATGATTTGAAGAGTTTTGGTTCAAGTGGTTTCAATTAATTTGGCCTAGGATTGATTTTGGCTTATTTGGAATCAAATGTATCATGTTGACCAACTTGACCAAATTGGTCAAATTGGCTTGGGTTGGGTGTTGGTTCAAGTTCAAATGGTTAATTCAAAATGATTGTAGGGTTTGGTTTGAATCAATTTGGATTTAAATTAGAGCCAATTATACCCTTTAGGTCAATTTAAAGTTGGGTTAGGTTATGATAATTGGTCAAATTAATTAGTATGGCTTTGGTCAAGTTCAATAATCAATTTAGAATGAATTTGAGCCATTGATTGCAATCAATTTTAGTTTGATCATGATTTGACCCATTTTAGCCCTTCAGGCCAATTTGGGTCAACTTGGGTCGAATGGCCAATTGGATTTGGTTTGGCTCAATTGATGGTCAAGTCATGTTCAATCATTGATTATGAGTTGGTGTGAATCAATGGTTTCAATTAATTTGGTGTAGGATAGGTTTTGACTAGTTTGGGTTACATATGGGCTAAGGGTTAACTTGGTCAAATGACCAAGTTGACTTGATTTGACCCAATTCAAGGCAATTGATCACCCTAGGGTGATCAATGATCTCGATATGGGATTTGGATAGGTTTGGTTCATTCTAATTTGGGTTGTATTAGAACTTGGCTCATATTAGTTCTTTAGGCCACTTTAGGTCAAGTTGACCTAAATGGGTTAATTGACTTGGTTTTAGTTTGATTAAGGTTTAGTTGGATTTATATATGAGCATGGAGTGAAATATAAATTCAATCAATTGGGCTAGGATGGGTTTTGGTTCATTTGGAATTTTTAAGTTAAAAGGGCTAAGTTGGGCTTGATTTGGTTTGATTTCAATTTGGCTAGATAATTATAGGTTTCATTTATATTTGGATAG
Organism: Cymbidium sinense; assembly: GCA_021442155.1. Lineage (NCBI taxonomy): Eukaryota > Viridiplantae > Streptophyta > Magnoliopsida > Asparagales > Orchidaceae > Cymbidium > Cymbidium sinense. The sequence goes on from CM038218.1 coordinate 27,705,209, forward strand.
ATGATTGAAGGAATGATTGATTCAAGAGAAAATTCATTGATTTTGGCTTGATTTAGATGAGTTTTGGTCAAGACCAAGAAATTAGCCTAATGGGTCTAAATTAGGTTTTGATTGGATTTTGGATTTGGTTTTGACTATTTGAATTTATATTTCATCTATATTTGGGAAGATAAATGAAGATATAAATGAATTATGAGAAAATCACTTGAGTTTGTAGTGATTTGGAAGCAAATTTGACTAAGCTCATGGAGGTAGGTCAAAAGGGCTAGAAGGAAATTGACTTAATTTGATCTAGTTTGATCATGGTGAATGTGGGTTTCATTTATATTTGTCATATAAATGAATAGATAATTGATTATAAAATTAATTGATTTTGGGCTGATTTGGGTTAAGATTTGATTAAGCTCATGGAGGTGGGTCTATATGGCTTAGAAGGGTCTTGGTTGGATTTTAATTTAGTTTGATTTGTTTTGGCTATTTGAGTTTGGATTTCATTTATATTTATGAATATAAATGATATAATAATTGATTTATAAAGAAATCAATTAATTTTGATTTAGTTTAAAGTGGATTTTGGCTAAGCTTATGAGAGTGGATCATAAGGCTTAGGAAGGATTTTGGAGCTTGGATTTGATTTTGGGTTTCAATCATTTGGAATTGAGTTTGGACTTGAGGATAAATGATTGAAGGATTGAATTGATCTTGGAGAAAATCATTTTAGTTTGGATTGATTTGAATTTGGTTAAGGCTAAGGCTATGGCATTCAATTATACGGTTTAAGAAGGGTTTTGAGCTTGGATTTGATCATGGGGTTGATTGTGAATTTTAGAAATTTGATTTGGTATTTGGAATTTGAATTGAATTTGAGGTTTGATTTGAGAAGGAAAACATAGATTGAGTTTAAGCTATAAGGTAGAGTCTCCCTAAGTCCCTAAACCTACCTATGGCTAACTAAGGCTCTAGGCTTAGGTTAAATGTTCACCTAATCACTAGAAGTATCTTAAGACTAAGGAACTCTTAGTGTCTATAAAAGTCCTAGATCTATGATGAGGAGATTGAGAACTCACTCCAAAAGTGAGGTCAACATTGACTTAAATGTCTTATATTGTGAAATATGCAAACATTTTGAGAGAAAAAAGCAATCATTTTGAAAGCTTGGGCATATTTTTAAAACTTAAATATTCTAAATATATACTTATGTATATATTTTTAATGAATCAATACATTCATATGATGAGAGTTTAATTCATATTTGAGCAGTTAAATCCTCCTCCCTATAGGGACTAAAGTTAATAAAATTGATTATTTCAATGAAAAATTAAATAATTAATCTCAGCAAGGTTGCATATAAAAACCAACATGAAATGATACCTCAAGTTGATCACATTAAGCCTACTCTTACTATTTTCATAAAGCCTTTAATTATTTTAATATGGTTATTTCATATTTGGAGATTCAAATATTTAATTTCAAAAATCTTAAAGTACAATTACAGGCTTCAATCTATAGATCCAATCGTCCTCCTATAGAAGTAGAGTTGATAATATCTAATGTGATATAATGATATTTCAAAGTTATAGAATCGATCCTTAGCAAAAAGTAAAGTTGACAAAGTCTACCCAGATGATGGTGTTGATTGAGAATATCGTAGGAGAGGTTTACTATTATCAAAATTTCCTAAAATCTTCAATGTTAAATGAAATTCCTATCAACTATCAAATATCCAAAAACATTTTAAAATAAGAAAATTGATTAAATGAAAATTCATCACACACACATATATATATATATATATATATATATATATATATATATATATATATATATATATATATATATATATATATATATATATATATATATATATATATATATATCAATCATTTGTCATGACAAATTTAATGTTAACTCAAGCTCAAAATTTAATAATATCTATGTATCTTCTTATATTACACTCAAAATATTTTACACCATTAAGGATGTGGCCTCCTCTGCGTGATTTGTAGGCTCCATATAAGCGGTTATGACGAGCCCTCGACCGGTGGTTTGTAATAGGCTCCTAAATTATGGTCCGTAGCGTATGTTCCCCTTTTACCTCTTTGAGTTGTGGATCATAGGGTATACCTAATAGGGCATAAAGCTCATTGTTAGCTAGGGTGGACTTAAGATTGTTACATTTGAAAAATATCAACTCTAATCCACAAGGTTTCCCTAGACGACGCAACCCATGGCTACTGATAAGGATTCTTCGATCAGATTGGGTCGACTACCTCCTCTAACTGAGTGGACCAAGGATCATGATAGCTCGAGATGATGGAACCATGAGATCTTGATCGGGTGCATCATCATTCCCCCAACCTTATGCTTCAAGCATACAAAAATGATGAATTTTATTAAATTTCAAATCCAAATTATTGCTACTATACACTAATCAATTAGTGACATATGACTGGCTATAATCGAAAGTTCTGTCTCACTAATTGGGGAGGGCTAATTAACTATAGGTGCTTGTGCTTATAGGAAACTTGGAACCATATCTAAAGTCCTCACCAAATGAGGGTGATGCCTTATTTACCACTACAAACAATCATCTGCCATCTGAAATTTTTGTTCAACACAAAATCTATACTCTTGTTCCATCAAGAGGCAGAGCATGAATTTTCGGAGCATACAAATCTTTGGTGACTCCGCTGGTGATAGGTTTCTCTTTCTATCTTTGGCTAGATATTTATTTGCTATAGTAGCAACTAAATATTTGAAAATTAAAAAATGGTGATTTAAATGTGTAATAAACTTAAATTATTAATGGATAGGGCTCTGTATTAAATGAATAATTATAAAAAGTATAATTTTATTACACTATTATCTTATTCTGTAGTATCTCTGTATTTTTAAAAGTATGAGGTAAGATGATAATTATCGATTACTAATCCTCATCTTTCATTTGTGCAGAATGAATCTACAAAATACTCCTTTCAATGTTCAACTTGGGCATGGTGCAAACATCCATTTAGCTAACACCATCATCAACACAGGGCATGTTGGAGCTACCATTCAATTAGCTAGTGTGGATTTCCTAGCCATTATCACTGTAATTCCTGAAGTACCCACCCATGGTGCACTTGTCCGAGGCCATGCGTGGCCTCGGTTCTTGAATCGCGTCATGCCCACCAACCCATGCAATAACCAATCTCTTAGGAGGTCTCTTGAAAGAGAACTTTGGTGTTTGAAAGACTAGGTCAGCCTGAAGCCCCTATGATGAAAAGGTCACCATTGGACAAACTGTATCTTTGATGCCTCAAGGCATAACAAAATTTGCCAACTGAAGCCTTTGTACTAGGAAGACATGATTTTGAAGCTTCCTCATCTAGAAGTAAATTAACTAGAAGACAAAGAAGAAGAAAAAATGAGCATGGCTCATGAGATCCTCCCTAAATAAAGGAACAAGCAATATTAATAGAAGTGAGTATTCCAACCATACGACTTTGACAATCTAAAATGGGTAAAAGGAATAGCTCTACTACTTAGGTGAAGCTCTTCGGGTTCAACAACATCAAGCCCTAGAACCATGGAGGAGACAACCTAAAATATTGAATAGAGATAAACAAAGTTCAAGTAGGAAAAGGATCTTAATGAAGAAGAAAATTTTAAAGGAGATTATGGGAGTTAGGAGGTTTATCTTTATGATAACTAGTCATCAAACTAAGTATGCTTTCTAGCATCATAACCTGTCAAGAATCCATACAAATGAAAAGGAAAGATATGGAGGCCAAAACAATGAAAATGAAGAAAGGAAGGATGTGGCATCATGTAGCCAGAAAATAAAAAAATAAAATAAGTGGATATAAAGAAGGAAGTTGGTGATAAAACATGATGATCGCAAGAGAATCCTTTGATATCATCAATGATTCAATAAGAGAAAAAGTTTATATCATGATAAGAAATGTTTGTTAGTAAGCAAATTATGGAGTTGATCAAAATTATGTGCAAGAAGAAGAGGATGAAGAAGATACTATGAAAGTAGAAGTCGTCTATATGGTGAAACATATATATGAACTTTCTCTAATCAAATATAATTTAAATTATGTTTATGAAGGAGAGCCATCTACAAAATGGATCTTCAATCTTTATTGAAGAAGAAGAAGAATATCAAAATGAAAAGGAGATCATGAGTTGAAGTTATATGGTTGAACTAGAAATGATCAATTAATTCATGAATGTGTTCATACAACAACAATGTTAACCAAAGAAATAAATGTTCTTCTGAAAAGAGCAAGGAGGAGAACAACAAAAGAAATAAAGAAGAAGAAGAAGAAGAGATATTTATTGGCATCATGAAATAATGAAACAAATACAAATGCAGCGTTAAATAGAAGGTAAAGATAAGGAATTTTTATAGCAATTGAAGATGAATGAGATGATGACACAAATGAATATTATGATGGATATGGTAAAAATATCACATGGCACTATGCTAATCACAAGTAGTTAATGATACAATGTTTCTAATCATGATAAGCTCGCATGTTATATCAAAGAAGTTAATAGCTCTTCAACCTATAATTCAAATTATGGCTAGTAATAGAATAGTAACAACAAAAAAATAAAATGAAAATATTTAGTTATAAGAAATAAAACTGAGATGCATTACCCAAGTGAATATGATCAAGTATGTAAAAAGGTTAGATAAAAATTTAATACTTTCAATGGGTGTATAATAAAATAACATTTATCCCAATTAGGCTATTATGATAACAAAGGGAATGCATGCTGCCAATTCATCAATAGCGACCTCAACTACTTTAGTATATGAAAATGATCAAATGATTATTAAAACTTTGTATAGAGATAATGTTCATGAAAAGGTTCATCAATTGAAAAATATGATAATGACTTCCTTGCTAAAAAGAATAAAAAGATGAGTCTGAATTAAATCATTCATAACTAAGCATGAAATATGAACAATAATTGAAGGAATAACATGCGTCATTGTTAATGGGCAAATATGGATGATAAATATTCAATGTATGACGTCAATCACAACATTCGGACTTTCTTGATGAGTGGCCAAATTTGAAAAAAGTTGAATCTACAAGGTGAAATCTCACATATAAATCAAAAGAAAAAATAAGCCATCTCAAGAAGAAATGACTCATGCCATTCTTATAACTCAAGTGGGGAAAAATGGGTGATCTATAATGTAGATAAAGAAAATATCATGTATAATAATGATAAAACAATGAAATTGTTCATCTAATCAAGCTAAAAATTAGTGTTATAGGCAATGATAAGCCACATACTTTTCTAATGGAGAGAAAATGAGAAAGAGATTATGAGAGAAATCCATCTCTAAGAAAAGATGAATAAAGAATATTCATTTAGAAGGGATAGTGTGACAAACTATTTTGACAAGCGATCAAATCTACAACAGAAAGTAAAAGGCAGAAGCTTGTCAGTTAATATTCAAATTATTATTGTATCAGGTGATCATCATTTTGAGGATTATTATGTCTTCAAAGATTGGTTGAAAAGAAGTATCGATAAGGTAATTCACATTATCTAATAGTATTTTATCAACCAAAGAGAGTCTAAGATGATTACGTCCTCTTCATCATCCTAGAAAGAAGAAGAAAAATTAGTTTCAGAAAAGAATATCTCACCAAAAAGATAATAAAGATGTTGAAGCAACTTGAAGGAGTTCTGGTATGGAAATCACCTCTTGAAGATCGATTTAAAGTATGTTGAGATTATATGCATCAACCTCCATCAATTAGACTAATCTAACTCATTCCAAAAGAAAAGAAGAGCACAAATTCTACCATATCTCTTAAAGCCAATCAAACCAAATAAAATAAAGAAGAAAAGAGAAGATTAGAAGAGTATCACCAAAGACAAGAGTTAGACTTGTAAACTTATGTATCCATGTTGAGTTAGATGAAGAATATGATAGTGAATTTTGCCCTAGAGACTTGTCATCAATGTGATGATGTTCTTAACAAGTCACTCCAAAATGACAATGATAATTAACATGACTAACCCATTGGTTCTTCTCAAAAAAAAGAAGAAAGAGCGATTAACATCTAAATTTTGTCTAATAATTCAACAAAAGTAGCTTAGATAAAGATTTATGTTTTCATGGAGAAGAGTCGACTTATCAACAACATCATGTGAAATGTATGAAGTTGAAAAGTGACTCTATCTTTTGCCAATCCTCAAAGAAAAGTGAATTAGATGAAACTACATCTTTAGACGAATCTGAATAATACAAGGTGATTCAAATTCAATTGATGAGTGGTAAAGTATTACCACCACCATCAAAGAAGGAGATTCTAAACAAAGACAAATGATAACAAATTAAATTCAAAGAAGATATCGTTCCCAAAGATCTCAAAATAAAATCTAAATTAAGTGAAAAGATAAATTATAATATTCTATCACATTTGAGAAATATCCCTACACAATTAAGTATGTATGAGGCTCTCTTAATGTCAAAAGATCTCCAAGAAACTTTAATATAGGCTTCAAAGATCCAATGAGATATGAAGCTTACTTTGCTAAAATTGTATTTAAATCATTGCCTCAAGATCTCCCTTATCATATTTTTTTGAAGAAGATCTTATGTTGGGAATATTAGATCACACCATCTCTATATGTATCATAGGAGTGATGGTATCTTGACAATTGAATACTGATTGATCTAAATTCTTCTATCAATCTTATGAGTTTGAAAGCACTAAGAGAATTATCACTTGATATTTAACATCTTGGAACGGATAAGTTGATGATTCATGGTTTCAATGAAATAGAGAACTTTGGGTTTTATCCTTACTCAAATTTGAATTTATATACAAAGCCAAGTTTCATGTGATCAATCGATACATCATTGAGTCTTGATGAAGTATGGTCCCATAAACTTTGCATTAGTGTATGAAGTATATAAGAGATGGAGAAGAGTTTAAATTAGACAACCTACAACCATTCTCTCCATAATAAAGATTTATGAAGATGCAAAATATTTCATCCCTTTGAGCCTAAGCCAGAGCCTCTTAAGGTGGTAGCATCACTTCAAGAACTAAAAATAACTTAAGGAGAAAGAATAAAGGCAAAAGAAGAAAGAAGGTAATGACAACTTTCCCTAAAGCACTTGATTCTACATCTAAATTAAGAAGGCCAATTCTCATTTGGGAAGTGACACAATGAAGAAGATATCCCTATCAAAAGGGAACTTATAAGCTTTAAGAAAGACAAAGTATAAAATAAGTGAGTCGATTTAGATTATGATTTTGAATCTACTTATGAAAATAGGTTTGTGTTTTATTTTTTGTTTGAATGAAAATGTTGTTATTGGGACATCACGTAGATCTGTAGATGTACTCATTAGGGTGATTGGGTGTGACATTGAGAATGATGCTATCTCGAGGCAGTCACCATCTTATAATGGTAATCTAATAAGGACTAGGACAATGGGTTTTCAATTTACAAGAGATCTTTCCCACTTTACATGGAAAAGTAAAGCAAGGTTTATTTTAAGCGGGTTCATTAAGTTCTCTATGAGGCAAGCTCATAGTTAATTACATCTTAAGGAATGAGATTTCTTAAGAATACTCGATTAAGTAAATGATCGTTGTCTCCAAAGATTTCAAACATAGAACTATGAACAAATTAGTTATTTCTGGAAAATCAAGTGGGATTGATAAAAAAGGAGGGAGTTATTATCGAATCTAAAGGGAGATGAGCAGGGGATGCTCATGATACTAAGAAATTTAGTGAGCATCCTAAACTATCCTATGGTTGGGCTTTATATTTTTGAAATTTAAATAAGATTTTATGTTTGAGTTGAATTTTTATTATAAATCTAAGGCTTATAATTCCACAACATAAAATCGTGGAAATGCCTAAGAGGTGGGGATTTATGCTTGTAGTCCACAAAAGGAAATAGGAACCTCATATCCTAAATCTAGAGAGTTTTGGTAAGGACAAGGCACGACCTAAATCTAAAGCGAAAATGGGTACATGGTTTACCTCCATAAGAGAGGATAAACCATCCGACTATTGGACTTACAACCGCTTGGTGGTGGTCGCCAACTAACTCCTACGATTTTAAATACATGTAGGCAAGTCTTGTGCTTTGAAAGATGACTAAGCTGTTGTTTATTTAGAAAAGAGACAAGTCCTTAAACACACTCCCTAAGAGACTAGATCATGAAAGGCATGAATAATGACTTAAATCTAATGCAAACTTTGTCAAGTTTTATTTTGATTTTTGGACATTTTTATTTGACACATGCTATGGGATTTCATATGCGTAATGCATGAGAAAATTAATTATGGGCCAAAATAGAAAAGAATGTGTTTCCAAAGATCAATCCATTTCCTCTGAAAAGGTGGAAGCCCTCCATTAGCAAGAGTGAACAATATGATTTATGCGATGTGAGACACAATATCCTAAGATTGCTAAACCTTTTATTTATTTTATGTCCTAGGATTTAGGTGAGGTTATGAGTTATTTAGTTTAATTTTGAGTTGATTAATTGGATAGAAAATTTATTTTTTAGAGCTAATCAAATCCAGCCATTCGACCATCAAACAATTAAGAAACTAAAAAAATCATGTTGTCCTAATTGCGTAATCATAAATATAACATCAACCAATTTATAAAATTAGTCAAAAGAATAAGAGGTGATATGGTTTCCGACAAAAAGAAATGTGAGTAGAGCTCTACCTTATATTAACCTCACTTTTGGAGAGAGCTCTTAACCTCCTCTTCTTAAACTTAGGACTCTTCTAGACACTAAGAACTACTTAGTCACAAGACACTTATAGTGATTAGGTGAACACCTAACTTAAACCTAGAGACTTAGAAGTGTTAATCATAAGATTAGATGCCTTAGGGTTTAAATTACCAATCCCATAGCCTAAACCAATCTAGATACATTTTCTCAAATCAAACCAGAATCAATTCACTAAATCTCAAATTCAAATTCAAATTCCATCTAATTTCAAAATTTGACTCCAAATGATTGAAACCCAATCAATTATTCAAAAAACCCTTCCTAAGTTATATGAACCACATTCATAAGCAGCCAAAACTCCCCCATCAAATCAAACTCAATTGATCTCTTTATAAATCAATTATTCTTTCATTTATATTCACAAATATAAATGAAATCCAAATTCAAATGACCAAAATTATGAAAATCAAATCCAAACTCAATCTAAACCCTTTAATCTAATTCTTTGGACTTAGCCAAATTCTATCAATATCAAGTCAAAACCAATGAATTTTCTCTTGAATCAATCATTCATTCAATTATTTACCCAAATATAAATGAAATATACAATCATCAAATCAAATCGAAACTAAACCACGTCAAACCCAAGCCATTTGACTTAAAATTTGAAATGAGCCAAAATCCCTTAGACTCCAAATTGATTACTGTTGAATTTATATTCCAATTTAAGGCTCATATATAAGTTTAACTAAATCCAAATCAGACCAAAACCAAACCAATTGACCTACTTAGGTCCACTTGACCCAAAGTGACCTAAATGACCCATTTGAGACAACTTGATCCAACCCAAATTGGATTGAACCAAGCTCACCAAAATCATCTCATGATTTGATCACCCTAGGATGATCAATTGCAATCAATTGGGCCAAACCAAGCCCAATTGGCCATTTGATCCAAATTGACCCAAATTGGCATAAAGGACCAAATGGTCAAATCATGATCTAACCCAAATTGATTGTTGCAATGGCAAGTTCATTCCAAATTGATTATTGAACTTGACCAAAGCCATATAATTAATCAAGCCCAATTGGTCAACTTGACCCACCTAGCCCAAATTGGCCTAAAGGATCATAAATCAAATCAAATTAATTCAAACCAAAGACCACATCCATCTTCAATTAGCCAATTGAACATGAATCAACCATATCAAAGCTAATTTGGCCAATTTTGGTCAAATGGGTCAATTGACCCTATTGACCCATTGGGCCAAATCTCTTGAAACTAAGCCAAGACCCATTGGAGGCTGATCAAACCTGACCCAAACCCATTTAGGATCAGCCCAAAACCAACCCAACCCATTTAAATCCCTCATGAATCCTCCCTCATATAGGATTCCACCCAACCTCATTTAATTCCCCCTATCACATGCACTTAACTCCTCCCCAATATTTACATTGAATAAATCTGATCATATGACAGCGAGTGAGGACTTTGGAGAAAAATTCAAAGTCCTCAATCAATCTATCATCCATCCCAACCACCCCAAGCAAGATGGCAATCAATTTGGAGCCAAAAAATTTCAAAAAAGATTATATTTTTGGCCATTATAAAAGGAGGGGGAGATGAGGCTTTAGATCTCTTCCTCCCACCACCATTCAGCCCCAAAAGCTCCCCAAAGCAAAAAAGGAACCCATCCTCTACTTCTTTGAGCCATTTTGAGCTCAAAAAATATAAGTAATTGCTCTTCCGGTGAGGCGATAGACATCGGAGAAGATGATGTTAGAAGGGAAGGCTAAAGATCACTCCAAAGCTTCCTCACATACCTAGGAGTTGCTGAATCTTCACCACCGAAAATCATCCCGGTAAATTTTGCCAAACCATAACCCCTTAGGATTTCTCACATTTTGTATTAATTTTCACTATTTTAAAATTTTCTTAGATAATCATTTTACTTTAAATCATCTTTTAGGAAATAAAATTTTTTTATGCATCGGCAAAATGGGTCCATTTGGACAAGTTTTGGCTTAAAACCCTCATTTTTTCTAAAAGGTCGAAAATCGTTAATCATCGGTGACTCACAGCCACCATCCGATCCCGCGGTTCAAGGGATCGGACGGCTGATGCGAATCGAGCCTTGAGATCATTTATGCGATCAGGCCATCGTCGTGGTCACCTATCGGATGGCTCGGATGACGTGGATCGCGATCGGATGGCTCGATCACGGTCGAGCGGATCTCGATGCGATCGGGCCGTCGATCGCAGCGGTTCGCCTGTCACGGCTCGGTCGCGCGATCGATCGCCTCACGGATCGCGGATCCGATCTAAACCATCTATGATCGATGGTCGAAACAGCGCGTTATTTTCTCTTCCCATCCAAAAGCGATGTCGGCATTATTTCATTTTAAAAAAAATTAATTTAAATCACACGAAACTTTAAAATTCATAAAAATAAACTACTCAACCAAAATTACAATGGCTCATTAGATTTGCCTTTTAGGAATCAACCAAATCAAAATCTCCAAAGTTCATTGAGTATTGTGAGCTTAATTTGAGTTTTAGTAAAAATCATATTTTATTTATTAAACCAAAAATATAAGTCACATTATGTTGAAATTTTAGGAATTGAAATTAAATTTAAAACACACTTATCATAAAAGTTCAAGTAAAGGACTTACGGATTGAGAGAAATTAAATTTTTGAAATTGTCCATTTTAATAAAATAAATCAAATAAAAATTCAAAAATTAACTAAAATCTTTAAAATGGCTTAAATCACTTCAATTGACATATACGACTCTTAAAAAATAATGTGATATTCTGAATCTTAATGAACCCCAAATAAACACTTAAGATTAGAGTTTAATCAATTAAAGAGTTAATTAAAATATAACATAAAAATAATTTAAATATTAAATCAAAATTAGAAATGGAATAGCACCTAAGCAATCGTTATTCAAATCTCAAATCAGAGAAATATTATTCTTAGAGAAAATTAAATTAAATATGATTAAACCTATTTAAGTTAATAAAACTCAATTAAATGATTAAATCTTAAATCAAACTCAAAGCCCAACAAATTTAGGAAACTTTAATCATTTGATACTAATCTAATTAAACCAAATAAAATTAAAGTAAACTTAATTAATATATGATTAAATCACATCCATTTGGAATAAGATAATTAATTAACCATTAAATATTTCAACTAATAATCAGCATATTAATGAAATCAAACAAACATAATAAATGAATCAAATCATGTAAAACCCTAATCATGAATAATCAAACTTAATTGGTCAAATATCTAATTAATGCAAACTTAATAAATTAATCCATCATCTTAATAAATCAAATTAACTTTATAAATCATAAAATTAATTCAAATCAAACACTTAATTAATCTACTTAATTTAATCACACCTTTAAATAAACTAATTGAGTCAATTAAATTAATCATATTAAACTTAAGCAATCAAAATAAAATGCGGTTAAATGCTAAACAAACCTAATTTAACATAAATCATTAACTCATTAATTACATCATTAACCTAAATAAATATGAAATCAAATTTAAAATTAAATAAATTTTTATTTAATTTAATAATTAATCATACCTCTTAAATAAACTAATTAAGTTAATCAAATTAACCATGTTAAACCTAAGCTTTATCAAACATAGATATAATTAAACACTAATCAAAACCTAAATTAAACCTAGATCATTAGGTCATTAATCTCTAATTAAATGAACCTTTAATTAATCTAATAATTTTAATTGACCCTTAATCAAACCTAATTAAATCAAAACATCTAATCTAAAATTAATTAACCAAAAAAAACACATGAACTTAAACAAACTTAAATTTCATTAAATACTAAGGATATTGAATTATTATGATTTGATTAAATCGAAATATCTAATCTAAAATTAATCAACCAAAAAAACACATGAACTTAAACAAATTTAAATTTCATTAAATACTTAGGATATTGAATTATCATGATTTGATTAAATCCAAACATCTAATCTAAAATTAATCAACCAAAAACACATGAACTTAAATAAACTTAAACTTCATTAGATATTAAGGATATTGAATTACTAAGATGCAAATAAACTAAAACATCTAATCCAAAATCAATCAATCAAATACTTAAACAAATTCAAATTCTAAATTCTAAATCAAGTCAAATCGAATAAATTACACAAATTCAAATGGGCTAATTAAGATACTTAAGGACTTTAGTTATATTCTTTAGGAACTAGGATGTAGAATAGGGTGAGTTCCATCTACAAGTGGAACTCATTCTACTCTTCATTCTTGAAAACCTAAACATCATCTTAACCAAATAAAAGTGAAATAAAAATGAAGAATAAATCATTAAATCATTTAAATTAAAATCACCCAATGGTAAAATTTAAATAAATTCAAACTCCAAATTGAAACTTAAACTAAAGAAGCTAGTAAAGTCTTATTACACACAAGCCTTAAACACACATTGAATGCAAAGTCACCACTTTTAGTGCTATGTTAGGGCATTGTATGTATGGTGTTTTGTTTTGTTTTGTGAGATAATGCTTTAGACTAATATGTTAGGGTGTATGTTTAGTAGACTAGATGTTAGTCGTTATTAGCTAATCATATTTTATCAGGGGTTACGCTTAAATTGTAATAAAATATAAATATTTTTATGTAGGTTGCTTAGCCCTAAGCGTAACCCATGTTAGGACATGTGGGCTTGGTTACCCATGTGTGAGGTCTAAGTCCAAATTATTCATATAACTGCTTTGGTTGTATGGTGTGTTTAAACATTTATTTTGCAGTGTAGCAAAATAGATTTTCTTTTCCTATTTTTGATGTAATTTTGCATTAAGAATTAGGATTAGTGCTATGGGGATTAAGATGAGCAAGGCAAGGCTTAGTTCTTGCCTGATGCCTTTGGAGCAAATCAAATCAAAAGAAAGTGAATGAAGAAATGAAGAAAAGAAGACTCCCATAGCATGTATTATTATTTTTGTAATCTGAGTTGTATAAGGGTAGAGCTCGGCTACCATCCTTTTTTTCTCTTTTCAAGGTGTACGGCAGAACCCAACCGCACTGGCCTTTTATTCTTTTATGGTAGTCTATAAAATTGTTTGATGTTGTGTTTAGATTATGCATTAGAACAGTATGCTTTTCATAGTTTCTTTATTGATGCTTGAATGTGTGGCCTGGATGCGGTAGGCTCTTAGGATAAAATTAAATTTTCTACCCAATTAACAACTCATAACTAAAATTTTAAAATAACTCATAACTTCACATAAAAGCCTAAGAATTAAATCAAGATAATAAAATTTTTAGTAACCCCTTAGCTGGATGGATGAATATATAATATCATGCATATCATATTATTTCACTCTTGTTAAGAGGGGACTTCCATCTTTGCTAGAGAATCAAGCCTTAACCCCTGAGAGCCTTTGGTGAAAGAACATTCCTTTCTCTTTTGATTTGGCATATAATCAAATTCTCATGCATTTAGGCATACAAAATCCCATAGCTAGTCAAAATAAAAGTTCAAAAGAATCAAATAAATTTGATAAAATTTGCATTAGATTAAGCCATGGATTCATACCACTCATGCTCTAGTCTCTTAGGGAGTGGGTTTAAGAATTTAGTTTTCTTTTTAAATGAATAACAACCTAGCCATCTTGCAAAGCATAAGACTTGCCTACATGGATTTAAAGCATAGGAGGAATTAGCTGGCTGCCACTTCAGGCGATAATAATTCCAACAATCCGGTGATTTATTCTCTCTTGTGGAGGTAAACCATATACCCATTTTTACCTTAGATTTAGGTCATGCCTTTATTTTGTACCAAGGCTTCTTAGTTTATAAATTTGAGGTAGATGTTTCTTTCAAGATACAAGCATAAATCCTCTCCTCTTAGGCATTTCTATAATTTTATGTTGTGGAATTATAAGCCCTAGAAATCTAATAAAATTTCAACTCAAATAATTAACTCTCTTCATTTCAAAAAAAAAATATAAAGCCCAATTATGGTATATTAGAATGCTCACTAGGCTTCCTAGTATCGAGCATTTCTTACTTTCTCCTTTGTATTCTAAAAAATAAGTCTTCTCCTTGATCTATCCCATTTGATTTTCTAAAATAGCCAATCCTTTGATAGTCTTAACCTTGAAATCTTTGGAGACCCTAATTGTCTACTTTTTAATCAGAGTATTCTTAAGGAATTCCCATTCTTAGGATGTAATTAACTATGGGGCTTGCCTCATAGGGAACTTAACAACCCGACTTAAAATAAACCCTACTTTACTTTTTCATGTAAAGTGGGGAAAGATCTGTATATTCAAGACCCATCATGCCTGGAGTCCTTATTAGGTGATTAGTCCATTATAGGGTGGTAATTTCTACCTTTTGAGATAGTACATCATTCCTTAATGTCATACCCGATCACTTCAATAAGTACCCCCCTAAGATCTACATGGTGTCCCACATCTTGAAAATAAATACCACAACAACCCAGATTACAAATGAATAATTATAATTAGAAGGAATTCATGTTATGGGGGTCTTCATTCTTCATTCTTCATTTTTTCCATTCTTCATTTCTTTCTTCATTTCTTTCTTCTTTTCTTTCTTTCTTTTGATTTGACTTGGGATGTAGTTTGCTCCAAGGCTTCACATGGTATATAAGACATGGTCTTGTAATCAATATTCACCTTAATTCCCCCCCATAACATTCATTCTAAATTTCAATTGCAAAATTTACATAAAAATGGAAAAGATAAATCTAACTAACCTACAAAATAAATGCTAAACATACCCACAACCCAAGCAATTATATGAATAATTTGGAATGGCACCCCACACAAGGGTAACCAAGTCCACCTATCCTAATTTGGGTTTTACTTTGGGGTATAAGCAACCTATAAAATAAAAGCATTTATATTTGTATTACATCGCCTCTTAAGCACAACCCCTGTATACATGATTAGCTAAAATTGTCTCCATCCACGCACATGACACCTAACATCCTAAAAAAAATATTACATCATAAAATAAAATCATCATCAAACCATGCACCCCTAATAGAGCTAGAAATGGTGACTTAGCCTTGTGTGTGCCATTTAAGGCTTGTGTATGTCTTAACTAGGCTTTAAGGTTAAAATTTTCTAAGTGTGAAAGGTTCAATTTAGAGGTGTTTTCATTTAAGTGATTTAGTTGATTTATCAATTTTAGTTGGTGATTTGATTTGGTTTGATGAACCTACACTTTACTAAATGTTGTGAAGAGAAGAAAAGAGAAGAGAACTTCTTTCATCCCTTAAAACATTTCTAAGGTAGAGATTAATTAATTTTCTTTTAGTGAATATTTATTATGTGTTTTAATTAACCCTAAGTTTAGATTTGCTCTAAATATCCCTATTTAATAAGAAAGGCATCTTAGGATTAGTTAAGGTGAATTACTACCACATAACATACAAACATTTTTTTTCCACCATGTATACCATGCATATGAATGATCTTAAGCATACATATACATGCAATGCAAATTTTAGCACACTTTAATGATGAATGCTAAGAGATATTATTTGAAAATTTGATATTCCATGTCTTTATTATGTAGAAAGGGGATTTTTCATCCATTAACAAAATGCACATGTATAAAAGAATAAGTGAGTATGCCATTATTTTTTATACAGGTAAGGTACAAGACCTACTTAGGCTATTTTAAAGCCTCACCCAGATGTAGACTAATATACCACTTTTCTTAAATAC
The DNA here is from genome assembly GCA_021442155.1 of Cymbidium sinense. Taxonomy (NCBI): domain Eukaryota; kingdom Viridiplantae; phylum Streptophyta; class Magnoliopsida; order Asparagales; family Orchidaceae; genus Cymbidium; species Cymbidium sinense. The sequence continues at coordinate 27,721,720 of CM038218.1, forward strand.
ATGTAGATGTACAAAAAGAATCAAATGGATAAAGAATCATGCAAAAGATTATGTTTGATTTATTGTATAATTTGCATATGATATGAAGATCCTTCTTAAGTCATAACATAGAAATGCATAGAATAGATTTAAGCAAGTGTTGTGTTCTTTTCAAATGAACTATACACTTTGCAAATCCTATGTAAATCCATGTTAAGAGAAGAAGAAAGAACTTCATAATACACATCTTATGCTATAATCACATGCAAGCTTATAAATATTTATAAGTAGCATCACTTCATTCATAATCTTTGATTTATAGGTTTTGAAAATAATTTTGGTTTAATAGTGATAATAGCCACTCATATTCTTAACTTTCAACACATGCAATTTGACATAAAGGAAATTATTTTATTTAATTGATTTTAAAAGAAATGAATGCATGATTTCATATGGAAAATAATATTTAGCATGCTTGGAAAAAAATAAAGGAATGTAAGCACATGACTTCATTCACCCTAATTAGATCCTAAGGATAATCATATCAAATAAGATCATTTAAAATGAATCAAAATTCTTTAAGGAGATTTTTATTTTGAATTTGATTTGACTTAGAAAATGTGAAAAGTTTGTTGGTCCTAACCCATTTCCCATGTGAATTGGTTTAGTTTAATTTTAGAATAATTAGGTTGATTTTATGTTTTGTTTAGGTTAAGGTGTGAATTAAATCCATTAATTATCCCTTACCTATACCACTTTAACATAATTAAATAAGTAATTATGAGCCAACATATGATATGCAATCACATGAAATTTAAATCAACAATGCATCCTAAGAAATGAAGGGCCTAATGCAATTGGCTCATTATTGATTAATTAAGCTAAAGGGTTTAATTAAGTACTTTCATAATCATCCTACCTTGTAGTTTGATTATAATTTCTTTGGAATCCTTAGTTATTGAACACCTAAGAATCTACCCAAGAATTAAATGATTAAGTTCAGTGATTTAGTTTGAGTTTGATTAATTGAACCATTAATGAAGTGATTAAGTCATTAATTTGCAAATTAAGAGTGTTTATCCAAATGAAATAAACTTAGAGAAAAGATTGGAAAATAAATCCTAATCTCATTCCCCAAGTCCATTCACTTTCATGATGATAAAGCTTAATTAATGAATTTATCACTATTTAAAGTTAATTAATCATTTAATTAATTAAGAAAGTGATTAGGGATGAAACAAGAATTAATTAATCAAGCAATAAATTCCAAAAAATCATGGGAGTGAGGTCATTTTAATTAATCTCAAAAAGTTTGGGATTAATTGCTAGATTAATTAGATAATAATTATATTTCCAATAAAACTTAAATTGAGTTAAAATCACTATTCAAAATTAATTAAATTTAATTTTTATTATTCTTCTGAATTATCTTTAAAATGAGTGTTATTTGTATTTTGAATTTTTCTATAATTAATGAATTTTAAAGAAAGACTAAAATTAAATTAATTAGCCTAATTAACCCTTAATCATACATGGCGATGGATGCCGCTTCACATGCGGACGAGATAGGTTATTTAAGTTCTCAAGATCTGCTAAGTCACCACGGGTGATGGGATTTCTTCCTTCCAATCAAGATCGAGATCAGATTAATCATGCAATTTAGGCTTAAATTGAATAGAATGTAACATGATCTAATCACAGCCGTCCATTCCAATCATGCGGAACATACGGTGCTTCCAATGGAGGAGGTAGCTTCTCTAGTAGAGATGAAGCCCTATTGAACAATATCTGATTTGAAGTGATGGTTCTATTGACCAAGCTCCTTCAATGGAGATCGACTTTGATCAAGTGAGGCTTCTTGGCTTGGAGACTTGGGAAATGACTTGGTTGAGCTCGATGAAGTCCACTAATGGATGCAAGGTTAATTTGGTTTGATGGAGAATTGGATGAGTTATTTCTGGATTGACCTATTTTGCTTTGAGTGAAAAAAGAATGGGAAATCAATAGAGCTTGGGAAGGGCTTGGAAAATCTTGGGGAGGCTTTGACCCAACCTTCTTAGTTATGTGGAAATGAGTTCTTGTGGTTTGAGTGGGAATGAGGGGAGTATATCTCCCCCCTCCTTGGATCAAACCGTAATGGGTTGCTTTACCATTTTTGATCAATGACAAGGATTGGGTTCACGGTTTGGGTTGTCAAACATCCCATGTGAGTCATTTTGAGTAGTGGAGTGAAGGAGAGTGGATGCCCATGTACTAGGTGAGTGCATTTGGTGATCTAAGTGTTCATTCCATGGAGGGGTCATTGGCCTTGGGTCATGGTGACCCAAGCTCATTGGGTCATGTTCACCACCTTCCTTGGTGTCCATGTGGACCACTAGGATGACAAGTGGCCTTGAGAAAGAAATGACCAAATTCAAGTGAATTTGATCATAGGATTTGACCTAAGGGAAAATGGTCATTTGGCCATGATTTTGATTTGATTTGAAATGATTCAAAAATGGGTTGGACCAAATTTCAAGTGATTTGGAGTTCATTTGATTAAATTGGTTCAATTTGACCCATTTAGGTCAAGTTGGGTCAAATTGGGTTAGGTTGACCAATTGGTCAAATTGGGTCAAACCATGGGTTAGGACAAGCTCAGATGATCATTTGAAGCTTATGGGTATCATTGGTTTGGTTCAATTTGATTTAGATTTAGTTTTGATTCATTTAGGTCAAATGGGTCAAGTTGACCAATTTGACTCATTTGACCCAACTGGGTTAGGTCATGGGTTGGTTTAGGCTTGGTTGATCATTTGAAATGTATTGTAAGCTTTGGTTTGAATCAATTTTGAGTTAGTTTGATTTCAAGTTAGGTTCATGGTTAATTGGGCTAGGTTGGATCTAATTGGTCAATTGAAGCTTTGGTCAAGTTCAACAAGTGATTTGAAATGAATTTGACCCATTGGTTGCATTGAATTTGGCTTAGATCAAGATTTGACCCATTTTGACTTTTAGGTCAATTTGGGTCAACTTAGGTCAAGTGGCCAATTAGGCTTGGTTTGGCTCAATTGATGACTTGGTCAAGTTCAATCATTGATTATGGATTAGTTTAGATCAATGATTTCAATCAATTTAGATTATAGTGAATTTTGGCTTATTTAAATTTCATTTTGGCTAAGTGTTGACTCAACCAAAGGCTAGGTTTGACTTGGTTTGACCCAATTTGATTGATTGATCATCCTAGGATGATTGTTGCTCACAATGTGATGCTTAGATGGGCTTAGTTCAATCCAATTTGAGTTGGATTAGAATTTGGCCCAAAAAGATCCTTTAGGTCACTTTGGGTCAAGTGAGCCTAAATGGGTTAATTGGCTTGATCAAGGCTTGATTCAAGTTTAGTTGAACTCACATATGGACTTCTGATTGAAACATAAATCCAATTGCAAGTGGTTTGGAGTCAAATGGATTTTGGTTCATTTGACAATTTCAAGTCAAAAGGACGAACATGGGTTTGACTTGGGTTAGTTTGATTTTGGTTTGATGATTATAGTTTATGTTTATATTTGGGCATGCGATTGAAGAAGTGATTGTTTGAAGAGAAAATCCAAGGGTTTTGATTAATTTGAGAATGATTTGGCCATCTCCAAGAGATTAGCTTAAATGATATAAGTTGGATTTTGATTTGAGTTTTGAATTTAGTTTTGGTTATTTGAATTTATATTTCATTTATATTTGTGAATATAAATGAGTTATGAGAAAATCTTTTGAGTTTGGAGTGATTTGGATTTGATTTGAGCTAAGTCCATAAGATGGAATCAAAGGGCTTAAGAAATATTTTGGGGTTTAAATTCAATCATGGGTTTCAATCATTTGATTTGGATGATTTGTGATTTGGATTTCGGAATTGATTTATGATTTGAGAAAATCAATTGAGTTGGAATTGATTTAAGATTTAGATTTTTGGAATTGATTTATAATTTGAGAAAATCAATTGAGTTGGATTTTGTTTGATATTTAAATTTGAAATTTGGTTTGAAAGAAGGAAGCCAGGACTTAGTTCAAGCTATAGGGTAGGCAAGTCCTCCTAATACCCCTAAGGCATAACCTATTCCTATGGCTAACTCTTCTAAGTTCTTGGGTTAGTATTCACCTAATCACTAGAAGTGTCTTAAGACTAAGGACAAGCCTAGAGGAGTCCTATGTCTAAGATGGAGAAGTTGAGAGCTCACTCCAAAAGTGAGGTCAATACGAGTTGTCTCAAAGAATAGCTCACTTGGCAAATCATGACTCCTTCACAATTATAACCCCCGTTTCAAAGAAATTATCTCATTAGAGGTTCATAATATTAAAGAATTGATAACATTTTATATGTCGTCGTTGCCTAAGAGTGGTGGAACTAGAACTTTATTTTATAAATCTGAGGAGTCTCAGCCTTAGAATGTTGATTGGCCTACTCAACATGATGATTCTAATGACATGGTTCCAATGAGAGTACCAGTATACTATCCACCAAAATTGCAAAGAATGATGCATGTTTTGAAAATATTGGAACCACTAAACATAAACTCCTTTAACAAGATGAGTCAAAGAAGTCCTCAAACATGATGAAGAAGTGATAAATTTATCACTAATGTGATTCATCAATATGAATCTCATCAAAATAAAAGCATAATATAATATTTTAAATTGAGCAAAGAGAAGAAAATGATCTTTATGAAGTTCTCCTTAGAAGTGATGGAGAAGAGAAGCCAAGCTCACCAAACTCAAGATGGTGGGTAGACATATTGATGAGCTCAAAGAAATCAACTTAGAACAGGATGATCATCAACCTTGAAGAGTGCCCTTATTTAAAGAAAGTTGAAGAGCTAAAAGTGCTACTTTGTGAATTTAGGGATTATTTTTCCTGGATATATGTTGATATGCCACGCTTATCCCTATTGACCCCACTTTGGAGTGAGTCATCTTTCTCTTCTTCTTAAACTTAGGATTCTTCTAGACACTAAGGATTCCTTAATCATAAGATATTTCTAAAAAGTGAACACTAAATTCAAGCACAAGACTTAGAAGAGTTAACCATAGATTGATTTTAAGACTTAGGAGATCCACACCCTAGTAAACCAATCCATGTTCACCTTCTCAAACCAAACCTCAAATTCAATTCAATTCCAAATCCAAATCTAAATCCAAACTCTAACCCAAATGATTAAAACCCATGATCAAACCCAAATTCAAAATCAACTTAAGACCTATGATTTTATCTTATGAACTTAGCCTTAGCCAAATTCAAATTAATCCAAACTTAATTCATTTTGTCAAATACCAATTCAACCTTTCACTCATTCTCTGAAACTTACAATTAAATTCAATTCCAAATCCAATTTATGAAGATCTACAACCATACCAAAAATCTTTCCTAAGTCCTTTGAATCAATTTCATGAACTTAGCCAAAATCCCATTCAACCTAATTCAAAAGCAATCAATTTTCTCATAACCAATTTATATCTTCAATTATATTCCCAAATATAACTCAAATCTACATTTAAATGATCAAAACAAATCAGCAAATCTAGAATCAAAATATTCCATATGAGTCAACCTTCATGAGTTAGCCAAACCTTAACCCAAATTACTTTCAATTCAATTGATTTTCTCATGAATCAATAATATCTTCAATCATCTTCACAAATATAGATAAAATATATATTTAAATCATCAAAACTAAATCTAAATCTAAATCTAAACATAGCCAACTTCATGACTAGTCTATTAAATTAAATAAAATCAATTGATTTTTCATAAATGATCATACCTTCAATCACCATCAAATGTGAAATCTATATCATCAAGAAAAAAAATCAACTAAACCCAACTTAGCCATTTGACTTGAAATATTCAAATGAACAAAACTCATTTGAACCCAAAACTAAAGAATTGAATTTATATATCAAGAATCCATATATAAAGTCAACTAAATCAAACTCAACCCAAAAAAATCAAGCCAACTAAACCCAATTGTCTCACTTGAAAAGTGATCAATTTGACCTATTTGAACCAAAAATCTATCAGAAACCAAAGTGAATTAAGCAAACTTCATGAAATAAGTGATCATCTAGTTGATCATCATTATAAATCAATTAGCTTTGATCAAGTCAACCTTCTTAACCCATATGAACTTAAACTACCAAATTATAACCTAAGCCAAATCTCTTGAAACCAATGATTCATGCCAACATAAAATCAATATTTGAACATGACTTGATATTCAATTGAGCTAAACCAAACCCAATTGGCCATTTTGACCCAAGTTGATCCAAATTGACCTAAATGGACAAAATGGATCAAATCTAAATCTAAATCAAACTGATTACAACTAATGGCTAAAGTTCATGCCAAATTGATTGTTGAGCTTGACCAAAGCTTCAAGTGAGTCCAATTAACCCACTAAACCCAAATGACCTATTAAACCTAACTTAAACTAAAGGGTCAAATAACTTAAAACTCAATCAAATCCAAATTGAACTCAACCCAAGCTCACAATATATCTCAAATGATCAACCAAATTTGAACTTAAGCTAATTTGGTCAATTGGGTCAAATTGGTCAACTTGACCCATTTGACCCAATTGAACTCGAATGAACCAAAACCAAATCTAAACTAAATTGGACAAAATCAATGATATCAATACACTCCAAGGATAAAATCATAACTAATCCGATCTAAACCATGCTGACGGTGACCCACCCAGTGGATACACCACTCGTGGAAGGTGTAAGTCTACAAGCATTTTCCTGGAGTTGGCCACCATATACCTATAGGCTTTATTTTACAGGGTCTTGGATAAAGCCTCTGTGCACCTCCCATGGCACTATTTGGATCACATCCTTAGATCCATCTAGACACTAAAGTTACTTTTTTGAATGACATTTTCTTAGTAAATATATTGGAGAATTTGTCTTATGGATTCTTGTAAGTAGAAAGACCAGCTAATGTAATTCCTTAAATGTGTCCCTCACACCACTTCTCATATATATATATATATATAAATATATATATATATATATATATATATATATATATATATATATATATATATATATATATATATATATATATATATATATATATATATATATATATATATATATATATATATATATATATATATATATATATATATATATATATATATATATATATATCTTCACTCATGGATTAGAGCAAACCCCAATTACCTTTCCCGCAGCATCTTAGTCGCAAAACTATAGAATCAACTACTTTGAGAGATAAGTCCCAGTTAGCACTGAGTAGTCACTTAGGGTTCAACTTGTTGTGCCACCAATAGGTCACACGGTCATCCTTGCTTTAGAATATAGTCATCATGCATTCTTTTCTAGACGATTTTGCACAATGACGGCATTATGATTGTGCTATCAAATCATGGTTCCTTGTTAGAGGATGTAAGTCTACAAGTTTTCTTGACTTGATCATTGCACATCAAAGGCATCTTAGGTTAGTAGCTCTAGTTGATAAATTAGATTTGTAATAACATAAAGTATATTATTCTTCTTAGATCATCCACAATAGGGTCCATCTAAAATTAAATATATTTGACTATTCTTGAGTCGATGTGAGTCCACAATGACATTTTCTCAAATAGCCACCTTAGGTCAGGTTCGATTTATCGTGCTATCAACCAATCACCCCAATGGTTCCTTATTTAGGAATTTATAAGTCTGCAAGCTTTCTTCCTAACTTGACTATTGCACATCAAAAAGGCATCCCTAGGTTAGTTCTACTCGATGGTTGGTAGACTATCCGGATTTGTAAATCTAAGATAGGTAATGATATTATCTCCTTTTAGTAGATCCAACAACATTCCATCCCAAATTAAATTAATTGACTATTCTTGAGTGGATGTGAATCCACAAAGTATTCGCCAAATATTAGCTTAGGTTTTATTTGTACCAATCATCACCCTAGTGGTTCTTGTTTAAGAAGTTGAAGTCACAAGCTTTTTTTGCGACCAAGCAATCACACCCCTTAGATTGGTAGTTTAACATGTATATATTATCCATTTGGATTTATAAATCTAAGACAGGTCTAAATTGATATTGGCTCTTTCTTAGTAGATCCATCGCACACCCACAGGATCCATTTTATCAATTCCATCATCCTCCCTATAGGGATGTCTAATTAAATCCACCTTATCCCCAACGAATCCAAGCTCATATCTCCAACATATTTGTCCTCAAAACCAAATCAAATCCTCTCCCAATGGAGTCCCGAATCATAAACAAATCAAATTCTCATCTCCAATGGATGCCCACCAATTAAATCAAATAAATTTCTCTCTGGCGAGATGCAAATCATATCCTCTCTCTAGTAGAGCCCCCATAAATTCAAACCAAATCAAATCATTATCCCTAGTGGATAACCTAAACCTACTTCCCTAGTGGAAGGTTCATGCACTCATCCCCAACAGATCTTTTTTCCCTAAATCATATCAAACCAACTCAAACTCTTATCCTTTATAGATAATCCAAATGCTTTAAGGAAGGTTCACATACTTGATCCCTCAGTGGATCTTTCTTCCTCTTTTATCTCATTAGCATAAGTTGAGTTGCATTGCATTAAGTTCTTGATTCTATCTACATCTCGAGTTTAGGGGTAGATCGTTTCCATTAGCTCTATGTTTTAGACATTGTTGATCAGACCCAAACCCTAGGTGTGCTCATTACACCACACCTATTGGGGTCCTTTGTTGACCTCACTTTTAGTGAGTTCTCAACTTCCTCATCATAGATCTAAGACTCTTATAGACACCAAGAGCTTAGTCTTAAGATACTTCGTGATTAGTGAACACTTAACCTAAGCTAGAGACTTAGGTTAGCCATAGGAATAGGTTATGCCTTAGGGACTTAAGAAAACTTGCCTATCCTATGGCCTAAACCCGATCCATGCTTTCTTCTCAAACTAAATTCAAATTCAAATTTCAAATCTAAATCATAAATCAAATTCCAAGCCAAATGATTAAAGCCCTTGATCAAACCCTTTATAATCCCTTTGATTTCATCTTATGGACTTAGCCTTAACCAAATTCAAATCAACCCTAATTCAATCAAATTTCTCAAATATCAATTCAATCTCAAATCAAATTCTAAATCATAAATCAATTTCAAACCAAACAAATCAATCTCAAATTAAATCCAAGACCAAATTTCTCTCCTAAGTCTTATGAACCACTCTCATAAGCTTAGCCAAATATCAATCTAAATTATCCCAAACTCAATTGATTTCTTTTTAAATCAATTGTTCCTTTATTTATATTTACAAATATAAATGAAATCCACCCTCCAATGACCAAAATCAAATCAAACTAAATAGGTTTCCTTTCTTAGCCCTTTCAACCTACACCCATAAGCTTGGTCAAATTTGCTTCCAAATTAAAACTCAAGTGATTTTCATGAACCATTTATATTTTCATATTCCCAAATATAAATGAAATATAAAATAGCCAAAACCAAATCCAAAATCAAACCAAAAATTCAAGCCCTTTGACCTTGAATTCAACTACCAAACCAACTCAAAATCCATAGGTTTCTCCATCAATCAATCATTCCTTCAGTCAGTCATCCAAATATATACATAAATTATAATAATCAAGCCAAATTAAGTCAACCCAAATCAAACCCAAGTTAGCCTTTTTTTTTTACTTGAAAATTTCAAAAGAGCTAAAAATCTATTAAACTCCAAATTGATTGAGGTTGGATTTATATCTCAATTCTAGGCTCACATATGAGTTCAACTAAACTTGAATCAAGCAAAAACCAAACCAATTGACCCAAAGTGACCTAAAAGACCTTTTTAAGCCAAGTTATAATCTAACCCAAATTGGATTGAACTAAGCCCATCCAAACCTCATATCATGATCAACAATCATCGGTTAATCAATTATCTTGAATTGGGTCGAACCAAGTCAACCTGGTCCTTTAACCAAGTCAACCTTTAGCCAAATGAAACCTAAACTAGCCAAATTACAGTGCAAACCAAATTGATTGCAACCAATGGCTCAAGTCCATTCCAAATTTATTATTAAACTTGACAAAAGTCATAATTGAGCCCAATTTAACCAATTGGTCAACCTAACCCATAGCCCAAATTGACCTAAAGGATCAAATTGACCAAAATCCAAATTAAATGAAAATTAATTCAAACCAAAGCCTACAATCATTTTTAATTAACCAATTGAACTTGAACTAACACAACCCAATTTCCAAATTTGGTCAAATTCAACTTGACCCATTTGACCTATATGAATCCAAAAGAGCCAAAATCAAATCCAAATCAAATTAAACCAAACCAATGACACCAATACACTCCAAAATAGTCATGTGAACTTGACCAACTTGACCAATTTGACCAATTGGTCAACTTGACCTCAACCTAATTTGGTTTATGCCAAATCAAATGAACTCCAAATCACTTGAAACTTGTTAACCCACTTTTGACGCATTTCAAATCTGCTCAAATCAAATCCATAGCCAAATGACTACTTTGTCCTTGGGTCTAGGGCATCCCATGAGATAATACACTTGCAATTTTGGTCATTTCCTCCCCTTGGCCACTTGGCACCCATTATTGGTCCACTTAGGCACCAAGGACCCTAGCTAACTTGACCCAAGGGTGGTTGGGTCAGCCATGATTCATGGGGAGGTGAAATCACCTCTCCATTCCCATTGAAGCACTTGGCATCAAAGACACCCAGTTCCTTTGCCATGGTAGCCACCTCCCACTCTTCCTCCACTCCTGAGAGGCCAAATGGAATGATTCTCTACCAACCCCGACCTCCCCATCACAACCATTGATTCAAAAAAGCAAAATAGCCATTATCATTTGATCCAAGGAATGAGGGGGTATACCCCCCTCATTCTCACTCAAACTGATAGACTCACACTCAATTCAACCCTAACACATTATCCTCTCCTTCCCAGAGCCATTACCATTATTTCCCAAGCTCCCAAAATTCCCTATTCATAGTTTTACATGAAACTGAAATAGGGGAGGATACTAGTGATTGTAATTTCTTCATTTTGTAACTAAAGTGCAATTAACTTTGCACACACCATCCTTGGACCTAGATGAGCCGAAATGAATTGCCTCCCATCATTTCGGATCATTGGAAGTGGACTTCTACTAAGGCCGATCACTTATGTGTCATGGGTTGGTCTTCCAAGTGATCTACACCAAATTAAAGCTCATGCGGCTCAACAAAGCTTCATTTTTACCAAACAAAGCTTCCTCCATCGTTGGAATCATCGATCAAAAGCTCCAGTGAGGTATGCCATTGACACCAAGCTTAAGCTTAAAATAGGTTGGTCATTTATGAAGAAAAGTTATATTTTGTGTGATTTCCACCATTGGATGTGTTAGTTGTGCTTCCCCAAAGGTGTGAGATTGATTTGATTTTCATTCGAGCTTAGGTGAGCTCGGATCAAGTGACGATCGATGGATCCTTTCTCCACGGAGAGAGGATCATGACCACCCATTCTAGATCAATGGATGGTCGATATCATGCTTAGATATTGGTTTAATTTAATCTCAAGCATTTAAACATGGTCGCCCATCTAAATCGATCACGACGTGAAAATACCTTCCGCCACTCTCCCAAGATTGTGATAACTTAAATAACAATCCCATCACGCCACGCCGCCACACATGGCCCACATGATTAGGATTTTATTAGGTTAATTAATCCATTAAATGCTGAAACTTCCAAAATTCATAACTAATTATAGAAAAATCCAAAAAAATATAAATGAGAGCTCATTTTAAAGGTATTTTAAAGAGAAATCCATTAAAATTATTATTAATTAATTTTGAATAATAAATTATGCTTAATTAAGGTTTAATTAAAATTTTAATTAGCCTAATTACTCTCTAATTAATTATCCAATTAATTTCAAACTTTTCAAAGATGTTTAGGGGGATGACCTCTGCCTCCTCTTTTTTTTTGGGATTTATTGAATAATTAATTGGGGAAATCAATGGATTAAGCCTTAATTACTCTCCTATTTTAATTAATGATAATTAAGCAAGTGAATAGTAGATTAATTAATTAACTAAGCTTAATGATCTCTGTTAATAGTGGAGAAACATAGAGAAATGGATTGAGACCCCTCTTCCAATCCTTTCCTTAAATCATGTTCATTCCTTCTTTAAAAATTAATTAATTAAAAATCATTAGTTAATTAATTAACAAAATCAGTCAAAATCTAAATCATATCTAAACTTTAATTAACTATTTAAAAGGATTTTGGGGTTGAGACTTAGGCTTCTTTCTTGACTCTTTCCTTAAGTTCATTTCATATTGTTGATTAAGGGCAACTAAGATTTAATTAGATAATTAATGAACTTAATTAATTTGATTGAATCTATTTTCCTTGATTAACTCTTAGGTAGAAATTTGGGTGTTCAGTAACCTAAAGAGAGAGCTAATGAAATTATAGTTAGCTCACATGTGTGAGAAAACTATAAGAGTAATTAAGTGAGCTCCTAAGCTAGTTGCATTAGGTCCTTTCATTTCATAGGAGCATTGTCATTCACTTTCAATGTGATTGCATATCATATTAACTCATAATTGTTTAATTGATTATCTTAAGGTGACATATGTAAGGGTTAATTAAATGATTTAATCCATGCTTAACTTAATCAATCCATAAAATCAACCTAATTGCTTTTTTTATTGAATCAAATCAACTCACACATATGGGAATGGAATTAGGACCAGCAAACCTCTTTCACATTTCATAAATCAAATTAAATATTAAATCAAAAATGGCTTTAAAAAACTTTGGTTTATTTTAAATAAGCTTATTTAATATGATTGTCCTTCGGAATTAGTTGGTTTGAATAAAATTACATGCTTGTATTTTATTTCTTTTCAATCATATTAAAGGTTGTATACCACTTGTAGTCATGCATTCATTCTTTTCAAAATTAATAAGAAATTATTTCCTTTATGTCAATTGCATGTGTTGAAATTAAGAATATGTCTATTATTATCACTATTAAATTGCAAATATATTTCAAAAGCTTAATAAATAAGAATATGTGTTGTAACTTTAGTCATATATGTATAGGAAGTGCATGTGAATATAGACTTAGTGTGAAGTGAAGTTTCTTTCTTATATTCATTTTCAAGTAAGAATGTTAAGTATATTAGACATCCCAGATGCATGACTTTAAGTAGCCCTAAGGAGATTCCTACCTCACTCCCTTGGTGTAGAATAATGGTGACATACCTACTTGATTTCATTCTTATGTATTTTTGACATTAGAATTTAGGTGGAGCTTTAATTCATTTACACAAATAAATCAATTAAAATTGAATCCAACTTTGTATAGTTTTCATTTCTATATACTTCATATATATATATATATATATATATATATATATATATATATATATATATATAAGAGTAGTGATATTAGACATCTGTGACACATAGTTTAAATACAAGTTCTACCTCATTATAATGTATCACTTAAAATTATATATATATATATATATATATATATATATATATATATATATATATATATATATATATATTATATATATATATATGTGTGTGTGATATCAAATAACTAGTGGATGAAAACCATAATTTAATCAAATCAAACTCTAGTTTTGCATAGTTTTCTATTCTTATAGTTTTTTATACATCCATATATATTTAAGAATAGCAGATATATTAGTCTGGACATTCCGGGGAAGCATGACTTTAAGTAGCCCAAAGAGGTTCTACCTCATTCCCCTGGTGCAGAACAATGGCAACGTACTTACTTAAAACTTTTATACATTTGAATGTGTATATAACTAATAAATGAAAATCCTTTTTTTATTAAGAAAGACATGCATTCATATTTTATTCAAGTGGTTGAATTGATTAATCATATGATTAGAAGTTCTTTTCTTATGCTTTTGTATAAGAATTTAGATAGAGCTTTAAAATAATATGATAAAATAATTCAACCAAATGAAACATCAATTCCAAATACATTTGCTTACATTCATCATTAAAGTATGCTAAAATATAAATTGCATGTATGTGTGTTTAGGACTTAACCATATGCATGTTATATATGACAGAAAGAAATAAACAAACATATGTTATGTAATAGTAATTCATTCCAATTAATCTTAAGATGCCTTTCTTATTGAATGCATTTATTTAAAATAAACTTAAACTTAGGATTAATTTAAAACATATAATAAGTCATTCACTGAAGAGAATTGATTAATTAATTAGCTTTAGATGTGGCTTAAGGTAGAGATAAAAGAGAGTAATCCTCTTCCTTCTCTTTATAACAATTAGTTACTCAGTGTAGGTCAAATGAAATAAAAGAAAATATTAAGTAAAATTTACAAATCAATTAAACCACTTAAAGTGAAACCACCCTTCATAATTAAATCTCTTCACACTTAGGAAACTATAATCTTAAAGCCTAGTTAAGACATACGACACAAGCCTTAATACACACACATTAGACTAAGTCACCACTTCTAGCTTTATATTAGGGTGGTGCATGGTTTGATGCATGTTTGGTTTTGTGATGTATTATTTTAGACTGGATGTTAAGGTGTATGCCTCGTAGACTATATGTTAGGCCGTGATTAGCCTAACCATAATTTATATAGGAGATTGTGCTTAAGGGGTGCTAAAAATAAATATAAATGCTCTCTTTTATAGGTTGTTTAACCCTTAAGCATAATCTAGATTAAGACATGTGGACTTGGTTACCCATGTGCAGGGTGCTAAGTCTAAATTATAAATATAATTGCTTGAGTGGAATGTGTATTTAGCTAATCTCTATTTTGTAGGTGCAGCTAGAATTACTCTTTCTATTTAAATATAATTTTGCAATTAGGAATTAGGATTAGTGTGTTATGGGGGATAAGGATGAGCATTGGCTAGAAAGCTTTTTCCTGGGAGGCCATGTGATGCCTTTGAAGTGGAGTGAATTAAATCAAATGGAAATAAAAAAAATGAAGGATGAATGAAGAATGAAAATGAAGACCCCCATAGCATGTATTCATCATTAAATGTAATTTTTCTTTAGTAATCCGGGTTGTATAAGGGTAGAGCTCCTACTTTTTCAAGCACACAGATGCCTTTTATTCTTTTGCACTAGGTTTATAAATTATTTGATGATTTTTTCACGCACTACAAATTGCATGCCTCTTATAGTTTATTTTTGTATTTATGCTTTAATGTGTGGCCTAGATGCCATTAGGCTCTTAGGGAAAAACAAATCTTTTACCCAACTATAACTCATAATTAAACTTCTAAATAACTCATAACCTCACATAAAGCCTAAGCATTAAATTAAGATAATTAAAATATTTAACAGCCCCTTAACTGAATTATTAAATGCTTCACAACATGCATATCATATTATTTCTCTTTTGAAAATAGGGAATTTCCATCCTTGCATGATAGGGGAATGCTTGACCTGTGAGGGCATCCCTTGTGGTGAAAAACACCCCTTCTTATTGATTTAGCCAATAATATAATTTCATCATGCATGTAGGCATATAAAATCCTAAATCCTTTGTCAAAATAAAGTCCAAAATCAAATAAAAATTGAAAAGATTTGTGTTAGATTAAGTCATTGTTCATACCATGCATGCTCTAGTCTCTTAGGGAGTGGGTTTAAGGACCTTAGTTTTTTTTATAATAATAACAACCTAATCATCTTGCAAAATATATGACTTGACCACATGATTTTAAAATACTGGAGGAGTTAGCTGGCTGCAACTCCAAGCAGTTATAAGTCCAACAGTTGGTTTATCCTCTCTTATAGAGGTAAAGCATATACCAATTGCCTCTTATATTTAGGTTGCACTTTGGTTCTTATCAAAGCTCACTAGATTTAGGATCTGAGGTAGATGTTTCCTTTGGGCTACAAGCATAAATCCTCACCTCTTAGGCATTTTCATAACCTTGTATTGTGAGATTATAAGTCCTAATTTTATAATAAAATTTCTATTCAAACATATAATTCTCCTCAATTTCAAACATATAAAGCCCAACCATAGATAGAAGAATGCTCATTAGGTTTCTAGTATCATGAGCATTCCCTACTCATCTCCTAGCTTCAATAAGTCTCTTTTTATCCCATTCTAATTGAATTTCTAAACATACCAATTTATTGATATATCTTCAAATAAGACAATACTGCTTATTTTAATCGAGAGTATTCCAAGGAACTCACCTTCCTTAGATGTAATTAACTATGGGGCTTGCCATAGGAAACTTTAGATTTTAAATAAACCCTACTTTATTCATTCATGTAAAGTAGAAAAATCATTAATCAAAAACCCATCATGCCTTAGAGTCTTATTAAGTGATTAGGTCATTATGTGGTGGTGATTTCTATCTTTCAAGATAGTGAACCATTCCTTAATCATACATGATCACCTTTAAGTACACCTAGATGGTGTCCCCCATACACATAATCAAAAATAAACAATACATATTTTTCTAGCGACTCTGACTGGGGATGGTTTCTCTCTCAATCTCTAGTAGATAATTATTGTCTCCAAGCATCGATAGAGAACTTATACTTTATATAAGCCCAAGACTATCTTTCTTTCGCACACTTATCTTATTCCATTCTTAAGCAAAGCTAGCCAACACTCTCTAGGTTTTAGGATCTCACTTCTTTTAGGTCTTGAAACCTCTATTGGGTCCCCCCAATAGGTGAAAGATAAAATTCACTAATAAAAGGAGATGGCTAAAACTTAGAACCTCTTCACCACTAGCTTGGTGAGGCAAGGTTCATCTTATATTTAAGAAAATAAATTCTTTTGCAAAATGTCACCTTCTAAAAGTACATTTTCAAAATTAACATAACAAAAGATCTTGCATAAAATTCATAAGGAAACTTTTAAAAAGCACAAAACTCATATAACCAAACCTCATCTAACAACCCCCATGATTATTACGTGAAGGTTATTTTCAAAATCAAAATCAAAATCATTTTTTTAAATATCTTTTTGAAAATAGTTACCTCCATTCAACATACCCGCATTTGTTGAATGAAGATTCTATTTTCAAATAAAATCATAGATAAAATTGAAACTCAACATATTTCACATATGTTGAAGTCTCTCTCTTTTTCAAAAGCACACTTTTGAAAATGACCACCTTCATTCAACCAAACCAAATTTGTTGAATGAAGATCCTATTTTCAAATAAAATCATAACATAAATTTGGAACTCCACTTAACATATTTCTCATATATTAGAGTTGGATTCTCTCTTTTTCAAAAGCACACTTTTGAAAATGAGCACCTTCATTCAATATACCCAAATTTGTTGAATGAAGATTCTATTTTTAAATGAAATCATAGCATAAAATTAAAGCCCCACTTAACATATTTAACATATGTTAGAGTTGGAGTCTCTCTCTTTTTCAAAAGCACACTTTTGAAAATTACCACCTTCATTCAACATACCCAAATTTGTTGAATGAAGATCCTATTTTCAAATAAAATCATAGCATAAATTTGGAACTCTACTTAACAGATTTCACATATGTTAGTGTTGGAGTCTCTCTCTTTTTCGAAAGCACACTTTTGAAAATGACCACCTTCATTCAATAAACCCAAATTTGTTGAATAAAGATTATATTTTCAAATGAAATTATAGCATAAATTTGAAACTCCACTTAACGTATTTCACATATTTTAGAGTTGGAGTCTCTCTCTTTTTCAAAAGCACACTTTTGAAAATGACCACCTTCATTTAATATACCCAAATTTATTGAATGAATATTCTATTTTCAAATAAAATCATAGCATAAAATTGAAAGTCCACTTAACATATTTCACATATGTTAGAGTTGGAGTCTCTCTCTTTTTTTTAAATGACACTTTTGAAATGACCACCTTCATTCAACATACCCAAATTTGTTGAATGAAGATCCTATTTTTGAATAAAATCATAACATAAATTTGGAACTCCACTTAACATATTTCACATATGTTAGAGTTGGAGTCTCTCTCTTTTTCAAAAAGCACACTTTTGAAAATGACAACCTTCATTCAATATACCCAAATTTGTTAAATGAAGATTCTATTTTCAAATGAAATGATAGCATAAATTTGAAACTGCATTTAACATATTTCTCATATCTTAAAGTTGAATTCTCTCTCTTTTTCAAAAGCACACTTTTAAAAATGACCACCTTCATTCAACATACCCAAATTTGTTGAATGAAGAATATATTTTCAAATGAAATCATAGCATAAATTTGAAACTCCACTTAACAAATTTCACATATACTTGAGTTGGAGTTTCCATCTTTTCAAATGCAAGAGATCACACACATAAAATCATGACATATTTTGGACCTCATTTGGCATACCCAAATTTGTCAAATGAGAGTCTCATTTCCAAAATTCACAAAAACAAATTGAACTCTATTTAACATACCCAAATTTGTTAAATAGATTTCTCCTCTTTCAAAATCATAAATACACTTGACTCCCACTTAACATACCAAATTTGTTAAGTAAGAGTCTCATTTTTAAAAATCATAAACACATTTGGCCACCTACTTAACATACAAAATTTGTAAAAAAAAATATACCAAATTTGTCAAGTGCGAGCCTCATAAAAAATAATCATATTACATGTTTGACTCCCACTTAATATACTAAATTTGTTAAGTGAGAGTCTCATTTTCAAAAACAAATCATATCACATTTGACTTCCACTTAGCATATCAAATTTGTTAAGTGAAAGCCTCATTTTTAAATCATAAATACACTTGTCTTCCATTTAACATACCAAATTCGTTAAGTGAGAAGTCTCATTTTCAAATGCAAAATAATCATATTTGGCTCCCACCTAACATACCAAATTTGTTAAGTGAGAGTCTCATTTTCAAACACATTTAGTCTCTACTTAACATACCAAATTGGTTAAGTGAAAAGCCCCACTTTCAAATCAAATCAACATATATCACACATAGCCAATCATCACAAGCAAAGATGTTTTCACAAAATTTTCAAACATATAAATCAAAACCTTTCTAGCATACCTAAATTTGCTAAGTAAAGGTTTTTCCAAATCCAAATTTTTAAACAAGACACACAATACAAATATCTTCAAAGGTCTCCCCAAATATTTGAACCCCGTCCAACCTACTTAAATTGGTTGAGTATGGGTTCTAAATCAAAATCATATGGCAAAGTCTCCCTTCCAAATATCAAAAATCTCTCCAAAATTAATGAACCCCACTTAGCATATCTAAATTTGCTAAGTGTGGGTTCGAATTTCAAACTTAAGCATAGAAATCTATGATTGAAGACAAACATCATGGCAAAGGTCTGACTCAATCTTGTGTCAACAAATGCGGATTACTATGAGTCCCCTATTTCCAAAAGAGGAAGGATCATGGCTCCCAAGATATTTACTTTCCCCTCTAGGATCTGGCCTAGATCAAGCTAATCTCTCACCGCTGACCGATGCCACATGATCCATTTTGGACATGGCTTTGAGAGGGTCCGTGTCACGTGAGCATTCACCACTAGGATGAGGTGGTGGGACAGACGCCACTCACCCACCTGGATATCCCATCTGACTCTGAGTTTTCTCCACTAAATAGGGTGGCCACAAAGGGTTCTATGCCCCATTGATCCAAGCACCTTATGTCCAGCTTGTCCGCCATACTCCATGGAGAGCTACTACCTCCTCATTGGTCACCTCAAAGGGGAAGGCTATCTTAGCCTCTAAGATAGCACTTTTGAGGTAGGTACTAGTTCCTGATCTACCTTGTTCACTGCATCGCCATAATAAAATCAAAGATAAGCAAGGACCATGAGCAATCAGGAGAGCGATGTTGCTCATGTAGCTAGAAGGGTTCTCTCGAGGTCTCTACTTGAGCGAACATGTTCCACCCCCTCTCAACCTCAAATGGAGAGAAAGATTACCGTAGGATTGCTGCTTCTCCCCCACCACCAGCATACCATGATACACCGAATAGGGATCATAGGAGGCCTTATGCCACTTCCTGTGAATGTTATACTCAGTCCCAGAGCATAGATCTCAGTCCAAGACCTTTTGACTTATGATTGTTGATCCAAGAGAAGGGTCATACCCAGAGAGAGTGATGAGTATCTCCACGTGTGAGAGAGTGATGGTGTATGAGGCACCACCGCTTAATGGATTTTCCTAATCATCCCGTTGGGTCATCATAAGATTGTTTTGCTAGTGCAGCCACAAGTAGAGATCTCCACAGGGACAGTTGGTTGCCATCACACCGCCCCTCGGTATCATCACCCGAGCTTCAAAGATACCACTCAAGGTTAAGCCCCATTTGTAGAGAGACCTTCCCCTCTGGTGATTTGGCTATGGTCCAAGGATCCCATTCCATCCATTCCACATATTGAGGTGAGATCAAGCTCCCCTGCTTGACCTTCTACCGGGACTGCAAGTGATGGTGACCCAAGAGCATCATCGCCACCACACCACAAAGATATAGATAGAGAGGAGAGGAGACATATACACGGTCCCCATGACAGTTGATCCTCCCAATGAGGAAGCCATGATAGTAGGCGTTGCTGTTTATCATGTGAGAATACAGAAGCTAAATTTGGTATTTGTCCCAGCCCAGCTAGGCATAGTAGATCTATCACTCGATGACATATTATCCAATTACTTTATCAAAA
Source organism: Cymbidium sinense (assembly GCA_021442155.1). Taxonomy (NCBI): domain Eukaryota; kingdom Viridiplantae; phylum Streptophyta; class Magnoliopsida; order Asparagales; family Orchidaceae; genus Cymbidium; species Cymbidium sinense. Next base: position 27,742,425 of record CM038218.1, read on the forward strand.
AGAGATAGATTTTTGGGAGTGAATGCACCGATTAGGATGAGGATAGGGTCAACTTTGATCCTGATGAGGATGATAAGTTGGATGACACATCTGAGGTCCACATGGTTGATACTCGAGTATTCTTGCAGTAGGATCAGACCAACTAAGAAGGTGTTGTACTTGAGGAGGGTGACACTTCTCACTCGACTCAGCACCTCCTTCACCTGCTCAGATAGAGATGGTCATATTGACAAGATGGAGAAGAAGATTGAGGAGTTGATGGTAGTAGTTGCATCATTACAGAACTCAGCCCTAGTCTCATAGCCTTCTCCTATGATAGTCAGTCATCTAGAGTTGGTACATACCTTACAAAGATCCTAGAACTCCACGAGGATGATGCTAGTTTTACAAGAAGGTTATAGATGACACCTCCATGCATGAAAAAATGATATCAAGCATAAGGTAGTAGCAAGTGAAGGAAGCGATGATGTGGGGAGCTCATCTACCAAAGTAGACTCACCTCAGAATTAATGCCTCAATACCCGGGTTTTGTGATGCCTTCCTTCAAAATCTTAATCAATGAACCCGCCAAGATATACACATTCCACTCTGTGATATCTGGTAGTAACTTATTGTTCACCATCACTATTTAGCATGGGTAGCATTTGATTGGTATGTCGAAGCTACCCAAGGCTTGGTAGGACTTTTTTAGAGCACCTCATCAAGAGGTTTGCTAGAGTTGATCAAAGAGTAACTGTAGGCGATCTTATTGTAGCGACACAAGCTCTTAATGAGTCTCTTATTGATTATATTCTCATGTGGTGCAACATGAGCATGAAATGCGAGCCACAGTTATCCGAACAGCACGCCATTGTGATTCTTCTCAAGAATATTCATGTCCCAGTCACCTTCATGCTTAAGGGCTTTACCATCCGAGCATTTGAGAAATTAATTAACAAGGTGGCTAGCCTATAAGAAGAGGTTTCCCTTTCTACCAATCATCACCCCAACCATGAAGGTGTCGAGAAGAAGGTGATAGTTCTAATAAGAAAGCCACCAAAAGTCCAAGATGGTAGACCACCAGCTCAAGAATCTCCTTTGTCACCTCCTCTCAGAGCCATAATAGCCACAATGACCATTCTATCGCATTAGTTCTCCCCCAAAGAGATAACTCCTTCCCCTTTACCAGTAGTTATTAGCCTACTTTGATAAATTGAATGAGCCATATTCATTCAAGAGGAGGAAGTTAGAAAAATCTTTAAGAATCTCTTAAAGAAACGACTTTAGTTACTATAGCCAGATGAGGGAAGTGGCATGAGTGATGATCCTAACTATTGCCACCTACCACCACATGATTAGCCATATATTAGAGGATTTTATTACATTTAAGATTGTTGAGCTCAAGTCAATAGTTATCCCCAAGAAATACTTATTAGAACAACCTTCTAATTTTATTAACATAATTCTTGGGGCAACATGTAATCCTCTTAAGATAAAAAAAAAGGTTGGGATATTGACTTATCCTGAACTTCTAAGAAAACTCTCTTTACAGGTGCCTGAGGTAGCTCAAACCTCCAACACCACAAGGAAGGTTTGCAAGTTGCCAAAGACAACTTGAAGAAGGCAAACCGACAAAGACCCTTACTTTCCTTGGATACCAAGATACAACCATCATCAGTCAAAGACTCATTCATAGTTAAAATACTACTTCATCCTCCACTAGCTCCTCTTCTACAGATGAGCATCAGACGTAATGAGCATTAAATCAGCTTACTTTATTAGATTTTATCTTGTACCTCCACCCAAAAAAAATCAATGAAGAAAGCTTTACTTATCTTGTCCAGATACTTCAAATTTTATTCCTCTTAAAAAACTCTCCAAGTCTAGAAAATAATAAAGATAGCTCTAGTCATTCCATCTATCTCAATGAATGACTTTTCTTTTAATCAATCAAGTTACCTCTAAGATTGACTTGGAGTCAATGACTTCAGGAATCCCATGGAGAAGCTATGGTATAGATGAGAAGTTAGAACTTTCCACGGTTCATCATTCCACGGTCAAAGTCAACCTCATGGCAAGTTCTATTAGTAGCACCTCTCAATAAAGGTAAACAAGTCATTAGAGAAAGGAAATCCCTCCAAAATCCACTCATTGATATGCCAATGGAGGATCAATTCAAAGTTAATTACAATGCTCTAGCACATCTTAGAAAGTTGCCAACTAAGTTAAGCATATATGACACCCTTGTCTTATTCAAAGAGATAAGGGAATCTCTATTCAAGGCTCTTCTTGAACCAAATATATGCTTAACTCAGCTGATCGCTACTGAAGAGGAGGCACATAGCTCAAAGGACTTTTTGAGAGTTACATTCAGTGATGAATACTTGATTCTAAGAATGACCAAGCACAATGCCCTCTTTACATTATAGTGGACGTTGGAAGATACAAGATATCAAGAGTTTTGGTTGACCAAGGTGCATCAGTCAACATTATGAGTTTAAGAACTCTTGCCTACTTGAGGATTAACATCTCTAAACTCCAAAAAGAGAGGATGATATTGAGAGAATTCAATGAACAATGTGAGAGGGCCTTAAGCTCCATAGTGTTACTATTAGAGATTGATGATTGGAAGACTAAAGCCAAGTTTTATATCATAGACTCAGATACATCTTTTAATGCTTTACTTGGGAGGCTGTGAATACATGAGAACAACATAGTTTCAACCTCCCTACATTAGTGCATGAAGTTCATTAGACGTAGAATTGCATACTGCGTCAAAGGAGATCTCAAGCCCTTCACAGTTCATGAGATCGGGATATATGAGGATGTAGCCTATTTTCTTCACCAAAATCAACAAGTCCATTCTAGTGAATCTAGTCAAGATCCCTAAGAGGGACAAAAAGAAAGAAAAGAAAAAAATAAAATGAAATATAAAATGAAAAGAAAAAAGAAATAGAAAAAGAAAATAAAAGAGAGCGAGACATGGACTTAGGGAAGATATAAAGCTTAACATTAGATTTCACCCACAATTCATTACTCCATTCGAACATATGGGTACGATGACCCGACTTCCACTAGGTAGAGGCAGAGCATAGTTCAGAGGTAGCCCCTAAGGTGGCAAGTCTTCCTATTGGCCACTCAATAAAAGGTATTCTCCAACCACTAAGAGTACACCCGCTATCCACATATACTTAAAATCTAGTTCAGAGGATGAGTCTTATGTTGTTAGCACACAATCCAGCTCTTCTCAGTAGTGGATCCCTTTTGAGGTGACATTGGAACGTGATAGTGATGAATACCAGGCTCTAAAGCAAAGCATAAATGTATCCAAGTCTGCATATGAGACAGTCAAGAGTTAGTTGGGAATCTTAACTCTAACACCACTTTCATCTCAGAAAGTTGAGGGTTTGGTAGTTAAGGAAGCCCCTAAGTCATCCACAGATGAGAGAGTTCAGAGGTTCTTTTTAGGAGCACCATCCTCAAGTCAGGAAGTTAATGTAGAACTTGAGGATGATTGATATGAAGATTTAATATAATTACCTTTTTGATTAGTATTCACCTTATGTTCTTAATTTAGCAAAGAAGGGATTAATCTCACATACTTGGTCATAGCACAGGTTAGACTATTTCAAAAAAATATGGAAGAATGAATGCAAAAGCTCTTAATCAAGACCAGGCCTAGGATTCAGTATAGTGGGTCCAGTCGATGATGGTAATTGGTACCTAGTCATCATCAATCACTTAGAATCTAATAGGTTCTTTTCAAATCATGCTAACTTCATTTCTAACATGTCAGGAAGATGTCAGCCATTCTCATCACTTATCAAAAAGGACACCAAGTTTAAGTGGGATGATAAGTGTCAAAATGCCTTCGAAGACATCAAGTACTACCTGATGATGCCACTAGTTCTAGCAATCCCTATCCCGGGCAAGCCGCTCAAACTATATACTATCACATTAGACAACTCCATTGGCACTTTGTTGGCTCAAACTAATGATAAAGGAAAAGAAAATGCACTCTATTATCTCAGTTATCATCTAATCCTTACTGAGGCAAATTATCCACCTATTGAAAAGCACTACCTAGCATTAATCTTTGCTTCCCAAAAGCTACGGCACTACATGCTTTCTTATAAAGTGAACTTGATTTATAGGATCAATCCACTACAATATCTCATGACACGGCTGACGCTATCAGGACAGTTGGCACACCAGTTTATGATTTTATCGAATTTTGACATCACTTTCGTACCATTTTGTGCCATAAAAGGACAAGCACTAGCAGATTTCTTAGTAGCACGCCCACTTCCTGTTGATTCCTCACTTAGTGATGACCTCCCCGATGAACAAATCATGAACTTAGGGGACACTAGCATTCACAGTTGGGAGCTATATTTTGATGGTGCGACTTCCTTTCAAAAGAGAGAAGAACCACGATCTACTCTTCCAGGAAAGACAGAGATAGGAATAATTCTCCTAACTTGGGATTGCATTGTGATGAGATTCTTATCTCATCTATCTAATCCATAATAAAGGCTATGAGGCTTGACTATGCAGGTTAGCTATTACATAAAATCTATTAACATCTTTGAGGATTTTCAACTAGTTATCAACCAAACTGCTAGGTCTTACAAGGTTCTAAAGCCTAAGCCACATCATTAACACAAGTACACCATGGAGTTGTTGGCCCAAATCATAGAGCTTACCATTTATAAGATTCTTCGATGAGAGAACGCAATAGCAGATGCATTAGCCAAGCTTACCAAAGAGTTGGCATGTCTAGAAGATGAGTCCATACTAATAAGGGTCCAAAATAGACAAGTCTTATCCCTTGTTGATGTTGAACTCATCGAGAGATTCTCTTTTGAAGGTGAGATTATCATTTCCAAAAAGGATGATGAGTCAAATTAGAGGCAACCATTCATGTATTATCTAAATATAGGTAAACTACCTCAAGAGAAGTCATTAACACATCAGGTGAAGCAGAGAGCCCTTTCATTTGCTCTTGTGGATGGCACCTTGTACCGACGATTCTTCGATCATATGTGGTTACATTATCTAGAAAAACATGAAGCTCATAAGATCATGACCGAAGTGCATTCAGGTTTATGTAGAGCACATTGATCTAGTACGAAGATGAAATCTAAGATTAAGAGATTAGGATACTACTGGCCCTCAATGATCATAGACTGTATGGATGTAGCTAGGAGATGCCACCAATGTCAGATGCACAGTGTGGTCCTACACCAATCACCCAATATTCTACATCTTACATTGGCCTCATGCCATTTGAGTGCTGGGGTACCGACATAGTGGGTTCGATTTATCCACCTTTCAAAGGTCATCGGTTCATTCTAGCTACCACCGACTACTTTTCTAAGTGGGCGAAGGCAATACCACTCCGAGATATCATGGCTTAACATGTGCTCCAATTGTTTAGGAACCATATCGTATATTGGTTCTAGGTGCCTTGACGAATTATATCCGATAATGGTACTGCATTCAAGAGCACTAAATTAACAGCTTTGCCTAGATACATAGCATAGATTGGAGATATTCTATCATCTATTACCCAAAGGAAAATGGCTTGGCAGAAACCTTCAATAAAACTCTCATCCAAATATTAAAGAAGACACTCAATGATAATAAGCGATAGTGGCATGAGTAGTTAATTGAAGCCTTGTGGGCTTACTGTACCACTTACAGAACTCCAACTCAATCTACCTCATTCTCCTTAGTGTATGGGTCTGAAGTAGTTCTATCATTAGAAGTCCAACTCCTATCATTAAAAATAGCTATGGGTAGTAAGGTTACCACAGAAGAATGCCAAGTTATGGTTAGAAGAGCTCAAAGGTTTGGAGGGGAGATGCCTCAGACATACTAGAACCTCGAGTTATACAAAGCCAAAATGATTCAAGCTCATAACAAGTGGGTCCGTCCTAGAGGTTTTTAAATAGGAGAGCTTATTTTAGTTCTAAGGAGACCAATTATTTCCTGTCGAAAGATGCGAGGCAATTTTGAACCCACTTGGGAAGGCACTTTTGCCATAGAGAAGGCCTACCAAGAAGGATCTTATTAGGTTATAAATTGTAAGGGACAACACCATGTGCTGCCGATCAATAGACTCTACTAAAAGAAATATTATCCATAAATCTTATTTCCAAATCAATTATCAAAAAAATTCTTTAATCTCAAATTCCATCCCTTTCATAGTTGTTGAGGAATATCTATCCATCATGATTTGTTTAAGATAGATGTAAGAGAATTCAAGTTGCATCCTATCCTTCATCAACATAAACACAAACTACACAATTCACCAGTGTTTTTAGGATAGGTGTAAGAGAACCCAAGAGGCATCCTATTTTGACTAGTACAACTAAGTTAGGTGTAAGAGAACCCAAGCAACATCATTTCTTGGTAGAGTCACAACTACCCTTTATGACACCATTTCATCCATTCTTTGATGTGTTTAGGATAGGTGAAAGAGAACCCAAGTGGCATCCTATCCTTCATTAAAACAAACACAAACTACACATAATTCTCCAATGCTATTAGGATAGGTGTAAGAGAATCTAAGAGGAATCCTATTTTGACTAGTACAATTAAGTTATGTGTAAGAGAACCTAAGCGGCATCCTTCTTGGTGGAGTCACAACTGTCCTTTGCACCATTTTTTCTATGATGTGTTTAGGATAGGTGTAAAAGAGCCCAAGTGACATCCTATTTCTTCTTCCACAACACAAACATATATCTTTTATCTTGGGCTATTTTGATGTGAGGGAAATCCCCCTATGACACTCACTCATTAGCTTCTCTAGGTCGAGCTGACATGCTACCTTGCTAGTGTGGCATCCTAGGGGTTACTTGTCTGGCAGATGTAAGTCTACAAGCTTTCTTCCTAACTTGACCATTGCAAATCGATGAGCTCCTTGTTAGTTTGGTAGGTCTTACTACATAGCCGGTAAGCTACCCTATGTTGACTTTGTTCAAAAAGATGTAAGTCTACACTTTTATTTTGGACAAGCCATCATGATTTGACTAGGTTGAGTATATTTGAGGTTTAGGATAAGTCCCCTAGTGGCACATTTCCTCCTAACTACTTCAAGTTTGGCTCTAATCCTTACACGGGGATCTCCACTTGGTTGTCGCTCTAGGTCGGATAGTTTCTGTCTCACCGATGATGGACTATCCTGATGATCATTTTCATCTATGAAGATGAAAGTCTACAAGCCTTCTTCTCAGATTAATCATCACAAATTGATGGGCACCTTAGGTTGGTTAGTTATCACCATGTTGATGGTGACCCACCTGGTGGATACACCACTCGTGGCAGATGTAAGTCTATAAGCATTCTCCCAGAGTTGGCCACTGTATACTGTAGGCTTTCTTTTATAGGGTCCAGGATAAAGCCCCTAGCGACACCTCTCTTGTGGACACTCTATTTGGATCACATCCTTAGCGACCCCATTGAGAGACTACGGGTTACTTTTTTGGTGGACACCCCTTTCCTAGCCACCCTGTGGTTGGAGAATTTCTTCTTGGATATGCAAATTCCCCTTGGTCCGAGTCAGAGGACTAGGCTAATATGATCTCCTTCTCAATGTGGACCCTCGCACACCAATAGGGTCCATGCATATAAACAAAATAAATATATATCCTCGCTTGTGGATTAGGAGCAAAACCCCCAGCGGTACCTTTCCAAGCGCATCTATCTGCATGCTGTGACAAAACTCTTTATATAACTACTTTTGAGTTAAGATAAGTCCCGAGGTCGGCACTCTCTCAGTAGTCTCCTTTAGGTCAAGTTTGACTTGTTGTGCCACCAACAGGTAACCTCGATGGTCGTCCTTGCTTTCGAAGATATAAGTCTATCACGCATTCTTTCCAACGCAGCCATTGCATACCAACGAGCAGCCTTACGTCATATTCAATTTATTGTGCTATCAATCGATCATCCCAATGGTTCCTTGTTTAGGAGGATGTAAGTCTATAAGCTTTCTTCCTGACTTAATCATTGCACACTGAAATGCGCCCTTTAGGTTAGTTAGCTATACCTCGCAGCCAGTAGACTATCCCTTTGGATTTGTAAACCTAAGATTGGTCTAGGTTGATATTTGCTCCTTCTTACTAAATCCATCACATACTGATAGGGTTCATCTAAAATTAAATTAATTTTGACTATTTTTGAGTGGCATTACGTTCAAATAATGCATGTAGGTGGTTCAATTTGTTGTGCTATCAAGTCACTAGTGGTTCCTTATTTAGGAAGTTATAAATCTACAAGCTTTCTGTTCAATCATATTAAAATGTTGTACACCACTTATAGTCATCCATTTATACTTTTCAAAAACTAATTATGTACGAAATGGTTTTCTTTATGCCAATTTTCATGTGTTGACTTAATTAAGAGTATGTGCGGCTATTATCACTATTATATTACAAATATAATTTCAAAATCTTCTTGATGAATAAGAATATGGGTTGTAACTTTAGTTATATATGTATAAGAAGTTCATGTGAATATAGACTTAGTGTATGAAGTGAAGTTTCTTTCTTATATTCATATGTTGATTTGCATAAGTAAGAATGTTAGCGGGTATATTAGCTGGACATCCCAAGGATGCACAGCTTTAAGTAGCCCTAAGGAGGTCCCTACCTCACTCCTTTGGTGTAGAACAATGGCGACGTACCTGCTTGGTTTCATTCTTATGCATTTTTGACACTAGAATTTAGATGGAGCTTTAATTCATTTACACAAATAAATTAATTAAATTGAATCCAACATTTGTATAATTTTTATTTCTATAGTTGCTTGCATATATATATAAGAGTAGTGGGTATATTAGTCTGGACATCCCAGGGACGCATGGCTTTTAGTAGCCCTAAGGAGGTTCTTACCTCACTCCCTTGGTGCAAAAGAATGGCCATACCTACTTAAAATTTTGTATATATGTGTATGTGTAATACAACTAGTGGATGAAAACCATAATTTAATCAAATAAAATTCTACTTTTGCATAGTATTCTATTCTTATAGTTGTTTATACATCCATATGTATTTAAGAATTATGAGTATACTAGTCTGGACATTTCGGGGATGCATGGCTTTAAGTAGCCCCAAGGAGGTTCCTACCTCGTTCCCCTGGTGCAAAATAATGGCAACATACTTGCTTAAAACTTTTATACATTTGAATGTGTATTTAACTAATGAATGAAAATCCCTTTTTTATTAAAAAAGACATGCATTCATATTTTGTTCAAGTTGTTAGATTGATTTGTCGTTTGCTTAAAAGTTCTTTTCTTATGCTTTTGTATAAGAATTTAGATATAGATTTAAAATAATATGAAAAATAATTCAACCAAATGAAACATCAATTCCAAATACATTTGCTACATTCATCATTCAAGTATGCTAAAAATATAAATTGCATGTATAGGTGTGTTTAAGACTTAACCATATGCATGCTATATATGATGAAAAGAAATAAACAAACATGTATTATGTAATACTAATTCATTCCAATTAATCTTAAGTTGTCTTTCTTATTGAATGAGTTTATTTAAAATAAACCTAAACTTAGGGTTAATTTAAAATATGTAATAAGTCATTTACTAAAGAGAATTGATTAATTAATTGGCTTTAGATGTGGCTTAAGGTAGGGATAAAAGAGAGTAATCCTCTCTTTCCTTCTCTTTATAAAACTTAGTTACTTAGTGTAGATGAACAAAATGAAAATATTAAGTAAAATTTACAAATCAATTAAACCACTTAAAGTGTGACTACCCTTCATAATTAAATCTCTTCACACTTAGGAAACTATAACAATAAAGCCTAGTTAGGACATACCACATAATCCTTAATACACACACATTATATTAAGTCACCACTTCTAGTTTTATGTTAGGGTGGTGCATGGTTTGATGCATGTTTTTTTGATGTATTATTTTAGATTGGATTTTAGGGTGTATGCGTCGTAGACTGGATGTTAGGCTGTGATTAGCCTAACCATGTTTTTTCTAGAAGATTGTGCTTAAGTGGTGTTTATAAGAAATATTAATGTTCTCTTTCACAGGTTGCTTAACCCTTAAGCATAATCTAAATTAGAACAGGTGGACTTGGTTACCCATGTGTAGGGTGTTAAGTCCAAATTATAAATATAATTACTTGGGTGGATTATATAATTAGCTAAGCTCTATTTTGTAGGTGTAGTTAGATTTACTCTTTCCATTTAAATATAATTTTGCAATTAGAAATTAGGATTAGTGTTATGGGGCATAAGGATGAGTATTGGCTAGAAGGCTTTGTCTTGGGAGGCCATGTGATGCCTTTGAAGTGGAGCAAATTAAATCAAATGGAGATATGAAGAAATGAAGGAAACATGAAGAATGAAGATGAAGACCCCCATAACATGTATTAATCCTTAATTGTAATTATTCTTTTATCTGGGTTGTATAAGAGTAGAGCTCATACCATTTTTTTTTAGATTGTACAGACATCATTTGCACTAGCTTTTTATTCTTTTATGCTAGCTTTATAAATTATTTGATGATTTGTTTATATTGTACCTTAGAATCTGCATATCTCTAATAGTTTCTTTTGGTATTGATGCTTTAATATGTGGCCTGGATGCGATTAGGCTCTTAGAGAAAAATAAATATTTTACCCAACTACAACTCATAATTAAACTTCTAAATAACTCATAACCTCACATAAATCCTAAGCATTAAATCAAGATAATTAACAGATTTAGCAACCCCTTAGCTGAATGCTTGAATGCTTCACAACATGCATATCATATTATTTCTCTCTTGAAAATAGGAGATTTTCATCCTTGCACGATAAAGGAATGCTTTACCTGTGAGGGCATCCCTTGTGAGGGGAAAACACCCCTTCTTGCTGATTTAGCCAATAATCTAATTTTATCATGCATGTAAGCATATAAAATCTCAAAGCTTTTATCAAAATGAAGTCCAAAATCAAATAAAAATTGAAAAGAATTGCATTATATTAAGTCATTGTTCATACAACTCATGCTCTAGCCCCTTAGGGAGTGGGTTTAAGGACCTTAGTTTTCTTTCTAATAATAACAACCTAACTATCTTGCAAAACATATGACTTGACCACATGATTTTAAAGCGAAGGAGGAGTTAGCTGATTGTCATTCCAGGTGCATATAAGTCTAGCAATTGGGTGGTTTATCCTCTCTTATGGAGGTAAATCATATACCCATCTCTGCTTAGATTTAGGTCATGCCTTGGTACTTTCCAAAGCTCCCTAGATTTAGGATCCGAAGTAGCTATTTCCTTTGAGATACAAACATAAATCCTCACCTCTTAAGAATTTCCATAACCTTGTATTGTGAGATTATAAGTCCTAGCTTTCTAATAAAATTCTAATTCAAATATATAATTCTCCTTAATTTCAAACATATAAAGCCCAACCATAGATAGATTGGAATGCTCACTAGGTTTCCTAATATCATGAGTATTCCCCACTCATCTCCCTTTCACTTTGATAATAAGTCTCTCCTTTTTAATCTCTCTTGATTGATTTTTCAAACATAGCCAATTTATTGATAGTTCTATCTTTGAAATATTTTGAGATAACAATTGCTTACTTTAATCAAGAGTATTCTTAAGAAACTCACCTTCCTTAGGATATAATTAACTATAGGAGTTTGCTCCATAGGGAACTTTAAAACCTAGTTTAAATAAACCCTACTTTATTCATCCATGTAAAGTAGGGAAAAATGTCTGGTATATTCGAAGACCTATCATACCTTAAGAGTCCTTATTAGAAGATTAGGTCCATTATAATGTGGTGATTTCTATCTTTTGAGATAGTGCATCATTCCTTAATATCGTACCTGATCACCTCAATAAGAATACCCTCAAATCTATGTGGAGTCCGCATACACATAATCAAAAATAAACACCATAAAGTGCCAAGAAGACTTTAATAGCATTAAAAGATATCTTCTAAATCCACCAATCCTTGTAGCACCTACTCCAAGGAAGCTTCTTATTTTATACGCAGCTGCATTAGAAGAGCCCTTCAGAGCACTATTGGCACAACACAATAAAGAAGGCAAAGAGCTCTTTATTATATCAAGCAGAGCTTGATAGGAGCAAAAATGAAATACTCTCTGATAGAGAAGCACTATTTAGCATTGATCTTTGCAGCCCAAAAGCTCCATCATTACATGTTATCTCATAAAATTACTCTCATTTCAAGGATCAATCTATTGAAGTACTTGATGACAAGACCAGCGTTGGAAAGTCGCTTGGCAAGATAGGCAGTTTTACTTTTACAATTTGATATCACATATGTTCTATAGAAAGCAATGAAGTGACAAACTTTAGCAGATTTTCTTGCAACACATCCTATTCCTGTGGATTCACCTCTTAAAGATGATTTACGAGCAAATTATGCTCATTCGTGAAAGAGAAAAATCACAAATTTAGAAAATGTACTTTGATGGAGCCTTATCAATCAAACAGGTGCAACCTCCAAATCTCCAAGGGCAAGATCATGCATCGGCATCGTCTTCATAAAACCAGAAGGAGGGATAACGAGATGATCATATGGGTTGATCGAGTCAATAACTAATAATAAAGTTGAGTATGAAGCATTGGTGGTAGGTCTCGAAGAAGCTATTTTCATAGGCGTTCAAAACCTGCATATTTTCGGCAATTCTCAACTTATTGTAAATCAAGTACTTCACAATTCTAAAATCAACAAGCTTGAGTTAGCTTTTTATCATAAGCAAGTTCTTGAGTTTATGAAGCAAATATTAAATGCCACACTAAATCAAGTCTCTTAATCCGAGAATAGTAAAGCAGATTGCTTAGCAAAATTAGCTAAGGAGATGGCAAGTATGAATGATGATTATGTCATGATCGGGATATTTACTCAACAAGTTCTAGAGCCAACAAAGTTATAATCCCCATAGGTAGAGGGGTTATCGAATTCAACCCAATAGGATGCGACTCAAGTTGCTTCTGATCTTCCCCAAAATCAATAAGGAGTTATACCAAGAAGAGCTAAGCATGACATTGCTTCAGAAAAGTAATGGGAAGCCTTTATAGTAGAAGAGCCACATGATTGGAAGTAGCTCTTCATTGATTACTTTAAAGAAGGCAAATTACCAAATAATAAATCATTTGCAGCTCAAATTAAGAAGAGAATGTCACGCTATGCTTTCATCAATAACACCTAATATCGTAGATCGTTTAAACAAATGCCTAGGTACAGATGCAGTAGCAAAGTAATGGTTGAAATTCATGAAGGATTTTGTGGTGCACATCAGTCAAGTCCCAAGATAACAGTAAAGATTAAAAGAATGGGCTATTAGCCATCTATAGTAAGAGACTGAATTGGTCATGCAAAGAAGTGTCATGAATGTCAAGTACATGGGAATATAATCTACCAACCTCCAAATCCACTACACCCAACAATAGGATCTTGGCCATTTGAATGTTGGGGTATATATGTAATTAGACCAATTGATTTGTCATCAACTAGTCATCGCTTCATCCTAACAATGACTGGTTATTTCTCTAAGTGGGCTAAAGCTACCCCATTTAGAGAAGTTATTGTTGATCGACTGATCAACTTCTTTACGCATAATGTGGTCTATAAATTTGGAGTGTCACACTATTGACCTCACTTTTGGAGTGAGTTCTCAACTTTCTCATTAGAGATCTAGGACTCTTATAAATACTAAGAGCTCCTTAGTCTTAAGACACTTCTAGTGATTAATGAACACTTAACCGAAGCCTAGAAACTTAAAAGAGTTAGCTACTGGAATAGGTTGTGTCATGGGAACTTAGGAAGACTTGCCTACCCTATAGCATAAATTCAATCCATACTTTCCTTCTCAAACCAAACCTCAAATTCATACCAAGTCAAAACCAAATTTTAAAAACCCATAATCAATCTCATGACCAAATTCAAGCTCAAAATTTCTCCATAAAACCTTATGATTGAATTCAAAACCCTTTTTAAGCCCTTTGATTTCATCTTATGGACTAAGCCTTAACTAAATTCAAATCAATCCCAATTCATTTGATTTTCTCAAATATCAATTCAATCTTTCAATCAAACTATCAAATTTTAATTCAAATTAACTTCAAATGATTCAATCCCAATGACCAAAATTAAATCCAAACTCAACCAAATTTTCTTCTAAGCCCTTTCGACCTTTCTCCATGAGCTTAGTCAAATTTTCTTTCAAATAACTCAAAACTCAAGTGATTTTCTCATGAATCACTTATATCTTCATTTATATTCCCAAAAATAAATAAAATATAAATTCAAATAGCCAAAACCAAACCCAAAATCAAATCAAAATCTAATTTATACCTTTTAAGCCAATTCCTTGAACTTGGCCAAATCCTATTGAAAGAAAATCAAAACTAATAGATTTTCTCTTAAATCAAACATTCCTTCAATCATCTATCCAAATATAAATGAAACCTACAATCATAAAGCCAACTCAAAATCAGCTCAAGTCAAACCCAACCTAACCCATTTGACTTGAAATATTCAAATGAGCCAAAACTCATTTGAACCCAAACCAATTGCAATTGAATTTATATGCCAATCTCAAATCCATATATAAACTTAATGAAATCAAACCCAACTCAAAATCAAGCCAACTAAACCCAATTGGCTCACTTGACCCAAAGTGGCCAATATAACCAATATGAACCAAAATTAAATTCAATTCAAATCAAAGTGAATTAAGCCAATCCAAACTTCATGTCATGATTGTTGATCATCCTAGGTTAATCAATTATCATGAATTGGGTCAAACCAAGTCAACCTAGCCTGTTGACCAAGTCAACCCTTTAACCCATATGAACCCAAACTAGTAAAATTGTAACCTAAACCAAATTGATTTTAACCAATGGCTCAAGTTCATTTAAAATTGATTATTAAACTTCAAAGTCATAATTGAGCCCAATTTGACCAATTGGTCAACCTAACCCAACTCAGCCTAAATTGACCTAAACGATCAAATTATCCAAAATCTAAATTAAATCCAAATTAAACCAAATTGATTGAAACTAATTAAACCAATGCACTCCAAATGGTCATTTGAACTTGATCAACCCTTGGTTTGACCCAATTTGACCAATTGGTCAACCTAACCTGATTTGACCCAATTTAGCCCAAATGGGTCAAATTGACCCAAATTAAACCAAATGAACTCCAAATGACATGAAATTTGATCCAACTCACTTTTGACTCATTTCAAATCTCAAATGAAATCCAATATCAAATGACCACTTTTCCCTTTGGTCAAGGGCATCCCATTAGAAAAGACACTTGCCCAAATGGTCATTTCTCTTCCTTGGCCACTTGGCACTTATCCATTGGTCCACCTAGGCACCAAGGACATTGATCATCTGACCTAAGAGGTGGTAGGGAAAGCCATGATTCATGGGGAGGTGAATTCACCTCACCTCTCCCATTGGAACACTTAGCATGAAGGACTTCCACCTCCCCTTGCTAAGGCACCCATTTTTCCTTCATGACAGCCACTTCCCATGCCTTAGCCAACCAAAATGAGCCACTTATGATGATTCCCTTCCATTCCCAACCACCCCAAACCAAAGGGTGCCCATTAGGAGCCAAAAAAATCACAAAATAAGGGGATTTTTGGCCACATTGGAAACCAGAGAATTAGAGACACCAAAACTCCTCCTCCCACACTTATTCCATTCTCCTAGAGCTCTCAAAGTAACCAGCAACCATTCCCACATAGTTTTTGAGCAAAAGAAACCAAAATCAAGTGGATTCCGGCAAAGAAGTGGCTGTAATTGAAGAACACACTATTCAAAAGTGAAGGTCTTGGCTCATTTCAAGTCTTCTTCCCCACTTAACAGAGTGCTCGGATCATCGCCACTGCTGAAAATCATCTCTAGTGAGGTAACTTTCAAGAACCATAGCTGGCCTTAGGAGCTTTTATTTGTGATAATTTTTTTGTGCAATTTTTAGGAATTTTCTTAGAAAACCCTTGCATATTTTATTTTAATTCATCCCAATATAAAAAAGAAGTTTTTTTGATATTTATTTATGCAAAAATGAGCCCATTCACATGAAATTTCACTTAGATTTAGCAAAAAAAAACCCCAAAATCCATCAGTCTACTATTTTGCTAGCCGCGCCACACAGCAGTCGTCAGATCCTACGATTCATAGCATCGAACGGCTCAGATCGCGCACTAATCATGCATTTCTGTCCTTCCGATCCCGCGGATCATTTCTGGATCTTATCTGCACATCATTTTCCTGTTCATCTACCTTTTCCTGCTTGCCTGCCGTGTTAGCACCATATGGCCCAACCGCGTGCGTTATGCTACCACGTAGCGTCAACGCGTATCTTGTCTAAGTAGAAAATTGTAAAATTATTTAAATCACTTAAAACTTCAAAAATTCATTAAAAATATAATACTTAATAAAAAATTACAAATAATGGCTCATTGGATTTGTCTTCCTCAGATGAATCCAACAAACCAAAAAAACCCCAAAGTTCACTAAATATTTTGATTTCAATTTAAGTTTTAGTGAAAATCAAATTTCGTTAATTACACAAAAATACATCATATTAAATTAAAATTTTTAGGAATTAAAACTGAAGTTAAAATGCACCCACCATAAAAATTTCAATTAAAAAAACTTCTAGATTGGAAGATATTACATTCTAAAGCTTAAATGGTTTTTTTAACAAAAATAAAATAATGGACTTTATAAAAATCATGAAAAATTACTTAAATCAACTGAAAATTTGAAAATCATTACAAATCATGGAAAAATAAAAAATACAAATAAATACTCATTTTAAAGATATTTAGATGAGCATTTGATAAAAATGTTCTCAATTGATTTTGAATAGTAATTAAGGCTTAATTTGGGTTAAGTTGAAAACTTAGTTAGCATAATTACTTTCCAATTACCCAAATAATTGATCCCAAACTTTTTGAGGTTCATTAATGGGGTGACGCCTGCCTCCCATAATTTTTTTGAGATTTAATGCTTAGTTAATTAGGAAAATTGCTTGTCTTAGCCCTAATTACTTTCTTAATTAATTAGGTATTTAATTAACATTCTAAATAGTAAGAAAACCACAAATTAATCTTGCTAATCATTGTGGAACATTGAATGGGCATGGGGAATGAGATTAGGACCCATTCCCATTCTTTTCCTAATTTCACTTGACTTGAAACTAATTAATTTGGGACTAATTAATAGTTTAATTCATTAATTAAAATGGCTTAATTATTCAAATTAAAATTATAATTATTCTAGATCTCATCTAATTAAATTTCTTGGGTAGATCTTTAGGTGTTTAATAACTAAAGCTATTTTAAGAAAATTATGGCTAACTTACATGTGTGGAGAAGCCATAAAAGTACTTAATTAAGTTCTTTAACCTAATTAATTATTAATTATGAGCTAATTACATTAGGCACTTTCATTTATTAGGATCATTGCAAGTTATTTTCCATGCATATCATGTTGGCTCATAATTACTTAATTAATTACTTTAAGGTAACATAAGTAACAATTTAATTAATTGATTTAATCCATGCTTAACTTAATCAATCCATAAAATCAATCTAATTGCTTCTTATTAAATCAAATTAGCTCACACATATGGGGGATAGGATTAGCATTAGCAAATCTTTCTCACATCTCTTAAATCAAGTTAAACATAAAATTAAAAGTGACATTAAGAAACTTTGGTTTATTTTAAATAAGCCTATTTAATATGATTGTCCTTAGGAATTAGTTATATTGAATGAAATTACATGCTTGTCTTTTTATTTTTTTCCAATCATATTAAATTATTGTATGCCACTTGATTCATGCATTCATTTCTTCAAAAATTAATTAAAAATAAAAAATCTCCTTTATGTCAAGCTTGTATGTGTTGATTCAAATTAATATATGTGTGGTTACTATCATTATTAAGTCCAAACCTATTTTCCAAATTTTATAAATAAATTATTACATATGTTATAAATGCTAGTTATAAATATATAGGAAATGTAAATGATTATAGCTTAAGTATATGGAGTAAAGTCCTTGGTTTCAATATTAGAATTTCAACAAGAGTTTACTCCATGTATATAAACCTTTTCAATCAAATAAGATACAACTTTTGCATGGCATGTTCTCCTTTATTTGTGTATACATTCTTATGTATTTTAGAAAAGCAAATAATTAGTCTAAACACCCCGAGAATACGAGGCTTTAAGTAGCCCCAAGGAGGTCATTTGATTATCTCACTTTCCTGGTTAACAATGGCATATACTAGCTCATGTCTCTCATACATATGTGTGTGTACTTGATTACGAAGTCAAAACCCCTCTTTTTCTGTTACCAAAACACATGCATTTGCAATTGTTTAAGTGATAGAATTAATTTATCATGTGATTAAGAGCTCTGTTTCTTACATTCATGTATGCAAGCTTACATTTGTTTGAATGCAAATGGGTATATAGTTTAGACATCCCGGGAATACAAGGCTTTAGTTAGCCCTAACGAGGTCATTTGATTATCTCACTTCCCTAGTTAATAGTGAACGTACCTGTTTAATTTCATTCTTATGTATTTTTGCATAGGAATTTAGATAGAGCTTTAAATTAATATGATAAAATTAATTCAATCAAACAAGAAAAAATATAAACTTTAAATGTACATGTTCATATTCATAATTTAAGTGTGCCAACATATATTGCATGTATAGATATGTTTTGGACTTAGTCATATGCATGCTACATATGAGGGAAAGAAATGACCAAACATGTGTTCTGTGAAAGTAATTAACTCCAATTAATCTTTAGAAGCCTTTCTTATTGAATGAGATTATTTAAAGTGAACCTAAACCTAGATTAATTTAAAATATGTAAGAAGTCATTTACTGAAGAGAATTCATTTAATTAATTTGCTTTAGATGTGACTTAAGGTAGGGATAAAAGAGAGTGATCATTTCTCTTTTTCTCTTTATAACAATTAGTTGTTGAGTGTAAATCAAGTGAAACAAAAGAAAATATTAAGTAAAACATACAAATCAATTAAATCATTTAAAGTGAAACCATACTTTATAATTAAATCCTTTCTTACTTAGAAAATTATAATAAAACCTAATTAAGGCATACTAGACAAGCCTTAATACACACACCTAGAATTAAGTCACCATTTTTAGCTTTATGTTAGGACGGTGTATGGAGTGATGTATGTTTTGTTTTATGATGTATTATTTTAGACTAGATGTTAGGGTGTATGTTTCATAGACTGGATGTTAGGCCGTTAGTAGCCTAATTATATTTTCTACAGGGGATTATGCTTAAGGGGTGGCTGAAAAATAAATATAAATGCTCTCTTTGTAGGTTACTTAAGCCCCTAAGCATAATCCAAGTTAGGACAGGTGGGCTTGGTTACCCATGTGCAGGGTGCTAAGTCTAAATTATAAATACAACTGCTAGGGTGGAATGTATGTTTAGCTATCCTCTATTTTGCAAGTGTAGTTAGATTTACTCTTTCCATTTAAATGTAATTTTGTAATTAGAAATTAGGATTTGTGCTATGGGGGATTAGGATGAGCATTAGATAGAAAACTATGTCTTATCTTCCATGTGATGCCTTGAAGTGAGCCAAATCAAAGAAGCAAAGAGGAGAAAAGAAGACATGAAAATTTGAAGAAGATGAAGACCCCCATAGCTTGTATTCATCCTTAATTGTGATTATTCTTTTGTAATCCGAGTTGTATAAGGGTAGAGCTCGGTTACTTATTTTTCTTTTCAAGTTGTACGATGACCGCACCGACCTTTTATTCTTTTGTGGTAGCTATAAATTATTTGATGTTATGTTTAGATTGTGCATTAAAAATGACATGCATTTTATAGTGTCATTATGATTGGTGTTTGTTGTATGGTCTGGATGCGATTAGGCTCTTAAAGAAAAATAAATCTTTTACCCAACTATAACTCATAATTAAATTTTTACAACTCATAACCTCACCATAAAGCCTACGCATTAAAAAAATAATTAAAAATTTTAGCAACCCATTAGTTGAATGTTGTATGTTTGACATCATGCATGCATCTTCTACCACTCTTGCAAAAATGAGGCCTCTGTTCTTGCACGCATTAGAACTGCATCACCTATGAGAGCAACTCCTACTGACGGAGCTTCACCCTCTTCTCTCTTGGTTTGGCCCATAACTCATTTCAACATGCATTTAGGCATACAAAAATCCTGCAGCCTTTATCAAAATGAAGCATCAAATACAAATAAAATTTGAAAAGATTTTCATTAGACTAAGTCATTACTCATACCACTCATGCTATAGTCTCTTTAGGGAATGCGTTTAAGGACTTTAGTCTCTTTCTAAGAAATAATAACCTAACTATCTTGCAAAATCATGTGACTTTCCTACATGATTTTAAAAGCATAGGAGGAGTTAGTGGCCACGGTTGTAAGCCCTGAGTGATTTATCCTCTCTTGTAGAGGTAAACTATATGCCCATCTTCGCTTAGACTTAGATCACGCTTTGGCTTATGCCAAAGCTCCCTAGATCTAGGATTTGAGGTAGCTATTTCCTTTGGGCTACAAGCATAAATCCTCACATCTTATGCATTTTCATAACCTTGTATTGTGAGATTATAAGTCCTAGCTTTCTAATAAAATATCAACTTTAATGAAATCAATCTCTTTAATTTCAAACATATAAAGCCCAACCATAGGATAGATTGAAATGCTCACTAGGTTTCCTAGTATCATGAGTATTTCTTGCTCATTCTCTTTGGCTTCGATAATAAGTCTTCTCCTTGATCTATCCCATTTGATTTTCTAAAATAGCCAATCATTTGATAGTCTTAGCCTTAAAATCTTTGGAGACCCTAGTTATCTACTTTAATCAAGAGTATTCTTAAGGAATTCACTTTTCTTATGATGTAATTAACTATGGGGGCTTGCCCCCATAGGAAACTTTATAACCCGATTTAAATAAACCTTGCTTTATTCATCCATATAAAGTAGAGGAAAAAATACTGGTATATTTGAAGACCCATCATGCCTTATGATTCTTTATTAGGTGATTAGGTCCATTATATGGTGTTGATTTTTATCTTTTGAGATAATGCATCATTCCTTGATATCATACCTGATCACCTCAATAAGTACACCCTCATATCATCATAATGTCCTACATACACACATATCAAAAACAAACACCACAGATTTTTTTGATGACTCGGCTGGGGAGGGTTCCTCTCTCCATCTCTAGTAGACAATTATTGTCTCCAAGCATCGATAGTGGACTTATATTTCATATGAGTCCAAGACTATCTTTCCTTCTATTGGCACTTATCTTATTTCATTCTTAAGCAAAGCTAGCCAACATCCTCTAGGTTTTCGGACCTCACTTCTTTTAGGTCTTGAAACTCCTATTGGGTCCCCAATAGGTGAAAGATAAAATTAACTAATAAAAGGAGATGACTAAAATTTAGAACCTCCTTACCACTAGCTTGGTGAGGCAAGGTTCATCTTATATTTAAGAAAATAAACTCTTTTGCAAAATGTCACTTTCCAAAAGCACTTTTTCAAAAAATTCACATAACAAATGATCGCACAAAATTCATAAGAAATTATTAAACCTCATTTAACAATTCCTGTAATTGTTACATGGAGGCTCTTTTCAAAAATAATCTCAAAATTCTTTTAAAATCTCTTTTTTAAAAGCACATTTTTGAAAATAGTTATCTCCATTCAACACACCCAAACTTGTTGAATGAAGATCCTATCTTCAAATAAAATCATGACATAAAATTGAAACTCCACTTAACATATTTCACATATGCTAGAGTTGAAGTTTCCCTCTTTTCAAAAGCAAGAAATCACACACAAAATCAAGACATATTTTGAACTCCATTTGGCATACCCAAATTTGTCAAATAAGAGTGTCACATTTTCAAAAATAAACTAAATCACATTTGACTTCCACTTAACATACTAAATTTGTTAAGTGAGAGTCTCATTTTCAAAAAAAAAAATACAAATCAATCACATTTGGCTTCCACTTAACATACCAAATTTGTTAAGTGAGAGTCTCATTTTCAAAAACAAATCAAATCACTTTTGGCATCTACTTAACGTATTAAATTTATTAAGATCCTCATTTTCAAATCAAACAAACACATCTCAGACACATTTTCCCTCTACTTAACATACCAAATTTGTTAAGTAAGATGCCTCACTTCCAAATCAAATCAACATACATCACACACATAACAAACAATCATCACAAATGAAGATGTTTTCACAAAAATTTTCAAACACATATATTCAAATCAATTTTTCAAACACAACATACAACACAGATATATTTCCAAAGTCCCTCCAAATATTTGAACCCCACTCAACCTACCTAAATTGGTTGAGTATGGATTCCAAATCAAGCTCTTATGGCAAAGTCTCTCCTCACGTCCTAAATCTCTCCATTAAAACCCCATTTAGCATACCTAAATTTGTTAAATGAGGATTCGAATTCAAAAAAAAGATAAATCAAAATCAACAATTCAAGTCAACATCAAGGCAAAAGCTTCTCCTCCAATGTTATAAATCTCTCCATGCAATTTCAACCCCATTCAACATAACCAAAATTGTTCAAATGTGGGTTCCAACTCAAGATCAAAAGATAAAATCAAGCAACAATAATTGAAGCAATCAAAGGAAAGGGATGCCACGCAACTCTCAAGATAAAAGAAGGTTGGGATGTTGCCTTATCTCGAACCTCTTAAAAAGTGGTTTCTAAGATCAAGAAACTCTCTTTACAGGTGTCTGAGGCTGCTCAAACCTCCAACATCTATGAAGGTTTCCAAGTTGCCACACTTGAAGAAGGTGACTAGTAGCGGCAAGCATTCCACCACTTTTGATAGTTAGCACAACCATCGTCAAGATCCATCCACATTTAACTACTACTTCTTCCTACTTCTCTTCTGTAGCGAGCATTGTATCAAAAGGCATTAAATCCCTTATCCACTTTGTTGGATTTTTTTAATACCTCCACCCAAAAAGAAATCAATGTAGAAAGCTTTCACTTACATCTTGTCCACTGCTGATACTTTAGATTTTATTCATGTTGAAAACTCTCCAAGTCTAAAAAATAATAATGATAGCTCTAATCATTCCAATTCACTCTCTTCAGATTCATAATTGGACTTTCCTTTTCTGAATCAATCAGGTTCACCTCTTAAGATTGACTTGGAGTCAACTGAATCTGAGGATCCCATAGGAGAAGTTGTAGGTATACCTAATTAGATTCCACAAGTACATAATTCAATGAAGTCACTTAAGTCAACCTACGCAATGGCAAAGTTCTAAGTCCTAGAGTAGCACCTCAAGATAAGAGTAAACAAGTCATTGGCTCTAGTGAGTATCCTTTCACAAGAATGTTTCAATGGATATGCTATGACCAAGTCAGTTGATTACAATGTCCAGCACATCTTAAAGTTGGCATAAGTTAAGAATATATGGCCTTATTTTATCCAAAGAGATGAAAGAATCTCTAGTCAGGCTCTTCTTAGATATGCTTTAGACCTACAAGAGAGGAGGCACATACTCAAGGACATCTTAAGAGTTACATTCATTGATGAAGACTTGCCAGGAATGACCAAGCACCCCTCTTTACATCATGGTGGATGTTGGCAAATCTGTTATCAGTTGTTGACCAAAGTGCATCATCAATATTATGGTTTAAGAACCATTGCCTGATAATCTAAACTCAAGGATGATGTAGGATTCAATCAAAAAGGCGAGCCTTAGCTCCATAGTGTTCACAGAAATAGAAGATTGGAATCGAAGCGTTTCATATCATAGACTTCATCATCTTTCAATGCTTTTCTTGGGAGATCATGGATACATGAGAACAACATAATTCCATCCTCTACATCAATGAAGTTCATGAGAGGTGGATTGAATCGTGTCAAAGGAGATCTCAAACCATTCAGTTCAGGTCATATGAGGTTCTGACTTATTTTCTTCCCAAAACCATAAGTCCATTCTCGTGAATCTAGTCAAGATCCCCATGAGGACAAAAGAAGAAAGAAAAGGAAAAGAAATAAAAATGAAAAGAAAAAGAGAAAGAAAAAAGAAAATAAAAAGAAGACATGGACTTGGGGAAGATATAAAGATTAGATTCCACCCATTAGTTACTCCATTCAACATATGGGTAGGATGACCAACCTCCACCAGGCAGATAGGGGAGGAAAGTTCAGGCGCCCCAGGTGGAAAGCCTCCTTGGCCACAATAAGAGGTATGTCCCACCCACTAGGAGTACACCTGCTATCCATATAGACTTAGAATCTAGTTCAGATGATGAGTCTTAGGTGGTTAGCAGACCAGCCAGTTCTTCTCAATAGCAGATTCCTTTTGAGGTGACATTTAAGCATGATAGTGATGAAGACTGGGCACCAAAGTAAAGCATAAATGTATCCAAGTTAGCATATGAAACTCGCATCTTGACCTTAGCTCTACCACTTAAAGTTGAAGATTTGGTAGTAAGAAATGCCCTAAGCCATCCATAGATGAGAAAACCCAGAGGTTCTTTTTGAGAGCATCATCCTCAAGTTAGGAAGCTAACGTAGAATATGAGGATGGTTCATATAAAGATTTAATACAATTTCTTTTTGATTGGTATTCTCCTTGTGTTCTTAATCTAGCAAAGAAGGGATTAATCCCACATACTTAGTCTAAACATAGGTCAAACTACTTTGAAAGGTTATGGGACAAGCAGACATCCACAATCAAGACTAAGACTAGATTCACAAGTGGTCAGTGATGATCAATCATTGCTAGTCATCACCAATCATTTGAGTCGAGTTCTTTTCAAATCATGCTAACTCATATGAGGATGTGTGTTTAGAAACTTCAGATGATCCAAATGACTTTGAAGTCAAGGAAAGGATGCACCGCCATAGTTCAAAGAAGAGATTAGGTCAATTATCAATTAGCTCAAAAAAATCAACTTAAGAACTGAAGATAATCCACATCCGATATACATCAGTTCTTCATTGAGTGGTACTGAAACCAATGACTTAGTTAGGTTGTTGACTAAGTTTAAGGACTACTTCACATGGAGTTACAAAGAGATGTCCTATTTATCTTCTAATGTGGCAGTCCATAAACTAGTAATAGAGCCTAGTGCCAATCCTATCAAGCAAGCTCCTAGATGCATGCGATTAGACATCAAATAGCGTCATTTAAAGTCAAGAAACTAATCAATGATCTTTTCGGAAAAAAAAGATCCTACTTTGGCGGTGTCATTCTTAGAGAAGAATGGCCAAATTCATATATGCATTAATTTTAGGGATCTAAATAAGGCATGTCCAAAGAATTTTTCCCAATCAATCCTAGAACTGATGGTGGACATTGCTTCATCTCATGCAATCTTCTCTTTCATGGATGGCTCATCTTGTTATAATCAATAAAAGGGCCCGAAGATGAAAAGAAACTACATTTTGAACCCGATTGAATCTTTTACTATAGGTTATGCTTTGACCTTAAAATGATGTCTACATACCAGCCATGACTCGATCTTCAAGAACTCATTCATTATTAAGTTGGATATTACGTCGGTGATTTTATAGCCAAAAGTAAAGAAAAGAAAGACCACCTCTTTGACATGAGAGTATTTTTTGAACAGTTAAGATAATACAACCTCAAAATAATTTCCTTGAAGTGTGCATTTGGAGTAGCTTCAAGAAAATTCCTTGGGTTTGTTGTCTAACATTGGGGAATTGAAATCGATCCAAAGAACATCGAAGCGATATTATAAATGTCACCCCCTAGAAGTCAAACTCAACTCAGATCATTCCAAGGGCAGTTGGTGCATCTAAAATGCTTCATATGCAACCTATCAGGGAGATATCAGTCATTCTTAGCACTTGTTAAAGAGGACACCAAGTTCAAGTGGGATGACAAGTGACATCATGCTTTTGAAGACATCAAGTAATACCTGATGACATTGCCAATTTTAGCGCCCCTATCCCAAGCAAGCTGCTCATCCTATATACTACTACATTGGATGAATCCCTTGGCGCTTTGTTGGCCCAAACCAATGACGAAGGGAAATGCACTCTACTATCTCATTTATCGTCTAATCCCTGTTGAGGCAAATTACTCACCTATTGAAAAGCATTGCCTAGCTTTAATCTTTGCATCCTAAAAGCTACGACACTACATATTTTTTCATAAAGTGAACTTGATCTCCAGGATCAATTCACTATAATATCTCATGACACAGCCAACGCCATCCAGACGATTGGCGCGCTGGTCCATGATTTTGCCACAATTTGACATCACTTTTGTACCCCTTCGTGCGTTGAAAGGATGGGTACTAGCGAATTTCTTAGTAGCACACCCACTTCCTGCTGATTCCCACTTAGTGATGACCTCCCTGATGAAAAAATCATGAACTTAAAAGATGCTAGCATTCATCGTAGGAAGATGTATTTTGATGGTGGGGCTTCCTTTCAAAAGGGAGAAGAACCACGATCTACTCTCCTAGGAAAGGTGGGTGTGGAAATTCTTCAAACTTCGGACTGTGATGTGATGAGATTCTCATATCATATGTCCAATCTATGCACCAACAATGAAGCTGAATATGAGGCTCCAATTGTAAGTCTATAGTTAGCCATTATGTTATGCATCAAGAGTATCAACATCTTCGGGGATTCTTAGTTAGTCATCAACCAAATCGTTGGGTCTTACAAAGTTCTAAAGCCTAAGCTCCATCATTATCACATGTATACTATGGAGTTATTAGCCTAAATGCTAGAGATTATCATCTACAAGATTCCTAGAGGAGATAATGCAGTAGCAGATGCATTAGCCAAGCTTGCCAAAGAGTTGGCATGCCCGGAAGATGAATCCATACCAATAAGGGTCCAAAATAAACAAGTTTTATCCCTTATTGACACTAAACTCAATGAGAGACTCTCTCTTGAAGGGGAGGTTATCATTGTCAAAAAGGTTGAGGAGTCAAATTGGAGGCAACCATTCATGGATTATCTAAATATAAGCAAACTACCTCAAGAGAAGTAAATAGCACATCAGGTGAAGCAGAGAGCCCTTTCATACACTCTTGTGGATAGAACCTTATATTGACAGTCCTTCGATCATATATGGTTACATTATCTAGACAAACATGAAGCCCGTAAGATCATGACTTAGGTGTATTCAGGTTTATGCATAGCGCATCAATCCGGTATGAAGATGAAAGCCATGATCAAGAGACTAGGATACTACTTAGCCGATGATCACCGCATGGGCGTAGTTGAAGATGCCACCAATGTCAGTGCACTATGTGTCTACCACCAACATTACATCCTACATTGGCCTCATGGTCATTTGAGTGTTGTACCACATAGTTTCGATCGATCCTTCTTTCTCAAAATCGGTTCATTCTAGCCCCACTACTTTTTCCAAGTGGGCGAGGCAATCCCATTGAGAGGTCACCTTCGGCATGTGCTCTTTTAGGAACCATATCATATATAGGTTCGAAGTACCTCGATGAATTATATTCGATAATGGTACTACAATCAAGAGCACTAAAATCAATAGCTTTTCCCAAATACACAGCATAGATTGGAGATATTCTATCATCTATTACCCACAGGTAAATGTCTTGGCAGAAGTCTTCAACAAAACTCTCATCCAAATATTAAAGAAGACACTTGATAATAGCATGAGCTTAGTTGAAGCCTTGGGCTACCCACCACATATAACTCCAACTCAATCCCTTTCTCCTTAGTGTATGGTGAGTAGTTCTACCATTAGAAGTCCAACTCCCATCATTAAGGATAACTATGGGCAGCAAGATTACCATGGAGCAGAATGCAAAGCTGCGGTTAGAAGAGCTCAAAGGTTTATAGAAGAGATGCCTACAGGCATGCCAAAACCTCGAGTTGTACATATCCAAAATGGTTCAAGCTCATAACAAGTTGGTCCGTCCTAGAGCTTTTCAAGTAGGAGAGCTTATTTTAGTTCTAAGGAGACCAATTGTTGCCCGTCGAAAGATGGGAGGCAAGTTTGAACCCACTTGGGAAGGCTCTTTTGCCATAGATAAGGCCTACCAAAGAGGATCTTATTAGCTTATAAATTATTAGGGAGAGTGCTCAATGCTTCAATGGGCTACAGAAATATTATCCATAAATCTTATTTGAAAATAATTATTAATAAAACTTCCTTTCATCTCAAATCTCATCCCTTCATGTGTTCAGAAACATCTTCGTTTGTGAATCCAACATGATGTGCTTAGGGTAGGTGTGAGAAACCTAAGCGGCGTCCTATCCTTTAGTAACATAATACTAACACAAACTACACACAACCACATATAAAATAAATACATATCTTTTATCTCAGGCTATTTTGATGAGGGATAAAGCCCCCTGTGGCACTCACTCATTAGCTATTTTAAGTCGGGCTGACATGCTACCTTGCTAATGTGTAACCCAGTGGTTACTTTTCAAGAGGATGTAAGTCTACAAGTTTCTTCCTAACTTGACCATTGCAAATCGACGGGCGCTTTCTTAGTTTTATAGGCCTTACTGCGTAGCCAATAAGCTACCTTATGTTGACATCGTTTAAGACAATATGAGTCTACATGCTTTCTTCATGAACTAGTCATTATGCACTAACGGCTTGAGTATATTTGAAGCTTAAGATAAGCCCCTAGTGGCTCCTTTCCTTTTGACTACTTTAAGTCTGGGTTCAGTCCTTACATGAGACTCCCTACTTAGTAGTCACCGTCGGATAGCACCTATCCCGTCGATGATAGACTATCCTGATGATCATTTTCATCTATGAATATGTAAGTCTACAAGCCTTCTTCTTAGATTGATCATCGAAAATCAATGGGCACCTTAGGTTGGTTGGTTTCTATGTTGTGATAACCCACTAATGGATACACCACTCATGGTAGATGTAAGTCATAAGCTTTCTCAGTTGGCCATCGTATACCTATAGGCTTTCTTTTAGGTCTCGATAAAGCTCTGCGGCACCTCCCTGTGGCACTCTATTTGGATCACATCCTTAGCGACCCCATTTAGACATTGCGGTTACTCTTGGATTGGGCAGTCCCCACTATGGTTGGAGAATCCTCTTACAAAATGCGATTCTCCCAGTAGTAGATAGGGAGGATGATATAAGCTCCCTTTGTGGTCCCTTGCACTAATAGGGTCCCATAAACATATAAATAAAATAAATATATATTCTCTTGTGGATTAGGAGGACACCCTGGTAGAACCTTTTCCCAAAGCATCCTATCTTTTTTAGAGCGTGTCGGCAAAACATAGAATGACTCACCAGCTCATCACTTTCTTTGGAAGATATACATACGCATTCTTTCAGATGACCCGGCACATCCCAGGTAGGTCAAATTTTTTGTGCTATCAACCGATCACCCCAGTGATCCCTTATTTAGGAAGATGTAAGTCTACAAGCTTTCTCCCTAACTTGACCATTACACACTGAAAGGCACCCCTTAGGTTGGTTAGCTCTACCCCATGGTCGAAAGATTATCCCTTTGGATTTATAAATCTAAGATAGGACAAGGCTGATATAGCCCCTTCTTAATAGAACCATCACACATTGACAGGGTCCATCTAAAATGAAATTAATTTTGACTTTTTTTTAGTCGATATGAGTCCACAACGGCATTCACTCAATAGTCACCCTAACTCAAGTTTGATTTTTTATGCTATCAATTGATCACCCTAGTGGTTCCTTGTTTAGGAAGATGTAAGTCTTCAAGATTTTTTTCTGACTTGACCATTGCACACTAAAAGATAACCCTTAGGTTGGTTAGTCCTACCTCGTGGCTCGTAGACTTTTCCTTTGGGTTTGTAAATCTCAAATAGGACAAGGCTAATATAACCACTTCTTAGTAAATCCGTCGCATACTGACAAGGTCCATTTTATTAAATCCACCATCCTTCCCCAGTGGAGTCTAAACTAAATCCATCCATTCTTATCCCTAGTGGATACTTCCCCAAATAAACAAAAGAAATCCATAAATCAAATCCACATTATTTTCTCAATGGATTAGAGCTCATATCTCCAGAAGATATACTCTCCACTTCTTCCAAATTAAATCATATCCTCTCCCGAGGGGAGCCCAAATCATAAACAAATCAAATCATATTCTCATCCCCAGTGAATGCCCACCAATCAGATCAAATCAAATTTCTCCCTCAATGAGGCACAAATTGATTTAGCCCCCTAGCAGGGCCTAGAACACAATCATAAATCAAACAAAATCAAATTATTGTCCCTGGTGGATAACCTGAACGTGCTTCCCTAATGGAAGGTTCACATACTCAATCCCTTAGTTAATTCCTCCTCCCTCCCTTATTCCCTTGGCATAAATTGAGTTCCATTGTACTAAGATCGTGATTCTATCTACCTCTTAGGTTTAGGGATAGATCATTTCGTTAGCACTTGCAATTCTTTGGATATTGTCATCACGGTCCACCGCGTGTGCCTTGTTAGTTACACCACACTATTGGGGGTCCTTTTGTTGACCTCACTTTTGGAGTGAATTCTCAACTTCCTCATCATAGATCTAGGACTCTTATAAACACTAAGAGCTCATTAGTTTTAAAAAAACTTCTACTGATTAAGTGAACACTTAACCTAAGCCTAGAAACTTAGAAGAGTTAGCTATTGTAATAGGTTGTGCTCTAGGGATTTAGGAAGATTTGCCTACCATATAGCCTAAACCCAATCCATACTTTCCTTCTCAAACCAAATCTCAAATTCATACCAAACCAAAACCAAATTTCTAGGACCCATAATCAATCTCATGATCAAATTCAAGCTCAAAATTTCTCCATAAAATCTCATGATTGAATTCAGAACCCTTTTTAAGCCCTTTGATTTCATCGTATGGACTTTGCCTTAACAAAATTCAAATCAACCTAATTCATTTGATTTTCTTAAATATCAATTCAATCTTTCAATCAAACTATCAAATTTCAATTCAAATCCAACATCAAATGATTCAATCCCAATGATCAAAACTAAATCCAAACTCAACCACATTTCCTTCTAAGCCCTTTTGACCTTCCTCCATGATCTTAGTCAAATTTGCTTCCAAATCACTCCAAACTCAAGTGATTTTCTCATGAATCATTTATATCTTCATTTATATTCCCAAATATAAATGAAATATAAATTCAAATAGCAAAAACCAAATCCAAAATCTTACCAAAATCCAATTTATACCCTTTAAGCCAATTCCTTGAACTTGGCCAAATCCTATCCAAATAAAATCAAAACTAATGGATTTTCTCTTGAATCAATCATTCCTTCAATCATCTATCTAAATATAAATGAAACCTACAATCATCAAGCCAAATCAAAATCAACTTAAGTCAAACCCAACCTAGCCCATTTGACTTGAAATATTCAAATGAGCCAAAACTCATTTGAACCCAAACCAATTGTAATTAAATTTATATGTCAATCTCAAATCCATATATAAACTCAATGAAATCAAACCCAACTTAAAATCAAGCCAACTAAACTAATTGGCTCACTTGACCCAAAGTGGCCAATTTAACCTACATGAACCAAAATCAAATTCAATACAAATCAAAGTGAATTAAGTCAATCCAAACTTCATGTCATGATTGTTGATCATCTTAGGTTAATCAATTATCATGAATTAGGTCAAACCAAGTCAATCTAGTTTGTTGACCAAGTCAATCTAGCCTATTGACCAAGTCAACCCATTAACTCAGATGAACCTAAGCTAGCCAAATTACAACCTAAACAAATTGATTACAACCAATGGCTCAAGTTCATTCCAAATTAATTATTGAACTTGACCAAAGCTATAATTGAGCCCAATTTGACCAATTGGCCAACCTAACCCAACTTAGCCCAAATTGACCTAAAGTATCAATTGGCCAAAATTTAAATTAAACTAAATTGATTGAAACCAATTGAACCAATGCACTCCAAATGGTCATTTTAACTTGATCCAACCCTTGGTTTGACCCAATTTGATCAATTGGTCAACCTAACCTGATTTGACCTAATTTGGCCCAAATGGGTCAAATTGACCCAAATTAAACCAAATGAACTCCAAATGACATGAAATTTGGCCCAACTTACTTTTGACTCATTTCAAATCATTGAAATCAAATCCAATACCAAATGACCACTTTGCCCTTGGTTCAAGGGCATCCCATGAGAAAATACACTTACTCAAATGGTCATTTCTCTTCCTAGGCCACTTGCCACTCATCCATTGGTCCACCTATGCACCAAGGACACTGATCATCTGACACAAGAGGTAGTTGGGGCAGCCATGACTCATGGGAGGTGAATTCACCTCACCTCTCTCATTAGAACATTTGGCATGAAGGACTTCCACCTCCCCTTACTAAGATGCCCATTTTTCCTTCATGGTAGCCAGTTCTCATGCCTTAGCCAACCAAAATGAGCCACCTAGGATGATTTCCTTCCATTCCTAACCACCCTAAACCAAAAGACACCCATTAGAAGCCAAAAAAATCACAAAATAAGAGGATTTTTAGCCACATTAGAAACCAGAGAATTAGAGACACCAAAACTCCTTCTCGCACACTCATTCCATTCTCCTAGAACTTCCAAAGCAACCAGCAATCATTCCCACTTGGTTTTTGAGCAAAAGCAAATAAAATCAAGTGGATTCTGATGAGGAAGTGGCAGCAATTGCAGAACACACCATTCCAAAGTGAAGGGAAGGTCTAAGCTCATTCCAAGGCTTCTTCCCCCACTTAAGAGCATGCTCGGATCATCACTGCCGCCAAAAATCATCTCCGGTGAGGTAATTTTCAAGAATCGTAGCAGGCGTTAGGAGCTTTTATTTGTGACATTTTCTTATATAATTTTTAGGAATTTCCTTAGAAAATCCTTGCATATTTAATTTTATTTCATCCCAATATAAAAATAGAAGTTTTTCAATGTGAATCGATGTGAAATGATCCCATTCTGATGAAATTTCACTTTGACTTCGCCAAAAAACCCCCAAAAACCCTCGGTTTACTATTCTACCGATCGTGACACACAACAGCCATTCGATCCCATGATTCGCAGGATCGGATGGCTCAAATCACCAGCCGATCATGCATTTCCATCTTTCTTATCCACGCATCATTTTCCTGTTCATCCGCCTTTACCCACTCGTGCGACGCGTCAGCGCCACGCAGCATCGTACATTCCAATCACGCAATGCTAACTGTGTTAACTGGGAAATTCTAAATTTTCTTATTTTAAAAATTATGAAAATCGCCTAAAACTTCAAAAATTCATACAAAATAAAATACTTAATGGAAAATAACAAACACTGGCTCATTCAATTCGTCTTTTCGAGAGGAATCCAATAAACCTAAAAACCTCGAATTTCACTGAATATTTTGAGTTCAATTTCTTTAGTGAAATTTAAATTTTATTAATTACACTAAAAATACACATCAGATTAAGTTTAAATTTTCAGGAATTAAAATTAAAGTTAAAATGCACCCACCATAAAAAGTTTAAGTCAAAAGGACTTCTAGATTGGAAGATATTACATTCTGAAACTCAAATTGTCTTTTTAAACAAAAATAAATTAATGGACTTTATAAAAATCATGACAAATTGCTTAAATCAACTGAAAATTTGAAAAATCATAACAAATCATGGAAAAATAATAAAATATAAATAAATACTCATTTTAAAGGTATTTTAGATGAGCATTTAATAAAAATGTTCTAATTGATTTTAATAGTAATTAAAACTTAATTTGGGTTTAATTGAAAACTTAATTAGCTTAATCACTCCCTAATTACCCAAGTAATTAATCTCAAACTTTTTAGGTTAATTAATGGGATGGTCCCTACCTTCCATAATTTTCTTGAGATTTATTGCTTGGTTAATTAGAAATTACTTGTCTTAGTCCTAATTATTTTCTTAATTAATTAGGTGATTAATTAACATTCTAAATAGTAAGAAACCATTAATTAATCTTGTTAATCATTGTGGAACAATGAATGGGCATGGGGAATGAGATTGGAACCTCTTTCCCATTATTTTCCCTAAGTTCATTTCACATGATTTGAAATTAATTAATTTGGGACTAATTAATGATTTAATTCATCAATTAAAATGGATTAATTATTCAAATTAAAATCATAATCATTCCATATCTCATATAATTAATTTTATTGGGTAGATCTTTAGGTGTTTAATAACCTAAAGTAATTTAAGAAAATTATGGCTAACCTACATGAGTGGAGAAGCCATAAAAATACTTAATTAATTTTCTTAACCTAATTAATTATTAATTATGAGCTATTTGCATTAGGCCCTTTCATTTCTTAGGATCACTACAAGTTATTTTCCATGTATATCATGTTGGCTCATAATTATTTAATTAATTACTTTAAGGTAACATAGGTAAGGGTTTAATTAATTGATTTAATCAATTCTTAGCTTAATCAATCCATAAAATCAATCTAATTATTTCTTATTAAATCAAAATAACTCACACATATGGGGGACGGGATTAAGATTAGCAAATTTTTCTCACATCTCTTAAATCAAGTTAAACATAAAATGACATTAAGAAACTTTGGTTTATTTTAAATAAGCTTATTTAATATGATTATCCTTAAGAATTAGTTGGATTGAATGAAATTACATGTTTATGTCTCTTTATTTCTTTCCAATCACATTAAAATATTGTATGCCACTTGATTCATGCATTCATTTCTTCAAAAATTAATTAAAAATAAATGATTTCCTTTATGTCAAGCTTATATGTATTGATTCAAATTAATATATGTGTGGTTACTATCATTATTAAATTCAAACTTATTTTCCAAATCTTATAAATAAATGATTACATATGCTATGAATGCTAGTTGTAAATATATAGAAAATGCAAATGATTATAGATTAAGTATATGGAGTAAAGTCCTTTGCTTTCAATATTATAATTTCAACAAGACTTTACTCCATGTATATAAACCTTTTCAATCAAATAAGATACAACTTTTGCATGGCATGTTCTCCTTTATTTGTGTATATATTCTTATGTATTTGAAAAAAAATAAATAGTTGTTCTAGACACCCCAAGAATATGAAGCTTTAAGTAGCCCAAAGGAGGCCATTTGATTATCTCACTTCCCTGGTTAATAATGGCATATACTAGCTCATGTCGCTCATGCATATGTGTGTGTACTTGATTATGGAGTCAAAACCCCTCTTTTTTTGTTACCAAAACACATACATTTATGATTATTTAAGTGATAGAATTAATTAATCATGTGATTTAGTGCTCTCTTTCTTACATTCATGTATAAAAGCTTACATGTGTTTGAATGCAAATGGGTATATAGTTCAAACATCTTGGGAATACGAGGCTTTAGTTAGCCCTAAGGAGGTCATTTGATTATCTCACATCCCTGATTAACAGTGACACATACCTATTTAATTTCATTCCTATGTATTTTTGTATAATAATTTAGATAGAACTTAAAATTAATATGATGAAATTAATTCAATCAAAAAAGGAAAAATATAAACTTTAAATGTACATGTTCATATTCATCATTTAAGTGTGCCAACATATATTGCATGTATAGATAAGTTTAGGACTTAGTCATATGCATGCTACATATGATGGAAAGAAATAAACAAACATGTGTTATATGAGAGTAATTAACTCCAATTAATCTTAAGATTCCTTCTTATTGAATGAGATTATTTAAAGTGAACCTAAACCTTGGATTAATTAAAAATATGTAAGAAGTCATTCACTAAAGAGAATTTATTTAATTAATTTATTTTAGATGTGCCTTAAGGTAAGGGTAAAAGAGAGTGATCATCTCTTTTCTTCTCTTTATAACACTTAGTTTTTGAGTGTAAACCAAGTGAAACAAAATAAAATATTAAGTAAAACTTACAAATCAATTAAATCACTTAAAGTGAAACCATCATTTCTAATTAAATCCTTTCTTACTTAGAAAATTATAACAAAACCTAATTAAGTCATACCAAACAAGCATTAATACACATACCTTAGAATTAAGTCACCACTTTTAGCTTTATGTTAGAACGGTGTATAGAGTGGTGTATATTTTGTTTTGTGATGTATTATTTTAGACTGGATGTTAGGGTGTATATTTCATAGACTGGATGTTAGGCTGCTAGTAGCCTAATTATATTTTCTACAGGGGATTATGCTTAAGGGGCCGCTGAAAAATAAATATAAATGCTCTCTTTGTAGGTTGCTTAAGCCCCTAAGCATAATCCAAATTATGATGTTTAGTTACCCATGTGTGCTAAGTCCATAAATATAATTTGGGTGGAATGTATATTTAGCTAACCTCTATTTTACAGGTGTAGTTAGATTTACTCTTTTCATTTAAATATAATTTTATAATTAGGAATTAGGATTAGTGCTATGAGGGAATTAGGATGATCATTGGCTAGAAGACTATGTCTTATGTGCCATGTGATATCTTGAAGTGAGCCAAATCAAAGAAGCAAAGAGGAGGAAAGAAGACATAAAAATTTGAAGAAGATGAAGACCCTCATAGCATGTATTCATCCTTAATTATAATTATTATTCTTTGTAATCCGGTTATATAAGGGTAGAGCTCACCATTTTTCTTTTCAGTTGTACAGACCGATCGCACTGCCTTTTTATTCTTTTGTGGTAGCTATAAAAAGTTTTATGTTATGTTTACCTTGTGCATTAGAAATGACATGCCTTTTTATAGTTTCTTTATGATTGATGTTTGTTGTATGGCCTGGATGCGATTAGGCTCTTAAAGAAAAATAAATCTTTTACCCAACTTTAACTCATAATTAAATTTCTACAACTCATAACCCCACCATAAAGCCTAAGTATTAAATAAGATAATTAAAATATTTAGCAATCCCTTAGCTGAATATTGTATGTTTCACATCATGCATGCATCTTTTACCACTCTTGGAAAAATGAGGGTCTTCATTCTTGCATGCATGGGAACCGCTTAACCTATGAGAGAAACTCCTACTGACGGAGCTTCACCCTCTTCTCTCTTGATTTGGCCCATAACTCATTTCAACATGCATTTAAGCATACAAAAATCCTACGACCTTTGTCAAAATGAAGTGTCAAATATAAATAAAATTGAAAATGATTTGTATTAAACTAAGTCATTACTCATACTGCTCATGCTCTAGTCTCTTTAAGGAGTGAGTTTAAGAACTATCTTGCAAAATCATATGACTTGCCTACATGGTTTTAAAAGCATAGGAGTTAGCTGGCTACCACTCTGCATCATGTAAGTGGTGGTTTATCACTCTCTTGTGGAGGTAAACTATATACCCATCTTCGCTTAGACTTAAGTTGTTCTTTGACTTATGTCAAAGCTCCCTAGATCTACGATCCAAGATAGCTATTTCCTTTAGGCTACAAGCATAAATCCTTATATTTTAGGTATTTATATAACCTTGTGTTGTGGGATTATAAGTCCTAGCTTTTTAATAAAATATTAACTTTAATAAAATCAATCTCTTCAATTTCAAACATATAATGTCCAACCATAGGATATATTAGAATGCTCACTATGCTTCCCAGTATCATGAGCATTTCTTACTCATTCTCTTTGGCTTTGATAATAAGTCTTCTTTTTGATTTATCTCATTTGATTTTCTAAAATAGACAATCCTTTGATATTCTTAGCCATGAAATCTTTGGAGATCCTAATTATCTACTTTAATCAAGAGTATTCTTACAGAATCACTTTCTTTAGGATGTAATTAACTATGAGAGCTTGCCCTCATAGGAAACTTTCAAACCCAATTTAAATAAACCCTGCTTTATTCATCAATATAAAGTATGAGAAAAATCTCTAGTATATTTGAAGACCCACCATGCCTTAAGAGTCCTTATTAGGTGATTAGGTCCATTATAGGGTGGTGATTTCTAACTTTCTAGATAGTGCACCATTCCTTGATGTTGTATCTGATCACCTCAATAAGTATACCCTCAAATGTGTGGTGTCTCCCATACACACATATTGAAAATAAAACCACACATGTCAAATAATTTCTGATAATGGCCCAGCTTTCAAAAGTACAAAGATTTATAGATTCGTCAATCGACACAAAATTGACCGGTGATACTCTTCAATATATAATCTAAGGGCAAATGGTTTGGAAGAAGCCTTCAACAAGACATTGATCAAGCTGCTTAAGAAAATATTTACTAAACTAAGAGAGAATGGTATACCAAACTAATAGAGACATTGTAGGCGCATCGAACTACCTACAAGACACCAACTAAAGCCACTCCCTATTCATTAGTATTTGGAACTAAAGCGGTACTTTCGCTTGAAGTTAAGTTACCATCACTTCAAGTAACCATCCAATACAACCTAACTGAATATCAAAATGCTCATTTAAAAATGGAAGAACTCGGCGTGCTTGATGAAGTTAGATTACAAGCTCATCAAAATCTAGAAGTTTATCAAGTAGAGATGTCTAAAGCTTTTGATCATACAGTGTAGGCTTGAACATTTCAAAAAGGATAATTGGTCTTGGTGCTCAGAAAACCAATTATTCTAATCGAAAAATTGGTGATAAATTTGAGCCTAATTGGGAGGGCCCTTTTGTCATTGAGAAGGTGTGTCAAGGAGGGGCATACCAACTCATTAACCTAAATGGTGAAAGACCAATACCGCTAATTAATGGTCGATACTTGAAAAGTGTTATACATGATAAATATATTTTTGAGTACTAAAATGAAGATAGTATTTTTTATTATATTTATTTAGGTTGACATCATGCTTCACATCGAGATCCCTAAATAAATATATATAATCATGAGAAAAGAAAGATAATCTTTGATAATAGATGATAATTTTTTTTAAAAGCACTGTGAAAATCCCATTATTACACAAGGGGCACTTTTAGATTTTAATATATAGATGAAATCAATATTATATGTTAAGCTCTCTTAAGGTCAAATATACCAACTTAAGATTTGATATATTTTTCTAACTTATTTTAGAATTCTTTCAAAGTGATTAGAATTTCCCCTGCAATATAGGGGGCATTTTTATTCTATTTTATTTTCATATGGGCTTACATCGTGTTATAAGGCGAGATCCTTGAATATATTCTAATTCGGGTAGATATCATACTTTGAGCCGAGATCCCCATTTGATTACTCTAATATCTTAGTAGTAAAGATACTTTTAATTATCATGAATAGAAAATGTATCTTTAAACAAGCTTCACATAAGATGATTTACAGTTGAAAGATTCATCTACTATACTTGTAATAGTTTTAAAAGTCAAGTGAGAGAATTTTAAATTTATAAACTTTGATATTGTTAAGTTTGGGAAGTACAAGGTCTGTTCACAGCTCAAGTCTAAGACTTAAGCGGGTTCTAATCATCAAACTCAATAAGCCCAAATGTGGTCGAGTCACTAACTGCTCTTCTCACTCAACAAGCCATAAGAAAATGCCACAGTGGTAGAGTCCCCGCTTACTAGTTTGATGATAATAGCTATTCTGCCTAAAGCTAACTTAACGTGACATACCCAAGTGATTCAGAATCAAAAGTTCTCTTAACTGACTAATGGACTATAAATAAGATTATAGAAGATGTTATATCCTTAAAGCAACAACTACATAAAAATACCTCAATGATATGCAAAGATGAAGATATGAAGTCTCAAGTACAACACAAAAAAGAGAAATACTGATTTTTTACTAATACAATAAAATAGTACATGATTGATAAAAAGGAAAGAGGAAAAGAAAAGGTACATCAAAGAAGCCTAGACTGTAGCTCCTGAAGCTATGCTAAAAAATTGCCAAAGACTCATGCTCACTCTCAGTCAACTGCAATGCCTCCACAACTCTAGTCAAAGTAACCTCAGCATCCACCATAGCTTGGTGCCATATCTGGTAATGGTGTTGCTCCTGCTCTATAGCACAAGCTCTCTTATATTGCTCACCATGTAAGTCTGACTTGCAGGATATCACGCTCATGAGGTCCCTCCACAACTCCATAATCCTGGTAGTCAGTCTATCCAACTCTGAAGTGGCGTCTATGGATCTCTAGTGGTAGTGTCGAAGAGCCTCAGCAGTCTTCTCAAACTCATCATGTGCCAAATCAGCAGCCTCCCTATGGATCTGTCTTGCTCCTGATGCTCTACCAATGAAGTGCTGGAGTGAACGATACTGAGCGATCTCATCTGGTGGATCAAAAATTCTACATCTCCACAAAAACCCTCCCAGTACCTGAGAACCTACTCCTCCAAACCAGTGAGAGCTAGAAGATCTAGAATATTGATCGTGCATGATGTAAAGTGGTATAGTGACTCTGGTGAGCCTAGAAGTAAGCTTAGAAATCACATCTCTGAAAAACATCAAACTATAATCCTGCATACTGTCATGAGGATCCAGTGCAGAGGGATATCAGTGGTAGATCTCGAGACTCATAACTCACCTCAAGCACTGCAAGAAATAAATAAAAATAATTATGATAAGGTAAAGCAATAAATGTAAAGAAGTGTGATTAAAAAAATAAAGAAAAGAAAATAAAAGTACTTGAACATGATGAATTCGACTAAATTGGTGCATCATAGCAAAGTCCTCAGTGACCCTCACTATCTGGTAAATTCCAGGGTTGTATGCTGGCTCGACAAAAACTCCATCAGGTATAAGGTCTCTCACCTCAGAAGTCTCCTCGAGGCAGTGGATAGATTATGGATTTGTAGGGAAAAGTGACTCCATAAAAGAAGTAGTAAAATCTAAGGTTGTATTATCAAAAATAGGCACAATCGATGGCACAACTCTAATGTCCTCGGTATTATATATAGTGCTAGCTGACACCTATGGCACCTCATCGAAAGTCAGAAGTCACCATGGAAATGGACTCATTGACCAATCAACTGAAGCTCGAGCGGGCTCCGTAGGCTGACTATATCTACATCTCTGAGCTGGTGAAGGAACTTCAGTATAGTCAGGAGAAGAATCCCTAGCTAGCACTCTACCAGGGGGAGTACCCTCAAGTCTAACCTGCTCATAAACTGGTGCATCTATCACAAAAAGAAAAGAAATATATTAAAAAGAGAGATGACAAAAGTATTAAAAAGAAAGATATTGATTATACCTCTAGCACTGCTATCTCCTGCCAGTGGTGACTGACGACGAGGCCTCTGATCATTAGAAACTCCCAAAGATCTCACCTTCCGGTCATACTTCCTTGCACCTCTCTCCAAAGAAAGGCCAAAAGATAGCCGAACCCAAGTAAGGTGGGTGTAGCTGACTCCTGTATAACTAGAAGGAACAGCTAAGAGAAACCTCAAGTCAATACCCAGTCTGAGCAAATGTACCCATACAAATAAAGCTGTATAAAATCTAGTCTCAATGGGCAAGCTATCTGTTTGATGAGTATCAACAACACCTAGTAAGAAAGGCCTCTCATCATAAGTTGTTGCCTGTGAAAAGCCAAACTGTCTTGCAGCCCTGTTGGGCTGATATCCCTCTAAAATAACAGAATGACCAAAATGAAAGCACAACCAGCCAGGAAGCATGCTGATAAAGTACTCAACAACTCGTAAAGTACGACCACCATGAAGAAGTGTATACCTGCCCCTATGGTCTACGCTACCTGCGATAGTAACCTCCTTCAAATCAGCAGGTAAACCTGGAATCTCTAGCTGATGAACCAATTGAAATTTATCTGTAACCAAATGTGGAGCGAAGAAGAACAAACAAACTCGCTCTTGCTCCAAAGTGGAAGAAGCCTGGCACAAGTGCATTACTATAGGGAATCCCCTCTCAAAAAAGTAAGAAGGACACTCCAAATAGCCAAAAGCTTCGCGAACATGAATATGAATCCAAGCGTAGAGATACTGCCATGGTCTCCTCACTAGGCTCGCTAGATGACAAACCATCATATCTCCTCTAGCTAAACATTATTCTGCCAAATGATCAGAGAAAATGCATATAAGTATACAGGTGATAATATAATAAAATGCAAGCAAGAGTAAAACACTAAGCTATACAAAGCATAAAATGCTAAGCTGGAGTTGTAAATTACATGAGGGATAGGAAAAATTTATCAAAGTGCATAAAAAATTAATTAAAATAAAATGACATAATTTAATGCACAAAATGGTTCATGATAATCAACGAGGTTAACTAGCTTACAACAAACATGATCCACTTTAGGCATACCATGTTTGTTGGGGGCATTTCTTGACCATTAATGCGGCTCCATGAGATGGGTCAACCAAGCACAATAAAATCAACGGATAAAGGACATAAAGTCATGCAAGTTAAGTTCCAAATGCTCGAAAGAGGGTCAAAATTATTCTAAACAATGCTTGTTAAATCGTCGAAGAAATTGTCTTGATTGATTTTATGGAAGGCAATCAAATAATGGATGCAAAATGTCAAAGTTAACTACATGTGAGACTAAACAATGATAATTCAAAATGTCCAACATGATAATCTAAATCATTGCTTTCTTTTAATAAATTAAATTAAACTAATTAGTTTGTATGTATGTATGTATTATTAAGTGAACTTTAAAATAATTAAACTAATAAATTAAGTGAAGTTTAAATCAAACTAATAAATTAAACTAATAATTAAATTATTAGTTTAAAATAATTAAACTAATTAAATCACACGCATTAAATTAACTGAAGTTTAAAATAATTATATTTTGTTTGTTTAGTACATATGCATATATAGTTATATATTATAATTAACTAGTTAGCAAAAATAAATAATATATATATATATATATATATATATATATATATATATATATTTTTATTTATTTATTTATTTATTTATTTATTTATTTATTTATTTATTTTATTAGTGTTGTTTGTATAAATCAATTCAGCTTAAAATTAGTTTTATATATATATAGGCATAAGAAAACCTAACATGCATGTGATAAAGTTTTCCAGGGAATCAATCTTAAAATTAATTATATATGCCGAGGTAAATTAAAATCAATTATTTTCATGAATTAATTATATAAAATGCTTTTATATTAATTGTATATAATATATTTAAATAAATATGTCATAATAATTTCAATTAATTAATATTTTTATATATTAATAATAAAAGAGAAAGATTTGAATTAATTAATATAAAATTAATCTTAAGTTTTGCTTATGTATTAAATGTTCGCTTTCATTTCACCATTTCAAATCTTCGTACCTACAACCATGATCTCGTCCTTTGCAATTTCACAAAAGATAAAAAGAGCACGATTACTCTAAATCCACATTCGATTCTCCTGAAAAGAATGAAAGGAGACTCACCCTGAATTAATCTCACATGCCACAAAATAAGTAGAATCAAGAGTGGACACCTCATCACAAAAAAAAAAAGATAAAATGAAATAATTATTTAAGTAAGCAATTTTCCTCTCCCTCTCCAAAAAAAAAAAAAAATTGAAAACTCACGCTGAAAGGAAACGAATTCCGGCAAGCATTTGGCTTTGAGAATTCTCTCCGTCTTTCTCTCCATCTTTTTTTCTCGAAAATTTTTTTAAATTAAGTATAATCATTCATTAAAGAAATATGTCAATTTAACGTGAGTTATCACATTAATGTAAGTCACCTTCATTTACGACTAACTTCATTTCACTTAATGGATGACTTTTGAAGTCAATCTTCACTTAGTGGGCGACTAGCCGAGGATTAAAGAAATCGGGCTGATCGGCCCTATTCTTTCCCTCTAATCCGTTCATTCCGTCCGTGCCTCCGATGCCTCCACGAGAGCCACCCACCATTTTGCCCCTTAGAGCCATCTATTCGTCTCCAAGCTCTTGGCATTGCTCCAACTGCCGACATTGTTTCATCTTCTCCTTCTAGCCAAAACCATCTCATTTTTTCCCCGACAGTCACATCCACGACGTTTGACGACTTCCCTCTCCATCTAACAGCCCTTGGAACCCAACATTAGCTTCCGGTGGAGTATGTATGAATGTGTCAAACTACGAGAGAGTGGGATAATAATATTTACTTTGACAGTCCATCTGATGAAAATGTCCTAATAGACGATATTGAAATCTCGTGCAAAGGATTGTGTGTTTATAAGTAAATCTTGCCATATTATTATTGGGTGGTGTATAGTGAATAATATTCAATTTCAAACAGTTACCTCTAACCAAACTATACGGTTATATGTGTATATCATGATAGTCCTACCATACCATGTAATTGTCGTTTGCATTGTAACAGCAGTAGACGCTTAGGGGTGATTGAAGAATATCCAAAATTAGGGAACACCATAGATGTATCAGTAAAGCAATGGCATCATCGGTAGTAGCCCAAATTCATAGTTTACTTCATTATACC
This sequence comes from Cymbidium sinense, assembly GCA_021442155.1. Taxonomy (NCBI): domain Eukaryota; kingdom Viridiplantae; phylum Streptophyta; class Magnoliopsida; order Asparagales; family Orchidaceae; genus Cymbidium; species Cymbidium sinense. The sequence goes on from CM038218.1 coordinate 27,786,847, forward strand.
TGTGATCAGGCATCAAATTGATCTGAAACCTAGAGAGATTATAGGTAGAATGGAGTCAAGTTTAATGTTAAAGTTTCCTATATGAAGGCTTCGGATGCAAGGTGTAAGGCAATAAAAATAATCTTTGGAAGTTGGGAAGAGTCTTAGGACTCTTTTATATGGAATCATTTGTAATTTACGCACAAGATAATAATTAGCAAGACGCAGTGCTTCCAAAGACTTTTTTGGGCATTTAGTCCTTCCATTATGGGCTGAGTAGCTGTCACCCAGTGCTCAACCTAGATGGCACATTTTTGTTAAGCAAGTATCGTGGTACGTTATTAACTGATGTTGGAATAGATGGAAATAATGGGTTATTTTCTCTTGCCTTTGTTGTTGTAGAGTCTAAGTCGATTGATTCTTGGTTGTAGTTCTTAATATGCTTACATGATATTGCTGCCTGTAATATCTTCTAGACGTGATTTGTGCATCATATCTGATAAACATGCTAGTTTATTATGGGTGTGAGAAGTTTTTCATGGGTCGCACGACATTGCAGCCATCTGAAAATTTCAAAAAGGTGATACGTAGATTAGGGATTGGTGATATTGAATTTCTATGCCAAAAGATGTATATGGCAGGAAACACTGACGATATTCGTGAGTTTAATCGTTTCATGTTAGATATCCAAAATATGAAAGAAGAAGCTCACAAATGGCTTATGAAATGCGACCCTGTTAAATGGTCACTTGCATGATGGTGGGATGTTATGATAATGATGACCAATGTATTCAATGTTTCAACGATACTCAAATGTGCTTGGTTTGTGGATTCGTGCTCATTATCTATTTATTACAATTTAGTTGCATTGTTCATGAAAAGACTTGCCTCTACAACTCAGCAACAGGAGGCCAACTTATCTATTTTCACCCAAAGGGTATCCACAATGTTACAGCATACTGAGAGAGAAGTCAGACATTTTCCTGAACTAGTGAACATCAACCCCCGGGAGATGCAGGTGTTTGACAGGTCAAGCCAATCATTTAGAGTTGCTTTGCTTGATAATAGCTAGTGTAAGTGCAGTTGCAATAAATCAGTCATATATCATTAGCCATGCTCGCATGTTGTTGCGACCGATTTCGAAAGATTAAACCACCTTACGCACAAGCTACACATGTTGCATTTGTATAAGCTCACGTACTTAAATGAGTTTCACACTTTGGTTGACCGTTCTGATTGACCATCTTTCAGTGCAAAGCATGGATTATTAGCATTACAGCCACCTAATTTTCGTAGAAGATTAGGTAGACCTCGTACCAGTAGGTTCAAAAATACGATGGATGAAAATAGAGCTAGCAGTAGTAGAACTTGCAGTCTATGCAAGATAGCTGGCCATTATAGGTCATCGTGCCCACACAATGTTAATAGTAGAAGGTATGTCATAGATACATTAGCATACAATGCATATGTTTAGTGCATGTTATTTAGACTTTCCTTGTATGTTGCAGTATTTTTTTTTTGGCTTACTTTACGCTATAGTTTTTCCTTTCATTATTTAGAACTGTCTAACACTGACTCCTGCATTTGTTTTCTTCAATAGGTATGATGGCCGAGGAGCACCGCCCATAAGTTAGACGTCAGCGTCAAGGCCATGCTAGGGAGGTCACCCCACAGTTAGAGCAGCCACCTACTGAGGTCCACCCTAATATATCCACGCGGAACAAAGATGAGCTCACCCCCGATATTATAAGTAATATTTAATTTATGTTTCTACGTTACACCTGCATAATATTCATTTTGGCTAATGACTGATCGATCATATTATTTTTGCAGAGCACTATTCTAGAGGCTGCTTTACACTTGCTTATACTGAAGGAGCGGCCCATCACTTACAAGAGATTCATCCTGAGGCGAGCACGGTGCTACTGCTTTCATCCGCTAGATGATCATCTCACACGCCTTGGTTGAGATGGTCTCCATGATACCTTTCACATAGTGGATGAGGTGACGCTCCGACGCGTGGCGATGATCACGGAATTACGTGTTGATAGCCACCGTTATTGGCCCAATTGTGATCGGTGAGGGGAAGAGATGGGCTAGGCCGCACAACGAGTTGTTGGGATGACACCCTATACCATATGTGGTGTACCATGACCCGATCAGTCCACACATCAGATCGACCTTCATGATGGGTCAGGCACAGGCGCAGACATGAATGTCATTGAGGTGGCTTAGGTGGGCATTTTACAGAGAGTCATACGCATCCGATCGGAGTACTTGCACCTGCGTCTACATTCTATTTTTCTGCGTTTCTACGGATATATCGTCGAGGTCCACTTGCATCTTCCACTTTTAAAGGAATTCATCTATTCATTCAAGAGATGATAGGCGCTCGCCCACCTCTATGAGAACTCTATGAGTCTAGCTGCCAGGTCAACATGGTTGGCTGCCTACACCTCCTACATATATGGTCCTGGGAGCATCTTCATGTGGGGAGGCCGACCCTACATGTGTCATATCCAATTGATCTTGACGGCCTCAGCATTGGTTTGAGGTATATTTTACTTTCTGCGAACAAGAGATATGTTCGTCATATGCTAATGGCAAACATTGCATTGTATAGAAATGAGCTGGATGGCTTGCTACATACTCAGGTTGGACTTGCAGAGTATATTTTGATTCAAATTTTTATAATACATATTCTAATTTAACATAATTTTTAATATGTGTGATTTGGGGAGCCGCATCGAAAGATCACACGTCATGTCACATACATGCTTAGAGCTCTATATATGGCACGAGTCCCCGATCACCGTGGAAGAGAGTGGAGTTTCATTTACGATCGAGTCTTTGCTTTTGGACTCATACCGAGTGATCGACTAATTGACCCTATTTTCAAAAGGGTCAATGGTCGAGGAAAAGTAGATGTAGATTGGGTTTATTACCACCAGGTGCACATTGCCACTTGGGTGAGGCTGAGGGATTACCTCATCGAGGGCTTGGATGAAGATGAGGATAAAGCAGCTATCAATCGATATGTCTTTAGATCTTTGGCTTCTACTTACCGGCATCCTCCTCACCACTTACTATCCTAAAGCACCTGTAGAGCGTATATATGTAAGCGTTAACATAAGTATTCAGTTGAATTCAATATAATACTTGAGGCTAATTTTGCACACTATTTTTTCATGCAGTCGGAGCACATCTTGGCGACTCAGGATATCTTCCAGCTGTACTTCGACCATGTAGATGAGCACGAGCTACAAGGAGCCATAGAGAGTATGAGGCAGAGACTTGCGATTGCGTACATATCTACATATACACATTGGAGCTACGAGAGGATGTCCCACAACATGATTGGGGCGTCGGACCATCTATATATGCTGATCCAGGTCCATCTATATATGTTGATCCAGGTCCTTCTACATACTAGCCTACATATGAGTCAACCGCCTATCTTCCCGTCACAAGACTATCCTACATATGAGCCACCATCGCCTACGTGATCGTCCATCACGCACACCAAGACACACGAGTGCGACTTCCAGCGATGAGCGTTAGATGTTTAGGATAGTCTATTTGTGCGTTTATACTATATTTGTTCTTATTTATTTTATTTTTATTTTTGGATCATCCATTTATGTAAATACTTGTACTCACTTTTTGGAATGACATATAGAACTTATATTCATTTTTGTAATGAATCATCCATATACTTAATTTTAGATCTACTTAAGTGAAAACCTATAGACTCTAAGGATGACCTCTATAATTGACGTTAAGGGCTTAAAGCTCATAAATGTAACATCTAAACCTAAAGCAAAAACATAAAAGCTTAAAGTCAATCCTTGATGTAATAGCCAATCGCATGTTAAAAAAAATTTAAAATTACTGGGCGCGTGAGATCCTGAGACGAGTCACCCATTATTGGGAGGCTACACGATATTAGACTTCACTACTAATTAGGCGACTAGAATCGTTACCCGGATTAGCTTCCTTGTCACATCGGAGTTGACGTGGCTACCTAGTCGCCCATTTAGTAGACGATTACACTTATTTTTAAATTTTTTTTAATGATACTTAATTTCTTAATTAAATTTATAATGATACTTGTAAAAAACCATTAGAGTGAAAGTTTACCTTTGTCGATTAGTCCAACACAAGGTAGTTAAAGAGAGAACATGAGACACTCCGAGTTTTAACGTGGAAAACCTCTCAAAAGAGGGGAAACCACCCTTTGAAAGCTTCCACTATGTATCCGTTTAGCTACAAAGTCTTCCCGATAATGGGATTACAAATTGATACTTGAGAGGAACAACCGTAACATGATCCAATCCATCACGCGAGATGCCCACAATCTTAGGTTTCTTCGATCTCCTTATCTTCTTCTCTCTATCTTCTTCCTCTCTCTTCTTCTTCCGGACTCTTTCTTCTTTCGACCCTTGCTGGATGGTTTTCTTTCTCTTTCTTCTCTTGTTTATTTTCTGGTTCTTCCTTTCTTCCTTGTCAGCCTCTTTCTTCTTCCCTTGTTTGACTCTTCCTTCTTCTTAAATATTCTTCTTCTTCCTTTCTGATTCCCCTTGTTTCCTTGGACTCTTCTTGCTTCCTTGTTCTGACTCTTCCTCTTCTTCCTTGTTGGACTCTTCCTTTTTCTAAGATTGAATTAGTTGGATTGATTTTTTGTTTATAAACGAATTGAGTGTTTCCTTCTTCTTTCTTCTTGTTGGACTCTTCCTCTTCTTCCTGTATCGCAGATGATCATGGTAACGGGTGGTTGAACCGAAGCTCCCTCCTCATTTCACTTCAGGCTTGGCCTCCTAGCGGGGAATGATGGGAGGAGTGGCATACTAAATTCAAAGTTCTAACTCCCCGATCGACGGCCGATGGTTCCCTTGATCATTTGATGTATTTTGAGCATTTGGATGTCCAAATGAAGTCGAATTATGAGATCTTAGCTCGTTAGATCCGCCTCGCCGAGCTCAATTTGACTATAAACACTCCATATTTGAGAATTGTTTATTTAATTGATGTTAAGATTCTAATGATATTTTAAGTCTTGACCTCGACGGCTACTCAAAATCATATCGCACATCAAGATTTGTCTTTACTAATATATTTTGAGAGCCATATCAATACTTATTTAAAAAAAATTGCCCATTTCTTCTACGCATCCACCAACCGGTGAGCAACTCTCCTCCGAGAGCCTTTTTGCCTACTCCATTTCTCTGTCTGTATTTCCTCTCGGCGTCTAACAACTCACGCAGTAAGCAACTCCCCCTTTTATCTCACAACCTTTGCATCTCAGGGTTTAACTAGCTCCGTCGCCTCTCCTATCAATATCCAGTCGAACTCGTCGAACATCGTAAGCTCCACCATCTCTCCTCAACCTCACATCATCCTCTTAGCTTCTCCTAACCGCCATCCTTCCTCCTCTCATCTTCTCTCTCTCTCCTCTCTTTTCTTCATTTCGCTCAGTCAAGGAAGAATCGTCGATGCTTCCGTCTTCACAATTGAAGGCGTGGTTCATCGACTCTCCCTATTCCATTTCTTAAGCTGCAGTTTTCCATCTCACTCAATGTCGTTCATACAAATATCCTCTCCTCCATGATCCTCACGTGTTACAGATCCACTTCACGAGGTCACCGCCATCTCTCTCGTGATGCCGCCTCACATCTCGACCTCAACCCGCTTCTTCAGTTTCACACACCATTGCACTGATGATGCCACCTCATAAGCTTCCCTCAACATCCCCTCCGCCCCCATTAGTTCCGTTCTTTCTCAAGTCCTCCAGCCAGTGACCGAGCTTCTTCCATATCCTACTCTCATCTTCGCCGACTCAAGCATTCCACGCCGTCATCTCCAATCTCATGTAAGAAACCAACCTTGTCGCATCTGCTCTAATTCAGATCTTAAGGCCTGCCTCTCTTAATTTCACTTCCAATATCTCTGTCATATATTTCTCCTGTAACCGAACATCACCAAAGCCACTAATCCTTACTTGACCTGTAGCAGCTCACGAAGCCTAACCCCCTCATTTCTTCTTCAGTGCAAGTAGTAGACTATACATAAACCAAGCTGCTAATCCCATTTTCAATCTCCAAACCGAGCTTATTTTCGCCATATACAGCAACTAAGCCCTCAATGATTCTATTGCTGGTCACTACACTCCATTGCTATCATTTTTTTTACTCAAAAAAGCAAAACAAAATAATTGTTTGCCTAAATTCACCGCTCTCTATTTTGTGAATCATTGTTGTTGATTGTCTTGCACGAGGGTATAATGTATGAGAATTGTGTTGGATTATAAGTACTCATTTGTGTTGGTCCAACACTATGGAGAAAGCTTACTTTATCAACACAACATGAAAACATGTTAGAATTCATTCTTGTTGTTCCAACAAGGTGGGGAAAACCTATGTTGCTTTGGTTTTTGCACAGGTGTTGAAGACCCCATGAGTATGGTGGGTTTGGACTCACTCGGTTGTGGTGTCACTCGACATTGATAGTACACACCTTTTTAGGCGTGGCAGACATGCTAAAGCACTCGACTCTACGGAGACAACGAAGCCAAAATTTTGACTGAAATTTAAGACTTAAGTAAATTTAAATGGAACAAAATTAATTTGAATGAAGAAAAATCAAATCATCTAAATTGAAATTAAATAAAAATACAAAATAAATATAAATGAAAACATCAAACCAAAAAAGAAGAAGAGGATGATCACTTACAGGGAATTTGTGAAAGAATAGAATGCTTGCTTAGAACACAAGCAAACCTTCCTCCTTAACTCAAAACCTTTAAAGTACTCAAAATATCTACTCAAGCAAATGACATAAAATGAAAAGCCCTAGTATGACATATGAAAAATGTGTTACACTCTACTTTGATTTATGCTCCACATACCATTAAATACGTAGTATTCATCTATGGATAGGAGGCTTCAATTGAACACATAATTGAAGCACATGAGAGTTGTGATATGTCTAAGTGCTATCTTCAAAATTAATGAGATCCAAATAAAATTCATAAAAGGGCTTACAATGTAGTTAACTAGCTCATCAATAAGCATATACAAAGTCTTTTAATAATCACTCAAGTTACACTGCAAGATATATTAGGTGAATCAAAAGCAACTCATATGATATGAATTAGATTTGTAATGAGCTAAAAAGCTCATTAATGGGAATGAACCAAAAATTACTGAAAGATAAGATTTCAATTATCATGAATGAAGTGCAAATAATGAGCATATTTTTATATTATTAAATAGAACTAGAATGGTTATTCATCACCGAATGTGTAATTTTTCATATAAGCAGACAAAAGATGATACTAAATTAAATTTTGCATGAATTATGAAACTTCCTTCAATCCAAAATTAGAAAATTTTCATTCTAATTATGATTTTTAAAATCAATAATTACATTAATTGGATGAAAGCATCTAAGCTAAAAATACCGCATGGGCCCCGACACAATATTGAATGTTTAAATTCAGGTGTCTGAGGATGTTGCGCGGGTTAAAATTAAATTGACTTAAATGTCTTACACTATGAATTATGCAAATATTTTGAAAAAAAAAATAATCATTTTGAAAGCCTGAGCATATTTTTAAAATTTTAATATTCTAAATATATACTTATGTATATATTTTAATGAATTAATACATTCATATGATCAGAGTTTAAGTCATATTTGAGCAATTAAATCCCCTCCCCATAGGACTGTTGTTGATCAAACTGATTATTTCAATAGAAAAATTAAATAATTAATCTCAGCAAGGTTGCATATAAAAATCAATATGAAATAATACCTTCAAGTTGATCACATTAAGCCTACTCTTACTACTTTCATAAATCCTTTAATAGTTTTAGTATAGCTATTTCATATTTAGAGATTCAAATATTTAATTTCAAAAATCTTAAAGTATAATTATAGGCTTCAATCTATAGATCCAATTCTCCTCCTATATGAGTAGAGTTGACAAGATATAATATGATATGATGAGATTTCAAAGTTGTAGACTTGATCCTTTGCGAGCCAAAAGTAGAGTTGATAATATCTACCCCGATGATGGTTGTGTTGATTGAGAATTTCAACCAGAAGGATTTACTATTATCAAAATTTCCTAAAATCTTCAATGTTAAATGAAATTTCTATCAACTATCAAATATTCAAGAAAATTTCAAAATAAGAAAATTGATTAAATGAAAATTCATCATAAAAAATATATATAAATAAATAAATAAATTCATCGATCCGCCTTCCACAATTATTTATTCGGGGTGAAAAATTTAATGTTAACCAAGCTCACAAAGGAGCTATTCTCATATTATGTATACGGCTATATTGACACTCAAAATGTTCACATCGTGGACGACCGTGTCCTTTGGTTGTGGTTTTGGCTCCACATATGCGGTTTACAGTGCTCTCAACTGGTGGCCAGAGCTCCACTAAATTAAGATCACGACTATAGCCCGTATATTCTCCAATATTTTTCTACCTCTTTGAGTTGTGGATCATAGGTAGGGCATAAAGTTCATCGTTAGCTAGGGTGGACCTAAGATTGTCCCCTTTAATAAATATCAACCCTAATCTACAAGATTTCCCTAGACGACGCAACCCATGGATGCTGACAAGAATACTTTCCGGTTGGTTGACTATCTCCTCTAACTTAAGTGGATCATGATGGGATGATGGAACTATCTTGATCAGCGCATCATTCCCCAACCATATGCTTCATGCATAAAAAATGATGAATTTTATTAAATTTTAAATCCGAATTGTTGCTACTATATGCTAAACAATTAGAATGCATGACAAATTTTAATCAAAGCTCTCACTAATTAGATAGGGTAATTAATAGCTTGCGTTATAGAAACTTAGAACCAGTTCTAAAGTAATCACCAAATAAAAGTGAAATCTCTGGATAGTGCCTTATTTATCCACTACAAACAATCATCTGTCTTCTGAAAGTTTCGTTCGTCACAAAATCTATACTCTTGTTTTATCGAGAGGCCGAGCGCGAATTTTTGGAGCCCACAAAAATATTTCAACTACGGAATATCTCATGATTTTTCTCTTTTTTATTTTTTCAGAGAAAGAAAAAAAATTATCTATTATATCTTCAATAATTCGTGTGCATAAGCGAACCCGTATCATATACAGGTGCCCTTGAACCATGGCACTAATTGCATGCACCGCCATTAAGCGGTAAGATTTTTATTGTTATTATTTTTATTTTTATTCGTGTTAAATTTCAGCGTACTATTTTTATTAATCGTCATTAAGAAAATAAAATTGACTACGAGTAAATTTTATATTTTATTTATTTATTTATTGAGTTGAAATGAGTTATTTAAGTCCATGGTTTGACACTTTACAAAAAAATTTATTAGATTAAATACGATTCCCAACGTGATACTTTTATTTGAAATTTGTAGAATTAAATTCATCACATCTAAATTTCAATTTTAGTAAATATATAGTAAAAAATATTTTGATGAGATAAATTTAATAGTATCTAAAGTTTCATAATTCAAATTCAAATAAATTAGCATCAAATAGTTAAATAATAGTTAGAAATTTTATTACAATATTAGAAAGATTGGAACTCATATGCTTACAAACAAAATAAAAGGATTGGTATGTGGAATATAATGAGCTCAAGATCACTTAATTTAATATCATTGAGAAATTTACATACTTAAAAATAATTTATAATAAATAGAATCAACACGATATTAGATGCAGTATTCAAAATTTTTTATTATATTTATTAAAATATTACTTTAAAAATTATAAATAAATTTTTTTTTTACATGAATGAAAACTAAAATTAATAAAACTTAGAAATTGAAGAAGTCTACAGTGTTGTGATGTTTAATGATCAATGTAAACAATACTCACCAACAATCATCGTTAACCAACAACTCATGTCTAACTATCATAACTTTGTCATCGTTGCTCGACCATTATGAATATTAATTTAGGCCAATGGTCGGGTTCAAATTTAGCTTAAATTTAGCTTTACTTGAATAAGTATGATTCGAATTAGACTCATTTATTAAACTAGTAAACAATCTTGATCCAAAATTAACCTGTCTTCAACACAATTGAGCTTATACATAATCTTGAGAGACTCGTTTTAATATGCATTTCAAGTCAAACTTAAACTAAAACTAAACCAAATTGGATCTATGATTAGTAGTCAAAATTGGGTTAAATTCTAATTGACAGAATAAGATCAATTTTAAGTTAGTCTTGTTGGCCTTCATATGTGTGTCATAAATCAAGACAAACACACAAGTCAAATTCGATAGACTAGTCAAAGCACAAATCAAAAGTGCACGACGCCCCGAAAATGGTCAAAACGACCTTCGATCGATGAACAGACTTCGTCATTGCGTTCAGAACATTGAAATTGGTCAAAATATAAATATTAAAAAAATCTAATAATCAATCAATTAAGCGCTCGAGCTATCATTGTGTCGACACGCATATCGGGGTCAGGAAGCTGCGATGATGTCCGAACGATCTCCGTTCATGAAATTGATCACATTGTTAGCTTCAAAATATCGAAATATATCAAATGAGACTGTTCGCGCTCAATTCGGATGAGTTTGTGCAAATGTCTAATGATTTGAAATGATAACGCACAAATCAAGGCTAAAACATACTGGACGTCACCAAAATCTATTCAATGACCTCCGACGACAACCAACTTCCATCACGCTCGTAACATCGAATTGGTCGTAGAATAAATATTGCAGAACTTGATGATCAAGCGCTCAAGTCGTCGACGCGAACGCATATCGAGGGAGGCCGACGAGATCAAACGATTCGCTAAATTGATCGTCATCGGCTTGAAATGCCAAAATCTATCAAGTAGCATCGCTTGCACTCCGGACCGTCTGCGTGAAAATCGAGGCCGAAAGCGGCGACGCGACATTTTGAGTTGAAATGGACTCATTTGCCGAATTAACCAAACGCGCCCAATCACTAAACGAGCGCTATCGTCGTAATAATGGAATTACCTAAATTAATATATATATATATATTATGTACATTTATCCGCACGAAATTCACATTAAAATTATTTAATAAATTTAAAATTAATTTAAAAATTTCTAAATTATCCCATCGCCCCTATTTTAGTTTTTTAAAAAACTGCAAAACTGCTCCCCCCCACTCCCTCGTTATTTCCAATTCCCGTTTATCTCTCCTACATTCCTCTCTCTCGTCCAAGAAAAGGTAAAAAACTTCCCTCTCTCCCTCTCGGTTTCGCTGTTCCTCCGCCGCACCTGCACCGCCGGCGGCAGCAATTCCCTCTCCCGCTCCGCTGTCGCAGCCCGCAGCGCAATCCCGCGTACGGCCCACCGGCCCACAGTCCTTATCCGCGCACGCGACCCGCAGTGCCCAGCCAGCTCCGCTGCCACAACCCGCAGCCCGCAGCGCAATTCCGCACCCACCGACCCACTGTCGACCCACGCTGTCCCGCTCATCCGCGATCCGGCCCGCTAAACCCGTTTCCGGCCCGCGTTCCACGGCCCGCCGCTGCTGCTGCCGCCGTCCCGCGATCCCACTGCCGGCGCCGGTCCCGCCGTTCCGCAAAACCACTCCTCCCGCTGCACGGACCTGCGCGACCCGCGCCTTCCGCACGATCCCGCCGGTCCCGCCTTCCGCCGCCATTCCGCCGTGCCCAGCCCGCGTGCGTTCCACGCGCCGTTCCCGCTGTCCAGCCCACTTCAGCCAGCCCAAAACTGCCGTTTGCTCTGCCGCACCGTCCCGCGTCGGCCGTCTCCCGTTCAGCCCGCTGTCGTGAAACTGCAGCCCGTCCCGCAATCTCCTTTCCACTACAGCCCACTATAGCACGCCAGCCCGTCTGTGCAATCCAGCCCGCAGAACCTGCACCAGCTCGCTGCGCGCCCCACCAGCCCGCAACTCATCCAAATTTCGTCATTTTCGTTACACCGTAAATCAGAGAAGAACATTATCAAGAGGCAAATTATTCTTTCAATTTCCAGCATCGCACACTACGCTTTAGTCGTCGCTCTCCGCATAAGAATATCTCGAGGAAATTCTTCTTTTCGATTCAGTCTCCTCATAACCCTTCCACTTTTCGTTTTGCCTCAAACAGGGGGAAGAACATCGTCAAGAGGCAAATTCTTCTTACAATTTCCGGCATCGCATTCCTCACCTTTTTCCGGTTTCTCGGATGGAAGAAGATCGTCAAGAGTCAATTCTTCTTTCGATCGCCACATCCTCGCTTTAGCCTTTCCACCTTCGCTTCACCGCAAATCAAGGGAAGAACATCGTCAAGAGGCTAATTCTTCTTTTGATTTTCGGCGGGTGTCGCACTCCTTGTCTTACATTCTCAATGATATCTTCCTCGCTCTTTTTTAGCATTATAGCGTACAAAAAATACGTCGAATATGTGATCGTGAATGTGAATATATATATATATATATATATATATATATATATATATATATATATATATATATATATATATATATATATATATATATATATATATGTGTGTGTGTGTGTGTGTGTGTGTGTGTGTGTGTGTGTGTGTTTATGTTTTTTGGGTTTGAAGGCCTCACAGCTCAAGAGGGCGCGATGGGATGAAAAAAAATAGGTTGTGTCGCGAAGACACCGCCCTAAGCTCAAGAGGAGTACCGAGTAACACTTAGATGTCGCTCCCCCTAAATAAAATGCTACCGAAATTTTGTCTAATTTTCAAACTTATAAAAATAAAAGGGGGGAATGAATATATATTGCATTTGTCTTCTTTTAAGTATGAAGGTCTCGTATTTCAAGAGGGCTGACGAGAGATGAAAACCGATCGGTGTCGAAGACACCACTTATCTCAAGAGGCGTATCGAGTGAACCAAAATACCCTCGATGCAGCCCCTTACACGGGGATGACGCCGGGAGGTTGTCGAAATTTTATCTATCTTAGAAAAAATGGAGGATGAATATATATTGCATTTATCTTCTTCGTGTCAAGGCTCTTGCTCAAGAGGCGTGACGAGATGAAAACCGGAAGAAGACATCACTCGCTACGCTCATGAGCGTACCGAGAAAGCCAAAACACCCTCGATGCACTACACGAGATGATGTCTGAGGTTAAAATTGCCAAATCTTTTGACTTAGAAAAAAAAGGAAAAATTAATGATTTAAGAATGCTAAGTAGGAAGCAAATAATTCTAAATTAAAAGCCAAACAAAAAGGGAAGCCTTTAAAGCAAATTTTGAAAAGAATAGAACATTCATTTAAAATGCGTAAAATTTGGGAGAAGCTATATATTAAACTCACAAACTTTGGGGGAGGCTAATATTAAACTCACAAACCCTAATAGCAATTCTCTATGGCTTAAATTGAAGCGGTAAAGTGAGTTCTATTTTTTTATAAATTCCTTAGAATTAAGTAAGCTTTAATTGGAATTAAGGGGGGACTAATGCTAAACTCATAACAAACTTGCAATAAACTCAAAATCTTAGGATAAATCCAAAGTTGGTTTAATAATTCTTATACAAATGTGGAGGTGATTACTATGCTAGCTAATAAGCATGAGTAGGGCAAAAGCAACAAATACTAAAATCAACATAACTTATCAAAATTAATGTAAATTGAGCATAATCAAGTTGAAAAAATTACAAAAACTCAACAAGTAAACTAAGTGTCACTAATATTTTAAACTACAGTTTAAACCAAAATATTTTCTTCTTCGCCACCGAATCGAACTCTTGTACAAATGTAAGCTATACTAAATCCAATTCTACAAAAATCATAGGGCTTTCTTTTATCAAAAATTTAGGGATTTCATTCTAATTATGAATTTTAAAATCAACGAAACCACTAATTAAGTGAAATTATCTAAGCTATAAATACTTGCATGTGCTCGGACATAAAGATTTCAAATGCAAATTTTAATGTCTAAAAAAGCTGCACAAGCTAAATTGGAATATATTAAATATTAATCTGAAAAATATAATAAAATATTAGATAAATTTGCAATGTCTTCTTCGCCATCTGACCGCAATTTTTACAAGTACATCTACATTAAACTAAATCAATCTAATGAATGAGCTTTCCTTCAATACAAAAAATAAGAAATTTCATTCTAATTATGATTTTCAAAATCAATGAAATCACTAATTAGTGAAATTATATGCTTATAAATATCTGCGTGTTCTAATATAGAGATTTCAAGTGCAATTTTAATATGCGTAAATTAGAATAAAAAATAAAAATACAAAATCAATCTCATAATTTAGACATAAAATTACCCAAAATTACTATACACCCGCTTGTGCCCCGACACTATGTTGAATGTTTAGATTCAAGTGTCTGAGGATGTTGCATGAGTTGCTTCCCGGTTTTGTCTTAGGATTGGGTCCGGGTTAACAAAACCTAAAAATCTATTATAAGAATTTCAACTTAGTAAAATATCTGAGAAACTAATCGCCGTGATAGTAGATCGATCCTCATTAGCTAAATGAGTTGACGTGATCTAAAGCTCTTAATTCAAACATAAAATTATCTCAATTATTAAGAGCGATGTTCACACTATGTTGAATGCCTAAATTCAAGTGTCTGAGGATGCGGGTTGCTTATCTGCTTAGTCTTGACGGGTCCGAAGTTAACAAAATCTAAAAATCTATTATAAGAATTTCAACTCAGTAAAATATCTGAGAAACTAATCCTGTCATGTGATAGTAGATCTGATCCTCTGTTAATATTTAAATAGAGTTGACAAGATCTAAAGCTCTTAATTCAAACATAAAATTATCTGAATTATTAATTACACCGACTTGCCCACACTATGTCAATATTTAGATTCAGTTCGAGATGCTACGCGTTGCTCGATTTAGTCTTGTGAAGGTCAAGTTAACAAAACATAAAAACCTATAATAAAGTTTCAAATCGAAATATCAAAAAATTGATTTTGTCGTAACAATATAATCCTCTAGCAAAAACACAGTTGACATGATCTACAATTATTAAACATATTCAAATTAATTAATTTTTCAAATCAAATTAAGTAGCAATCTGAAATCAATCTCATAACTCAAAAATAAAGCGCTAAATTCTTAAACAAGACGGGCCCCGACACTACGTTGAATGCTTAAATTCAAATGTCGAGGATGCTGAGTTGCTTCTGCTTAGTCTTAGATCGTCCGTTAACAAAACCTAAAAACTTATAAGAGTTTCAAATCTGAAATAGAGAAACCGATTATGTCAGATAGTAATATAATCCTTTAAGAACTAAACAGAGTTGACAGGATCTAAAGCTCTTAAACATATTCAAATTAATCAATTTTTCAAATCAAATTTAGTGTCAATTTAAAAACTGCTTAAATGAAACTCTTTTATTAAAAACTTAAATCAAACTCAATCTATCCACCTTCCACAACTGTTTATCGGGGGTGACAAATTAAAAAAACTTTAGCTCACTAAGGAGTCAATGTCAAATCAAATGTTCTGCTATGTTCACTCTCAATCAATCTCATGCTAGTAAGGATGTGACCCGTGTCCTCTGATTGCATGGTCAGTGGGCTCCACAGATAAAGCAGTTATGACGAGAGTCCTCTGATCGGGTTGTTTGGCCATTCCGGCTCCATTATATTACGATCACAACCGTAGCCCGTATGCTCCCTAATGGCTCTGCCTTTGAGTTGTGAACCATAGGATATACTTGATAGAAAAAACAACCCTCTGTCAACTAAGGTAGACTTAAGTCTGTCTCCTTAAACAAACACCACCCCAAGTCTACAAGAATTTCTCAGAACGCGTGTGTATGAAGATCCTTCACGTGGGTATACTCCTCCGACCAAGACTGGACGAATGGATGGGAACCATGGGATCTAGATTGGGCACATCATCATTCCCCCAACCATCCAGTTTAAGCTATAATGATGAATTTCATACCTCAAATTCCAAAATTCTACATGCTGCTACTATACGCTTACATTGCGCCTAATGACTATTTTAATCGAAAGCCTCTCACTTATCGAGAGAGGTAATTAACTAAACTTGCATAGAAACCTGGATCTAAAGTCCCCATAAAATGCGGACAGAATCTCTGGGTAGTGTCTTATATACTATCTCATCTGCCTTATGAAAATTTCACCGATATTTAAAATACTCTTTTCATCAAAGAAGTCGGTGGCGAATTTTCGGAGCCGACAAGTCTTTTAACCCAAATTCAACTAATAGATTAAACGGATCAAATATTTACATCCGAACTTGACCCAAAAGTCAATTGGGACAATTTAAGCTTATATTTTTTAAAGACGAGTTTGTGTTCAATTGCTATGTCAGGCCAATTATTTAACACTCTTGATCACATGCTTACATTCTACTCATCATTAATTGCTAACCACATTGACATAAAAATTAAAAAAAAAAAAAAAAAGTTACCATCCACCTTTAAAACTCTATTATAACTTTTCATTTTTATTAATATTCTTTACTTCAGTCATATGAGGCTAAATTTGCATTCAATATTCTCTAATCTCATGTTCTTCTATTAAAGAAAAAAACGAGCTGCTATAAATCTTACTTATATATTAAATATTTGTTCTTTTTCCTTAATTACTACGTCATTAACTCTCACTTTATTTTATTGCATCTATGATATGATTATTTTATGTAATTCGCGTCTTGTTGACAACTATTGCTATAATCCACTAATTATTACTTAAGCTTAAAAGAAATCAAATGCCAATTATGATCAACCTTTCAAGTTCAAGAAAAAAATTTATGAGAATATTTTTACTAAAATTTATTTAAAATAAATGTTAAAATTAGTAAGTTTATTTCAAATATATACTATAAAATTAACTATTTAAATATAAGTTTAGTTATATTTATATTAATTATTTATATATTAAATTTATTAATTATCTTTTTATTTTAGTTATGAATGTTCTTACTAAGCATTTACAGAAGGATGTATTTTAGTGTATGCTTTTTTTGTTGATGATATACTTCTTGTTGATAAGACTAAAGAGGAAGCTCAAGAGAAACTTAAATTATAGAGATTAATCTTAGAGTTTGTTGTATGCCAAAAAATTTGTAGCGGTGAGTAAAATTTCCGTCTTAGCTTTGTATGAAAATCTGGTATGTACACAGATAGTTGAAAATAGAATAAGAAACTCCATAATTTTTACGTAAAAAAACTCTCAAAATAAGGGAAAAATTCATGGGGCCTAGCCGAATAAAAATGCTCAATTATATATATATATATATATATATGCTTTAGAATACTAAGTTTAAATCTTCCCAATAATGGGATTGCAAGATTGTATGTGAGAAAGCCTGATAATATGAATTCCATAATCAGGTAACAACATCTACGCAAAGAATAGTTGGCCAGATTGTTGGTGGGTAGTCGATTGATTGTGATGAATTTAATTTCTAACTCTCTCAAAGCTTTCTCTCAAGTGCTTCTAGCTCCTTCTACCTCTTCATGACAAGAATGTAGTCCTATTTATAGAATTCTGAGAGGGACATTTTAGTCATTGTAGACAAAATCCCAAAACACTCCATCGGACGGTTTATATTGATTCATTTGATCATAGATAATTTTTTAGTGATTTAACCATTCAAACGATCTTCAATTTTAGTGATCTTAGGCTCGTTAGATTCATCTCGCCGAGCTGTTTGATTCGACTATAAGCACATTAAATTTAAAAATCATTTGATTATTCAGTCAGTATTTTTAAGTTTCATATGTAGCTTTTAAGGCTAATTTGAGCTCATTTGGGCTTGATTTGACCCGATTATAGTGTTATTGGGCTCATCTCACTGAGTCAATTAATTTTATTATATACATGCTTTTACTTGAGATTCATGCCCCCATTATTTTATGTAATTCGCATCTTTTTGCTAACTATTGTTGTAATCCACTTATTATCATTTAAGCTTAAAAGAAATCAAATGCCAATTATGATCAACCTTTCAAGTTCAGGAAAAAAAATTTATGAGAATATTTTTATAAAATTAGTAAGTTTATTTTGAAAATATAGCATAAAAAGTAACTATTTATATATAAGTTTAGTTATATTTATATTTTAAATTTATTAATTATCTTTTTTTCTTTTGATTATGAATATTCTTACTAGGCATTTATATAGGATGTATCTTGATGTATGTTTTTTTTTTTTTTGCTGATGATATTCTTCTTATTGATAAGACTAAAGAGGGAGCCCAAGAGAAACTTGAATTACGGAGATCAATCTTAGAGTTTAAATTTTTTTTTATTAAGTGGATCTAAAATTAAATATATGAAGTATAATTTTAGTTATAAAAAATCTAATGATGAATTTGTGACAGTAGGCAATCAAGTCATTTAAAAGAGTGAATATTTCATATATCTTATATTTACTGTTCAACATGATGGTGAAATAGATGCGGATATTATTAGTAGAATTCAAGTTGGATGGTTGAAGTGGAAAAATGCATCGAGTCAGTTGTGTGATAGAAAAGTAACGCTTAGTCTTAAGGAAAAAATTATAAGATGATTGTGACACCCGAAATGATTTATGCGAAGAATGTTGGTCTGTAAAAAGAAGTATAAAATTAAGTTAGGTGTTTGTAGAGATGAAGATGTTCAGGTGGATGAGTGGCTTTACTCTTAGAGATAAAATGTGAAATGAATATATATGTGATAAGATTAGAGTAGCTCCACTGACAAATAAAATTAGAAAAAAAAATTCATCTTAGATGATTTGTCCACAAAGAGTCAACTATTCGATGACATAATTAGAAGAGTACGTATAATAGATTTATTTTATGTTAAGAAAGATTGAATTAAAACTAAAAGACTAAATTAGAATGTATAAAAATGATATTAATTTAGTAGAATTAAAAGAAAATTTTATATCTAATAGACATGATAGAGAAAAAGATTAATGTAATTAATCTCATATAATGGGATAAAGATTTGTTGTGGTTATCATAGTATGTTATATTTATCTCAAATAAATTCAAATTTTTGATATCCTGATCGAATACATGTTCACCTAATTTTTCTCCGTTCAGAAATACCCTCTGCATAATTGAAAAAGGTAGCAAAAGACTTTCCTCTTCCGGCATCCTTCGTCACCGTGGTAGAGAGATATTTCGGCTCTACACACTCGTCTCTCTCGGTGTTGGCTTTGATCGCCGGCGCTGTGAGGAGTAGAAATGGCGGCGGGTGGCGATAAGATTGACTACGTTTTTAAGGTGGTGTTGATCGGGGACTCGGCGGTGGGCAAATCTCAGATCCTAGCGCGGTTTGCCCGAAACGAGTTCAGCCTCGATTCCAAGGCCACCATCGGGGTTGAGTTCCAGACGCGGACCCTCGTCATCCAGCATAAGAGCGTAAAGGCTCAGATCTGGGATACCGCCGGTCAGGAAAGGTATTACTACTCATCCTCGATCTCATACAGAGCTGTGAAACCTTTCCAGTTCGTTTAGATCTGGAATTCTGGCAAGATAATATTGCGCTTTGCTGTATGTGATGTGATTCCTGGCGCGTCGTATTATTTCTATACTACATCAAACCGCCTGACCAACTTTTTAGCTTCTTGAACATGTATTGGATGAGTGTCATCTTCTGGCATCATTGTCATGGACTCATGAGTTTTCATAATGTGCTGCAAGGCGATCTTTAACGTTCATACAGTTGCATTATTGCATTTCCTTTTATTTGGGTATAACCCTAGGTGTTAATTTAGCGATTGGATTCATTCAACAAATTTTATTTTTAGCTTGGTGGCTTCTGTTGACTTATAGCGGAGTTCTTTCATGATTTATTGTGTATCTAACAGGTCGTACATTAATCATGTTCCATATCTAACCTAGTGTTTTACAGTAGAGTTAGTGCATACACTTTTACGTCCATGCTCACCTGTTACTTAAAAACCTTGACAACGCGTGAAATGGTATTTTATCAGTGTTTTCCTTGTTCAAATTATAATATAAATAATAGGATGGCCGTGTTTAATTTTGTTCGAACATGTAAAGCAATGCAAAGATTATTTGCTGGATGAAATTTATGTGATTGGTATGTTTGGACCAGTGAGAGAGCAAACGATGACACTGAGCAGATTAACTTCAGACAGTTAAGCTTCATTAAAATGTTGGGGTTTTTATTTTTCGTAGTTCCTTGCTTGATGGTGAATAAGTAAATCATCCGAAGAAGATGGTTTACACAAATATTTACATGGGTATAATGTGCCATGTTAGCTTGAATTAAGTCACCAAAATAGAATCATCTCCTTTGAGTCTAGATGATTGTACATATATTAAAATCATTGATAGAAACAATGGCTAGGAACCTAGGAGGCTCTCATTCAAACAAGACAAGTCATCTAAACAAAATCCATCTTAAGTAGTACATTGCCTATTCCCAACTAGTATATAGAAGTCATACCAAGCTATTTACTCAAGAGTAGTCCGACTTGATGACAGGAACATGAACTGCCATAGTTAATGTCTTAACACACTTGTCGTGATCTGAGGATTGTCTTAACCACCCTTTAGTGTTGATCTTTGGTTCTGCCAATAACATAGTAGGGTCATGTTAGGTTTGGGGCATGTGATCCAAGGGATTCTTTCTTTCTTTTAGTTGTGTACTCCCATTATTCAGTCCTCCCTCTTTAGGAGGGGTCAAATTGGGTCTTTTGTTCACGATTCACTTGAAAGAAATGTAGATGCTTGACCTATCTTATTTTAATTCTCTCTAGCTCAATTGCCTTGTAGTCCCAAGTAAAGTTTAGCTAATTTTCACTTGAAAAAATGGGATCCAACAAATTTATAATTCACTTAATGGATATGAATTTATGTAGTTTGGCTTCAACTATGCTTATTATAAATAATGCAAATGAGAAAGTGCACTCGTCAACTCTTTTCAAAAGCCAAGCACACCAACACAATCTTGAAAGTACCCACTATAAAGTTAATTAATCCATTAATATTTTCTTCTTCTCTCATTCACTATGACATCCTAGCTGAGATGTTATATCATAGCCACCAATTCTGTAAGCAAACCCTTAGTTTATAGGGTAGGTCCACTAGGGTTTTAGGTACAATCGTATAAAAAAATCTTTTTACATAGTTTTCAAAGAGATTATGTTGATGTTGTTTAGATCCGATTATGTGAATCTCATATGCATACATTCGAAGGTAGATATCTAGCTTAAAGCACATGAATCAAGATAAATTTCTACATTTATGTCAGTTTATCAGGCTCGAGATGAATTCTTAACTATTTAGTCTTTATTTAATTAAATATGGATTGGTCTGGGTATCTCCTTCCTAACATATTGAATCAACAATATAACATAAACCTTTTTTTAACATGTTAGTTGACACACAAAAAAGAGTTTTCCAAATAATATATGATTTGACCCTCTTAGACTTGAAGTGGGTGATTGACCTTTTTCTTTTTCTTTTTATTTCTTTGATATAGAGAACATGCTAAAAGAGGGAACTTATTTATTTATTATTGTTTTTGATGAAAATTGTATATTTTTCATTGGTGGTTACTAAGAGACGCTTGGAGAAATTATTGATGGATTTCTATTATAGATTTCCAAACTTTGATCTTCTTCTTTTTCCTTTTCCCAAATTGGTTAGACAATGCTCATTTTCTTCTTGATTTTGTTTCATAATTGATAAAGGATCGAATGAAGCTTGTAGAGGAAGAGAGAAAGTGTGATGCAAAATTAGGAGTTCAAATTCAAGGAAATTTTATTATTTTGAATTTGAAAATTGATATTTAAAATTCAAAAGTTAGTTACTTTTATTATTGCAAGTTGGCCAAAAGTTATTGATAAAAAATCAGTTGATTGTAATGATCAATTCATGTGGTCTATCCTTCACTATATAAGACGAAGTCCAAGAGATGTCATGCACTCCACATCTCAAAGGTGGTTTCAAGCATTTACTCCATGCCCTATAATGATAATTCCAAGTTGATATAAAGAGGTCACTCAATGTAAGCATCCTTTCATTTGCCAATCACTAGCTTCTTTCCTTCTTTTTATAATTGAATTTGAATGTAGTAATCTTATTGTGAGTGTACCATATATGTGTAAATATGGAGCAAATGAATGAAAAGAAAGCTTTTGATTGTGTTTGCACTAATTTGGTATCTAATTCCCTCAACTTGGTGGTGGACCACCATATGGTGATTTGGTGACTTCCATGATGTGATTACATGATTTTTTTGGCAAGAAATCATAATATTAAATTGTAATATTTTTATTTCATGCATCGATCGATTCTTCCATGATCATGGTGGGGTGGCTTAAGGCTCTCCATGACACACCATTTTCACAATCACCTCTACATTTTTTTAATCCGTTTTTAGCCTCCTCACCACAAGAAAATCTAAAAGAAAATTAAATTATATAGCCATTCTCCCAGCCATGGTTTCATCTCCATCTAAAATCTATAATTTAATTTTCTCTCATTTTTTACCTTCATGTCAAACTCTAGTGTGTTATTTACTTTCATAAGCCTCCGCACTTCATTGCACATATCACCAAACCCCAATAATTACATCCATTCTCATCCATACTAGAGTTATTATCTTCATCTCTCTATATAAAATAATATCCCACCACAAACTTGTCGTCAGCCAACCTTCAAATTCCTATTTTCCTATCATTTAAACTAGTTCATACCTAACATAAGAATAATCATATGTCCTTGCCATATCATCTCCATTAAGAAGGCCACTTATGTTGTTGCCATGTCATCTCCATTCAGAAGTCCACATCGATTTTTATAATGCAGCCCTTTTCATTCGAGTTAAACTAAGCATTATGGTGGTGAAATTGTTCTTGATGGTGAATCCCGAAAGGTGGTGAGAGAGTTTAGATTGTCGTGTTACTAACAATATAAAGCCTTGTGGAGCTCAAATTCATATTAAATTTCTTGTATTTGTGCTATGAATTAATGGTTTATTATGTTGTTATTTAGTTGTAAATATTTTGAATGAACGTATTTTCATAAAGTAGAGCTAAGTAAATTGTAATTTATTCTACAACAACAACCCTTTATCCCACTATGTGGGGTTGACTACATGAATCCTTCTTCTCCATTGTGTTCTATTATGTGTCAAATTCTCATTTAATTCAAGTATACTAAAGTCATTTTTTATACATCTTAATCAAGTCAAATTGCAGTTTATTCTAATTTATTTAATTTGTTTGTTGTCTATAAAGGATTTTGCATCATAATTATTAATCTCGTCTCATTAGGTGTAAAATTCATGGTATGGTCTACCATTGAATTGCAAAGATAAGAACACCTCACAATTGTGATCATAGGGAGTCATTAGGTCAAGGCGATGGTGTGTCAATGATGTTGTGAGTTCAATATGACGAGATAAGGAGGCAACAAAGAAGGGATATTACTAAGCTACTTGTGCAGACAATCTACGAGGCATTGGCATTGTGAGATCAAGGTGGTGATATTATTATGTATAGAGATCAAGGTAGCGATGTGACAAGCAAGCAAGCTAGCAAGTCGGCTCACATGAGGATGTCGGTGAGGCACTGCACAAGGAGATGACTTGCATGATGGAAGGCACCTAATGGGGGAGAGTCCAAGTCATAATTAGGGTGCATTAGAAACAAATGGCTTAATGAGTTTGATTTTTACTCGATTTGAACTAATTTCATTTCCACCAAAATATATTTTTTGAGATATTTCCGATTCACCTAAAATTTATTTTATATTTTTTATTGATATCGAACATTTAAAAAATTAGAACTCTTATATTCAATTTTACTTTATACTTCTAATATTTGACTAAATAGTCTTTAAAAGTATTCTCTTAACATGTTCACTGCCCACTCGATTGTGAGGTGGTAATGCATTTCTAAAAATTAGATAGTTTCCTACCATCCAAAAGGCACAAGGGCCTCTTAATGTTGAAGCTTTTAATGATAATACATTTACACAGCATTAATATGTAAGTCATCATGCATGCATTATTTTACATATTACTTCTACATGGCCTGTATTATACTAGATCTCCATACATGTTATAGCCTTGCTTGCCATTCATAATTTTATATGATGATGTCTAAGAATTTATCTACTACTAATGGCATAAATGAAAAGATCTATTTGAGTAGTGGATGATGTGATTCCTTTCTACTCTAGTCGCTATTTTTGGGACAGTTTGGTATTTTACCATAGCTGCCTTACACCTATTTGTTATGACTCATTGTAAATTCTCTTATATTTTTTGTTTTTTGTTTCTTCTGATTGACGCTTTGTGTTTGTACTTATGCCCATAAGCTATTCTCGTGGCTTTATTTCTTCAGTTAAGCAATTATAAGTGCTATCGTGACTTCTGTTTATCATTCTTCCTCTGTAGGGTTTGGATATTCTTTGTAGGTTGGGAGATTAATCACTCCACGTTGATTATAAATAGGTTTTAACGTGTAAAATAATAACTTTATGATATAAAAATAGTTCTTATTTTGAATGTTAAGACTCTTTTTTTCGCATATATATTGGGATTTGAATCACAATTTTGTGTGGGATTTAAAACCTTTACACAAGAGACATGTTCTTGTTCAAGAAATAGCTTGCCAATTGAAAGGGATGAATAGTTGTTTTCAGATCAATAATTTGCTTTTTTGTTGAATTTGTATGGTTGTGGCATCATTTGTTTACATCTAAATCTACATTGCATGCCATATCTATATTAGAAATCCTAGGTCTTAGAATATTTTGCTTTAGATTATCAAATTTTAAGGTTGTATTATAATGTTTATTAGAAGTAGGGATCGATATCACCAATGAATAGATTAACAAAAAGATACAATCTTGATAGATCTATAATAATTAATATAATTGTAATTTAAACCAAATCAATTACTTAACGAACTTATAAAACTTCAACACAACTATTATGTTTAGGATACTATTCCTACATTTGATAAGAGGCTTAATACTAATGTATTTTGAAATTAGATAGATGTGTTCAGAGTTTTCTTGAAAGATAGTCTTATTTCAAAATGATCAAATTTGTTAAAGCAACATTAATGGGATTTGGTTAATCATTTTGGCAAGGTATTGATGATAAAGTAAAGCCTACTAGGCCTAAATCTTGATATGAAACATAAACTTGGCATAATATTTTTTTATTCATCATTTAAGGAGATTGATTTTATGTAGATTTGAGACTTTAAACATGACAACCATCATTGGTTTAAATATTTATTATTTTAAAATTATTTTAGTAAAATATATTTGACTTGATAATATCTATTTCATTAAATGTATTAGACTAAAAATTAAGCATCAATTATGCTTTGATTCTAAAGGAAAAGGATGATGTTTAATATAATAGTTTAGAGTTTGAAAGTTTTTTTGTTTTTGTGTACGTATTATGACTGCTACATCTCTACCAGATATTTTCAAGTAAAATCTTTTCTACATCTCATCAATAAACTGCTAAATAATCACAAATATTTCATAAAGTGAAGTATCAGCCTACTAAATATGTTGTTTGTATAACAACCATAAATGCTCATTTAATTTTGATTCAAATTTAGAAAGTGATTATCAAATGAGGAATACATTTATATATGACTTAGAGTTTGGTTTTTAAGTGGTAAGATCTACTTCATAGCCTATCTTAGAATATAGTAAAACCTATTTATCCACTTGTACAGGTGATCCTAAATTTAACAAGAGTTAAAACTTTGATCTAAAATAGAATAAAGGTCTTATATGAACCTAAACCTGAATTAGAATTTTAATTCACACAAGTTGAAGTGTTTAGGGATTGAACAACTTGATGGCATAACTCTCGAGCGATTATCCTTACCATTGATATCAATTTTGTTTTTGATTCTCAGCTTTAATTTGTAAATTTATAAAAAAATTTATTTAAAGTTTAATTGCTTCAACATATCTATTTATTCTCATGATAACTTCATTTTGTAATTATTCATAGTCCATTCATTATAAAATATATAAGAATGTTTTCATTACTCCTATATGCATAATATACTTTTTGCACTAACCAAAATTCATATGCGTAATTTTCATAATTTATTTATTTTAAAACTTATTGTTAATAATCAGCAATTTTAAGTCTTTTACAATTGTAATTGAATATTTGTGAAGTTCAAAGAGTCAATAAGGAATTTTTTAAATATGGTGATTAGATCAAATGTATAATTAGTCAAATTATTTATGATTGTGATTTAGTCATTGAATCATGATTGTTGGAATTTTGGTAGTTTGATATCTCGGTGGAGATTGTTAATAATAGCATTTATTCACATCATTGAGTATGAAGATTGAGCTAATATGAGTCTATTGGTGAAGGTAGATCATTAATCAAATGCCTTGGGATTATGATTGGGTGGCAAGGAATCTAGATTGTTGGATGATGATAAGGACAACAAGATAAACATGATGAACTAATCTCAGCTAGCCAAGCAATTGAAGATGAGGATGACTTTTGAATGTCAAATTTATTTTGGATAAGTTTGTAATTTGCATTTTAAATTCCATATAAGGTTTCCTTAAATTGTGGAGTTTGTATAGGATAAGATAAGGTTAAATTCAAATTAAATCTTATTGTAAGTTGCCTATATAGATATATATATTTCCTGCAATAAAATTCAGTCAATTCTGCTCTCAATTTTTCCCTTCTCTTCTTTCTTACTCTCCAACGTTGTCAGCTCTATGAATTGCTTCCTCCTAGTTTATTCTAGTAGCCTTCACTGTCACCTACAGCCTCTCGAAGTGCTTCAGTTGCTCTTACCACTGCCTCTTACAAACCTCCCAACCGTTGGCCACTTGCTGTTACCCTTCTATAGTTAATGGAGCTGCCTAGTGCTACTATTCAAACTATATAAACAAGTTGGAATTGCAATTCCAGCAACCTAGGGTCAGAAAACAACAGGATTATCTTGTTGTCCAACAAGTGAAGAGTCCTGGATTGATGTAACATAATACAACAAATATCTTTTTGTTCAAATGAAGAAAATGAAATTCAAAGTACAGAACATGTTGTACACAAGAAAGTTGAAGAACAACTTAATGGGAAGAGTCTTATACAATAAGAAAATGGCACTCAAGGTTTTTTTAATCGTTAGATTATTAAGGCGCCTTCATAAAATTTGGATGCCTTTTCTAATTGTGGACTTGAATTTTTTAGTCTTGAGAGGTTAATGTCGGAAGAAGTTCGTATCAATATACATTTCTTGGTGCATAGTACAAATAGAAAGAGATTGTCAATGAATTGGATAATGCCTCTTTTCTTGAACACCCATGGAAAACTGAGAAAGAAATGAGAGAAATAAATTGAAATGATTGAGAATAGAATCTCTCTAGATTTAGTTGAACAAGTAGCTAGATTGTCCAAGCAAATGGCAAACTATTATTGAGTATATGAAGATTTACAATATTTTGCCACTTCATCAAATTGTTGTGACTCTTTAACTGCATACTCCCCTCTCTAGGCATGGATGCAACAACAAATCTTCATCAAGTAGATATTGTTGGTGTGGGTGGAGATGTCAAGGATTAGTATATGGGTTTTCATTAATAGAAATGAGGGGAGAGTAAGATCATTCTATGTGTAAGTATTGGTGGAATTTTCAATTATGATGGAATAATTCATATAGAGACATCGAACATATGGATTAACCAATTAGAGACTTGTCTTATCAAGAAGGTCTTCTCCCAAGTGAAACTTAGATATCATCTTTTGGCATGGCTGAATGCTTACTTAAAAGGGATCACATGAAAGATCATGGAAAACAAGGGGAAAAGACGTGCAATGCTACTTTTCCTTTCTCTTTATACAATGTCTATGGTAAGCTTTGTGAGCATTATTAGATACTTGCCACAGATATTGAAAACTATACCTTGAATTTTGAAAAAAATGAGCAATTGATATAATGGACAAATTATGATGAGTTTGGTAGATAAGGTGGACTCCTTGCTATCTTTGATGACAATGGCAAATGTTATAGTGATAGGGTTGTCTTCTATTATGGACATGCTGGAGTTCACTTTGAGAGTATTGGTCAAATAAGTTGTGATTAGTGTCAAGATTCTCATTTTTATCAACTATTTGCAAAAATTGGTGTTGAACATCATATCTATCTAAGTCTTTATTTTTTAGGTTGGATTTAGAAATGTTCAGGGATGAAGAATGATCATATATACCAACTCAAATTCATGATCTAAAAAAACAATAATTTTGATGAGATGTTATCTGAAGTAGTACCCTTAGACACATGCTTGGTCAATCTTTAGAAATCCATACCTCCATGAATCATGATAGGTATTTAGTGCTACACTAGCATCCTTATCAGTGCCAATTCACCAAGATGGAAGGTTCTTCCTGATGAAGGACGACAACATCCCGTGTTAGACATGGTAACATCAGTCCATGCAAAAAAGAGTTAATGTTGGCCAAGAATAAGGAGATTAAAAGGGAGTCATGAAGTAACTTGGGAATGGATGATCCAATCCAATAGTTTTTTGTTAAGGTTCACCATTGGATGGTTCCCTAGGATGGGTCTAGTGGCCACTTTTATTATTTCATCCTCAATAAAATTATGGTGAAATAGCATTACCCTCTACCACACAATGACAATCTGTTGAAGTTGCCATTACCTTCTCCAAGCTAGATCTCAAATATGGTTATCACCAAGTGTGGATCAATGAGCAAAAATTTGGAAGATTTTGTTTAATACAAGGCAAGGGTTGTGTGAATGACTAGTCATGCCATTTGGACTATGTAATGTCCCGTTATTTTCTTGAGTTTAATGAATGACGTCTTCTAGCCATGCTTTTATGACATCTTCATTTCTATTTAGACAACATCTTAGCCTTTAACAAGTAATGGGAGGAGCATTTCAATTACCGGAGGAAGGTATTCAACCTATTACAACAACATTAAAAGTGTGAGTTTGGAAAGGAGTCTCCTCTCCACCTGGGATTTGAGGTGGACAATAAGGAGATCAAAAGTTCCCTCCAGGGTGAAGGCAATTAAGCTGTGGCCAAGGACAAGCATAATATCTGATGTGAGAAGCCTCATACCTATTAGTGCATTCATAATTCATTTGGCACTTCTCAATACTTATCTTGTTTTTTGCGTCCTCACCAAAGCAATTTTCAAGATCAAATGGATCTAAAAGCATGAATATGTTTTTTATGCTAAGAAGGAAGATAAGCGCGGCACCAATACTAGCTTAAGACCAGCCAAATTTGCAAAGACAATTCGAATTTGGGGTTGATGCAAGTGGATATGCAAGAAGAGCAATTTTGATGGAGGATGAAATATGACATCCCTAACAGTTCAACCTTGTTATTAAATGCAATAGCATTACAAACAAATTAGTTGACATGCTTATGCTTGCTGACTGCCATTAATCTCACTTTTCAGGCACTGCATCTAGTCAGCTTCTGCATTAAAAATTTATTCTATCCATATCCAGGTATAGAGCAGTGACAAGCGCATACTACCGAGGTGCCGTCGGCGCTCTGCTGGTATACGACATTACCAAACGCCAGAGCTTTGATCACATCCCACGATGGTTGGAGGAGCTGCGAAGCCACGCCGACAAAAACATAGTGATCATGCTTGTCGGCAACAAATCTGACCTGGAGGATCAGAGGGCGGTGTCGACCGACGATGCCAAGGAGTTTGCTCAGAAGGAAGGCCTCTTCTTCCTAGAGACGTCGGCCCTCGAATCCACCAACGTCGAGGCTGCTTTCATGACCGTCCTCACCGAGATTTTCGGCATCGTTAGCAAGCGAAACTTGTCTGCCGATGCACAGTCCAACGGCGGCGGTGCTCCACCGCTGGCCGGAAAGAAAATTGTTGTAACCGGTCCTGCTCAGGTGATCCCGAAGAGCAGGAATTGCTGCCAGTCTTCCTGATTCTACTTTCTCACTTGGTATGTCTTCTGCCTTGGTGTTTATTTGTGCTTTTTATGGGTGGGCATGATGTTGTGTTTATTTGAGCCATATTTTGATTGTATTTTAATGTACTCAAGTATTTAGATTGCCTGAGTCTTAAGGGCTTCAAGTAATATCTACCTGACTTCTGGAAGAGAGATAGCTATGGAACAGTAGAATATAACCTCTTTTTTTTCTTCCTCTGCCATTTGTGTTGGCGTTCATTGTTTGCTGTCGTTGCATTCATATTATGTAATTGCTATTATATGTATATGTGAGCTCGAATCTTTATTTACATAATGTGATCATGACCGTCAATCCTATCGGTTTATTCTTCTTAGGTTTAGTTGTAAACTCATAATTTTAATTTGATTTGTTGCCTTAATTTAGTGCTCGGATATTTATGTATTATAGTGGTATAAGAATTTATTTCAAAATGGATTTTAAATCAAATTAATTGTTTGAGATTGAGGTAAGCGCGGGCTTAAACCAAATGGACTTTAAGCTTATCTTGAGTTTATTTTGTATAATCTATGGGTGGATTATTTAACAAGCCCACTTATGGTTGGCTCAGATTTCAGCAATATGATTTCTATTGGAAAGTTTTAAACCCTAGTTGTGTTGAGCTCCTAATTGGAAGCAGTGTGAGACCGAAGTTTAAGCCTATGGACAAGGAAAATGTGTTACTACTCTATTAGTATATGAAGATGCAATTAAATTTATTGTTTTTGTTCAATTATTTATTTGAAATTTTAATTGGATGGGATATTGAAAGATAAAATGTGAAGCTAAGTATATTTTTGCACTTTGTTCATTTTTTTTAAAAAAATGTAAACAGCCTTTAATCTCCTTCATTGCCAGTGGTGATAATGTTCGCCATTATTGTCGAGGCCTATGATTTATTGATTGATTTTATTGAGGATATGCAAAGGGATGTTGCTCTTATCCTCCATATATTAATTATCACTAATCATAATCAAAGCATTAGTTTGAACACACTTAAAATGCCTCCTTAATAGTTGAGTAGGCATTTGAAAGTAGATGTTACCTATGCCCCTAATAAATAAGATGGAAAAGTATAATGTTTAGTAGATGGTTGATTGTTTCCTAATTTGGTTACCTATTGGTTCTACATGGCTCGAACCTATGCAAATCATACTGAAATAAACAGTAGAATGAGAAAAACTCTCCATTAAGATTAGGTCTAATTCATTGCAAAACACTACCATTATATATAATTCTACTCAATCATCTAGGATTTGTTCACTTTCATGTAAATAAACCAAGTAGATCATGCAAAACCTACAACTAAATTATATGCACAAAATTACAAATATGTTTATTTGTAGGTTATGATAATAAGGCAGAACACAAATCTTAAATCAATGAACATCAAAATTTAGGTGCAAAAGACATGAAATGTATAGTATATGTTAAAGAGTAATATTTTGTATGAAATGTTATACTAAATGCTAGAGCTTAAAATATATAAAAATAAATAAACTGTCACCGTATGCCCATCATTTAATATCAAAATATCAGGCTAATCTTATTCCTCGTTAAAAAAATAAGGGCTAATACCTAATTTCTCGAGATTTAAAAGAAAACTCATTGATCTAACCCCTTATATAAGGAACAATAATAGATAAGCTGGCTGCTCGCCTCTGAAGATTAGCTAATTTTTCTTTTCAGAGTAACACTCGACAACAGATTTAACAGCCACAAGCAGTGGGGCAGTGGCAAGTAAAACCAAAGGCGATGGTCAGTAGTTATGACGGTCGTTCTAAAAGTAATGAACACTTAAAAACTATCTAAAGTGTTTTAAAAATAAATTATTTAAAAAAAAAAATACAAAAATACACTATATTAGCACGTAATAAAAACAAGTAAAAAAAGCAGATTTGATTAATAATTTTAATTAAATAATTCCATGAACCAAACTGTTGCAAAGAAAAGTACTGAGATTTGATTTTAGATTAATCTTGAGTAAAATCAAGATGAGTCTGTTTCTTATAATTTGTGCTAAAGTAATCACTTCCAAGCAATGATATGCAATAATCCACATATTTGGCAAAGTACATACAAGAAATTATGTCAAACAACTTTATAAGATGGCAAAAGTTCTTCATAAGAGGAAGACGACAGCAATTCCAGAAACTGAAGGATACTGACTTTAGTCAAAACCAGGTTCTGGACTCTTCACCATGTAACAGAACAAAATAAGCTAAAGAATGCATGAAAAAGAAACACTTTTAGAATGCAAAATAAATATAAAATACCACCATTAAGGATGTCAAGCTAAGGAAGGCAGCACACTTGCTGTGAATGTAAGGATTTGGAGCTCAAAAGACAAAATAACCAGTAAGAGTACTTCGAGAACAAAGATACTTCAAAATTCACTGAAAACATATCAAAACTAGGTTTTGTTCAGGCCATTATCACAGCCTAAAAAACTTAAAATGATTTTCCTGAAAGAGATTGAGCTTTTAAGCAGCAACGGAAGGCTTTGATGCAACAGAGAGCTTAGATCTGCGCTTGGCCAAACTCTCACTCCTGCGTTCTCGCTGCTCCTTAAGCCTCGAAGCAAGAAGCTTTTGGTACTCAGCCGCCTCAGCCTTTGCCTTCACTATCCTCCTCTTCTTCTCTGCAATCCTGGCGCGCTTCCTCTGAAGGGTGAGGGGAGTAACAAGCCTCTGTATCTTGGGTGCCTTGCTACACTTTTTCCCTGCATTGAAATAAAATTTATGGTAATATAAAACAACTTCAATAGTAAGAGAGAATCAATCATCCAGATTGTTAGTGATGTACCCACCAGATTTGGTGGTGAATGTACGACGGTATGTGTTGACGTATTTGCGGACATCATCCTCCTTTGAGAGATTGAAGAGCTTGCGGATCTTAGAGGCTCTCTTTGGTCCTCTCATCCGAGGCTTCTCAATGTCAGTTAAGCCGGGAAGATCATTTTCACCTTTCTTAACGATCACCAGGTTCAAGACAGAGAGATCAGGGCTGACGATACAACCACGAACAGACTTCCTCCTGCGCTCTCCATCGCGCCTTCCATATCCTCGGAAACAAGGGGTTCCTGTTTTTTTTTTTAAACAATATTCCGCATTTAACAAATCCACAGTTCACATTCAAAAATAATCACAAAACCATTGAATTTTTCAACGAAGGCAATATTACCTCTGCTAAGCAACAAGCGAACACGTCCAGGAGTCAGCACTCCCTGCTTCATGGGAAAGCCCTGCTTATCACATCCTCCCATGATCTTGAAGACGTAACCCTTGAATTCCTGCCACATAATAACAAATTAGAGGATAAATGGATCCAAATACACAAGATTTAACATAAATTCAACATTAAAACAACATATTAACTTGTTATACCTCCCCAAGAGCATCTCCACTAACTTCCTGTGAGATTCGCTTGTCATAGAATGCCCGGCTGCATAAGAGTCAAGCATTATTACACCGGAAATGAATGGTTAACATGTACAGAATTCTCACAAACAGATCAGATAGGAAGATACGTCAACCGGTCAACCCCACAGAAAAGCTAATATCTTTCTATATACCTCGGCCTCCCTCTCAGCCCAATCTCTGTCTGAACATAAAATGAGATTAGGTGATACCAGAATTACTCAAAGTTCTTAAGATATAGATAGGTTTACAGGTTTTATTCCCACTTCATGTGCAATTTTATTAATCATTTATCCTCTTCTAAGTAAACCCCCCTCTTCACATGGAATGGCACTAGGACTAAGCAGTTAGCAGCCATCACAGGCCCCCACACAACCATCAAAGCACTCGTAGTATTTGATTAGTTCAGCTCAACATAATGAAACCCAAACCAACTCCCCACCACGCAATCCCCCATTGAACCAAATTGGTTTGGGGTAGGAAAGCTAGTATTCCTCTGCAATATTCCCCCACTAAAAGATTATGCGCAGCCCTTTCAAACTCTCTGCCCGCATACCACCCACATCCAAAGCAATCAGTTGAGAGTGGGAGTGCTATTATCCCTCCCTCCCCTCCCATTGGCTAGACGAGATCCTTACAGTTTGGTTTAAATTTTCTAAGAAAATTTGTTGAGACAAAGCACCCATGCGCTCACCTCTATGATGCAAATTTTATTATTTTTTAAAGGTTGCATAGTCATAACATGAGATAGAAGGGTACTAATTTAACGATCAAAAGGAAGTGTATAGATGATAAAAAATAAAATAAATAATACTGAATAGTAGATTTGCATTACACTATATGATTATTGTAAAAAAAATAGTAATGAAACTACTGTGCTTGGTAGCTCTTTTGTCACTCAACTACAATTTGTCAAAGCTTCATCATATATATATATTTAATAACTTCAACACACTTTTCAAACACATTTTCCTTAATGTGCAACCAAATCAATTGTTGTGGTACTCAAAACATATAAACCATAAAATCAACATAAACCATATGAAAATCCCATCCTTGCTCTTCATGCGCTATTATTATTTTTCTTAGCACAAATATTATCCTCAAATTGGTTTCTTGATACAACATTTCTTAGTGTACGTTCCACTATGAATTCACGAAGCTTTATCGTACAAATCAGATGTAAGAAACCATTATACTTACCAAAAACCTAAAGATCTTCAAATTTGAATATTAATATCAAAGTTCTTCAACTACAATCATTTGACAAACTCTCAGTCTTCAAAATTTCAGTGAAATACTTGTTAACCAAACTATTCTAATATCACTCGTATCTTTTTTTTTTTCAATAATATCACTCATACATTTCCAGTCTAAATAGATATCTCATCTGCACCTAAAGAATTGCATTTAAGCGACTTCTACATAGGTAACCACACTTAATTATTTCAGATCAGTATATATCATACATCATTATTATCTTTATCAAGCTATTGCAGATGCTATCAAGGACAAGAAAACTGAAAATTATTGTGCATACAAGTGATGATATACTAGTCTAAAAATAGTGAATCGCTAAACTGGAACAAGCACCAAACACTCTCAAGAGCAGGCAAAAAGGCAGGGGGAAAAGCACTTCATAAAACCTATACGATAGTTCCGAAAGGACATGGATATCAATGGCAACCATTCAGTAGCAGCAGTAAATTCCAAAGTTTAACCTAACACACCTACTATAAGAGAGATAAAATATAAGGTGTTAGTTAACGAGGAAAGTTTCTGAGTTGGTTCAACTTTGCAATCTCACTTGACGACTTTAATGAGCTGGACAGTCAAATGCTGCCAAACAAGGCATTTTACGCTAGTATTTTATATGTTACTTCGACAAGTAACACTAACGAATAGACCTTCAAAGTTATTCTCAGCTAAACAAAGCAGTCCAGAGATGAACCCGATAATACTGCAAAGTAAATAAAGCAACGACTTCATTTTTGATTCAAACAAACATAATTAAAGAGAAGTGTTACACCAGACATGAGCCCATGTGTCAACTGATATTGTGAAACTTGGCACCACATATAATACAAAAATTGAAATTAAGAACGATTCACAATAAGGAAAACGTAGATCTAGCAATGGATGAAAGAAGAAAATCAACTACAGTTCAGCATATGCCAGAGGGCTACAGATTAAACGAATTCACAAGAAGGGATTACAGCTTTTGATCGTCGTCGATCTCAAGTTTCTTCTGGCACCCAGTTGTTGGATTTGCGATGTTGAACTGCCATCAATAATATGAAAAAAAAAAATCAAACACATGATATCACGAAACAATATACAATAAACAGCTAAACGAAACTTCCTAATCGCTAAATGAGAACTCCATCACACCTTCATCTTGGACCGAGAGTTCCAAGCGGATTGAGCGCACGGAGAAAGAAAGAAACCGCAGCTTCCGAGGCTATCTTCTGCAGAGTCTAGGGTTTTTCGAAGGAACTTAATAATATATGAAGAAAGGTTAGACGTCGGATTAGTTAGAATCTGAACCGTCTGATCGAGGCCGTGAAACTGAATCAAATACACTGTGGGCTCTTTTAGTTTCTCCTTCGGGTGGGCCGTATCCGTAGATATGGCCTATCTACTAGGCCCACATGTTGAATTAAGGGTGTGAACAATCCAGTTACACCAGCAGGAATAAATTTTTTTTTTTTTTTTTGCATATTTCTAAATCAGTGATAAATTATCTTTAGAAAATAAAATATCAAAAAATTTAAAAAGAGAGAGAGACTCATTTAAAGTTAATTTTATTAATTTATATTCTGAAAGTAAAGGAAGTTTTAAGTCCTATAATGCTTTAAACTATGTGCAATAACTACAACAAATTTTTATCTTTTTAATTTAAATCATAAAAAAATTTGTTAAGAGTAAATATCATAAATATATTTTTAAAAAATAATGAAGTCATATGAAAATGATAAGATCAGTAATAACATGAACATTTGTAATGAGAATTTAAATTTTATACCTATATTTCTGAAATTAAAAAATAATAGCAAAATTTATAAATCAACAATCTAATTTTTATATATTTATAATTTAATCATATTTATTTTATTTAATTACAACAACAACAATAAGCCTTAATCAAAATACAATTTCATCTCCATTATGTCTATTATGTATCAAATTCTCATTTAAATCAAAGATACTAAAATCATTTTTATACATCTTAACCAAAGTCTTTTGGACCTCTACTTTTCTCAACATAAGGAAATCAATGATCTACTATCCTAATCAAAATCTGACGCTGACTTTATGTGGAAACCATCTGGCGACTCTCCTTTTTCGAATAATATACATTTTGCATTCTATCTCTAAGAGTAAAGTCACACATCCACCTAAGCATCCTCATCTCTATAACACTTAACTTAGTCTTACGCTTCTCTTTATCCAACATTCTTATCATAAGTCATCGTATGTCTTACCACCATCTTATAAAATTTTCAAGTAAACTTTCTATCACATACAAAGGCCAAATGCATTCCTCCACTTCAACCATCCAACTTGAATTCTAAAATAACATCTCCATCTATTTCACCATCATTTTGAACAATAGAGCCTAAATATAAATATTATCTATTAATGACTTAAATGTTACAACATTAACTAACTTACAACTAAAATTACACTTCATATTCTTAGATCTACTTAGTTAAAGGACTTAAGTTGACCTATAATTCAAGTTTTTATATAGTCTATGTAATCCAACTAAAAAAAATTTTATTTTTTTAATTAACAACTCATATATATATCTTTAATAATAATATATATAACCAATATATTTTAAAAAAAAAAATGAAGTTTGAAACTTTATCATAAGAAATCAATAATATCATATGTAGATCTTACTTTCTATGCTTCTAGAATTTAAATTTTATCCATATAGATCTGAAATTAAAATAAACTTAGCAAAATTTATAAATGCTCAATTGATTTTATATATTTATAACTTAATCATATTTCTTTTATTTAATTAAAAATAAAAATATGATTTTTTTTTATTTTAATATTTCAATGTTAATTTGAATATTTAAAATAGAAAGATGATTAAGTTATAATATATAAAATTTAAATGTTATGTATATAAAAGCCCAATAATAATATTACACATCATCAAATACTTTTAAAAATTTTATAAATCATTATCTAATACATATATATTTAAAATTTAATCATCTTCTATATTTTTTGAACTAATAGATTTAAATATTTATGTGTGTCATAATCAAATTATTTAAAACTTATATATATATATATATATATATATATATATATATATATATATATATATATATATATATATATATATATATATATATGAGTTAAACTTTTATTATGAAATTTAATATTTGATTATTAATTTAAAAAATTAAAATTAATTATATAATTTATTCAATATTAAATGAAAGATAGATTTTTTTTTTCTTGAAACATACTGATTTAATTACATTAAAAATTTTTATGGAAATAACTAAGTTTATTCAATAAAATTTTTTTTAATCAATTTTATTTTTAAAATTAAATAAAAGAAAATATTCAAGAAAAATTTTCAAATAATTAATTCTATCTAAAAATCTATTCAAAATATGCCTCTCAATGAATGTAAGAATATAAATTTAAACATCTAAATAATTATTTTACAAACTAAAAAATTCGTGGAAGTAGATTTGGACTTTTACGCCATGAGATATAAAAATTTGAAGCACTTCTCAATCTCTTATGATTGTAGAAAATACAACTAAAAGTTATGATGATAGTTAATCAGATAATGATGATTCGATAATAATGATCGAGCAATTATAATTAAATAATGATAATCATATAACGTTGAGTAATAAAAATCAAATGACTACTATCGAAAGTTAATAATTGAGCAGCAATAGTCAACAATAAAGGTAGGATATTGATGGCCAAATGGTATTGAAATTTGTTAGTTGAACGTTGACAATCAAATGATAATTATTAAATAATGATAGTCAAGTAATGATAATATGATAATAATAATTTTAAATGAAGATTGTTGATGTTGATTGTTAGACAAAGTTCTAAAATTCTTCAAATCTTTAAACTTTTTCTTAATCTAAATATATCCTTCATGTGCAAAATGGGATCAATTTTTGTTTTTTTATGATAATGTTATTTATAGCTTTTTAGAGTGGCATTAATTAGTTCCCCAAAAGTTCCAAACATTACATTGAACTACTATTGGTGATTTGTTTCATTATAAATTATTTATTATATACTTGATATATCACATTAAAATTTATCAAATAAAATACAAATCCACAAAATAATATGTATATACAATTGAATTGAACGACTCAATGAGATGAGTTTACGATACTAAAATCGGGTTAAATTGAGCCTAAATGACCTCGAATCAAGCTCAAAAGATATACATGAAAATTTTGAAACACTGATTGGATGATCAAATTATTTCCAAATTTGACATGTTTATAGTAGAATCGAGCGGCTCGACGAGACGAATCCAACGAGCCTAAAATCACTCAAATCGAAGGTCATTTGATTAGTCAAATCACCAAAAAATTATCTTTGATCAAATGCACAATATGAATCGTCCGATGTAGTGTTTTGAGATTTTAGCTATAATGACCAAAATACCTCTCTCATAATCCTATAAATAAGACTTCATTATTGTCATGAAAGAGGGGGGGGGAGCTTGAAGTGAACTTGGGAGAAAATTGGGAGAGAGCTAGAAATCTGAAGTTTGTCATAACCACCTGCATACACCACACCTATTATCGCCGACCGCCACCAATAACTATTCAACTCCATTCAGATTTATCAGAATACGATTCTGAATTCTTATTATCAAGATTTCACATACACCAGAATCTCGTATCGAAAAAACTTAAACTTATACTCCAAAGCAAATATATAGTGGAGTATTTTTACTAGACTAGACCCCATAAATTTTTCCTCTTTTTGGGATTTTTTCACGTATAAATTCTAAAATTTCTTATTCTATTTTCAACTATGTATATACATACTAGATTTACATACAAAATTAAGGCGAGAATTTGACTCTATCGCTACAAAATTTTCCTGCGACAGTACTTAAGAATTATGATGACATCAAAATTAAATATCTTGGGTTTAATACATTCCTCTCAATTAGACACTCGATTTGATTATAAGAATATCATATTCAAAAACTATTTAACTATTCAATCAATGTCTTAAAATTTTAAAATTATCATAATGCTTAATTTAAACTCATTTTGACTATGATTAGAATACTTTTGATGTTGAGTTTTCCTCATCAATATATTTAGTTCGACCATAAATTCGTTGAAATTGAAAAACAAATTATTATAAATTTATTTCAAGAGCTTCTCTATTTAAAAAATGTATCGAAATTTAAATATTGATTGGATGACATATAAACGCATAATGTATTTTTAATAACAAAACCATCATTTATGTATTTTCATTAAATTAACTTAATCTATATTTAGCTAATATGATCAATACAGCACCCAAAAATATATATCATATAATTTTTTTTATGTATTTGTATATCTAATATATAAAAATTAAATATTTATTTATTATTATACTAATCTTATAATAAATTCAATAATTAAATTTAAGTTCAAGTTTCCTGCTACAACTTTTCCTATAATTAAAAAAATATAAGGTTGCTTTCGTATCAACAATAACAATATTTTGGAAAGTCCTCATCAAGACAGACAAATTGTGGAAGAAAAGTTAGAATTTTAAAATATTTTCAGGATCTGTACCTTCCACGGCAGTAGACTAGGCTCTACCATTCAAAATTCGAATGGCTGGGAGTAGGACTCTACATAATTCGATTTAAACTGAAAATTTAATTAAAATCAAATCAAAATTTTAAATTTGGATCGATTTTTTAATTTTATTTTAAATTTTAAATTTAATTTTTCGATTTTTAAATTATGAATCGGATTTAAAAATTTATAATCCAAAAAACTGATTATACATATTTAATATTTATTTCTTTATTAAATACAAAATCTTTCAAATTTCAAATCAAAAATCTGCCCCCAAAAAGAATTTCTCCTTGTAGATTTTGGACCTTTTGAATTTTTATTATATCTCTTATAGGTGGAATCGTGAAAACCGTAGAATCCATAAGAGAATATTCACAAAATTATATAACAGGTTTTAGATTTTAATTATTTTCGAATTTTTAAAAATCGAACTAAAATCAACTTTTAATTGATTCATTATATTAAATCTTATACTGAAATTTTTTTCAATCTCAAAAACAATTAAAAAAATTAAAACCGATCTGTCAATCAAATTTGGGAGGCCCATTCCTTTTGTATTTTTTCAATATATTTGAGAGAATCTAATCTCAAATTCACATACATACATAATAGCTTTGAATCCAAAGTTTCCTTTATTGAAAACTTATGTAAAACGCTTTGAATCGAAGACCTCTCTTTGTTAAAAACTTATGCTCTGAAACGATATAAACAAAACCATGAATCCAATATCTCTTGATTGAAAGCTTAAACTTTCAATCACTATGCTAAGATAACTTGCATACATAATTTTGTATTCCAATTAACTATCAGAGTTTGAACAAAATATAATTTCTCAGGTAAGATTTAGATAATAAAGTATCATCAATTTATTGTCTTTTTGTTTGGATGCAATCACATATTTTTCCGCAAAAGGGATCCAGCGAACATTAAAAACAATATTCAAAACCATGCAAATATGGCGAGTGACAGCTACAGCAGTTGTCAACATTTGAAAAACAGTGTTTTGGCCCATCATGAAAATTATGCTGATGATGAAATACATGAAGAAAACCAAACCAGGTGATCTCCTTCAAGCTTATCAAATTTCTGAAGCCATATAAGACTCCTGAAACAGTAAAATGGCATGGTTGGAACTCTAAACCTTGGTTGCCCCGCAAACAAAGCCATTTCCTTATACCCACACAAAGGAGAAAGTGGTTGTCGCCAGGAAGACGCAAGCTATAGGCATCAAAATAGGGAAAAGCTAGAAATGGCTCAAGAGCTGGCCACTAACACAATAAACATAGGACCTCTAATCAAACTTCATGATGAACAATTAGGTTAACGACTTCAGAGTTAATTCTGTAGTTGGTGCACCATGCCTAGGTCAGAGTTTATGAGCTATACTGAAGATCTGAAAGCCAAAAAACTAAACCACAAGAGGAAAAGAAACGTAGGAAAAAAGAAAGAAAGAAATAAATGGCTTTCTATGAAATTTGCAAAATGACACCCTACAAATAGACTTCCAAATACCCGAACAGTAGATTTAAAGTATCAAACCAAACCCCAAGGCAAATACAACCATGTGCCATATATCAGAAGAGGAACCAGCACTCATATGTATCGTATCATCCCAGCCAAAAAGTAAATATTTAGTCAGTTTTCCTCCCTTGACAATTTACACCACGAATGCAAGCTTTAATTGAAAACTTTAATACCCCAAAAATTGTTTCGATCATTGCACCTCTGGAACACAATCACTCTATTAAGAGCAAATTAAAAAAAAAAAACTATATAACCGAGGAAAAGCAGCAAAATTATCAGTTTTGTGATAAAAAGCAGAATATCTCAGTTCTTTGAAAAAACTTTAATTGAAAAGTTCTTTCTCATAAGAAGCAGAACACAATGAACATTGTTTAATTTAAAACGAGTAGAGGGCAGAAAGAAAGTCAAACTATTCGACAGAGCACATGAGCTGCTGAGCAATTTCATTAATAAGTGAGAAATAAAAAAGAATCCTAACAGATCTACAACTAAGGATAAGTTTGACAAAGTCCGACAATTTCAAGGCACTGAAAGCACATGAGAAGATTCAAATCATATCATCTTCCATTTACTTTTCTACCAACCGAAGCAATCATAAAATGTAAAAAAAATGCTCATCCAAAGGCAACTAACCATTTCTCATATAAGTTGAAAAATAAACAACCCAAGAGAATAGTTTGAACACGCAGAAATGCTTATTGAGAAATTAATTCCGTTTAGCTTATCACACACTGGAAAATAAAAACTTACGTATACTTTCAAATTCTCCATCTAACTTTCCTTTCCAAATCCAGAAATGCAATATCCAAAATGTCCATTAACAAAATTTCAGGAAATATGCAACTTAAAAACTCAACCTTGTAAACATTAAAGAACAACAATTTAAGACTCAACTGATGGACTGTTTGATAGCATGCTGTGAGCCGGATTTAAGTAAGACCCAAAACTATTTAGATCAAGCCGAGCCAACATCACCGACCAAGAGAAGTCCACACCGTGCACCAACAAATCTGAACTCGTCAAACGACTAGTAAGTGTGATCAGATTCTTAAAATTCATAGCTGGTGTATCTCTTATTTTACAAAATGTCTTCTTTAGGTTATATTATGTATTCATCTTTAATGTAGCCATTCTTGAAATCCTAGAATACAGCTTATTTTCTTAATTTCTCTACTATCTAGTAATAAGAAATCACAAAGTTTTCTCTCTATCTGTTTTCCGTAGCAATTCTTGCTAGTAAATTCTGGGTGTCACCAACAAACGACAAATTCAAATTCAACATAACTCTAATCTCACCAAATAATTTGTTGAAGCCATTAAATCCAATGGCATGCCTACACCTCACTTCTGTTGTATTTTGATTCAAACCACATATTTCTTAATTATGGGGGAATTTAAATATAAGGGATTAAAACTTATGTGTCACCTCATCTTTTACTTCTTGTTACTCTACCTATTCTTCTTGTTATGATTTTCAAGAGATCATACATCTTCCTTGTCCTTGTGGTGTCCCCCTAGTTTGGGAGAACCTAACATCGAAATGGGTGGTATATAAATTGTTATAGAAAGGAGTTTCAATGAATGTCACAAATATACTTTGAGTTTCTTTGATAGGTGCAATTACTATGGCTCGTCAATAATCTAATAGAATAAGAACTTTCTTTCAAATTACAGAATGAAGACCGTTTCAACATCAAAAACAACAAAAATTAGAGCAAACATGTAATAGCGAATTCAGAATTGTACTCAAGCGTCCCCCATGGGTATTCCCCAGGTCAAGATACAACAGTACCGGGTTCCAACCTAGGTTCTTACAGAATCTTAGTCTCTGCAGAAGCAGGCTTAGAAAGGGCGGATATACATGCAATGTTACAATAACAATTTGATTTTTATATTTGTAAATAGATATATATTTTAAAAATAATTATTTTGCTTAATTCTTTATGTAAAAACATATTTTATTTTAAAAATTTACATAGCTTTGTAAATTTTCTATGTTGTTTTAGTTTAATGGACTTGAAATAAGTTTTCTAGTTTAACATCGTTTCAAGATTTACTAATAAATCTTACTTGTAGCGAACCTGTCCTAAGAAATCTACAACTTTAAGTCCAAACGCCACAAAAAATGATTTGCAAAATTCGAGTTAAAATTCGTTCAAAACCTTCTACCAAATATCCCCTTAACCTACTGACAAGAACTAATCTAAAGATATAATTAAAACGACCATTTACAAAATCTGCAACTTTTAAGCAAATCATGTGCTGATTGGCCTTACAAGTTCATATATACAGAACTTATGAGTAAAACTAAACCATAAATCACTGCCTGTTTTACAAGAACAAATCCTATGTGAATCTCCAGTGCAGACGCAGCTTACCTTACCGTGCAGAGATGGAGAGAAAAAGTGGATGATGCCACATCCCTTATTTGGGGCTTGGTATTGGCATGCCTGGCGATGTCGGAAACAGTAAAGAGGGTGATAGCATGACCTGGTACGCAGCAGCCGTCTGAGATGATGGAGCGCAGCTAAAAGAGAGCGGTGACAATGGAAGCAGCTGCGGCGGCGCCACCCCTGGTGGTGACGGTGCAAGCAAAGGCAGCCCACTGTGAAGGCGCCGCATGTAGGCGGAGATGGGCGACTCCGCCGCCGCGCTTACCGTCGGAAAAGGCGGCAACGGAGAGAGCGGAGGCCGTACC
The DNA here is from genome assembly GCA_021442155.1 of Cymbidium sinense. NCBI lineage: Eukaryota > Viridiplantae > Streptophyta > Magnoliopsida > Asparagales > Orchidaceae > Cymbidium > Cymbidium sinense. The sequence continues at coordinate 27,831,258 of CM038218.1, forward strand.
CAACCATCGCCGACGAGATGAGGCGCAGCCGGAATAGGAGGAGGATGGTGGGGAGGAAGCTGCGCTAGTGGAGGAGGGCGGATACGATGGAGACGGGAAAGTGGCTGGGGGGAGGCTGACGGACGAGGCGGATGCCGCGGTGGAGATGTCGCCATCAAGGCAGGGGTCGGCGGCGGCAGTGACGGACGGTTGGATAAGTGCGCCGGCGAGCCGGTCAGCTTCTGAACAACGTCGCGGAAGTCATTCTTGTCGATGTTGTACACGGGAGGTTGGGATTGCTGCTGCTGCGGGCCAGCGCTTCCTCCTAAGGTGCTGATGGCGGAAGACGGGGGAGGACAAGCGCGAATAAGATTAGAGCTAGGGTTAGATATTTTGGAGATTGGCTTGGCGATCTTATAAGAAGACTTATTGAGCACCCGAACGGAGTTGGCTATGTAGTTGGAGCCGTTGGTGGTCAATCTGGCGCTGCAAACGGCGCCACTATTGCTATTCTCAGCGGTGAAACTGTTGACAGCGGCTTCAGAGGTTGTAGCCGTGGCAGAAGAGGAAGAAGAAGAGTTGGTTGCGGCGATGGAATGGCAGATTTTCTCCATAAAGCAACTTCTTGATAATTTTTTTCGCGGCAGGCTATGAAGCTAGGAAGAGAAAAAGATCTCTGTTTGGGGCTTCTTATTGCTATAGAAGCTGCCACAGTACGAGAGATCGAGAGAGATAGAGAGAGAGCCGCTGAGTGCTATGCAGCTTGCTGTTCAGATGGAAAGAAATTACAGTGCGGAAAAGAAATCTCGAAACTGGAAAGATGAAGATGAGCAATGGAGTAAATATTATGCAATAAAAGTAGTTTTATATATGAATTAAATTTTATTTTAAAAGATAAAAAAAATGAAAATCCGTGGGGCTCTCTGCAAGCTTGAAGCCAAAACTAGCAAATCATGGCAGGCTCAAAATACTATTTCAGATAAATCATCTTGTAATCAAATTTGTCCGATAATAAAAATTAATGGATTTGAAGGGTGGAATACATTTTACATCGTAAACATAGTAAAATACTCGCCGACTAATAAATGCAGTGGAGGAAGGTACAGTGAGCAGAGGGACTGGTTTGCTTTCGGTTGTCCCTGCGGAACGTTTTATCTTAAAATTGGTTTCTGGGCGGAAAAAGAAAATTCAATAATTATGGTTTTGAATAATTTGCTACTTTTTTTTTATTCAGTTGAAAGAAAGTTAAAGCTTTAATTTTTTTTTTCCTTTATAGAAGGAAGAGAATGCAGTGAATGTAGATTGGATTTTGCCGTCGGTGCCTTCGTATTGTACAATCAATGCTTTTACAAAATTCTTATGTACGTCGATCTCGAGAGAATTTTTGCAGTTAGATAAAGAGTTTTATTTATTACTTAAAATAATAATTATGATGAATATGTCATCTTTTTCAATTAATTTTAACGAAAAAAATTTGTATTAATTTATATAATAAAAATAAGATAAATATGTACTTATTAAAATAATTAAATTTTAAATAGTCAATTAATTCTTATATAACATCAATTTCAAATAAATTTAGAATTTTATTCATCAAATATTAATAAAATATTTTCATATAATTTTATTTTATGATAATTGTACATAAGTAAAATAAAAAAATAATGTTTAATTATTTGAAAATGTGCAGATTTATGAATAACATGCAATGATTATCTGTAAGTTATGAAGCGTAAAAAAAGCACTCACTAATTGAAAATTTATGTTATGAGTTGGCCACATCAGTAGATTTTATATTATGATTAAATATAAATATAATATAATATATAATAAAATCATTAAATATTATAAGATATTTAAAAAAATTACTTATTGAAATAAACAAACTCGCACCAATAATTGTTCATTGCATATTACATTTCTTGTAGTTTAGGGACTGTCCTTGTATACTTTATTCGGAGAAGAGGATTCGAGGTACTGTGGGGTTCCGGATACGATAGAGTGCGGTGAGAGGACACCGTAAGCGACCGGAGCCGCGACCGTGTCAAAGAATGCGTTTTCTGGACGCCGGAAAGCGACAGATGACAAAGAGATAGAGATGGAGATAGAGAGAGACAAAAAAGACACGTGATGAGCTGAAGCTTTAAAGATATTTCCCTTCGAACTTTATGGCTCTTATGATCTCATCTAACACTATTAATTAAGCCCCGCAAAAGAAGGAAGCCTGGCTTTTGACTGAACTTTGACCATCTGAATTTCCTGTACTCTCGTTCCTCAAAAAATTTGAGAAATTATTATACATAAAGTATGAATGTATCTTAAATTTGAATAATATTGATATATTTCTAAAATTTATAAATGACACATAAATCTTAAATTAAAGTATATATATAATCAAATTAAAGACTAATACAAAAACAATATTAAGCGGTAGATCGAAAATGAACAAATTCGTTATATTAAAACTTAAAATCTATTGGAATCAAATGACTTCTAAATTTGACGCTTATAGTCGAATCGAGTACCGACGAAAAATCCAATACCTAATATCACTCAAATCAAAGATCATTTGGACATTCAAATCATCAATATCTATGATCAAATAAATCATATATATCGATTTGAGATTTTGATAAATGATAAATGTCTCGAATCTTATAAATAAGACTCCACTCTTGTCATGAAGAATATAAGGAGCTAGATGTGAACTTGGGAGAGAGTTGAGAGAATAAAGTTAAGTCATCAATTATTATGTCGATCGTCATTTTCGGCCGATCGCAAACAACCAATAACTACCAGATATTTATAATTACGATTCTTTCCTATTATCGATTCTCACATACATCAGAATCATATTATCTTAAGACTTTAAATTACGTATTTATGAAGCGGAATATATGATGTATTTAAAATTTTTTCTTCCTCTTGGGATTTTTTACATAAAATTCAGAGCTTTATTCTCTTTATTATCTGCGTATGTTTAAAGCCAAGGCGAGTTTTATTCTACTATAAATTTTAAGATTGATATAATATTATATATCATTCAACTATTATATATGTATTGTATATTAATATATATTAATATAATATTAACTTTATGATAATATATATTAATATATAATATTATATAGTAATTTATAATTAATATATAATAATTATATATTAATGAACATCATACTATACTATATTATTAAGGCTCGAATATAAAAAATATATCGATATTTTGCACTTAATATATTTCTCAAAAAAATTTGAAACCTTTAAACTAGAGTGCATGAATTTATAATAAATTCGTTCAAATGTCTAAAAAATGAAAATAAATTATATTTTTTATTTACATATCATCATATAGTTTTTCTTTTTTATTACTTTTGTATTATAATTATATATATATATATATATATATATATATATATATATATATATATATATATATATATATATATATAATTATTAGTAATATTTTTATAATAATTTAAAATTTTATATTATAAAAATAAATATTAAATATATAAATATATAAAAATTATATGATACGAATATAAATTTTATTCTTTCATTATCTTTCCGAATATTAGAGTTTGTTATACTTATACAACTCGAATAAAGTTATAAGAAAATAATTTAATATTTATTTTTAAACTTATATTTAGAATTTAAGTATTTTTATTCATACTTAAATTAAAACGTGATCGATTTTAAGCCAACTTTTAATAAGAGAAAATTCAATTTCAATTTTGAATAGATTAAATATCAAAGAAATATTCAGTGAGTTTTAAATTCTTAACATAATTAATCTCCCTACAAATATCTTTGCGATCTAAATCTAGCAATCTATTTAATTTTTTTACATATCTTTTCGAATTATTTTATTTTTATAATTTTATTATAGATCTAGATCTTCGTGTAAATTATCAAAAAAAAGTGATATGACAATATAAGGAGCAAATGGAAAAAAGCAAAAACCAAGGCCTGTAAGAACTTTCACTATGTCAAAAGATACGCTTGCTTGAGAACATACAAGTAATCAACCAAAAAAGAAATACAACATCAACAATAGAACATAAAGGAACTACAACTACTACAGATTCATCGATATGATGAAGAACCATCTTGGTCATCCTCGATCACTTATTCTGGGAAGCATTAGAGGACCTAACACTGCCTCTGATCAAAGCTTGTTCGAGAACCTCGATGCCTTCATCAACACAAGTTTTCTCACCTCTACATCATACACGCGGTCACAACGGATCCTCAGATGATACTTTGTCGAGTTCTGTCCTCCACCTGTGATCCGCTCCCGCTTCACCCATAAAGTGCCTCTTGATTGCGAATTTGTTCTTTGCAAGACTGAATTCAAGAAAGATCTTGATCTTTATCACAATAACCTTTCTATCTCCACTATATTCATAGTCCGCTTATCGATTAAAAGAAGAGAACCGCAAATAACACTCATCAAGTTGATTCTCCAATTTATCTTTTACTTTCACATACCGCTTCATATTCACCATGGAGAAACTTGATCTAACTGAATTCAAATATTCAACATAAGTCATTTCTTTTGATCAAGAAAATTAGGAAATGAAATAAAATCGATGAAGAAGGATTATACGATCGAGCAATGATTCACTATATTTTGACTAATTCTTTTTTTTCGATATCACCCATCATCTTTCCTTTGTGGAGACGGGTCCTTTTAAAAGCTAGAGATTGAATTTTGTTGCTTTCTCAATGTAATATAAGACCGATGAATAAATTATCTCAACAAAGATTTTGAAAATTGTTAATATCAATCTCAAATCAAGATCTTTAATATTCTGAATTTCGTGAGGATATCTTCATCACCAACTTGTAAATGGGTAAATCTCCATTTGAAAGAAAAAGAAAATAGAATTTCTGTACCTCATAGTGAAATTCACGCATGCAGTAAACTTACATCCGTAATCAATGTCATATCAATAACATTTAAGAAGAATAAGTCCCATCAAAGATGCCATTTCAGGAAATGCAAATATCGACAAATTCATCTGGATAAAGCAATTACCAAACTCATCTCATAAGTGGTGAAATAGTAGAGATGCTCTATCATTTCTTCTGAGACTTAAGAACCAAATCATAAAAATAATATTTTTTAAGCACAATCAATGTGTTAAACTAGAATGATAGCCTAATGTGTAAATGGTCTGACGGTCCTCAAAAGATTATCACCCATCTACAAAAAAGAACTCAGATCGAAAAAAATTATTCCAATGAGATGCCCAAACTATATTATGACCTCTAGTAGTGGATCCAAAAAAAACTCAGTGAGGTAAATCAAGAAAGAAGAAATTTAAATTAAAGGAGAGTGCCCAAACTATGAGGGCTATGCATCTTAGATCCAAAAAGAGTGCCCAACTCAGAGTATGCACCTAAGAGGAGAAGAGGAGAATAAGCTCTTCTACTTTTTTAGACCCCATAAAAAGTAAAAAAAAACCCAAAAGGCATTCAAAATAAAGCGAATTCAGTATATTTGGATGAATAAATACATGCCATAATGTAACCAATACAATCTTCTTGACTCTGGATTGCTCTAGATGATTGCTTCTTAATCGCTAATCATTTTTACGTTCATACGTATACATATGCTTTTATACTTGCTATTATACTTCGCGACACTCAAAATTGGCCGCTTAGCTATTTAGGGATCTACAAGCTTGTCGAAAAAAGTTGCTATAAGACTCAAAATGCTATTCATGCCGTTAAATTTACGCCGCCCGCTATTAACTCCAATTAAAACTTTAAAAGTGTCCAGCCATAACCTCAAAATATCACATACATATTTATGCGATTTCATCCGTTAAAGTTATAATATCTATATTAAGATTTGTTCAAAACGCAATAGGACTCAATTTCATTTTTTATTTTGCTTTTCAAGATATATATTTTTTATACCGAGATATGTTACCCAAAATAGAACTGATACATCCTCGTAAAATTAATGAAAGATAATTTATATTTTGACTTTTTCATCTAATCACCGCTCAAAGAAATACAAATCAATGATGATAACATAACAACATCAACATATTCCATCGATTCAATCGACATCAAGCTATCAGCATGAAAATGGATCATGCCAAATGGTCACAAAACGGACATATTTATAGTCGACGCTGCTCAAGACGAATCAAACGAATCCAAGATCAAATCATTAAGGCACATCAAAATATAACCGTGATCGCTTGATGGAGTGGTTGAGTTTTCCATGAAAGAATCAAAATCTATAAATAACATTCTTACCTAAGGAATTTAAAAAAATAGAGAACCATATACGCCGACGATCTATCATCACCACCATCAAGATCGAGATCGCTCAGAGATCGCCTGTGGACTAAAAGAGCCTCTTAAGATCAAGAGGTTGTTCATAAAAAATAGAGATATTGATATTTGTTCGCTCAGATTCAACTAATGAGAAAAGCACCTAACACATAATAAAAGTTCTTAGCAAGCACTATTTTTTTTAACGCTTAATGATGTCATATATAATGTGGATAATTTTTTAATGCAAGATCTCACCTAATAAAATTTCAAGACGCAACAATTTTAGTATTCATATTATATTTTATCTTAAAATGTATATTTTTCTTCATTTATTATTTTATTATTTATTTATGATCTCATCCGAAGCAATCACTTTGTAGAAATCATTCGAATCATCGCTATATATGACACTGGCATTGATTAGTGGATGGAGCTGACATCGCACGAACATGAATGATTACCAGACCAGAGTTTCCCATAATTAGCTCTGCAGAATTCGAAAGGCCATCTCATTGACCTCTCGAGTGGCCATTTGAAATTATTTTTATTCTTATTTTAAATTTAATTTATTTAAATTAATTTTAAAATACAATATATTTAATAATAATATTTTTAAAAATATATTTAAATTTTAGAAGATTTATAAACATATCACACCATTCTTATATATTTATATTTTTAATATCTAAAATTTAATTTCTTATTATATATATAACAATTCTTAAATATCATATCAAAATATCATCGTCACTTATTTTTAAAAAATAAAATATACTTTTTAATTATTAAAAAAATTTAAATAAATAAATCTATAATTTTAAATATTATATATATATATATATATATATATATATATACAAACCTATAAGAATTAAATTTTTATAAAAATTTAATTAATAAAATGATCTATTATTGAAAATAAAAATATAAATAAAATTGATCTTAAATAAATTTTAATTTTTTATTTGATTTATTTGTTTATAATTTAATTTAAAATGAAATTTAGTTGATATATTAAAATATATTTTATTTATTTATATGATGATAATCAACCTCTCTATAGGTGGAGGTGGAGGCTAATAGTAATAATTTATTAAATATATTTCAAATTTAAAATTTTAAAGAGGGATTTACATATATATATATATATATATATATATATATATATATATATATATATATATATATATATATATGATATGACATTTAAAAATACTATTAAAAGCGAATCTTGATGTAAAAAAGTGATCCAATAAACCCGGTCGAGATCGCTCTTAAAATATCTTTAAAACTTGGGATATCGCTTAAATCCCAAAAAAGAAAGTGTTTATAGTCAAATCGAGCGCCCCGACGAAATCTAAAGCCAAAGATCTTACATTTCATTTGAGCATTCAAATGCAAAATACATCAAATGATCAAGAGGATCATTTTGAGATCATGGAGTGGTACTTTTGCATGTATTTACAGAGACGCCACTCCTCAATCTATAAATAGCCTCATTCTCATATGGGAGGAATAAGGAGAAAGAGAGAGGAGAGAGCTCTAAAGATCCTCCAAGCACAATCGAGCCACTGACCAAACCACCGCCGGCACCGCATGCCACCAGGCTGATCTCCGAACCATGTTGCCATCATCACCGACACTATCGTCATCGCTGCCAACATCACGTCAACTTCGTTAACATCGCGTTAACTGTTGCCAATATCGTCCAACATCCAATATCATTGTCTTTACTCATCGTTGTCCATTTCTCATATACTGTAATCCCAGAGAAGATCGGACTTTTAAAACAGATACATAAGTGGTTTTACGCTAGCCCCCCTCTTTTGAGGTTTTCCACGTAAAATTTAGTTTTATTCGCTTTAAATATCTGGTGTTGACTCAAAAGAAGAAGTAAACTTTACACTACAAGAATCGATTTTTCAAGACGCATGCGGCCGCTGGAACCGCCCCTTCAATCACAATTCTGAACACCTGTGGTTATGTTTAAAACTCAGAATAACGAGCCTCCCGCTCCAACTCCCATCACTCTCAAACAATCCTTGAACCAAGGACGCCAACCTTCGCTTCACTCCTAAGCTTGGTGACACAGAAATCTCTTTAGAAGATCGTGGCCGAATGAAGAGTCTCAAAATGAGATGATCCGACTTTTAGGAACACAATACCACTACGGAAAACACATCTCCCCAAGATCGACAGCAATGGGAGGTCAAAATGATAATTTCCTGACAAGTTCCTCGTAGACAGATGCCGATCTCCGACACCGCTAGTTCTACTCATCCATCACGTACCAACCGAATCCACCAATTATTGGTAGCTTGACACATTCTCCCGTGACACTCGCATGTTATACGCGTAATTACGGCGCTTAATGCAAGACAAATTTCACCTTCAAGATAGAAATCATTTTCCTCACCGCTATGAGGAATCTCACCTTTATAAGCTATTCTTCAACATCCTATTCTGGGTTTCAAGCTTCGAATATTGATTCCTATGATGGGGCGACCACATGAACACATCGACCATTACAGACTATCATGCATATCCAACGAAGCTCACACACCGCTTTGTCGTCTTTCCAAGCTTCCTCGGACAAGCTCGCACTTGGTTCTACCTTCCAAGGGAATCCATCCATACCTTGATTTAACTCGCCAAGATTTTGTAACGCTTCATTGCAAATCGGAGGATCATTAAAGATTCATCTCCCAGATTCAAAAACGAGTGAATCACTTAAGGAATACTTCCGAGATTCTCCTAGAAGCTCGCCAAATACCCTGAGTAGACCGAACTATTAAGAGGAGTTTTCCTTGAGGACTCGCCTGGCCTTTTACTCACTAATGGTGAGACACGGTCCGCTCATATGCCGACTTGGTTCATCGTGTGGAAGCACAAATCTCTGCTGATGAGGCTATTATTGCCCATCGCAAATAATTTGAGCAATCTATAGGAAAACGTAAAAGCACCCTAGGGAATGCGGACCGACAGTCCTATCAAAAGAAGCAGTCGGATCTCCTCCACGACCCCCATATCAACGACGTGAACCACGACCCGAAAAGGAATACACGCCACTGAACACATCTCGTGTTAACCTCCTAATGGCTATTCGAGATGAAGAAAATATCAAGTGGTCGCATCCATTGAAACCAAATTCAAGAAATCAGGAGCAATATTGTCACTTCCATCGAAGTCGGGACATACTATCGAGGCATGCAAACAACTCAAAGAAAAAAATTGAGAGGCTCATTCAAGATGGATATTACGCCGATTTGTGAAGAATCAATCAACTCAAACAAACATACCTCCAACCTGGGGCAACCGGGACAATCATCACAGAAATAACAAAATAATCATCAAACAGTTGGAGAAATTGAAACAATCGCAGGAGGACCAATACTATTTAATCAAGTTCTCATTACCATCTCTAAAGAGCCGGAGTTAAAGAAGTCTCCATCGATCATTCCATCACTTTTAATGACTCAGATTTAGAAGGAGTACATGTTCCTCATCAAGATCCACTTGTCATCAATGCAAGAATAAGTGACCCATGCTATAATGTTAAGAGAATTTTGATTGACAATGGGAGTTCTGTTGATGTCTTATTTTACTCCACATTTCTTAACATGGGCCTGGTTAGAGAAAAGCTCCAACCCGCCACAGACCATCAGACGGTTTGATAATCGCCTGCACAGTGAGACTACAATCACCCTTCCTGTCCTTGGTGAATTTCACAAGTGACTCATTTAATCCAATTCATGGTGGTCAAGTCGATTCATATAACGCTATCTTTGGAAGGCCCCTCCAATCAATTTTCTGCGCCAAAGATCTCATCTTAAGATGAAATTTCCAACCCGCCGGAGTTGAGTGGTCAGGAAAATCAGATAAGACAATCATGTTATCTCATATAAGCTCAACCACGCCTTCGTGACCTTCAAGATCAAGATTTTAATTTTGATGAAGAAGTAAAAGCTTCAAGACTCTCTGTTGCATCGATGACCAACCACCGCAAGTGGGATCCATGCTCGAAGAACAAAGGAAAAAACATACATGACTTCTTACGCAGAAATCAAGACATCTTCGCTTGGAGTCCGACGGATATGCCGGGGGTCGACCCCAATGTGATCATGCACTCTCAAGATTGATCCAACATTCAAACCGATCATCCGTAAGAAGTTGTTTTGCACCATCGCTCCAAAGCAAGAAGTTAACAAGCTTCAAGAAGGGATTCATGAGAGGTACATTACCCTACATGCAAATGTTGTCATGGTTAAGAAAATAAACGGAACATGGAGAATGTGTATTGATTACACCGACCAACGGCTATAGTTTTCCTCTTCATCGAATTGATCAATGATGCTACATCCGACATCAAATGCTCGTTTTTGATGCTTACTCGTTACAACCAAATAAAATGGACCCAACGGATGAAGAAGATTTCAAACATATAAAGGTTTATACTGCTACCAAGTTATGTCGTTTGTTAAAAAATGTTGGTGCTACTTATCAACGCTTATGAATAAGGTTTTAAAGACCTATTAGTCGCAGACAATGGAGGTATATGTGGATGACATGTTAGTGAAAAGCTTGGAAGAATCACATATTACCGACTTAGAAATATGTTTTAACCTTCTTCGACATTATAACATGCGACTCAACCCACCAAATGTGCTTTTGGGGTTACGTCGAAAAATTTCTTGATTTATGGTAACCCACGGATATAAGGCCAACCCGAGAAAATCAAAGCTCTCAAAATATGACTCAAGAATATTAAGGAAGTTCAACATTTGAATGGACGAATTGCTACGTTATCCCGCTTCCTAGCCCGTTCTGGGATAGATACTTGTCATTCTTTAAAATATTAAACGGAGCTAAAAATAATAATAATTTTCTGGACTATGAATGTGCTTTGCTTGAGCAACTAAAGGGAGTATTTAGCATCTCCACCCCTACTATCCAAGCTTATCCAAGGTGAGATGCTATACTTATATCTCGCAGTCTCTTCTCACGCGATAAGTTCATTTTTAGTGCGAGAAGAAAATGGGATACAACAACCAATTTACTATGTCAGCAAAATTCTTTCTGATATAGAAAGTCGTTATCCACTTGCAGATAAATGGTTCGCTTTATAAAATTGTGTCCATACTTCCAAGTTCATACTATCGACGTGTACACTCATTTACCATTAAAGGCCATCCTACAAAAATCGGAAGCATTTGGGAGGTTAATCAAGTGGTCTGTAGAATTGGGAGAGTTTGATATAAATTTTCTATCTCGTCCTGCTATAAAGTCTCAAATACTCGCAGACTTTATAGTGGAATGCACCCCAACTCCGGAGCTATCTACTTCACGCCTTTCATCCCTCAATGGACCCTCTATATTGATGGAGCTCGAAGTAGGTCGGTGGAATCTTACTTATTTCCAGAATACCTGTAGTATGGACTGCTTAAAATTTCTAACCATAATAATATGGAATATGAGGCTCTTATAACAGGTTGAGACATTGATGAAGCTCAAGACTTAGTGATACACCCGACTCAACTTATCCTCCCAAGTTGAGGGAAACTTTAATGCTCATAATCACCACATACCTCCACTTGGTGAAGTCTCTTCTTGCCCATTTCAAGACACATCAAATCATTCACATACTCGAGAGAAGAATACTCGATGACGCCTCGCTTCTTGCTTCATCCGCTACCGGGATCTGCTTTTAAGAGAAGGCATGTTGAAGAAATACATTTTTTGAGTATCCAAGGGTCATGGGTAATTTAAGCAATTGATGAAATAAAGGAACATTCATGGATGGACCTCATCCTATCTTTTCTACAAGAAGGAACTCTTCTAGAAGACCCAACTTCGCAATTGCCTCCCAAGACAAGCTTCAAACTTTACTATTATCTGAGGTGAACTATACAAACGAAGTTTTCCTGACCGCACTCAAATGTCTCACCGTGAGGCCGACATGATTAAGAGAGGTCCACTGGATATGTGGAGAACACTAGAGGAAGGGCACTAGCTTAAAATTATAAGGCAAGGGTTCTATTGGCCTACAATGAAACAAGACACCTTGGAGTTCACAAAAAATGTGCAAGTTGTCAGTTGCACTCTAACATCCCTCACATGCCGCATACAGAGCTCTCATCCATTCAAAGCCCGTGGCCTTTTGCTCAATGGGAGATTGATATCATGGGACCTTTTCCAATAGCATCAAGGCAACAAAAGTTCATCATTTTAGCCGTCGACTACTTCACTAAATGGGTGAAAGCGAACCACTCGCTAAAATTATGGAGGTAAATGCTAAATAATTTATTTAGAAAAATATAGTATGTCGATTCGGTCTTCCTGCAAAGATCATCACTGACAATGGAACGCAATTTACTGGAAAAGTCTTTACATCCTTTTGCAAAGATCTTCACATTCACCGATGCATATGTCAGAAAGCACATCCTCAAACTAACGCAGCTACCAACTGACTATACTCAAAGGACTAAAAACACATCTAGAAGGAGGGGCAATGGGTTGATGAGCTTTCTAATGTTCTTTGGCTTACCGCACTACGCCGCACTAACCGGGTGAGACATCATAACTTATACCAAGATTAGATATTCCAAGTTCCAAGTCTAAGAGTTCAATTATTCAATCATGATGGTAATGAAGAAAAACTCCGACAAAGACTGACCTTCAAACTCGTGACATGGCCTACGGACCGCCTCATCACCAAAGGGTAGCTCATCACTTCAATAAGAGTAAAACCTCTCCATATCTTTCTGACTTGGTCCCACGAAGTCTCGGCCGCAGTAAAGACCCTCAACGCAATAAACTATCACCTCTTTAGGATGGCCCATATATGGTTATAGTTTTGGTGAAGCCAGGAACTTTCAAGCTCAAGGATTCAGAGGGAAAAACTTTACCTCGAACTTGGAACACGGAGAATCTCCGAAAATATTATCGAATTCTACCATAATTATGCCTTTTATTTTGTCTCATATCATTTCCTTCATGTAGTCAACCCACTTAGTGGGATAAAGACTTGTTGTTATTGTTGTTATTGTTGTCATTTTCTCTTAAAACTCATATCCGTGTTAAAATGTCTTATGATTATATCGAACTTATCGAGTAATGAATTTATAGCTTTTTCTTACAAACTTGTTTCTTCTTCATTTAATCCTCCCACTTGAGAAATATACAACTCACGTTATATCTCAATCGGAGCATGATCAATCCCAAGGGGACTTCTCACGGCCTCTTCCACATAGGTTAACATCATCGAGCGAAAACTTTGATAAATAATCTAGGATAGGTCAAAAGATCCTTAGTGGACTTCTAACGGCCTCTTCCACAGTTAACGCCATCATAAGACTCGACAAACAACCTAGATAGGTCAAAAGGTCCTTGGTGGACTCCTCGACCTCTTCCATGTTAACGCCATCAAGTGAGACTCAAACAACCCTGGATCAAAAATCTATGAGATCAATTCAACCTCATCCGCATAGTGTTAGCCATCGAAATAATATTCACCAATTACCGGATAAAAATAAAATAAGAGCGCATCATCTAAAAATAAAAAATAAAAAAAATTTTGATAACATTAACATGATGATATCAAGATTCTTATACACACTAATAACAATACATAAAAAATATATATAATAATAATAAAAAATGCATCCTCAAGTGATGATACATCATATCAGTTGGTGATATCAACGTCCTCCTCACCACTAGGAGATACTCCTTGACTCACTCTCGCCTTCATCTCTTGAATCGGACGAAGAGTCTTCGATACTCTGGAGAGATCCTCAATACTAGCCTTGCGATGTACTACGGATTCCCTTTAGAACCCTGGATGAAGCCCTCCTCTAAACATTGGTGCTCCAAGTCCTTCACTTCAACATCAATATGATTACGAAGCCCCGAACATGGTCTTTAAGTGCCGAGATAAGCTGAGTTCTTAAAGTCTTCCACCTTCAAGGATATTTTATTTGCTTCCGCCGACATTATATGCTCCTTCTAAAGACGATCCTGTAATGCTTTCTTCTCCAGGTCGAGAGCTTTCTTCTCCGCCGCAAGTGCCTTAAGTCTTTTCTCTTTCCGATGAGTCTCTGACCTCACCTCAATCAGCTCATCATGAGTGCTCCACCGACACCGAGAGAAAGAAAAGTCGACATGTTTGCTAGCTTCAGACCCGGCCACTGATCCTCCAAAGTCGCCACTTCTTTTTTAACACTCATCTTTCTCATACCTTTGATATATTTTATCTTCACAAATTCAGATTCCACTCATCTAAAGCACACCCAAATGAGCCATCACCATAATGTTTGAGTTACCTAAATAAAATAAAATCATCACAAATATTACACAAAAGAAAAGAAGAAGAAAAGAAGAAAGAATGAAAGACAACGTACAATTCATCTACTGCTGACCAGATATATGTGATTTAACACCTCTTCAGGAATGTACGGCTTCGAGAAATGAACTCCCCCATCATGAGTTAAAATAACTAAACTCTCAGAGGTCAACTAGGGGCGAACATCTTCTTCACAGATATCACTCACTCATGTCTTGTTTTTCTTTAAGGAAGAAACATTGCCACCACCGATTTCGCGGACGCTTGAAAGAACCCTATGAATATGAGATCTTTCATCACCTTTACTTGACCTCTTTAGGAAAAGAATGAGATCTCGCCCGGATAGAAAGGCCAACCTTGAACATTCTATCTTCAACTATATATTTGCCAATGTGACGTAACTCATGCTGCAAGCTTCCTACATCAGGGATATTAAGAGTTGTCAGGATCTCATTCTCCGACATTAGCAATGGATCTGGAAGGTCATTCAATCTTCCCCATCTCTTAGGAAGGCCCCACTCATTTTTCACAAAGAAGAATCCATTAGACCAATTTTTAGATCCCGCAAAAAATTCTATCCAATTCTTTATAATAAGAAACACGCCCTGAGCATCACATGTGAATCCACATTCAAGACAAGTATGTGATGTTCAAAGTAACACCACGCTCTAAGAAGACAAACCAAACCGACGATGACCACTAAAGCTCAAATGAAAATTGTGACAAAGCTACACCGATGTTTTGAAGATCTCAATGGAGCTAAAGGGAATCAGCCCAAAGACAAAAATCATCTCTAAACAAGAAGTATCCTGGGAGGTGAACGAGCTCGATCAACCTCTTGGCAACAATAACCACCAACTCATTAGTGGAAATGAAATTTCTTACGGAACACCATTAAACTATCCGATGATAAGTGGATGGTATATCGTCAGCTTATTGGTTATCCTCCCCATCACCCTGAAAATACATAATGAATAAATAAAGGGGAGAAATGACAAAATCAAAAATTTGAAAATTTTGTGAAGCTACTCACTCACCTCAATACTGGGCATACTTTCGCCTCATGGATATAAATTTTGCCTATGATCTAATGAAAAGGATATGCATACATATGATATCAAAAATAAAAGGAGGAAAGAGACAGAGAAACTATTCCTCCCCAATGATGCCCTGAAATTATCTGCCAAACTTTCTGAGTCGTTCAAATGACGGCTCTAATACGCCTCGCCATCTTGGCAATTATCATCCATTGAACCTTCCATCGAAGTTCGAAGAAATCTAATTTCTCACTACGGGTCTTGATCACCTCCAAACTCGGTCGGTCCGACGAGGTCAGTTAACACCTCTTTCGAGGGAAAACCTGAGCTCCTGTATGAACTCTGTCTTGATCGCCTCCAAACCGGTCGACGAGGTCACTTGACACTTTCGAGGGAAAAGTCTTCATGAACTACGGTCTTGATCGCCCAAACCCGGCCGGTCCGACGAGGTCTGACACCTCAGGGAAAACTGAGCCTCACAGATGAACTACTTGATCGCCCAAACTAACCTCACTCAAGAAGAAGAGAAGCACAGAGTGTTGAAGATGTGCCTTCTCCTGGGTTTTATAGACTCAGGGATGTAAATCACTGAAACCGCCTAAATCAGGTTTCATGCCAGTTCCACGAATCAAGCCGTGACGCCTGCGAACCGATCCAGCACAACCACCGGCCATGTCGCAACTAATACCAAGACTTCAAGACATGCCGCGAACCGCCGCCTGGGCGCTGGGCATGATGCAACGCTGACCCTACGCCATGCGAAACGGCCAACGCAGCCATGCGACGCCTCCCCGCTGGCTCGACACATGCTGCCGGGATCAATCATCACCCACGCGATCCGCCTGAACTCGGAGATACCATCGCCCATTCTCAGACCCCTGAGCCCATCACCGCTCTGATCCAACCGCCAGACGGCTCGAAGGCCGGCCGCTGCTGGTTGCCGCCATGGCGCGACGCTACCATGGCACTGATCTGATGGGTCCAGAACTCAAAATTCGCAGACTGCATACCTACACACATTTGCGCCTCAGACGCCTGGTAGTTATAATATATGCTCCTATAAATATATGTTCTCTCAAAATGTGCAGTTAATGGACACCAATTTCAGAAATTATTTTCAAGTATTTGACATATATATTTTGGATGATTGAGATAATGTCATCCAAAAATAGGCAACCGATATGACACTTAAAATACTATAAAGCATGAATCTTGATGTTAAAAGCAAGTCGATCCAAGTTGAAACCGGTCGAGATCAAGCTCTTAAAATATCTTTGAAACTTTGGGATATCGCTTAAATCCCTAAATAGCTCTCAAATATGAAGTGTTTATACAAATCGAGGTCTCGATGAGCCGGTCAACAAGCCAAAGATCTTACAATTCCAACTTCATTTGAGCATTCAAATGTACAAAATACATCATATGATCAGGGATCATCTGAGCCGTCCGATGAAGGAGTTTGTTTTGTATTTTTGAGACGCCACTCTTCAATCTAAATAAATTTCATTCCATATATGAGGAGGCCAAGTGAAGGAAGGGAGGCGCAAGAGAGAGAAAAAAGATCCTCCAAGTACAATCGTCGCCACTGACGATAATAACCACCGCCACGGCCACCGCCATCCACCACGCTGATCATGCCGTCAATTCGCCGCGGCCATCATCACCGACCACTATCGCTCCATCGCAACATTATCGCTAACTTCGTGTCAACATCGCCACTACTTCGCCAATATCGTCATAATATCGTTGTAACATTGTTTCTTACTAAATACTATTGTCATTTCATATACAATTCGTAATCCCGTATCGGAAGATCGTACTCAAAACATATATATAGAAAGAGCTAAGTTTTTTCCTCTTTGAGGTTTCCACGAAAACTTAATTTTATTGTATTTTTTTAAATATCATGCTTTGGACTCAAGTTTAAGCCAGAACTTTTACTCTACCAAGAAATTTTTCTAAGACGCATATATATATATATATATATATATATATATATATATATATATATATATCACAAAATTTTATGTATTTACATATATAATATCTAAATTTTAATTTTTATATATAATATTTTAAGAGTTTTATTTTTTAAAAAAAATAAAAATAAATTTATTTTTAAAAAATACTCAAATAATTGTGAATTATTTCAAGTGTTTTTAACAACAACTAATATCACCCAATATATTTTATTTTGAAATAAAATAAAAAAAGCATAAAAAGTTAAAATTAAAATTGATACCAAGCAGCCTCTCAGTTAATCTTTTGAATTTAAACAATGGCATTTCTCTATCCGAGTTGTTGTTACTGAAAAAAACAAAAACAAAAAACATGATAAAATCTACAGACTAATTTCAATTAAAAATATTAACAAGCGGTTTGCACGACGTGTAAATACTTTGATAAGTTACTATTACTTGTAACTAAGGTGAATTCGAGGGGTCTGGTTCGGAACTGATTTGAAATTGATCCGATTTGAATAAGGTTATAGATAATATTATATTTATTAACGTATTCAACCCAAATATATATATATATATATATATATATATATATATATAAAAAAAAAAATCAATAAAATTTTAGATGGGTCATGTCAATTTTATCAAAAATCAGTCATCAACCATCCCAAAATGAAACCATTTCTTCAACCTAAATCTGGCCTGAAAATTTTTTTGATCAACTCAAATCGAAATTTTTTTAGTTGGGTTCGTTTGGAGCTGTGGGCAATTTTTGACACCGGTACAGTTGTAACGCTTACTTTTACACTTTTACACCTACAAAAGCTATAAATTACATTTGAAGACCAGATGGCCGTTATATAGAAAAACAATATATAGTCTTACTTCTAATCACAAAGTTCATCTAAGTGAATAAGAAAAATTGATGCAGCTTTTTAGTTATTAAATAACATTTAAATTTTATTATAAAATCATTCAATTCAAATTTTAATATAAATATAGTTGAAAAATGTATTTTAATGATATGAATCAAATATCATCTAAAAAGTTTTAATTCGAGCTTATATTAATAGATATTTATCAAGTATTTTAAAATTTAATTGTAAACTTTATATGACCGTTTGATGGACTTAAATATTTTCAATTTTTATATATTTATAATTAAAATGAGCACCTTGATGGGATAAATTTAACTAGCCTAAAAACCATAAACATTTATGAGTTCATTAAGATATTTAGATGACAAAAAGAATCTAAATTATTAAATGGAATGAACTCAGACTGTCCAATAGAACATCATATGTTCTCGTTAAAATAATTGAGCACATTCCCTTAAATAAACTCTGATTTTATACATAAATAGAGTTTTAAGAGGAGGTTGAGGGTCTTACGACTCAAAGAAAATTCTAGAGTTTTATAGGAGTGTGCATTCATCAGTTTAAACTGAAAATTCAAATCAAACTGATCCGAATCTTCTAATTTGGATCAGTTTTATATATTTTTTATATGAATTTCAGTTTTAAATTTACTTATTTTCGGTTATTGAATTATGGATTGGTTCAGAATTTTTTAAATCCAAAATACCGATTAATCGAATCGGTCTGTGGCCCGTCATCCGTGGTCCATCGATGGGTCGAGACTCGTTCTCCACGGTTGAGAATCGCGAGTCTGTGAATTATGTAACTAGTGTAACGTAAGAATAAAAATGGAAAACCAATGATGTTTCGATATTTCCATTCCACTCTCACAACTTAGCCCAAGCCCTATTCTCTTATCTTCGTTTTATTCTCAGCCGACCCAACCTCAACACGACGCCCTCGCCACAGCTCTAATCCCTATTATTCTTTTTTTTTTCTCTTCGCCTCTCGTCTCGACTTTCTCGACTTCACTAAGGCCTTATTGCGAAGCAAATCGTCCACAGTTATTAGGTACATCTCTTGTATTTTTATATGTTGGTTTGATGGTTATCTAACTGTATTTAGTGATAGAGATTGATATGATTTATTGGAATTGTGTAGAATGAGATGTCTTTTTTGCAATTAGGTACATCTCTTGGCGAGAGTGATTTGTATGGTTGGTGGGTTTGTTGGTTGCTTTGTGTGCTTCTGGTTGTGTGGCTTCTTTACTAATTCTTTTATATGATTATATGGGCTATGATGGCTTTGATGTTATATTTCTTTACAACAGTTGGTAGTATTATATGTGATTGTAACCCTAATATCTAGAGTTTTAGGATGCTCATATATTCTGTTGCTTTTAGTAATTTTTTAACTGAGATTGAGATTTTTTTTACCGTTGCTTTTAGTCTCTCTTTTGTATAATATTTCTAATCACTTGGTTTTTTTAAGTTTTTTTGCAGGCTTATTTTTGCAGGTCTTAGAGCCTTGCAATCTCTTTTGTTGTTATTTGGATTTTTTTTTTTTCCTCAAGCTTGATATCCTTATTGTTGTTGATGCTTTAGGCTTTTTTAATTTTTTTTCCTTTGATTGTAATTGTTCTTAGTTATGGTAACGTATGTAAGATGAAGTTAGTATATTTTTTTCTTGATAAAATTTAGAGTGCTTTTACTTGCACATCTCTGTTGGAAGAGAAAGGAATGAACTTTATAATTATGATTTTTATTGGTGCTTAAGTTCTTGTTTGAGCTTGGATAGAATATGAGAATGATAGGCCTTTGTTTTCCATTTTATGTTAAGGCTTGGGAAGCTTTGGTTTCTCTTTGATTTTCTATTGCTTGGCATCTAGGTTCTATGGCTTCTCTTGGTGGTTGGTCAGACTATTTCTTTGGCCTTCTGGTTTTCTCTCTTTTTTTTCTTTGTTTGTTTAGTTGTTTGTGGGTGTCTTGGGTGGTGTTGTGACTTCTTTGTTGGCCAGCTTCTTTTTATGGTTGCTGCCTGTGTTTCTTTTGGTTGGTGGTTATTTGAGCTATGATAGTTTTAATGTTATATTTCATTTATTACAGTTGGAAGCCCTTGGTTAATTGGTTTAAAACCTAATTGTGATACATTGGTGATTGATTAATTGTGATATCCTTGTTGTTGTTGGTTGGTTGGTTGCTAGTGTTTTGTGACTGTTATTGAGTGATTGTTGTGGCTTCTTTATCGAATAATTCTTTTATATGGTTGATGCCTGTGTTTCCTTTGATTGGTGGTTATTTGGACTATGATGGCTTTAATGTTATATTTTCTTTACTACAACTATTAACATTATTTGTGATTGTAACCCTCATATATGGAGTTTGGATGCTCACATATTCTGTGTGCTCTTAGTGATTTCTTGACAGAGCCTGAGTCTTTATTCTTAAGTTTACTTAAAGTCTCTCTTTTGTCTTCTATTTCTAATCACTTAGTTTTTTAAAGTTTTTTTTGTTCATTTATTTTTGCAGGTCTTGAAGTCTTGCAATTTCTTTTGATGTTGTTTGGATTTTTTTTCCTCAAGCTTGATTTAACGATGTTGCTATTTTAGGCTTTTTTTATAGTTTTTTTCTTTTATTGTACTTGTTCTTAGTTGAAAAAATGTGTATTTTTGAATTAGCATTGTTGCATGCTAGAAAACCAATTGCGGTAGAGTGAAAGTTTACGCCTTAGCCTTCTTGTAAAATTCAGCACACACACAGGTATTTAAAGAGTGAACAAGAAAACTCTAGAATTTTAACGTGAAAAATCTCGAAAAGAGGGAAAATCCAGCACACACACAATTTTCTAACACGCAACTGTATGGAAGAGGTTGTTTGTCAGGCCTAGCCCAGTAAAAATCTTCTACTATGTACTGTTTCAGAGTACAAAATCTTCCCAATAACGGGACTATAGGATTGCATATGAGAATGGAACAACAACAAATATGCTCAGCAAATTGCTAGTAGATGATAAGTGAACAACGAGGACATCGACCGACGATGAAGGTCGCCATGATGGAGACCACGAGATTGACGATGGCGAGGATGCGGCGGCTAACTACGGGCGGTGGTTGATGACCGTCGGCGGTGGATTTTGCTTGGAGAATCTTTTTTTTAGAGCTCTCCCTCTCTCTTGGCCTCCTCATATGAGAAATGATTATTTATAGATTAAAGGAGTGACGTCAGAATACATGCAAAATCCGAACCACTCCTCCATCTGACGGCTCATGATGATTCCCTTGATCATATGATGTATTTTGTGTATTTGAATGCTCAAATGATGAATTATGAGATCTTGGGCTTGTTAGATACTCATCAAGATGCTCGATTTGACTATAAACACATGTTTAAGAGTCGATTGATAATAAATGCTTGATCTATTAGATTGATCGATTACAGATTCGGCTTGACTAGTGGAATTTTCGTGGTCATATCGCCACACCTATTTTTGACATTTATCTCAATCATCCAAAAATATGTGTCAAGTACATTAAAATAACTTTTAATGAAATTTGAGGTTCCATTAACCACACATTTTGAGAAACAGATCTTCACGAAGCACAAGATTATGACTAGGGATGCAGGGTCGCAGATGTGTGTAGTATGCACAGCGCCAGATTTTGAGGACACGGACTCATCCGATGAATAGAAGCGCCATGGCTGGAGTCAGCTTCGCCACATGCCCCGTATGGCAGGCGGCTAGCTGGTCGCTGAACCTGAAACGGGAGCTGTGGTCTGGGGTCGAACCGGCCGAGCAGGTTGCGGCCGCCAGAGGCGGTCGGGTCACGAATGGGTCGCAGACGATGAATGGACTGGGTCGGGCGCGACGAGAACGCCGAGCTGACGGACGCCACGAGCACCGGGCGACAATGCAGCGCACCGCCGGCTACCGTATGCGCTGGGTTCAATAAACGCCTGCCCCTGCTTTGAGCGGTTTGGCGCTTTTGGCGGTTTTGATTGTTATTAACCTTTTGCCCCTATGGGTTTATAAAATCTTAAGGCCAAGAAAGAAGGCACCTTCTCTTCTTGAGAGAAGGTCATTCCGTATCAAATGCAGCTCATAGTTTTCTCGAGGTGTCAACTAACCTCGACCAACCAAGTTTAGGCGATCGAGGATGATAACCGAAGATCTGGGTCGACGGCGATGTTTCGACGATGGTGGCGCGGGCGCATGCGACCCGCCATGGTGGTTGCGAGATAACCGACGATGGTGGTGACCGGAGATTGGCCATGATGCCCATAAAGGATCTGAGATCGTCATCGGCCGATCTGGCTTGGCAATTACTGGCCAGTACCAGGTATACGGCGGTTTTAATGGAGGATGGCCGGATGATATGTGGCGAGATATCATCATGCGCAATGACCATCCATATCTTTGCAGACCAACAGTAGGCGGTCAGAATCGCGGCAGAAATCTATAAAGCAGAATGGGGATGACCGCGATACGGTGGTGACCGCGAAGATCGCGATGGTCGCTGGTAGGACCCACGGTAGTCGCATGGACGGCTATATTGGCGGCTAGGGTGTGAAGGGTAAGTGACGAATTGACGGTGATGGATCGCCTGAATGCGTGACGACCGCCAGCGATTATCTACGATGGCGGCGAACCCAGCGATGGTTTGGGCGGACCGCTGGTTGGCTACGGGGTGGCGCAATGAACCGCAGCAGAATGACCAGGAGATGCAGCGAATCGGCGGGGATGACCGACGACGATGGTGGTGACCGAAGATTACGGCGAGCTCAGCGGGACCGCATGACGCCAGCGACGCAGGCGGCTACCGACGGGTGGCAACAAAGAATCGGCAGCGCAATGACGCGGCGGTAGAATGGGCGGATGACCGGCACCGATGGTGGTGACCGAAAGATTGCCATAATAGTCGGTGGACGGCGATAGGCGGCGCAGACGGCGCTACTGTTGCGGTGACGGGAGCCGACGGCAGCGCAACCGGCAGAGTCGGCGATGCATGGCGTCGATAATCGGCGGGGATGACCGGCGATGATGAGAATTTTTGACTTATCCGAGGTTGTTTGTCAGGGTGTTACCCGATGACGTTAACCTGTATGGAAGAGGTCGTGGAAGTCCACCGCGATCTTTGACCTATCCTTGTTTGTCATGTGTTTGCTCAATGATGTTAACCTGTATGAAAGAGGTTGAATCGATGTTGAGGATTTTGACTCATCCGAGGTTGTTTGTCGAGTGTTACCCGGCGACGCAACTCGTGGAAAATGTTGAATTGAATCCGAGAATTTTGACCCATCCGAGGTTGTTTGTCGAGCATTACCCGGCGACATTAACGTATGGAAGATGTCGAATCAACTGAGAATTTTTGACCTATTCGAGGTTGTTTGTCAGGGTGTTACCCGATGACGTTAACCTGTATGGAATAGGTCATGTGAAGTCCACCAAGGATCTTTTGAGGTTTGTCGAGTCTTTGCTCGATGTTAACCATGTGGAAGATGTTGAATTGAACCGAGGATTTTGACCTATCCGATGTTGTTTGTCAGGGTGTTACCCGATGACGTTAAGTTGTATGGAAGAGGTCAAATTAAAACATCCATTGTAAAAGTTGAACTTAACCTTGGTCTTGTTTTTTCATGAGTATGATTGGAAAATCATAATTTGCACAAAGCTATATCTCTTCTCAATATTGAAATATCCTCCAACTTTGACTTGTTTCTTGGGATGGTAATTGATTAGACGCTTAACATAGCGA
Source organism: Cymbidium sinense (assembly GCA_021442155.1). Lineage (NCBI taxonomy): Eukaryota > Viridiplantae > Streptophyta > Magnoliopsida > Asparagales > Orchidaceae > Cymbidium > Cymbidium sinense. Next base: position 27,855,485 of record CM038218.1, read on the forward strand.
TCATCTCAGTTGCCCCTAAAAAAAGGGAACAAAGTTTGATGAATCTTCATTCTTGCCTCCTTAAAAGCTTGAAATGCTCCACCTCGATGGTGGTTTTGATCTTGTTGGAAAAATTGGTCACCATACAAGATGAAATAATGAGAATCGCTCACGTGATGGCCAAACTATTGCGCTAGAAAATCTAGTGAAAGTTTAGCCTTTTCTGTGAAATACACGAAAAGTGAAACAAGAAAACTCTAAAATTTTAACGTGAAAAATCTTGAAAAGAGGGAAAATCCAGCACACACACAGTTTTCTAGCACGCAACTGTATGGAAGAGGTTGTTTGTCAGGCCTAGCCCAGTAAAAATCTTCCACTATGTATCTGTTTCAGAGTACAAAATCTTCTTAACGATTACATGATTGCATAGAGAATAACAACAGCAAAATTGCGTTGAGTGGAATGAACGAACGATAGAGGAGACATCGGATGAATACGATGAAGCCAGCGATTATAACGCTGGGTGGCCGACCATCGTTATCGGCGGGCGTGATTATTTGGAGAATCTTCAAGCTTTAGAGCTCTCCCTCTCTCTTGTTTTGGCCTCCCTCATATGAGAAATGAGGGATTGGAGGAGTGACGCTCAGAATACATGTAAAATCCGAACCACTCCTCTCCATCGATGACTCATGATGATTCCCTTGATCATATGATGTATTTTGTGTATTGAATGCCCAAATGATGTAGGAATTATGAGATCTTGGGCTTGTTAGATCCGCTCAAGACGCCGATTATTAAACACTCCATATTTAAGAGTTTATTGATAATAAACATTTGATCTCGATTAATCTTGATTCATGATTAGATTGCTTTCAATTAAGATTCGTGCTTCGACTAGTGGAATTTTCAGGGTCATATCAAGCATTGTCAATAAATGATATATTTTACAAAACTACTTCAAATAATACAAACGTCAAAATTCTATTAATGCAAAACTTTGAAATTTACAAAGTTGTTGTTTTTAAAATTTATGTTAGTTGATGTTAGTTTTTAACTCATACAATCTATTTTAAATATACTTTAATTTAAAAATATATTGTTGTTTCAAATATGCTTTAATATGGAAATAGATTGATGTTTTAAATCAATATTTTTAGTAGTTTAATTTATAGGCATTTAACATTCTTATGATCATAGTATTATTATAGTAATTTTGGGAGTATCTCTTATTAAAAATTGACTATTGTAAGCTCTCACTATTCACTATATATTTTTGGTTTTTTTTTAAACCAAATTTAAAATCCGAACTTCTTTTCGGATTAGATTGGTTCGGATTATATTCAATATTATATTGATCGGTTTTTCGAATTATGGATTCCAAATTGAACGGATTAGCAAATTAGAGAACCGATCCATCCAATCCGACCGAATGCACACCCATAGAGTTCTGCACGGTTCTACTTATTTGTCAATTATTGTCAATACTCATTGTCGATGATCACTATTCTTAGTTGCTAGGTATCAACTACAATCGTTCTTCCTCGCAATCGAAGTTCACCCTCACTAATTTATTGTTGGCTATTGTTGACCAACATCAATGCTTGTTGCCATTCACTACTTTAAACATACACTATATCATCTTCACAAGAGACCCTCCTACTTCTCAAATCTTGGAATATTTATATTTTCAGCCAATCTATTGAACTGTATATTCATTTCATTATATTTCCTCCCATCAAACTTAGCATATTGATTTTGGCTTTAGAGTCTCTCCTCTCTATCTCTCTCTCTCTCTCTCTCTCTCTCTCTATATATATATATATATATATATAATATTTTCAAACAATAAAATTTGTCATAATTAAGCCAGATTAATGATAATATTTGAAAATACTCAATCAAAATCTCAATGAGAAGAGAGAAGATTTAAATCTGAATAGCAAGTTATTAATATAAAAATTAATTAATCAAATCATCAAATATTATATTTATTATAAAATAAATCTGATAAAAGAATACTCATTTCAATTAAATTTCTTATTAAATGGAGAAAAATATCAAATATCATTTTGAATAAAATATTGTCAAAAGTAATGCTTCCAATTGTAAGATTTGATGTTGGCAAATAGATTAAAGTAATGGTAGATTCTTTATTTGGTCGTTCTCAGGAGAATAAATTGGCTTTCTAATAGTTATTTAGTCTGGTTCGAAGCAGATTTGTTAATTATTTGAATATTTCATGTCACATGCAGTCGGCATGCAGGCCTAGCATAGCCAATAGGATCATGAAAATTAAAAAATAAAAGTTATTATTAAATATTTTAAAATTTTGAAGCATATGTGATGGATGTAATTAAATTTATTAAATTTTTTTAGGAGAATCATTTGCCGGAATCAAGTCAGATTTTGATATAATAATGCGCTATTTCATCGCGATCAGATATGCTCTGATTTTTTTTTTTTGAAGATGGCTAATTATTAAATTTATAATTTTTAATGAATTTAAATTAAAATTTATGAAGAGGGCTAATTATTTAAAAAAAAATTTATTTTAATATATTTTTCAATTAAATATAAAGTATGTTTAGAACAGCTGCAGCTATATGAAAATCATATCACCTTTAGAATAGATTCCATATTTCAAAGCATTTACAGAACAAATGAAAGATAAAGTAAAAAAAATCACACAAAACACAACGGATTTAACATGAAAAAACCCAGAACGTAAAAAAAAAAATAAATCATGAAACCATATCACCAAGAAATCTACTAGGAAAGAAAAACCAAGACGAATAGTATAAATTATACTCATTTGGAGCCTCTTAATATTCAATCACTTTAGAGCACGTCGATATTAGCATAAGTTGTATCAGACAGACGACTGATAGACATAGATTCCACCAACACGCTCCAACACGCTTAACGAGCAAAGTGAAATGTGATCTAATCAAATCATCACAAAATTTACAATTCATATACTAATTAACTCATATCACAATTACTAAGCATTTAAATCTTTAAGTTTGTAAATAAATCTGAGAACTAAAGACATCGATAAAATCTTTCGAAATACTGGAGTACGATTCCAAAGTAAGCTACTAACGCCAATATTAATTATTGATTAAATTAACAAAGTAAAATTAACAAAAATGTCAATCCTAAACTCCCATTTTAATATAATAATTCTAACATCAAGAAACAGATTTTGAACTCCCCAATCACGCATTTCAACACCGGAAGGTCAGGAAAGAAAATAGGGAAAGAAAATTAGCAGTCACGAACTCGCTTTCCTCTTATCGGCCAGACCCTAATTCCAATCCCGAGCCAGGATTCACCTAACTCCCAGTCTGCATCTTACCTCACCTGACGGCGGTTCCCCGCGGTCAAAGAAGAAGGACGCCGACATGGGAGGAAGGCTGGAGCCACAGCTGGCTTCAGTTCAGTTCTCAGAGTCGACGCTGAATCCTCCGCCACGACGAGCTGCCACGCCACGGAGCGGCAGTCGACGATGAAGGCGAAGGCGAGGGCGACGGATCCTAGTGAAGCCGAAGGCGAGAGGAAAAAGAAAGGAGGGAATTACCGCTGCGGCTCAGAGGAAAGGAAATAAGGAAGCCGCGGGAGAGATCCAACCATACACGCGTCGAATGGCTTAATCCGGCCGCTGCATGCTTAGGTGCTACAGTCCTAATGCTACAGTAACGATGGATTATAATTGGATATTACAAGCACTTACTTCAGTTTAACACACAAGAGAATAAGAGAAAAGTACAAAAAAATTACAGAAAAATTACCTAAATACGAAGTCTCCCAATCAGCGTGATATTGCTATTCTCCAGACTTTTTTGCATGAGTTCGAGCGCCGCAGTGCTAACCTCTCTATCATTCTGCCTTTTGTGTGCTGATTCTAGTAACATAGCTCTGCCTCTTACAACATCGAGACACTATCCTCTCTATCTCCCTAATGCAAATTCAACGTTGTGGCACTACCCTTTTGACGTCAAGGCACTATCTCATTTATTTCTTAAGTCAAGATCTCATATTCTAACACAGATGCACTTTTTTTTATGACATTGAAATGCTACACATCAGAAAAAAATTACTTCATAGCAGTGCTCCCGAACCGCTGAATAGGGGGCTCACTGACCCCTGCAATCCCCCATCGAACTCATTGTCAAGCTTGACCAACTAGAAGGGAAAAATGTAAGAGATAAATTTAGGCTCCATAAAATAGCACATAGAACAATCAATATGATTGTGTAACTGATAGTGTAAGTCATTACTCCCTTAATTTTTTTTTTTATATTGATAAAATTTAATGCAACGGACTATTAATGTCAAAGGGTAGTTTTGAACTTCTATATAGGAAAAAGCTCCCCACGGATTCGGGGTTATTTGTACAGACACGCAAAAGGAATGCAAAGAAAAAATTAAATGAAAAGGATTAATTTATAGTTATTTGGAAAAGCTTTACAAATTCATGACTTTTGTTTTATTGACAAAATATAATGAATAAATTAAAGTTTTGACATCGACGGGGCGGTGCGAGGATGGCTGGCCGTAAGCTGGCTAGACCTACGGCGGCACGGTAGCGGCGGCGACGGGCGCGGGCGTGGGCCATGGGCGATGGGCGACCGGCTGACGCGGATGCGAGGCGTCAGCGGGCTACGGCGGGTGATAGGCACGGCCACCGCGATCACTTTATATTAGCCAGATGTAATTACCAAATCAATTTCAAATACACGAAATACTTTACGGTGATTTGAAATAACCGAATTTTTTTTACTCAAATCAAATGCCGAAAGTGTTTAAAACAGATTTATGCAAGATTCTAAATACAAGCAACCAAACAGCTCCTAAGTGATTCTTGCCTGGGGACTCTTCTTCCTAGTCTTATTTGAGACTTTGATTTTCAATACAAAGACAATATTTTCTCACACCGTCTGTGCTCTATTCTTTTTATTCATTTTTTTTCGTCCTCTGATGAGTTCTTACCAAGTGGTGTGAAGTCACAAATAAATCAGATCCAATATATTAATTGTATATTTTGTTTATTAATTTAAGCCATGTTAATAATTTTCAAACACATTGGAATATTTTTATAGCTTTCAAATTTATATTATTTTTTATTTTTGTTTTATAAATATTCGCTATCTTTTCTATTAATGTGGCACAGCAAATACACATTTTTAAATTAAATCGTGTTCAAGAAGCTCATACGAACCAAGTTACATGATCACCTATAAGCCATAACAAAAATTAGTTAGTCGAAATATTCAATTTAAATCTATATGCTGATTATTCTCTCTCTCTCTCTCTCTCTATGATAATTATCAAACTATTTACGAGTCGAATATATTATATTATTTTTGTTGCAACCAATTATGATAGAATAAAAATTTACCTTAACTTTATCAGAATCCAAACACCTAATGTGACGATGTTTAAAGAATTAATAAAACCCAAAATTTTTTAAAAAAACCTCAAAAGAGGAAAAAATTATGAGTACCATTATCTTCCACTATGTATCTATTTCAGAGTATAAATTTATCCTGATAATAGGATTACAAAATCATATATGAGAAAGGCTCGTAATGGGAATCCCAAAATTAGTCAACAATAGCTATATAGACGTTGATAGAATTGTTATAGTAGAATGAGTGAGAAGGAATAACGCGAATAGATGCGATAACGTGATGATGATCACTCCGAGATAACGATGATCGACGGTGACGACGATGGTCGACGACGACGATGTGGATGACGGTATCGACGACAACGACGATCGATACGGCGACGACTACGGCATGGCAATGGTTAGCGAAGAACGGCGCGGTATCGACGGAGGAGACCGACGCGGTCTACGGACGATGGCGACGACGGTCGACGACGATGACCTGCGGCTACGGTGATGACCGTGACGGTGGGATTGAGCCGGCGATGACGGCGGGCAGAATGAATCCAAGAAATGTAATGCCGCCGATGATGGGCGATGGACGGTGGTATGGCGGATGACCGACGAGATTGACGACGACGGGATCGCGCGGTGACGACGATGCGACGCCGGGGCAGCCAAGGTGGTCATGACCGCCGAGTGGCACAATTACGCTGAGGATTTCGCTTTGAGCTCTCTCTTCTTTAATAAGAATGATTTATTTATGAGGAATATATTTCCGTAAATACATGTAAAATTCATACAACTCCATCGGATGACTCAAGATGATTCCCTTGATCATCTGATATATTTTGAGTATTTGAATGTTCAAAGATCGAATCACAGATTCGAGAACTGACTGCCAAGACGCCGATTTGATCATAAACACTCCATATTTAAACTATTTAGGGATTTATGAAATAAAAGTTTTCAATGATATTTTAAGTCTTGATCTGATTTTGCTGAATTTTGTGATTATCTTATTTTTGACATCAAAATTTGTATTTTGACTAATAGGATTTTTAATGCCATATCAATTTTAAATTTATATTTCTCTCTTTCTCCCCCCCCCCCCCCCCCCCCCCCACCCCTCTCTTGTGCAGGAAAGCTGAGGCCTAAAAGGCCAACTAATTAGGCCGCAATGGGTCTATTTGTTGACATTGAATATTTCATCTTACTGGACCAGGCCCACTTCATATAACGCCATCCTTAATGTGGGCCTACTCTGTCCTCGAATTCACTGTAGCACTGTCGTCATAGATGTTTCCAAGAAGGTGCTCCGTATCGGTTAGTCGCTTTGCGGTCGGCACCATCTCCAGAGCTTCCGTTGATCTCTCTGCCCCCAGCACCGATTATCTGTTTCTCTCTCTTTTTTCGCACCGGCTGCTCGACGAATTGCCGATTGCTTGTTCCAGGTCAATTTCAAGCGGAGGCAACTAGCGGAAGTCAAAGAGAGGAGGAGGAGGATCAAGAAAAGGGGTGGAGATGTGGGTCTTTTATTTGATATCGCTGCCGCTAACGTTGGGAATGATAGCGGTAACGCTGCGCTACTTCGCGGGACCGGACGTTCCACGATACGTGCTCTTCGCCGTTGGCTACACCTGGTTCTGCTCCCTGTCCTTCATCATCTTAGTTCCCGCCGACATTTGGACTGTACGATTCCTTATCACCCCGTCTTCTCGTTCGTTCTATTGCCGTTTATGGTTTTTTAGATGATTGTTTCTCGATATTTTGTAGGGGTTTTGGCAGTTGGGGGTAATTTGTAGATTTGGAAAGTTTACCTTGTTGGAACCAATGTTGTCTGCGCAGTCACGCAAATAAGTTACTACAACTTTGGACTGAGCCTCAGGGAAAAGGAGAGAGACATTGTTAGTCAGATAATCTCTTTCTTGATTGAAAATTACCTGACTATAGAGAGTGAAGCTCTAAGACCCAATGAGAGATATTTGGTCCAAAAAAAAAAAAAAGAATGAGATCATATGATACGATGTTCTCATCTGCGACACCGATCCGCTGCTTATAAGTATGTGATATTGTCTATGTATAAAATGGGTTATGGAAAATAATAAGAAATGTACATTAAGTGTCTTAATGCAGTCTCTTGAAATGAGTAAGTCGAATTGCCAACTATTTGCTCCGTGATATTTGTTGGAAAGCTTCAAGAAGAGAGTTAGCACACTTGATGAGTTCTTCTGGCGAGAACCTCTACTTAGCAGGGTTAGGGCGAGAAATTTTAATTAGCAGTGCGCATTTTGGATGAGTAGGAGAGTTTGTAGGGAAGAAATGCTTTGCAATGCTGGCAACTTCCCAAGCCCCTTAGGCTAGTTGAATGTTTGTTGGTGAAGTAGTGCTCAATTTTTGTCAAATTCTACATCAAAATTTTATTGTTGAGGTTGGCACTCGCCATTTTGGTCAAGAAAAAGATAGTGCAATGCTTTGATGTTGGAATATATTTGATATGATTAGGGTAGTCTTTTGATGTGTTAGAGATTCTTATTATGATTTGATCGTGATAAAGACTAGTGAATTTTGAGCTTCTCCATGGCTTGGTTACAGATATGTTCTTATTTCATTTAATCTATTTTACACTTTCTAAATCATGAGCTTTTTTTTTCTTTTCTTGCTTCTTATATTTTGTTTCTTGGTGTTCTACCATGTTCTTTACATCTTTAAGCTTGATTTTTTCTCATCCAATGTGAGAGATGATCATTATATTTATCGGCCACATTAAAAACTTTGAGAAGTCTCAGTGAATGCTGTCATCTTCTATGGCTAGAAGTTCTCTATAGTGTATGATGGAAGGCTTGAAATTCGATCGTGATCGAGTTCACCATGTATTATATGTGATGGAATGCTTAAAATTTGATTGCAGTTGAGTTCACCGCTTGAGTTGGATGAGTTTCTTAGCAAACTATTCAACCTATGAGTTATGCTTCTATCATGATAAATTTTGCCTTGTTCTTTGTCTTTCACTCTTCTTTGAGATTATCTGCATCTTCAACTTTATTAGCATCTTCTCATCCCAATTACTGTTGAATCCTTTTCCAACATTGTTTCTTTCATCATCTTTATTTGAGAGCGTAAGGTGAAGCTGATCATAATTTCTTTTGTCACATGCTGCCAATCAAGGGATGCAAAGAGGATATAATCCTTTTTCTTTCAAGTGCATCAAAATGCAAAGACTAAAAATAAAATAGAGAACTAAAATATAAAATTCTTTTTGTGAAGTTGGCCAATGAATTGCTAATAAAAATTGAGTAAGCTCCTAGGAGAGGCCAATCGTCCTTGTCAATTGAGTAAGCTCAGTTTACAGAGTTGAAAGATTGCTATTTGACTGTCATTGTTATTAAATATAAAATGACCACTTATTGGTTGCCATTATTATAAGATCAAGTGGTGTTTGAAATTATCCTCAAGTTATTGAGCATGCTTTCTCATCTTTTTCACTTTGAATTTTAAGCATTCATTGTGTTTTTTTCTTTATTTTGTAGTATGTAATGTTTTTGGAGAAGTCACAGAGAATGTTGCATTGACTTTGAGATTGACACTTAGTGTAGACTTAATGATGCTAAGGAGGTTGAATAGGTAGGACCTTTGAAGAAGTAGCAGGAATGTGGTACTAGCATTGTGGGTAAGAGTTGCGGTCCCAATTTTTTCTTATTTGATTAGTGTTTCTATTGTCGGGAGTGGAGAGGTGTCCCATCAAGGAGATTGCTTCAGTACCATAGATTGGACCATGTTTGAGACCGTTGTGGCCCTCGACTATGATACCTTAAGGGAAGAAAGTAATTGATTCGGATTGTTCCTTGTAGAGAAGAAGAATGCCTTTTATTACTCTCTTCCATTGATATTAAGGATTCAAAGGAGGTGGACAAAAAAACCTTTTATTTATGCTCTAAGTTTGTTGAAGACGCACTAATACAACAAGCTAGGGCAAACATTTTATTCTTGGGAGGAAGGCTTTTTGAGTGGAATTGTCGATTTAAACATCGACCCATGGATGTTGAGGTCTTAGTTGAATTTGATAGCTTATTACCTGGGCCTCTGATTTTAGAGAACATGAATACCGGAGAACTTCACATTCTTGTGCTGCACATATAAATCTCCACTTGGTAATCTTTCTTTTATTTGGTGTGAATTCATAATTATTTGTCTGTAAGGCTTAATAAATTAGATAAATAAAGAGATTCTTTAAAGGAGAATAATAAAGAGTTGATTAAGGCTTTGGATGTTGAGAAGGCTAAAAGAATAAAAGATGAGTAAGGCTTTGATTTTCAGAGAGATTTTGGTTGTGGAGGATGCCTCTCTTGTGATGGTGAGAGGAACTTCAAAAAGAACTCAAGATAGAATGGGTTTTTGAGTCAAGTGTGAGTTAGTTTTTAAGATGATGTCAAAAATGAATATTTTGGAGTCTACTTCGGGAATTTGAGCCTCAAGGAGCTTTCCCTTTCATTGAAAAAATTTCTCATAAGGTACATTGAGTTGGAATATCTTTAAATGAGTTGAAAAGGTGAAGTCATCGAATTAAAAGCAAATTTGTAGGTACTTGAGGCCAAGAATATGGAGATGATGGTGGTATCATATAAGAATAATATGTTAATAACTAGATTCACTTTAAAGAATCTGATGAGTTTATCTCATCGAAGTATTTGGATTGGGTTAATTTGAGCTTTTTTTATGATGAATTGAAGAAGTTTTTGAAGATGAATACTATATGAGTGATGATGATAATCTATTGTCTATGTTGTAGTTTTTTTCTTCTTATAAGATTGAGTTCAATATACAATTAATAGAAATGAAAAAAATACTATGAACTATTTTCTTTTTTTGCTTCTTGCATTTATTTTGTTGACGAGTATCTCTAAGATATGCGAAGAAATTAGTTACAATCATCTCAAGTCTTAATTTTTTAGTATGCGAGTTAATTTTTAGGATAAGTCCTTATATCAAATTGTGAAGTAAAATATAATTTGCATTCCTCTAATTTCTTCATATCAAATTTACCTTATTTGTATTTGAATGTTATTTTTTTATGTAGCATTCGCTATTCCCATTACATTTGTCCTCTTGAGCATAAACAAATTGAAGTTGTTTTGATCCACGTGATATATTAATTTCCTTACATAATATATGTCAAGACAACAAGCGAATAAAAAGCAATTGTTGGCCTTTATTAGACTCGAATAGGGGATCAAATTTATGCAATTAATCCCTTGAGGAGACTCCTCATATTTTATTAACTTTTTTTTTATTTTCTTTGGCAATTCTACACTTCATTATATCATGTTTTATTCCTTGTATTAAGTGTTCCCCACTTAATATATCTTCTATTCTTAAAGTCATTTCTAAAAATATGTAAACTGATCATTTAGTTCAATACTGCACAAAATGTATATGCTTTTCCTAGTTTTTTTAAATTTTATTCTGGTGGAGTATCCGTGATATATTGTGATGGTAGGCTCTTTAAGATTGTGTCAATAGGTCTTACCTTACATCAAAGCCTTTATATTTATGAGATCTTTATGACTAGTCGCTTAGAATGAATCAAAGTCAATGGCACAAGATGAATTGCAAAAAACGACAAGAAGAGTATATCCACTCTTATAGCAAGTAAGTTAAGCTACCAACCATCTGCGCAAGAATATTGAAGAAGTTCTAATTAGATGGCAAGTACCTATGGCGAGTTATCCTTGCAATTATATTTACTAAGTGTGTTCTGCTGAGAACTTCTACTAAATGTGTGCATTTCCTGGATGAGTAAGTGATATCCTTGGAAGAAGGGCCTTTTCACTCTAATTACTGCCCGAGTCCCTTAGGAAAATGTCTGACAATTAAGGCCCTAGTAGGACTTAGTGATTTAGAGACTTATCGAGCCATCATATTGGGTGAGTAGAGGTAGTAGATGATTCAAGACCTTGAACAACTTCTATGACGAGTTAAGCCAGTTTAGAGTTAGTTGTAGATCTTTTTTTAATGTTAGCTTACTTGATCAGCTAGACCTAGATGTTTATGGGCTACAAACTTGTTGATGGGGTTTTTAATACATGAGAGATCATCTATTTTAATCTAGAGCCTGATTGTGAGGACAAAGAGTTTTGCTTTCGGCCGATAACTGTGATCTTTAATTTGGAGGAAATGATACTCATGTGGCTGATCTTACATTGACCCTCTCAGTTTAAACTTAAGGTTAATGATGCCCAATCTAAATTATTAGCAATTCTTGCACTATGCAGCTAACGCAATTGTGAGGACGAGTTTCTTGTGATCTCTTAGGATAATGATATAGCAGGTTTATATGGAAAGATGAACTAATTAGTTGTGATATGTATAGGAACGTGGAAGATGAGACTTTATCCATGTTTGCGTTTCAGTTGTATGTCTTATTGTGTATTTTATTTGATTTTGTTATCATGCATGATGTATAAAATACTACATGTATTTTAAATTGCTTTCAAATGCTAAAAAGATAATTCCTTCAACATTTCTTACTGCAATTGACACATCATTTTTGGATGAGGATGTTGGTTAATTTGTGAAGGATATGAATTTCGATAGCTCTTATTGGATTTTTTATTTTTAAAGGTCATCGGATTAATCTTTATGTCTTCGACCTTCCTATACAAAATCATGTGCAATCTTCACAATTTTTTTCTTTCCTATAACACATTTATATCTATAATTATGTAATCTAGTTTGTCAATCATATCTGTTATTGTATAATGGGGTAACAAAATTATTTTCTCTTATTTGTATATAGTCTACTTATAAACTACAACAATTCAAGGAAACAAGGTGTTAATAATAAGATTGTTTTTAACACAACAACTTTGGTACAAAAAGGATATTTGAAACTAGGTTGATGAACTGGAAGGATTATTTAATGAATGCGATCCATATTTTCTTATTGATTTAGCATGGGTTTTGCCTGCTGGTTGTCTTTTCTCACCAGAATATTGCTCCTATTAAACAATTTGGTTGAGCTAATGCATTGTCAATGGAAGCACACAACTCTATAGTGAAGCACATAAATTAATGGTTTGGATATCATCATTTATTCAAAAGAAATATCTAGGCAGGTTGTGGATGTTGTTTTCTAGTAGGCATCATATGAAATAATAATGAATAAAAAGAAAATTTAAAGGAGTTTTCGAGAGTTTTTTTGCTACATGTGTGAAGCTTCTGAGTGACCAATTATTAACTACGGTGTTGGTCTAGACATTGCAATCCTCTAGCCCTCTAGTGGTTTTTGTGCTTCATTGCTTGCAATTGCATTCTATTGCCGCATAAATACTAACATGATTTGTAATATTTTTTTTTTATGCTGGAATAGTGGAAAGCATGTAATTTCTCCCATCGTGCAGCAGCAACATTATTTTTAGTCAATACTTTTTGTTTTAAAAATTTTCTGCGTATTATATATGCTATGCTTAATTTTTTAATGTTTGAACAATTCTGTTTTGAGCTCCATTGGTAAATTTTTTTTTTTTTTTCACTTAACTGCATTCTTCTATTTGTTACGTTGATTTGATTCTCTTTCATGCAGACATTGATTGGGCATGATAAAGGAGGCATTGCTTTTTTCTGGAGCTGGTCATATTGGAGTACCTTTGCTCTGACTTGGTATGTTATTTAGTTGGGTGTTATAATTCAAATAAAAAAAAAAAGTATTTTGATGTATATTTTAGTTGTGTATCTAGAGAGTTTTTTCCAACCTTCATGAGTAGAAGGAAATAAAAATAAATAAAAGATTAACATAGATGAGAAGATTGATTACAGAGAATAAAAAAATTAAGAACTTAAAAAATTTTAAGTCTTGCATTTGAACAAGGAAATCACTTCCTGGATGAATTTCAATCCTCACACTTCTTGGAGAACATTGTACATACTTTTGAAGAGTTAATAGTTTTGGCAATATTTGTGGTGACATGGAAATTTGGTGTGTTTAGGTAATCAACTCAAGTTTTAGTGGTTTGCATATGGATTCCTCTATTTTCATTTTTTTTCATCTTAGTTGCAATGTTTTCCGACATCCTTGTTCATTTTGTCAGTTAGTTACTTTTTTATCAATAATATGTTTATGATTATCTTCAGAAATACCTTAGATTTTATATTTTTACCATGATTAATTTGTTTGTTTGATTCTGTCTTTAAGATGTTCTCATCTCTCTAAGCAGGGTTGTGGTTCCTACTATTCAGGGTTATGAAGATGCTGGAGACTTTACAGTGAAAGAGAGATTGAAAACTAGTATTCATGTTAATCTAGTCTTTTATTTGATACTGGGAGTGATCGGCCTTCTTGGACTCCTGTTACTTCTTATCATGCACCGTAGTTGGTTAGTGGTTTTTCATCTTCTCCATTTTTAATGATATATGCATGTTTGCTTTTTTCCTTAGACGATTTTTCTGTTTTTGGGATGCCAAAAATTATTCATGAGATAAAAGAACCATGTAGACCTTTCGGATGGAGTATTATGAAGTCCACATTGAAATTTCTCAAGACACGAAGTTGGGCACTTTTACATGTTTCATAAGCGTTGTTCTTACATTTTATTCCATTTCTGTTGACATTCAATATTTTGAAAAACAGAAAAATCATGACCATGACAGTGCAAAGTAACCTTACTTTCCTATAGAAAGAAAGAAGTAATAAGTAGAGACTAGCATCAATAAAGAATGAACTTAACAATTACTAGAGGGCGTGTACTTCTATTGGAAGCTTAACCTTAGAATAAATTGATTTCAAGGAAAGTAAATTTTCATAGATGGCAATCAATACTGGGTGCTATCTGGTAATTGCTATTCTTCATTGTTTTACAAAGTCTTTGAATGAGCTGATGTTTGATATGAATCTAATTTGGACTAGCATGTATTGAAAACTGTTTATGCATGCCTTGTTATATTGTTACTTTTTTTCTTAATCTCATTAATGATGCATAAACATTTCGTCGACCATTTACTACCTGTAAATCATATGTAACTTACATTTGATTAGTAAGGGAGAGGTACAACAAATTAAGTGTTCATGTTGTTATATAAAAAATTAAACGTTCCTATTGTTATTAATGGAAGAAGTACTTAATATGCTATGCAACAAATTAAGTACAATAATTTTTTAAGGACATCGGTCGAATTTAATCACAGACTTATGCACACACTTGGATAATATTCTTTAAACCAAAAAAGCTGTTCTTTTTCCTTGTTCAGCTGTCATAAGTCAACAGCCAAATCATATTTAGAAACTTGTTTTACGTATTTGACATTTATGAACATTGTCAAATTCATTTAAGGTGTATTTATTACACTTAATTTTCTATCATAATTACAACAGATTTTCTTCAACTAAGTTTGAGTGCGCCATAAGATGGTCCTGTACATGTAAATTACACAGTGCATTCTCCAGGTTTGGCCTTCTGACTGTTGCTCATTTTATTGACAGGAATAGAGGTATCATGGGCTTAGCCATGGCTTGCTCAAATACGTTTGGACTTGTGACTGGTGCATTTCTTCTTGGCTTTGGATTGAGTGAGATCCCAAAGAGTGTATGGAAGAATGCTGATTGGAACAATCGTCAAAAAATCCTTTCCCACAAGGTCGCAAAAATGGCCGTGAAATTAGATGACGCTCATCAAGAATTTTCAAATGCAATTGTGGTAAATATATACCATAATTCTCTTCTCTTACATTTGATGAACTTACAAGAGTGATTTATTGCAGTACATTATACTTAGACATTGGAAATTCTTCTTATCTCATGTTCTTCCTTAAGATTATTGTCCAACATATGTTAGTGACTAAACAACACATATCATGTATGATAGGAGTTCTCCCACGATCATGTTTTTGAGCTGCAAAACAGTGATCAGTATGAAGGACCAAGGCTAATGGGGTTTAGCAAAATTTTATGGTTGTGAAAAGTTTAGGATTTACTTGATTAAAAGCTATTTTCAAGCAAACAAATTGAGGAGAAAAGAAACATACACTGTATTTTCTTTTTGTTCATATACTCCATATATTCTTTTTCTTATGTCTTAATTATTGTAGTAATCATTCTTAACATCTTTAGATATGGTAAGTACCCTAATTGTTGTTGATCAAAGAGTTTACACTTTATTTCTTGTATATGATCATATGTTTGGTGATGTCGCGTAGTGTTTGACACACTTTTTTCCTTGATTATGATGCTAATTATAAGGACTATTTTCCTTAACTGTGACACTAACTAATACCACATAAATTTTTTAGAATTCCTTGACAGGCATCATTTTGGTGGTCGCCATGTGTAGAAGATATCATATTTTTTCTTAATGTCTAAAGATGCAGCACTAGATTAAGAAGAGGATATAATATTATATAAATGCAAAAGTGTTGTGATGGAAAAGTGGTAGTCATAATGGTTTAGGAACCTTGGGATTTTGTTACTCTACTAAACTTGGGAACCTAGACAACTTTGTCGATGCTTAAAATGCCAGAACAAAAACTGAAATCATATTTTATTATTTTCAAAAATAAGATTTAGATCAGGTTATTTATGCGGTGAAGGTCATGAAAGTGGATATCCTTATCATCCCCATCACAACTTTATCTCACCTCTTTGATGTTGAATTTATGGATCCTCTATCTGTTCACTTTATTGAGTGCCACATTAAGTGTAGTAATTCTTTCTTGCTCAGCTTTTTTTCTCGTAATTTGTTTGCTCATTTTACTTTCTAATCTTTTACATCAATTCAATTGTATAATCTCTTATGAAAGTTGCCATGAAAGCATTGAAGTAAATCAGAGTTTGACCGATGCTTTCTTCCTCGAGGCTGCAAATCCGTGTAGTCTTGTACTTAGCATATGATATTTTTGAGGTTGAGACAGGTGGAGTATTGAGTTAGCTGAACAACGCCGAATAGAGCAGTGTAGTCACGTCTGCAAGTTTCTAGTTCCATGCTGTTGTACAGGCCTTGTGAGTTTGTCAACAACATCCCACATTCTCTTTTTTTTTTCTGTCAATCACAATATGCTAGCTCTCAAGAAGCCAGCAGGCCAAATGGGATATTATTTGACCGCAGTACAAATTTGTTTTTACATGCCATAATATAAAGGTCATACAAATCTTGTATAATTCTGAAAAAAGAATTTGTGAAGAAAAGTGCTCATGTACTTATAAGAACTTATGTTTGAATGAAACCATTGCAGTTGCCTGCCAACCTAGTGTTAGATTAACATGGATGTTGCCTGCAACTTGTTTGTAGACCATACATAATTAGAATGGAAGACATCAAACTTGGTATCCTGTCAAGGGTTTAAATATTTTTCCACTTGGCATTGGCTTCTAAGTCAAATGACAAAAGCATCTTACATATTTTTATTTTTATCATTTTATTGCTGTGTTATGTTTAATCAAATATGGAACATCCTTTTTGCAATCTATAAAACTGTAATGCTGTATGAATTTTCTTTTTTTTGTCTTTTTGATTGACTTCTTGGCTGCTGACGAATTACTATAATCCTTCACTCTTCAAATATTACTTGTTTTTTGAAGCAGTTCAGATGACATGATTGCCAAATTTTTCTTAAGCAACATATAATTTAAATTTTTTTTTACCATATTTACTTTGCTAGATTGCTCAGGCCACATCCAAACAAATGTCCAAGAGGGATCCTTTGAGACCTTACATGGATACTGTTGATAACATGCTTTCCCAAATGGTATTTCTTATTGATAACATTCTTTCTCCTTATCATAAACAACTTCTGGCAACTTATTTAAGTTGGTTTAAGATAAACCCATTTTACTTAGTTTAAGGAAGATCCATCTTTCAAGCCATCAGGGGGAAGGTTGGGCGAAAATGATATGGATTATGATACAGATGAAAAAACAATGGCTGCACTAAGGCGCCAATTGAAGAAAGCTCGAGAGGAATATTATCGATATAAGAGGTATTGATCCATAAATGTAGCTGATCACTTTATTTATAGTCAAGTACTTTATTGCTTCTGTGCTACTATTTAGAATTGTACCGTTGAAATAGATATACAAATTTGTATCTATGAACTGATTAAGTTTCCAGATGAAAAAATTTCTGAAGCTTAAGAAGTTTTTGGGTTCTGATAATTTTGTGAGGAGCTTATTGGTCTTATGATTTTTGTGTAACATCTTGTTAAACTTTTTTGCAGTGAATATATGACATATGTAATGGAGGCTCTAGAGTTAGAAGACACAATAAAAAATTATCAGCATTGTGATTCAACAAAATGGTTAGTTCACCTGAACTTTGTGTTGACTATTTCTAGAATGTTGTCTTTTTAGTTTCTTGGTACCATATTGTTCATTGTTGACTTGTTCTTAGCTTTTTCTTCACTGCTCAAAGATTTATGTTCCACTTTCCAGTAGTATCAAATCATCATCATTATTGGCATTATCTCATTTATTTAAAGTTAGTTTTATGAACCCTCAGTTTCATTCATATTCTCTAAGTGCCTTTTGAAAGTTAAACTTATTCTTTATTAATTATTTTATGTAACTTTTATTTATATAATCTTAGATTTATTCCTTCTTTTTAATACTTCCAAACTGATTTAGCTACTCATTGAATGAGTGCATTTTCTACCTTTTATTATATATGTTTAAACCATTATCATCATCATTATCTTTATCCCAACTATTTAAGGTCGGTGTTATGAATTTTTATTTTTCATTTGTTCTTATTGAGTGAGGTTGAAGGTGTTGTTCCTATTCCTAACAAATCATTTTGAATAACTTCTGTTTGTTCAATACTAAATTTATCATTTTTTTCATGATTTTTTGTCACTAATTTTATCAACTCACCTAACAGGCGCATATTCTATCTTTCGTTGCACATTTTCAAACTACCTAAGTATATTTTAGTTTCCTTATCCTCAATAGATGTCATTCCATTTCCTTTAATGTCATCATCCATTAATTTATCGTACATTTATTTTAATATTCTCATTTCTATCACATTCAACTTAAATATCAACAATCTTTTTATATACCAGTATTCAAATCCAGTAACATTGATAGGCTAATTGTGATTTTATGATATTTACCGTTTAGGCTTCCATGGCATCCTTTCATTACTCAAAAATGTGTGATAAAATGAGGTGTTAATTAAAAAAATTTCTTTTTACTGTCCTTATTAACAGTAATATTACTAATTTTAGGTGCCTTTGGTGCTTGCGAATGAATTAGACCATTTTGGCGAAAAGATGCACTTCCGAAGTACATAGTTACTCATTTAGACACAAGAAACTTTGGCATTTTCCCTAAATTGAATTCAATACAAGTTGAAAAACATGCTCAAGTGATATCATATCTTAATTTGACCTAAATCTAGAGTGGATTTTATGATCTTCAATAGTCTTAGAATGTAACAAAATTTCTTCAATTTGTTCATTTGTTTAGCAACAATTTTAGTTTCTTGCTTTAACAAATTGAATTGATCAAACACAAATATATACTAAGATGGAGGTAAATATTTTTCCTTTGAAGGTTTTTTCATTTCAGCCCAAGTGTGGTAGATTTTTTTTCCAGCCCTTTTTTTTTTTTTTGTTTCTCCATACTCATCGAGTATATTGTATGGTATGGAAAGAAATTATCTATATCTATTACCCCAATCATAAAATATTTTAGGATCCATCTTTTAATCAAAAATAAATGTTTTAATTTTAGCTTCTCTAGTTACGTCATTATCTACATTAGGGATATTACATTAAAATAGAGAAGTGGAGCTATGAAAATTTCAATCATGCTTGCAATACGCAACTTCTGAAGGCATTACAGCTGAAAACAATTTTGTATGATATCAATTTTCACTCATGCGTTTTCCAGTTCAGTTCTATTTCCTTTCATCACCATGGCTTGGAGTCTCGAACCTATTATCTTGGCCTTTAAATTATTACAAAGCAATTAGCTGTTCTGTGGCCTCAGAGAAAATTTGATGAAGTCAGATTTTGTGGCAAATTGGTTTTACGCGCATCATTGTCCCATCAATAACTATAAGATTTTAAACGGTTGCTCTTTTAATAGTTAGTCTAATTGTTTGTAAATTCTTGTATGGTTTGGATAAAATTGCCCATCATTGTATCTGGCAAATCAACGAATGACAGATGTCATTCTTGCTTGTTTATCGTCAGTTACAAAGTTCATTTTAGTCTTCATGGCTGTCTTGAATTGTGATTCAAGGTCTACATCTGTGATCTCTTATTGCATGTGCTTTATTGGTTGTCCGCAGGAAATATATTTCAAGTTTCAGAGGAAGTCGAACTGGGGCATTAGGATCATTTGTGGATACAATGGGTAATTTCTTGGTTTCTATGAAGCAAACATTCTATAGTATCAATTTTTGTGACTGGTTGTTAGATGATAGACTAATGATCTTGCAGAACTTGTATGGCGCTGCTTTCTCAAAAATAGACTTAAGAAATGTGCAGCCGTGCTATTTGGTTGTATGACTATTGCCATACTGTTGGCTGAAGCTACTATTCTGCCTAGTGGGGTTGATTTGTCTCTATTTTCTATACTTATAAACACAGTTGGGAAGCAGGAGATGCTCGTTCAGGTAATCTTTTGGAGGGATGATATCACCATCTACTGATGAACTATTTTGAACCGTTCAAAGTTTTTTTTTTTCTTTTAATGATTTGGTAATGATTTATAATGTTTAGCCATGCCATGGCTCAATCTAAATTAGGCTTACCTTTTGAAATTATCATCTTTAGTATAATGTTCATTCTTGTCATAATCATCATTAATATTACCCCAACTATTTGAGGTTGACTATAAATCCGTCTCCATTCATTCGTTAAGTTTTGCTATAAAACTTTGACAAAGCAATCTACTTGTTATGAGATTCTTTTATGATATTGTTATCTCTATGAAGTACTTAACCACAAGCATATATGTTACATTTTGGTCTTCTTTGTCATACTTTCTCACAGTTATATAAATTTCTGAGTTTCAACAATAAGCCTTTAATGTACTGTTTCTATATAAAATTTTCTAATTATAGACTGATTTGTATAGCAATGTAGCGCTGGGGTTGGACTATCATGGGGATCAAATTTCAGGAAGAATGAAAAGCCTGAACAAAATAACTTAGACGCTGAATAAAAAAATTCAACTAATGACAGATCATACCTAAGGCATTTACTAATTGTGATAAATGGAGGTTAATCTCATTCTCCATCCAGGATGAGTTGTGGGTGATTAGACTGCGATTAGTGCTGAAAAAGACATGAAATGGTACAAGGTTGGACGAACTGTCCAGTTTCTCCAGTCATTGAGCTTGTTTCTATTTATAACCTGCTTCCCTTTGATTCAACTAATCGTCTATATAAGGGTATACCCAAGGAAACTCTTGTCAGGGGTAGCCTTTCCTGTGGTTTGGGTACCACCCTCGACTTAAAGAAGGTAGCTATGAACCATTCTGTTATATAGGATTGTCAATTAGGCTGCCCAAGCCATTTAAGCTCTTTTATTTAAACCCACAAAGTTCATCATGGTCTTTGGTGGGCTATCCATTGAAGCCTATTTAGGCCTTTTGTAGATTTATTCATTCGTTCAATCAAACCTTATTATTTAGTCAAGTCAAAGTTGGAATCAAGATTTGATATGATGTTGTGCTAAAAAACTATTTCAAATTGATTTTGAGTTTATTATGCATAGAGAAATTTGATTAGTGCTAGCTCAAAATTATATTATATGTATAATTGATACATATATATTACAAATTTAGCTGCTTCACTTGTATATATTTATGAGTTATCATGTGTTCTAAGCTATTTTTTAATATTATTTTTTATTTATTTTGCATCTGTCCGCATATGATGGCATCCAGTTGCCATGACTCAAAATGATAAATTAGCTATCTCCAATCCTATTAAGGTCAGCTCATTTATGCTCATATCCATTATGGCTACCCCATTAAGACTTTTAAGGATTTGGACCCATGGATTAAATTGCTTACCTGACCCATTTGATACTTATATACTGACAACTCTTAACAAATACATATGAGGACAACCTAGCGAAGCCTATCTGGTGCATTAACCAAGTCTCAACTTGAACTTGACCTCTTTTCCAAAATTCCTATTTAGAGTGATTGAACAGATTTGGTTGGCCATAAAACCAACCATATAGTTTCATATATGCTCTTGCCTAATGTAGATGCATGTTAAGTTGTAATAGAAGTACTTGGTTTGAAAATGTTTTGCTTTCTCAGCTCCAAATCACACGTTTACCACTTTTCATCTAAATGAATTAGATTTAGAACAAAGTCTTATAATGATCTATATTTTTTATCTGCCTATTTTCATTTAGTTCAAATGCTAGCATAGGCAATGCTGAGGTAACATTATTCCTAGCATGCTACTTCAACTACATGTTGATATTATCCTCTTTACATGACCAGTCTCTTTCTTCTGGTTATTTACAGCCTTATAATTTTCTTACCTGTACAAAGGCTCATTTAACTTGATATGTACTTTTGCAGATTGCTGCATTTGTTCCTCTTATGTATATGTGTATTTGCACATATTATTCGTTGTTCAAGATTGGAATGCTAATGTTCTACTCTTTAACTCCAAGACAAACAAGCTCAGTTAGTTTGCTTATGATATGCTCGTACGTCTCTCCTCTTCAATTTTCACTAATTAATGTAATCCTTGTTGATTGTGTTTTTTGATGTGCCTAATCTGTTTGTGGCAGAATGGTTGCAAGATATGCACCTCCAATTTCTTATAATTTTCTGAATCTTATTCGTCTTGATGGGGAGAACAAAACTGTCTTTGAAAAGGTGATTATTCTCCATCATTTTCTTGACGCATGAAGATTAAGTTTTGGCATAATCTAAAATGTTGCGGGGTGCTGATGTCAAATTTGGTTTTCTTGCTTTTTACTCTTTGTTGTGATGCCTACTTTTCTATGACTGCTAGATCTTTCTTATGATGTGAGTCAAATAAGTGCTTGTCACATTCCAATTCTCCTCCCTATGTGCATTCCATAATGACGTGTAAGTAGTTAAAAAGAAAGATTACATTTAAAGTTTGAGATATAAAAGACATGTAAAAAAAAAAGAAAAAGAAAAAAAAGAAGGCAAATACGATCAATTTGAATTGAAGATTATGTCAACCTCTTCCAGTGCGCCTTCTGTTGTTTGCTCTGTAGTTTTGTCTCACTTTCATTTTATTTTCTTGTGAGTTGCTTAGGATTTTTGCACTTGTGTAGCATCTTATTTTGTATTTTTAATCTGAAACGATTCCTTTCATGCTTTTAAAAGAAAGATGGGTATGTTTCGTTCTAGTGATATGCTGATTTACTTCTAATTTTCTTTTTCAGAGGATGGGAAACATTGACGATGCTGTTCCTTTCTTTGGTCAAGGTTTTAATAGAATATATCCTCTTATTATGGTTATTTACACGGTGCTGGTTGCAGTTAACTTTTTTGGTCGAGTGATTGATTATTTTGGAAGCTGGAAAAGGTTCAGGTTCCGAAATGAAGAGGAGGATATGAATGGATTTGATCAATCAGGGATAATTATCCTGCAAAAAGGCAAGCTTATTTTCATCCTACTTTTGTTTTATGTTTAATTCCCCTCTGTCGCACACCCTACCAACCATCGAGAGAAATCTTCCATGATGTGCCATTAAATAAAATCATTAGCTTCATGAATATCCCACCTATGAACATCACTTTTCGGACTCATGGAGTGTCCTATTAAAATTAGTTTGGCTAACAGGTATTCATCATAATTATGCATGGTGCCAGTTCGGAAATCTGCACATAACATTATTTATTTAATTATAAAAGTTTGCTCGACCATGTTTCCAATTGCCTTATGTTGGAAAATTGGGCCATGAATTTTCATGTTAAAAATATGATTACCATATGCTGACACATTATAGAATTCACACATGATGCCTATATATTTATTTGTTTATGATTGTTTTATCATGCAACCTTGCGAGACTCAGCCTTTGATATTTATGCTATTACTGTTGTTCCTTTATTGCACTAGCAACAAGTAAAGCAAAGCACTAACTGATTTCTGCGGCCACTTCTCTCCATACAGAGCGTTCTTGGCTTGAAAAAGGGCATAACGTTGGTGAGCAAGTCATACCATTAGCAAGAAATTTTGGCAACGTCAATGTGGATCTTGAATCTGGCAAGGTGTCACTGGTATGGCTTTCAATTTTCTGCTTGAAATTTTGAAAGCATTACACCTTTATTTCAATCAGTCTTTTTTTTTTATTGGGGACATTTTAATCACAAACTCACTCATGATGCATATACAAGAGCTTGAACTCAAGACTTCTTGGTTGAAAGTCTAAGCTCTCAACTATTAGGCTAAAGTGTCCTATACATGAGGACAATGAACTTTAACTTAAGATCTCTTAGTTAATTAAGTCTTGATCATGAGGATAGTAGTTGATTTTTTTGTGCCAGTTATTTAATACTCCTCACCGGTAGAGAACTACTTTTTTCTTCTGAATTGATTGAGATGAGATAACTCAGTTTCACCTCATATAATAGGCTGTATTTAAACTGTACTAAGAATGCAGGTAGCTCATTGGTTTGCTTATAACAATTTTTTATAAGGTGTAAATGGTTAACGTCAAGATGATTACCCTCTTTCATTGGCATTTCTCGTATGCACTAGGTTTTTTTTTTTAAGCATCATGGTTGGATCAAATTTTCGTTTGCCAGATCTGCACGTATTAGTTATAATACGCTGATCTTCTGTTTATTGCTTTGCAGGATAAGGATACTACGGAAGGCCCTTCCAAGGAAGAAGCCAGAAAGGCCCTAAAAACTCAGAAAAAAGACAACCGAATAGATGGAACAAACAGAGAGGCCTTAGCAGATAAGTCTGCAACAACAAGGCAGGCCAGACTTTCATCCATCCCAGAGACATCATCAATAAAGAATGCCGTGCCATTGAGCTCAGTATCCTCACTCGATCCAGTTTACTCCCACAACCAATCGGATGTTAAAACAATCGAATCAGGGTCAGGTCTTTCCTATAAGTGGGCTTCTATGAAATCTGGATTTCAAAATTTTAAGACCAGCATTGTTGCAAGGAAGTTTCTTCCCCTGCGAGAAATTCAGGAAACCTCACTCCATGGCCCTGTCTCCTCGTCACCGGAGTCCCTTGACGAAATATTTCAGAGGCTCAAACGGCGTGGTTCGGGCGAAGATCAGGATCATGATTTTGACTCTGAAGATGGTGATATTTAGGACATTTCTATGGCCGGTTCCGGTGCAGGATGCTCCGTAAGTTTTTCCAACCAAATTAAACTTGTAAAGATCGCTGAAGTAAAGGATTCCGAGCATAGTGAAATGGTTACACTGAATATATACATCACGTTAATTTACAGCAATTGCATAGGTAGGAGTAAGTATCGAAGATCAATAAAATTGTCACATGTACCAAAACATCCTAAACTTTTTGTTTCAACGCCAATTGTTTGAACTGAGCAGTTTAAAAAAAAAAAAAAAGTGTTCCCATTGATTGTAAAGCATCTTATGACTTATCAATTTTGGATTGTTTTGCTTCCAGCTTTCTACATATGACTTTTGGGTCTTTTGTCAGTTTGCTGCGGCTATGCTTATGTTCCGTATTGACGTTATTGTGACATAATTGCTAGATTTGGCTGGACCACCCCATTAGATTTCTGAATATCAAAAAGAGGTGCCGTAGCCAACTTTCTTCCTCTTTCGCTGATGATTCCTCTATAGGTCGGTAGGTATTCTCATCTCAACTATTAAATTTCAACCTGCTAATTCAATATCATAATCAATTGCGTATCAATTCCAATAACCTAAGAAGGGGACAGCTGTTTGCTGCTTGAGAAGGACAAGGCAAACAATGTCCAAAACCAGTATTTTATCTTCTTCATTCCATAAATTCTTTAGCACTTAAGAAAAGGGGAAACAAGAAATCACATATAAATCTCCTTGTAACAATCAATGAAGATAATTCATTTTTATTAGAATTTCTATAAACGAAATTGCAAAAAAAAAGAAGAAAAAAAAAAAACCTCAGCAAACTATATTCACACAGATCTATAATGATCCCCTTCTCTGAAATTCAATTTATTCTTCTCTAAGTGAAGAAAGACCACCTGGAAGAAGGATTCTCCTTCACGGTCTTTGAATGATATAGCCCTTCTAATACCCTCTCCTTTCTTCTCCCCTCTCCGGTGAACATAAACCTGTTCCAAAACATGCTACCTGATCTCTTGCTCCTCTTCTTAATCTTCTTCTCCTTCTCCTTCCTCTCCTTCCCTTCTCCGATCGGAAACGCCAGTGAACTGCTCCTCATCAAAGGTTCCTCCTTCCCTCCGTTAAGCAAGTACAACAAAGTCTTCTTTCTGCGATGCCTGCGTCTCGGAGACCGGTCGGTAGACGATCCGTTATTAGAATCATTACGAGAAGAATAAGCCGCTGATGAAGCCATGGAAGAAGAAAGATTGGTCGTCGATGAAGCCGATGAAGCTGTGAGTTGTTCCAGCTTTTCTTTCAGGCAATAGGGGCAAACCCCTCTCGATTGCTTGTGGCTCGAGTGCTTCTTACACCTCCCTTCCATCTCTCTCTCTCTCTCTCTGTTCTCTCTTGCTCAATGGCGCTGTAGTTGCGTTTTCTCACCAGTGTTTTTTTCTCTTTTGATTATTTATATCTATAGGAGGAGATCGAGGGGTCAGGGGAGAAGTAGGATTCGTCTTGCAATTACTTCTTCGCCTGGCATCCTTAAAAAGGTCTTCTGGCTTGATGGAACGGTTCACTTGCTTGGCTCTCACGACCCACGTGTGGATCGGTTCACCTTCTAGATAACTAACGCGGGCCCGCCCGGACCATCAAATCCCAAACGGTTAAGAGCAGTCCTCAGCACGCTGTATTGACTCACACTCGTATCCAAATTCGAAAAAATAGAAAACATTGTTTTACATAAAAAATAAAATTTATGCGAAACTCTTAAATTTTAATATATTTTAAATATATTTGATATAAATATTTTTTTAACTACTCGGATTAACAAATAGATGAGTTGAACTTGAGTTAATTTAATCGGAAATTATTAGTTCATTTATTGAGCCAAGTTTGTGTTGATTTAATTATAAGTTTAATTTGATATTTAAAATCAGTGTTAAATCATTTTATTTTATTTTATGAGAGATGTGGAAGGACCTGTAACTCCATCGTTAAAGATGATACTTATCGATGTAATAATATAATTATAAATTTATATATATATTTAAAGGCTTATTAGTTGAAGGCAGTCAAACGCGGAGCAAGTTCGGAGCGAGAACGCGGGGAAGAAAACTGTCTATTTGGTTGGTTGGGGCCCAATCCACGTGCGGCGGGCCGTGTCCATCTGCTGCTCCACGTGCGCGGATACTCTACGCTAGCGCACGTGTTGCTTGCGCTAGATCTCGGTTCACGAGTTTCCGGGGCGGCATGAACCGGCTCACCGTTCGTTCGGTGGTTCAGTCTTGTCGGCAGGAGGCCGATTGTCGGCCGGTCGCCTGCTCCTGCGGTCTACGATAAATTCTTGTCGTGAGAGAAATCTGGCTTTCCTCAAGAGAATCAATCTCGGGTGATCTTTTACTTATTTATTATTATTATTTTTTTTGTTGATAGTGTTCACTCGCGTTCCACTCATTTTATATCATATTGATTCAAACATGAATAATCTTTGAGAGATCACTGTCCATTAATTCATCATATTAAAACTCTCATATTTTTAACCCTTATGCTCCGCTGCTTGAAAAAGAGAGGTAGACCTTGCGGGCATTTCCTCCCACCCTCCTTATCTTGCTTCTGCTTGTCCAAATCACGTAAATCTGTTACCAAATCATGCTAAAGCTGCTTTAGCGGATTATACAAAGCCTATTTTTTTAAAATCAATTTTAAAAATAATTTTTTAAAATTTATGTAGAGAAAGCTATAAGTGCTGTTTGGAAAAAAGAAGAAGGAATTAATACATATAATATTAAAATTGAGATTATTTTATTTCATTAGATAATTACTATTAATATTCTAGATTAAAAGACTAAAATATTTGTGAAATATTTTACATATTTCATGTTTTGAAATTAAAATTTTCGTGAACTTAATTTATAATAATTTAATAAAATATTATTTAATATCTTACATCTATTATGTCACCTATATTTTTAAAATATATTACGATTCATTAAATTTATATATTTGATATTCATTATTTTCAAAAAATAAATAAATAATTTATTCATAATTATAAGATAAATTAAATGAATATTTCAAAATATTTTTGTCTAAAATTTATAACTAAAAAAGAGAAAGTGAGTAGTTGTAGAGATAAAGAAAGAAAATAAAGTATTGGAGGAGATGGAAGTAGAAGAAATAACAGTGAGATCATGAGAGATAATTACGTTATTTTGTAAGAATAAAACACATACTATAATCAAAATGGAATTACAAAGTAGTATTTTAAAATGATATTTAAATCAAGTTTTTGAGATCATGCTTTCTAAAAAATTGGTTTACTAAGCTAACCTCTAAAAAAATTATTTATGTTTTATAAAATGTAAAACTAGAAAATATTGTACCAAATAGAGCCTTAACTTATACTAAAACGATTTGGCTAGATTTAAGTTAAATCAAACTTAAATCCTACAAATAATAATGTCTTAGTTTTCTCGATTCTATTTTCTCGTTTGAGTTATTAACTTAACTTACACCTCGACAGTTCTAGTCCCAGTTCCAAAACCTACCAATTCATCTGAACCATCATCGGTATGCAATTGACTCTTTGAACTCTTTAAGAAATTATATATATATTTGATATATTGTAA
The DNA here is from genome assembly GCA_021442155.1 of Cymbidium sinense. NCBI lineage: Eukaryota > Viridiplantae > Streptophyta > Magnoliopsida > Asparagales > Orchidaceae > Cymbidium > Cymbidium sinense. The sequence continues at coordinate 27,883,738 of CM038218.1, forward strand.
TATTTTTTGTATTTTTTAATTTTTATCTTAATGCCCATAATAAGATTCGATGAAAAAGATGTTAAATGTAGATTGACTTTGTAGTATGTTTGGTTATTTTCAATGATGATTAATAAAATACTAACATAAAATAATAAATATTTTGTTCATATTTTATATAAAAGTTTATTTTTTTTAATCTTATTGTGCCCCTCTCGAATAGTTTGATCCACGCTTCGATACTTAACCACATGTTAGGCCCTCACTTATTTTTTAGGTATAGCCTCGATGAGGAAATTAAATCTGAGTTCCCGTTCTGCCCTGAGCTAAGGGCGGTGAGAAGTCCTTTATTCATTTCATGATTTTTAAAATTTTATTTTTGCTAATAAATACATTACTTTAAACTATTACGAGTGACCTGCAATAATGCTGGAGGGATAAAATCATGATCTTTTTTTTGCCAGTTCATTAGCACTGCTTCTACAATCGTGAAGTGAGGGATGAGCCCAAATGTTCATTGGGGGATATCTTCTGAGTCTAAGTCCAAGAGAATTGATAGAATAGAATGAATCACATAAGGCCGAAAGGTTTGACACACATTACTAATTTTGTCGGGAATACTCCAGATCCGCTCAACATAGGAGGTTATAGGCTAGCAGGTTTGAAGAAAGACACTAGTTCAACTCATTTTAGGGAGATTTACGGAGTATTCCCGACACTAGTTCAACTAATTGCTGAATGACAGTGTTGGAAACATATGAAGATAGAATAAATTTATGTTTTGATCTCATGATCAAAGATTTAATGATATCAGATCATGGATATCATTGGAATTTTGGCCTTCCACTTCTAATTCTAGAGAGAGAGAGAAATTCTTCTTTTACAAGATGGATGTGAAAATAAGAACTCTAAAGAAAAGACTTTATTTATCGATCTTCATTTTATTTTGTCATTAAAATAAAATAAAATATCAATCTCTACGTGATAATTCCATGCAAATTAATAAGATGTCTCAAAGCAAAATTAATTTTTATTTAATCACAAAATTAATAGGCTTAAAAATAATATAAGAAGATAATTAAATTATAGGACATTCAAAATTTCTAACAAGGAGGAGAATATTAGAGGGAATTAAATACAAGAAGAAGATCTTGAAGAGGAATAAAATAGAGAGAATCAAAGATCAGTTATAAATTTTTCATAAGATCATCGAGATCAGAAAATCAAGAAGCGACAAGATCGAAGAGTGAAGAGAAAAAGGTCAAAATCATATATCATGTAGCGATCTATATTATAACTCAAAGAGTTACAAATATAGTTTCATATTTATGTTAAGCTGATTGAAAACTACGATAAGAAAAGTTTTTATAAGAATAATAATACTTTATTCGATCGAAAAAAATATATTTATAATCATTGACATCATAAGCAAACTCCCTACGCATATCATCAAAGTAACTACTCATCGCTCATGAAAATCTTTAGGTGATAAACTTTTTTGTAAGTGGATCTGTCATCATTGTATTAATATGTTCAATGTGAACTCTAAACTCTTTCTTTTCTGACAAACTTTTATGTCAATATGCTTTGATTTTGATGAACTCCTGTTGTTCTTTGAATACAACTCAGTAGCTATATTATCACAATTTATTTTTAATGGTCTCTTTATTCCATCAAAAATATTTAGCTTAGTGATAAAATTTCTTAGCCATACTTCTTGATTTGATGCCTCATAACAAGCTATAAATTTTGCTTTCATAGTGAAAAAAATTATAAGTAATTGTTTAGCACTTTTCCAAGATATAACTCCTCCAGCTAATAAGAAAATATAACCTGAAGTGGATCTTCTATTATCGAGGTAACCAACAAAATCAGAATCGGAGTACCCATGATCTTCAAATGATCTGATCTCCGATATGTGAGCATAAAGTCTTTTGTTCTCTTCAGATACCGTTTTTCTTTCCAATGATCCATTCCTGAGTTACATAAATATTTGCCAAGCATTCCAACAATGTACGTAATATCCGGACATGTACAAACTTGAGCATATATAAGACTCTCTACTAGATGCATAATGAATCTTTTCCATCTCTCTCTTTTCTAATTCATTTCTTAGATATTGAAACAAACTGAATTTATCACCTTTAGCAATGAGTGTATCTCCTGGTGCATAATCTTTCATGCTAAATCTACTAAGCACATTATCAATATATGCCTTTTGTGAACAAGTATACCACGAGAACGATCTTGATGAATTTGTATACCCAACTTAAAAATGCATTCCCAAGATCTTTTATTTCAAATTTATTTAAAAAAAATTTCTTGATTTCATACAAAAGACCTATATCACTACTTGCTAGTAGAATATCATCAACATATAGCACTAGGATGATGAATTTACTCCCACTTATTTTGTGATAAATGCATTGATCAACAATATTTTCTTTAAAACTAAAAGAAGTAATCACTTGATCAAATTTCTCTCCCTTTTGAGTGAAATCTTTAGTGACTAGACGTGCTTTATATCTTTCGACATTGCCTTTTGAATCCCGTTTGATTTTAAAAATCATTTACAACCAATGGGTTTTATTGATTTAGGCAATTCGATAAGATCCCAAACATCATTATCTTTCATTAATTTCATCTCATCCTCAATAGCTTCTATCTATTTATGAGAGTTAACACTTTATTTGACTTGACTAAAAGAGATTGAATCATTTTTCAATCCAATGTCAAACTCATGTTCTTTAAGATACACAACATAATCATCTAAAATTGCTCCTCTCTCTAGTGGATTTTCTTAATAGCACTTCAATTTGAAGTTTTTGTGATTCCTCAGTATGAGTGAGAGTTAACTCAAGAATATTTTGATTATCCATATTTACAACTTGAATAAGATTAGGTTAAATTATCTGATCATTTTCTATTGTAACTATAAAAAGAGTAATAAATTACTCTTTAAATATAAAATTTCTAGGTTTATTATACCAATCATATTCAACTTCCTCAATAAATTTAGCATTGCCTGTCTCGAAAAAGGATTTATATGAAGAGTCATAAAACTTAAAACCCTTCGACCTTTTTGAGTATCCAACAAATTAGCAGCTTGTAGTTCTTGAGTTCAATTTTTTTTCATTAGGCTTATATGACCTAGCTTTAGCTGGACATTCCCAGACATGAAGATGTCTAATACTAGGATTCTTCCCAATCCATAATTCATATAGAGTTTTAACTACTGCTTTGCTTGGAACTCTATTAAGGATGTAAACTACAGTCTTTCTCCCCAAAGTGATTTTAGTAAGGAAGATTGATTTATCATACTTCTAACCATATCCATAAGGGTCCGATTTTGTTTTTCAGCTACACAATTTTGACTTGGAGTCTCTAGCATGGTTTATTGAGGAACGATGTCACATTCTGCTAAATATTTGGCAAAAGGACCTGGATGTTGTTCACCTGATCCATCATATCTGCTATAATATTCACCACCACGATCAGATTTGATAGCTTTTATTTTCTTTCTAAGTTGATTTTCAACTTCAGCCTTAAAAAATTTCAATACGTCTAGTGATTGTGACTTCTCATAAATCAAGTATAAGTACCCATAACTAGCGTAATCGTCTATAAAAATAATGAAATACTGTTGGCCATTCCAAGTAGTTATAGTGAATGTACCACAAATATGAGTATGAATTAATTCCAAGACATTTAAACTCCTATTAGCACCATCTTTCTTGATATTATTTATTTTTTCTTGATATATTCTATACAAAGTTTATCATCTGGAAAATCAAGAGAATCAAGAATTCATTCTGACATAAGTCTTTCAATTATATGTTTAGAAATATGTCATAGCTTGTCATAACGTATATGAATTCTCATTCATTAATTTTCACTTTGTACCAAAACTATTTGTATGCAATGTTTTATTAATTTGTGAAGCAGAAATGTCTAATTTATATAGATTATCAACTAAAAGAACTAGTACTAATAATATTTAATGCTGAAAAAGACTAAATTTTTTATTTCCAAATGAACAAGAATAACCATATTTGTCAAAACAAGAAATATAAATTAAATTTCGTCTAAACGATGACACATAAAAAGTCTATATAAATTCAAAATACAACTATATTCTAGATATAATCTATATAAGCATATTACTTCAATAGGAGCTTTATTATCATTTGTCACATAGATGAATCTTTCAGTACCAGTTGACATTCGTCTCCTTAGATAACCCTGCATAGTCACACTTATGTGAGTAGTTACACCTATTTTTATCTACTAAGTGTAATTTGGTACTAATGATAAATTAACTTCAAAATAAATAAAGTACAGGAGTTTACCCTTTTTCAGCAACCAATTTGTAAACTTGGGACAATCCTTCTTCACATGACCAGCCTTCTTGCAAAAGAAACAAGTAATAGTATTATCTTCTTGCACCTTATCTTTTGAATTCCCTTGTCTGACTCCTTTGCCTTTATAAGTCCTTTTTCTTTTAGTAACAATGTCACGAGAGAAAGTAGCTAAGTGAGTACTTTCTATTTTGTCATATTTCAATCTCTCTTCCTCTTGCGTACTTTGAGCAATGAGCTCATTAAGAGTCCAGTTTTTCTTTTGAGTATTATAACTTATCTTAAAAAAGATTAAATTGACCAGGAAGAGAGATAAAATTTAAGTGCACAAGAATGTTATCAAACATCTCTAATTTTAGTGCTCTCAGTCTAGTGACAAAATTAGACATATACATAATATACTCTATTATGTTTCCATTGCCTTTATACCGCATTGAAACGAGTTTATTAAGAATAGTATTCGCTTCGACCTTTTCAGAACAAATGAAACGGTCTATTATTTGGTTTAGAAATTTTTTTAGCACATTCCTCTTCAGGCATTGCATCTCTTATGGTTTCTGGAATGGAATGCTTCATGATCATAAGATTCATGCGGTTAGAATGCTCCCACTTTTCAAAGTTAGCCCTTTGTTCAATATTACTTTTCTGCGGTAAGGGCGGGAGGACTTTCAGTCCGGATCGCATAGTCAAGATCCATACACCCAGGAATAATGGTGATATGTTTTTTTCATTTCTTAAAGTTAGTGCCATTGAGCAACGAAATGTTATTCAAATTTACAGATATAGAAGAAACATTAATTGAATAGAACAAAAAATATTCACAATTAATAACATTATCATTTTGTTATGCATATATAATGTAAACAAAATATCAACAAAATACATACTTGAAATGAAATATTCAATAAGATTGACATATATAAGATACCTAACACAATATTGCAATTTAGTCTTTGGACAGAAATAATAATTTTTAAATATCACTCTTAAAATTACAGTCAATAAATATTGATAATAAAATCTGTCAACTATATATCTATCTTTAGATTGATATATTGTATGCATGATTAATACAAATTTATCACATATTTATAACTGCACAAAATTTTGCCAAAAAAAATCTTCCTTTGGGTGATTATTTTTTGCATAGATTAAAATATAATCCTTATATAATATTCATATATTTCAAAATTAAATAAATTGATATAATATAGGTGACTTTGGCGGCATATTATTTCAATCTAAATTATTTTGAAATAATAAATATCAACTATGTCATTCTAGTAATTATTTCAATTTATACTAACTTCAAATAATTTGACAATAATATAAACTTTAATAATTATTCCAATCAAAACAATTAATTTTACTTTATATTAGTTAATTTAATTATATTTTGCAATAAGTTCTCATAAATTCAATTAAGAGACTTAGGAACAGAAATATTAAATATAATAATGGATACATTTGCCTTCAAGTGGTTATATAGAAATATTTATAAAATACATAAAATAGTATTTAATATTTCTAATGTTACTATCAAATGTTAAAGAAATATTTCATTGAAACGTTTAATATAAAGATATAATTGTTTTAAATGAAATGTGTTATATAGAACATTTTATAATTATAATATAAAATGTTTCTATTTTAATTGTTATCTTTATGACTCTACAATAAAACGTTTTATTTTGTAAAAACATTAAATGCAATATTTATAACTATCTTAATGCAATAAAACATTTTATTTTATAAAGGTATTAAATGCAATATTTATAACTATCTTAATGTGATAAAAAGAAACACCATACGTAATTATCATTAATTACTCATAAAATTAAACAAATGCAGAATTCAACTTTATGAGATTTAAAGCATCGATTTTGGAAAAAAATGGTTCATCTTCTTTCATTTTTTTAATATAATAATAAGAAAAATAATTATAAGCATTAACCTTAATCTTATAAAATTCTCAAAATAAAAAAAATGAACGATAAAGCATGCTTGAATTAAATTCATATGACTAAATATATATTTTATTTCTTAAATTTAAATCATAATGACGAATAAACATATTGATCACATAAATAAAAATTGAAATTGTGAACACATTATAAATTAAATTTTAGCTATATTGTTTTACTCAAAAGCAACAATATAAAAGTAACCTAAATGATATCGATACTTCATATATATAATCAAATTATTTGCTAAAAAAATTTTACATCATGTACTTTGATCTAAAATTTTTAAATAATCAGTACAAAAGGTTAAGGAAAAATCATTTCTCGATTGACGTGATACTCGATACCACTTGTTTGGAAACGTATGATGAGAATAAATTTATCTTTCCAATCTCATCAAATCATCAAAAGATTTAATCGGGCGTCTGCGAATGGAAAAGCTATTATAGAATTTTGACCTTCCACTTCTAAAGAGAGAGAGAGAGATTTTTTTACTCAAGATATGACGAGAAAAATAAAACCGACTTTTAGAATGAGGAACTATTTATATTTGAGTGAATTTCATTTTATTTTAGCCCATCATTAAAATAAAATAAAACGATCGGTCTCTACATATGATAATTCCATACAAAATTAATAAGATGTCTCAAAAGTCCAAAATTAATTAATCTTTATTTGATCACAAAATTAATAAGTTTAAAAATAAGATAATGTATAATATATAATTAAATTCATACGTAAGTTCATATTCAAAAATTCTCAACAAACAGTACTATATATACTATATGAGATCACAATTCTTATTCTATTGGATGGCCTCTAAACTAATGATATGCGTCAAGTTCATAATATTTCTCTCTCAAAACTTCTGCTTCTGCTTTTGGAGCAGTTGAAGATAAGAATCACATTTTCTTTGAATGTTCATCGTATCTATGCTTGCTAATTTCTTGCATGTGCATCTGCTTTTTTTTTTCCTGGCCGACACTGCTTCAGGTTCTTATATTTATTAAGGATATGCCAAACTTATCTAAAACAAAAGAAAAAAGCATTTTCTTTCTCATTATTTGCTGCTTTAACTGGAGAGAAATAAATTACAGGAGATTCATCGGATGAATTGGAGTTCTGCCTTAAAGGCTTCCTTCTACCATCTCTCTGATTTTCATAAGTTTTGCTTCTTCTAAGTTATCTATCTCTTGGAGGCTTCTACATAGTGGACGATGACAGTCGAGAATGAATCATATTTCGAGTGTTACAATACTAATTATTTTGAACGCATTGTCTTTTTAGATCGATTTTTCTTTTTCTTTTTGGGTTCCCTCCCACCGTATGGTCTTGGGTAACCTGAGAGGTTGTTTTGCATCGAACAAATTTGTTCTAACTGAAGATATCCTTCTACTCTTTAAGTCCACCAGCTTCTAAGTCTTTAAAAGTTCTCTCCACTCTGAAACGTTATCTTTTGCTTGCTTTCTTATGCTGTAATTTGTTTCATTTTCACAGTTCTTTTTTGGCCTTTTTTGGCTTCATGTAAATCAATTAATGTGCTTTTCTCTTCTTTTTGGGTAATATATATGTGGGCTTCTGCCCTCAATTTCTCAAAAAAAAAAAAAAAAAATTAATACATATGATTCATATGAATATGTATTTAAATTTATGATTAAATTCATTTAATATTAAAAACATATAATATTTATGTAACAATTAACTTGTAACACAACTCTTCCTTACAATACACCCATCTTTACAAAAAACATAATTTAAAATCATCACTGTGGAAGTATTATTTCAGACTGTACAAAGTTTCCATAGGCATTAATTGAGAGGTCCATAACATAAAAAAAATAAATAAATAACAAATTAAACAATTAAAATAATACATATTGAATGCGGAAGAATTTAATTAATTAATTGTGCTAATCTGTTTAATTAAACTATAATTCATTACTAATGCCCAGCTTATCACTGGTGACCTTTAACTTCGGGGTTGAAGTCTCTACTAATTTTGTAGCAGTAATCATATTTTCTTCTTCATTTTTTATTTTTTCCTCTCCATTAAACAGAGGCTTTAGCGTCGTGTCCAGCACCTCCACGGCATCATCAACCTGATTAAAAAAATATATGTATAAATTGATGGAATAGTATACAAATTATTGAAGTATTTTGTAAATTTTACTTTATTTTTTTATTTATTGTCTTTCAAATGTTGAATTAAGTCACAATATTAAATATATATACAGGGAGAGTAATCAAATGAGCCCTAAATACATTTATTTCTGCAGTTAACTTTTTGACGACTTGAAGAAAAGGCCTTGACAACATATGAAGCCTTCTAATTCTAACGAATAAAAACGGTTTTCAATTAGATATGTTATTTGAAAGAGAGTTTATTACTTTGCCGAGTCCGGATGCAGTACTCTAATAATATAATACATAATTATTATATATTAACTGTAAAATATTTTGTATTAAAGTATATTAATTACATAATAATATATAGTATATAAACACAATAATAGACAACAATTCAGAGTCAGTATATATCACTTTATAGTCAGTATACAACAGTTATATATCTGTATATTGATTATACGATATTACGTTATCAGTTTTGAATGTAAAGTTTACATCCAAACTCCACACTCAACAATCTCTCTATGTGAAAATATAATACAATTGAATATTAGAGGAAAAATCCGTCTGATTTTATGCTATATAAATAAAAATAAACACGACATGTCTCATTAATGATACTAAATTAATACTTCATAAAATAATGATAGTGAATAGAATCATATTTGATATGACACTTAAAATATTAGTAGTCAAAGCACGAATCTTGATGTTAAAAGCAAGCTGATCCGAAGTTGAAACTGGTCGAGATCAAGCTCTCAAAATATCCTTAGAAATTTTGGGATATAAAATCCTAAATAGCTCTCAAATATGAAGTGTTTACAAATCGAAGCCCTCGACGAAATGGTTCCAACAAGCCAAAGATCTTACACGACTTCATTTGAGTATTCAAATGCACGAAATACATCATATGATCAAGGGATTATTTTGAGTCTGATAAAATGGAGAGACGGGTTTGTGATTCTAAGACGCTTCTCCTCATATAAAGCCTCATTCCTCATCGAGGAGGAAGGAGAATGAGGCAGCAAGAGAGAGCTCTAAAGATCCTCAAGACACCGTACCACTGACGCCAACCACCGCCGCCACCGCTTATCGCCCGCCATCACATCCTCATGCCGTCGTCCATTGTTGCGACATCATCACCACTATCGTCATTATCGTCAACATCGCGTCAACATCGGCATATTAACTTTGCTAATGTCGCCGTCAACTTTTGCCAACATCATCGCCCATTTCTCATATATAATTGTAATCCCAGACGGAAGATCTTGTACTCAAAGAGATACATAGTGAAGTTTTTCTTGGCCCGTGATTTTCCCTCTTTTGAGGTTTTCCAATAAAAATTGCATCGTTTTTTAAATACTGTCTACTAAAGATAAGACGTAACTTTACTATAACTGGTTTTCTAGCATGCAACAATATTCTTAAGTAGAATTGAAGTTTTTATGCATAAGGATATAAATGATCTTTCTTGAATCAAGATTTGGATTGATAGACATATCTTTAAAATTTTAAATTAAGATTGGATTAAATAATTTTGAACCGAATTAGATCTGATATATGGAATTAGTTTTCAGAAGGTAGCCTTCATACGTTAACTGGCAAGAAATTAAATGGTTTAAAATGACACAAATACAAAAGATATGAATGTCAACTTAATTAATTAAGATAATGGGATAATTAGACTACCTTTGTAATGAAAGTCTCGGTAATCTCGGCTTGCTTGTCAACGAAGAAAGCAATTTTCTCCAATCTGATAGCTGCCTCCTTTAGACTTGATCCATCAGGAAGCGCTTCTGCAATGCCCTCCGCCAGCTTCTCGGTCACCTCCGCCACCATCTCCACCACCTCCGCCACCTCTTCCACCGTCTTTGTTATATCTACATAAGTATTTATAACGTACAACCGGCAATATTAATTAATTATATATTTCTATCATCAACAATTTATTTAATTAATTAAAGGTAAAGTACTCATGTAATGAAATAATTACCCTTTATCCTGAGAGCCTTCCTGCAGAATGGTATGGCGAGGAGAACTATGGATCCCAACACCAACTTCGCCCTGAAAGAAAATACTAACTAATTACTACTGCTAATAAGAAATAAAAAAAAAGGAAACAAGCAATAATATTGTAATATATTTCTTTTATTTTGGATTAATATTAATATTACTCACCATGTTGGGATGTTGGCTGCAGAGATAAACATCAGTTTTGTCCAGAAGCAATACTCGTTGGAGCTAATGAGTTCTTATCACCGGAGCTTACGAAACTGAACAAATATTTATATATGTAATACAGATACGATTCAATCAGAAATTAACATTAATAATTAGTAAAGCCGAACTTATTCTGTCATGAATATCATTACAGTACAAGAAGATATTAATTAAAGTTAAGAATTAATCAAACAGGATAAACATATCGATTGCATACATGGTGACTTCATCATTAGATTGCGGTGTAGGTTCGGTCTTCGCTGACTCCATCTCTGAGATAATCAGTCGGCAGCGACGGCGGCGTCTGTGGTGGCAGCTGCTCGACGGTAATGAGATGATAGGTGGGGAAGGAAGCAGAAAGCTGTGATTTGATCGAAGGTGATTTAAGCTTGAGGATGAGTTGGGAAGCAGAAAGCTGTGATTTGATCGAAGGTGATTTAAGCTTGAGGATGAGTTGAAGGAGAGGAGAGAATTACAGGCCATATATAAAAGCAGCTGAATTTAGATCATCGAAGGAATAATTGTATGGTTTGAGCAAAGGCTACTAATTCTTCAGCAAGTTCTAACAATAAAGAATTACCTAGCTCGATCAATCGTAATATAGACAGAATATATAGATGAATTGAATAGTTGAGGATCGATGTGGAAGCCTATCCTTATAAGTCATTGAAATCAAGAACACGTGCTCAAGTTGCATCTGCATGGAAAGTTCCAATTAATCAACACACGTTCCATATGAATAGTTTGCGCGTTGAATTATAAGGCGGGTCATATATGATGAGTTCGACCAGAATACAATTAGTTTTGCTCGAGTAGTATTAAACAATTTAAATCTAACCTATTTATTAAAGGTTAAAATTTTAAATTAGGCTTAATTAAAATTTTAATTAGGTAATTAAGCATGAAAAAAATAAAATTTAAAATAGTCAGCCTGCTCAACTGATTGATTGACGCGATTCGCGATAGTCACCCGCTTTAATTTACGGATGCTGAGCTAAATTTTTGTTTAAAATTTTTTGGCAAAATCGCAATATTTTGCCCATATCAGACTCATCTGGTGTCAAAATTGAGCGACCTTGGTATCGTTGGAAATGTAACAAAATTCCCATGACTTTCATGTTAACAAAAATATTCAATTCCAGCTTGGTAAGCCGCAGTTTTTGCAAACGCTCTAAAAAACTATGGTGCGGAGTTGAAAATTTTGGCACATTCACAAAATTTTACCCTATCGTACTCATCCAGTGTTGGAATTGAGCGAGCATAGTATCATTGGAAATGCAACAAAATTTTTCACGACTTTCATGTTAACAAAAATTTGTGATTATAGCCCGGTAAGCTGTGTTCAAACGCACAAAAATTGCAGTGTAGAAGAAGCAGAGCTCACTCGATAATTGTGTTGAGTGTTTTTTTTAATAATCTCTCTAATGAAACTCACTCCTTCAACTTCTATTACTTGAATTAATTTCTTATGGAGAATGGAAAAGCAGTGATGATTATGACTAACAATGGACAACTTGTCCTTGATTGATTCTTCCAGTCTCATAGTTATGAGTCATCAAGGGTGGTGAAGCTCCTCTAGTAATCAATGCCATTGCATTTGATCTTGAAGTTTGGGTAGTGAGAGTTTATTGATAACTATGTCGTGTTACTTTTCATGTTCAAAGAGAGATTGATGAGAAGGCTTCTTTCTATTCCTCCTTGATGGATTTTAATATGTGATAATAACTGTATTTTATGTAACTTCTATTCAAGGAGGTGATAACATGTCTGCATGGCTCAATTGTGTTGCCTTGCATTGATTTTTCGGTTCAAAGAGTTTGTCTTATGCTACATTTATGCTTATGCATGTATGCAGTTACATATGAGTCTCAAAGAGGTTGTCAATTATTTGATTTATTGCGTCTATTTTAACTCTTTTATGTGGTGCTGGGCAATATGGACTTATGAGCTGATTAATACTCTTTTTCTCCTCATGTGATTTTGTGCCTCCAAATAAAAGCTTATTTATTAATAGTTAACTTTGCAGGAGAGTTTCCAACGATACCATGCTCATTTGATTCCGAGACCAGATGAGTTCGATATAGAAAAAATTTTAATGCGCACAATAATTTTGGCATTTGTAAAAAGTAGTGCTAGAATCGTGTTGACCCTCGATTTTGCCCTTCGAAAACTAAGAGCCTCCGCCTCCTCTCTTGATCCGTCTCCCACAACCGCTCTCCCACTTTTCTCTCAGACGCCTCCCAATCCTCCCTCAAAATCGACGAAGCCCCTCTCGTTCACAAGAAGAAACTGAACAGAGCCCCTCTCATTCGCAAGAAGAAGTCGCAAGCCCTCGCTCGGTTCCATCTTGTTATCAAAATTTCCATTAGCATAAATCTTGCTCAAATCCCTCAGCCAAACAGTCCCTCTTTCCTTCCTTGCAAGCGATGAAAATCGAGAAAGAACTCTGTCATCATACTTGTTCCACCTAGTCTCTGACACTGTCCCATTCCCTTCCTTCCTCTGGGTTTAATTTAGATGCCAGAGTTTATCATTGTGGCTGATTATGAATGCATAAAAACATGTGAATGTGTATATGGTATATGTATATAATTCTTTTGTAGGTTTGAAGGCCTCGTCACGTTCATCAGGGCATGACGAAATAAAAATCGGCTGAGGTGTTTTAAAACACCGACCATCACGCTCATTAGGGCGTGACGGGTAGGTCCAAAAAAATTGTTAGATGGAGCCCCTTAAGCCGAAATGCTGCCGAAATTTCAATTGAAATTTGGACTTAGAAAAAAAAGTGAGCAGAATAATTGCATATATGTTTGCTTTTATGCAGGTGATTGAAGGCCTCGTTATGCTCATCAGAGCATAACAGAATTGAAATTCGACCGAGGTTTTTCAAAACACCAACTGTCACACTCATCAGGGTATGAAGAATAGGCCAAAATAGTTCTGATGTAGCCCTTTACATGAGAATGATGCGAGAATACTGCTAAAATTCTACAAGATTTTGGATTAAATTTTAGACTTAAAAAAAGTGAAGAAGAGAAAAGAATTAAAATTCATCTAAAAGACCAAAATATAATAAACTAAAATGAAATTTAAATATATTAAATTGAAAATTCTAACAAGACAAATAGAAAGATGAATATAAAATTGAAATAAAAAAGGGGGAGATTACAATGAGCTTCAAAAGGACTTGAACCAAAAGACTTTAATTTAACATTAAGTTAAATATAAGATATAAAGTCCTAAGAAAATTTATAAATCAAATTGAATGGGCATAACAAGTATTATTATCATATGAGAATATACTAAGTAAAAAAAATTAATTCATTCACTTAGTTTATAGCCAAATGAATGTTTGAGTTTATTGCTTTATAAATTGAAATAAAGGGAGTGTCCAAATAGAATACAAGTGAGGCTTGAAGCTAATTCCAAACTTATAAGAGACTTGCAATAAAATTGAAATTTGGTTATATGTGTTGGTCTTGATATGAAATTTAAAATAAAGTCAAATAGGGGTTGATCGCTCCTACATAAGGGAGATGAAGAACATGACTTATGTATTCACTAATGAACGATCTTTTCAATAAAGGTTGCTATTATCATAACTTATTCTAAGTGAACTAAGCATGATTTAAATTGAACGCAATCAAATTTGGAGAATGAAGATGAAGCTTGATAACTCGCCTACACTCTATAGCAAACTATACGGGTTAATGGTTAATTAGCTAAGAAGAATTAATTGAACTTTGTGGCATATGTGGATTATGTTGTATCATGTGTGAAAATGATTGAAAGAAAATAGGCCAAATGCAAACATAACTTTGAATTCATGTTATACTTAAGGGGAGGTTACATGAAGCTAGAAGGTAATTTTCAAATGAGATATAGCCCAAATCAAGCTCTAGAGTGGGATTTACAAAGAGCATGTCTTCTTACATTGCAACGTCTATTTTAAAATGAAAATATAAAACCAATTTCATGATTTAAAAATAAGATTAACTAAATTACTAAAACCCGCATGGGACCCGACACTACGCTGAATGGTTAAACTTAGTGTCTGAGGATGCTGCACGGGTTGATTCCTGATTTGGTCTTAGGACCGGGTCTGAGTTAACAAAACCTAAAAATTCAATTATTATAAGAATTTCAGCTTATTGAAACATCTGAGAAACTAATTCTATTATATAACAATATATCTGGTCCTCTATTATTAAATTAATAGAGTCGACAGTATCTGAAAAAATAAATTAAATGATCAAGCAAATTCATAAACCTCGATGATGGTTATGTTAAATAGAGATTTCAACCGGATGGGTTACTTTCATCAAAGTATGATTATAATTTCAAATAAAACTAACTCAAATTAAGTATCAATCAAAATGTAAAATTGAATATGTCATTAAGCTATTAATGTGTTGACCTCCATATATGTGCCATAAGTCAAATTCAAGCCTATAAATCAAATTCGACGGACTTCGTAGGTGGCAGTGCGCAAATTAAGGCTCAAAATGCACTAGACGTCACTGAAAATAGTCAAAATGATCTCCGATTGATGAACGGACTTCGCCGTCACATTCAGAACATCAAAATTGAACAGAATATAAATATTGCAAAATCTAACGAGCAATCGATTAAGCGCTTGAGCTATAAATGTGTCGGCGATGTATAGTCGAGGGAAGCTACGATGTTTGAACGATCTCCTTTCATAAAATTGATTGCACCGTTAGCTTTAAAAACATCAAAAATTATCAAATGAGACTATTCACGCTTAATTCGGATGAGTATGTGCAAATGTCAAATGATTTGAAGTGACAATGCGTAAATTGAGGCTGAAATGCACAGGACGTCACCAAAATCAACTCAAATGACCTTTAATCGATGAACATACTTTGCCATTGTGTTCAGAACGTCAAAATTAAAACACATAGGATTTGTTGAGTGCTATTTTCAAACTAAAGTGAAAATCAAATAAAATTTATAGAGGTCTTCACTATTACTAAATAGCCTATTAGTAAGCATGATTGAGACTTCTTACTGAATTTAAAGGAAGTACAACAACTTGTATGAGTGAATATCAAATTTGAATGTTGAATTTGCAAAGATCTAATAGGTCTTTAATGAGCATAAGCCAACCATTGAAGTTTAGAAATTCTATGAATAAAAAAATACAAGTAAAGATACAATCTTGATATGCGATTCTTAACAAACGAGAAGGTGATGCTTTAAATTCTACAAAAATTATAGGGCTTCCTTCAATAAAAAATTATGAAATTTCATTATAATTATGATTTTTAAAATCAATGATTTCATTAATTAGATGAAATTATCTAAGCTATAAATAAGTGCATGTGCTCGGACATGGAGATTTAAAGTGTAAATTTTAATGTCTGAAAAGGCTGCGCAGGCTAAGTTAGAATTAAATGAAAATATAAAACCAATCTCATAATTTAGAAATAAGATTAACTAAATTACTAAAACCTGCATGGGACCCGACACTACATTGAATGCTTAAACTTAGTGCGAGGATCTTCGGGTTAATTCACGATTTGGTCTTGGATTGGGTTGATTAACAAAACCTAAAAATTCAATTATTATAAAATTTGCTTATTGTCGAAGCTAATTCTATTATATAACAATAGATCTGATCCTCTATTATTAAACTAATAGAGTCGACAAGATCTGAAATAATAAATTAAATGATCAAGCAAATTCGTAAACCTCGATGATGGCTATGTTAAATGGAGATTTTAACTGGAGGGGTTACTTCCATCAAAGTATGATTATAATTTCAGATAAAACTAACTCAAATTAAGTATCAATCAAAATATAAGATCGAATATGTCATTAAGCTATTAATGTGTTGACCTCCATATGTCTGCCATAAGTCAAAGTCAAGCCTACAAATCGAATTCGACGGACTTCGTAAGTGGCAGTGCGCAAATTGAGGCTCAAAATGCATTGGACGTCACTAAAAATTATCAAAATGACCTCCGATCGACGAACAAACTTTGCCGTCACGTTCAAAATATTGAAATTGATCAAAATATAAATATTGCAAAATCTAACAAGCAATCGATTAAGCGCTCAAGCTATAAATGTGTGTCGGCATATATCGAGTGAAAACTATAATGATATCCAACAACCGTTCATGATATTGATCACACCGTTAACTTTAAAACATCAAAAACTATTAAATGAGATTGTTCACGCTTAATTCAGATGAGTCTATGCAAATATCAAATGATTTGAAGTGACAATGCGCAAATCGAGACTGAAATGCACAGGACGTCACCAAAATCAATTCAAATGACATCAGATTGATGAACGAACTTTTCCATTGCATTCAGAATGTCAAAATTGGTCAGATATAGATATTGCACAACTTAATGATCAACTAATCAAGCCGTCTGTATCTTTTGCGTATATAGTCGGGGCGAAGCGGCAAGATCTCATTCCGCAAATTGATTGCCGTTAGCTTTAAAACATCGAGAATCATTGAATAAGACTATTTACATAATTTGACAAGTGCATTTCAAATGTGAGGTCGAAAGTGACGCGCATTTTGAGTGAAATTAATCAATTTGGCCCGACTTGAATCAAACGATATGATCATGAAGCAGTTACACCATTGCATTCAAATATATATAATTATATTGATATATATATATATATATATGTGAGTTTAGATAAACTTCACATTAAAACCGTTTATCAATTTAAAATTTATTTAAAATCCTAAATTACCCTCCCCATTAATTCCCCCCATTTTGGTTTGGTGGTTATAAAAAAAAAAGAAGAAAAGAAACATTCCTCTCCTTTGTCTCAATTTTTTCCCACTTCTTTTCTAGGCTTCTTCCACTCCCTCAACCATAGCTTCCTTCATTTCCCCGTTGACTCCTCTGTGATTCCTTCTCCTCTCAATCTCCTCAGATCCCTCATTTTCTCGACGTCATGGTCATCTTGTACCTTCCCGTTCCATTCAGCCTCGCAGCAAAACCTCCGCGCATCCTGCTGCAAGCCCGCCGCACTCAGCTGCTCCACTCCCCGCTCACATCCACAACCCACATGACCAGCCTGCACTGCTGACCCACAGCATCCATTAAACCCGGTGGTTTCTGTTGTTCATTGCTATCCTGTAACATCATTCAGTGCCATCCGTGTAAAATCATGGTGGCGTCGTTTTTGAGCACCTGTAGCAGCTCGACCCTGTCCCCGCTCGCGTCACGCGCCCTTTGTTCCGTTCTCGGGGCCCATTTCCTCCTTCCGTTCCTGCGAATCTGTAAGCATTTTCCTTCCTGCAACAAACCTGCTGCGGGGCGTTATTCTCTACTTCTGCCCACAACTCCAATTTTCTTGCCAAATCGAGAAGAACATATATGACAAGCCAAAGATGGAAAGAATTCTGTCCCGATGTAGGAAATCGTGGGATCAAAATTTTCCAGACATTAATTTATTGGAAGAGAGTGATTGAAATTAAGATGTAATTTTTTAACAGATGGAATAAAAGATAACACTTCTGAGATTTTGTCCTCATTTGTGAGGACTTTGGATCTAGTTCTAGGTTTTATAGTGCAAACTAGTTAATTACCTCTCATATAGAGAGAACTTTGATTATTATTTAGATCACCAAATTAAAAAGTGTATAGTAGCTATGTAGAGTTTTAGCATTTAAGATTTATAAAATTTATCATTTTTAAACGATGGTTAATGATACTAAAGATCATCGTGGTTTCATCATCGAATAATAGCGGTCCACACTTATGAGGAGATTCGTAAACCCAAAATTCTTGCTAAACATAGGTTACATCGTCAAAATTTTGTAGATTAGTGTTTGTCTAAGACTTAAGTCTAATTGAAGGATATTTTTAATCAAATATACCATGATTCATCAATAGAGTCATTGAGCATAAATCTCTTGATCATAATATAATAGAGCCCAAACCACGAATAGACTCTTTCTTTGTAAGCTTTCATCTTGGAATTTCAAAATCGAGGATAGACTCACACTTTAAAGATTGATTAATGAACATAGTAAACACTTGATATTGACTTCTTTGTGAGCTAGAGTTTTCTTAATTTATGAGATAAATAGTTTAAGGTGGATGGATTGAGTTTGATTTAATTAGTGATAGAGTTTCATTTAAGTGAGCTTGAAATTGATTAATTAAAATATGTTTAGAGCTTTAGATCTGTCACTTTTAAAATAATATTAGATCTACTATTACTCAGAATCAATTTCTCAATATTTCATTGATTTGAAACTTTTTTTATATGTTTTAAGATTTTGTTAAACCCAATCTGACTAAGCAATAACAAATACATCCTGACACTTGAATTTAAGCATTCACAAGTGTTGAGGATCATGTTATAACAGATAATTTTACTAATTATGATTTAGTTGATTTTGAAAATCATAGTTTAAATAAAAGTTCCTTAATTTTGATTAAAAATCTATGATTTTATAGATTTTGGTTTAGTATTGATGTCAAGAGTTGGTCTACAAAAGACATTTTGATTTAGATTGTAATTTAAAATATTACTTACACTTAGTTTACTTGTTGAGTTTTTATAATTCTCCCAATTTGATTAAGTTCAATTTACATCACTTTTGATAGGTTATGCTCATTTCAGTGTTTATTATTTTTAGTCTCGTGTTTTGTCTTCTAATCACCTCCATATTATATAAACACTAAATCAATTTGGATTCATCAACTTTAAGTTTATTGTAAGTTTGATAGTTTGATATTAGTCTCAAATTTATTAAAAATTTTAATTTTGAAATTTACAAGAAAGAACTCCTCTCAATTTAAGCCATGATAATTCATTAAAGTTTATGAGTTTAATATTAGCCTCCCCAAATTTTACTTGTATTTTAAATATGTGTTCTATTCTTTTCAAAATTATCTTTAAGTGTTCTCTCCCTATTTCTCTTTGATTTAACATTTATCTTCATATTTATCATATATTCTTTTATTTGACTTAAATTTAGGTAATTTCCATTTGAATTTGTTTAAGTCTGATTTTAGTAAATTTATGACTCCAAGCGATCCCGATCTACCAATGTGGCTTACTAGGTATGGCCTCTTGAGCATGGTGAAGCGTGTATTAAATACCAGCCAGTTTTATCTCATCTCCTCTTGAGCACACCAAGGCCTTCAAACTTGAAGAAGATAAATCAATATCTATTAATTCCCCTTAAGTCAGAAATTAGACAAAATTTTGGCAGCATTTCTTCTAGGGGAAGCGACATCTAATGGATGTTGGCTTACTCAGTACGCCCTCTTGAGCATAGCGAGTGGTGTCTTGCAACACCACAATTGATTTTCATCTTGTCGTGCCCTCTTGAGCACAACGAGGCCTTCAAACCTGCAAAGAAACACAAGCATGTATATATATATTCACATTCATAGATCTCACATGTTCTGACTCATTTTTGGTGCGCTGCAATGCTCGATAAGGGAACAAGGTTGGGTATCCTGAAAACCAAGGGAAGAACCCCCCTCTTGACAGTGTTGCTTCTCCGGTTGTGGCGAGCCAAATTTGAGGAGGTAATGTGAGGAATGCGACGTCAGAAATTGAAAGAAGAATTTGCCTCTTGATGATGTTCTTCCCCAATTTTCAGCGAAGCGAAAATTGGAAGGATAAAGCGAGGAGTATGACGTCGAAAACTGAAAGAAGAATCTCCTCTTGACGATGTTCTTCCCTGGTTTACGGCGGAGCAAAAATTGGACGGGTTATGCAAGGAATGCGACGCTGAAAACCGAAAGAAGAATTCGCCTCTATGTAGAATGAATCATTTCGTAGAGTATATCTTTATCACACCATTATTTTGTTCTGTAGCACCTCTGCATTTTGAAAGTATGGGGGTGAAATAATAACTGCTAATTACTAATACACATCTTTCACTTTTACAAAATGGATCTATAAAGCATTCCTTTCACCGTTCAGCTAGGTCATGGTGCGAACATCTACCTAGCTAAAGCCGTCATCAACATAGGAGATGTCGGGGCTACCATTCAATTTGGTAGCATGAATTTTCCGGCTATCATAGCTGCAACTCTTAAAGTACCCATCCGTGGTATATTCGTCCGAGGCCATGCTGGAAGGCCTCAAGTTATTGAAGCTCCTTCTAGCCATGTGCACCAACTAGTTCAACAACCAACCACTGTCAAGGAGTTCTCCCGATAGAGAACTTCAGTTTTTAAAATGCTAGGTCAATCTGAAGCTCCCATGACAAAAAGAATCATCAAGGGGAAAACTGTGTCTTTAATTCCTCATGGTACAACTACTGCACCGATTGAACCTCTTATACTAGGAAAGCATGATCATGAAGCTTCCTCATCAGGAAGCAAATTAACCAGAAGATAGAGAAGAAGGAGAAATGTTGAGCTGAGAGCTCAACAAATCCCCTTTGAATGACCCAAGTGAACAAGCAATACTGCCGCTAGAAGCGAGTATCCCTACCCACAACAACTTTGACAACTTAAAGTGGGTAAAGAGGAATAGCTCTAATGGTGAAGTAAATCAATATTTCTGGAAGAACCAATCATGTCAAGCCTACCCAGAGAGGAGACAAACACCGCTTCACCGTGATACACAAAGTTCTTAAAGTAACAAGGGAGGCCTAATGAAAGAAGATTTCAAGGCTGCAGATGAAAATAGTGAAGCTCCACCAAGAAAAGTTGCCTCTTCTAGTATCAATAGCCCAATATGCTTTGCATGGTGAGCATCGTGACACTTGGACTGGGATCTAAAATCCACCGCACCCTGAAAGGATAAGCAAATATGGAGGCCAAGACCGTAATGAAGTTTTGAAGAATGGAAGAGGTGATCGATACATATCCAGAAATCCACCTTAAAATCAACTCATCGGCGGATACCCAAAAGAAGGGATATCATTGATGAAATACATGATGACACCCTGAGAATCTTCTGGGATCCCATCGTCGAATGCCACCCCACAAGAGAAGGTTGACTTTGATTTGAGAAGAAGTAGTTTTTCACATTGTAGATCCACCGGAAATGTTGATCAAAGTTGTACATGGTGAAGTTAAACAAATGATGAAGGAAGAGTCCACAAAGCATAAGGATATATTATCTACCAAGATGAAGAAGAAGCTGAAGAAAATGAGCGTTGGCGGTTGGAACCAACACGCTTATAATGATTGAAAACAAAAGCTCGCACAAGGTAGTCGTTCTTCCCTAAAATGAGTGCGAGCAACAACAAGAAAGAGAGACTACGATGACGCATCTAAAATGGAGGTCAAAGAGTCAAAGATAAGATTGCATACTTGGTAAATAAAAATGAATGATATGATGGTACAAATGAACATCATGATGGAGATGTTGCAGAAGAATATCACATCAAGTGCAACACCTATTTTGTCTGCTAATCAACAGATAGTTAATAATACAACTTCTATACCACCAGCCAATGTGGTACCTCAAGCTCTACATATGGCATAAGGAATGAAGTTCCCACTACCTCCAAAAAAATAATTCAAAATACACGGAATGGTACAACCGCTGTAAACTAGAAATGATAACAATGAAAAGATAAAGGGTCATAGCCTAAAAGCCGGTGAGTAAGTGTCACCCTAATGACCAAGATAATAAAGGTTACTGAAATTAAAAATTTAATACTCGATTGATAATCCAAAGCAACATTTAGCCCAATTTAAAGCTACTTGTGGTAATAGAGGAATATGCACTACTTTTTTTGCCAATCTCAAGAATTTCAACTTGCGCAATGCATGCAAATGATTCGCTTAAAATATTTATTGAATTAGAGATATTTGTGAAGAGGTTCTAAACCCAGAAAATCACAATCTTGCCTTGATGAAAGGAGAAAAGATGAGTGACAAATTCATAAGTCATTGAACCTAAGTGAGCAACAATTGAAGAAGAACATGCTGATCCAATTAATGGGCAATATGGATGATAAAATGACACCATTTCTATGTATGGCATCGACAACAACCTGATTCAATAGGTGGCTAAATTTGAAAAGTAATCTAAGTTTGAAGTCTATGTGATAAAGCAAAGAGAAACAAACCTTCGACTCAAGAAGAAATGAAAAATTCTTATAGCTCAAATGGTGAAAAGATATACAATGTGGATAAAGGAAAACATGTATAATGATGATAAGAGAAAGAAGCTATTATTCTAATCCACCAAAATTAAAGGTAATGACAAACACTTTTCCAAGTGGTGGAGCCAAAACAAGCAACAAGAGATGATGAATGCGGCCATCTCTCTAAGGAAAAGATGAAAAATATTCCAAAGAAGGTGGCTAAATTATTTTGGCAAGTAGCCAAAGGGTCTACGCTACTAAA
Organism: Cymbidium sinense; assembly: GCA_021442155.1. Taxonomy (NCBI): domain Eukaryota; kingdom Viridiplantae; phylum Streptophyta; class Magnoliopsida; order Asparagales; family Orchidaceae; genus Cymbidium; species Cymbidium sinense. The sequence continues at coordinate 27,906,718 of CM038218.1, forward strand.
TTAAAAGTCCTAAAGAAGTTTGTCCAAATTACTATCCCTATCATCGGATCATCCATCAAGATGTTATGTTCAAAGATTAAGAAATGAAGTATCAATGAGGTGAATTTACACTATCCAACGTGTTCTAGTCAACCCAAAAAGAGAGTGGATGATTATGTCTTCCGATCATCCAACAAAGACAAAGAGAGAAATCAATTTAAGAATGAGAGTCTCCAAAAGAGAAAATGTCAAGTAAAAGACGCCCTAGTGTTAAAAATCACCACTTGAACCTATATTGACTTAAGAGAGATGCCTAAACCAAGTATTTGGGCTTCTCAAAAAATATTCGATAAGGCTACTTTATCACAAGATGAAAAAAGTCTACTAAATGCAAACCCTCATAAATCAAAAAGAAGAAGAAGAAGATCAATAATAACTACAACTCAAGATCATTAACAATCTAGAGGAGTATCAAAATGAAGACAACCATTTAGGCTTGCAATTCATGCCTAAACTTTGCATTTGAATCAAATGAAGAAGATAATGGTGAATCTTATCTAGTATACAATCATCACAATGTCGATATTCTTCAACATCACTTCAAAATGAAGGGAAGTACAAACTTGACCAACCCATCAAAATTTTTATCAAGAAAGCAAGAAGAGCTGAGACAATGTCTAATTTTGTTTAATGACTCAATGCAAGATAATAATATTTAGATGAAGATCTATCGGAGAAGAGTCATCGATATCATTATGAAATGATGTTGAAAAAAACAAGTCCTTTGACCAATCTAGAATAAGAAGGAACTTGAAGAAACTATCTTCGAAGAATCTGAAAGATAAGGTGATTCAAGAGAAGTGATAAAGTCTTATCACCTTCATCAAAGAAGAGAAATGCAAATAAAGATAAAGGCAAACAAATTAAAGTCAACAAGGATATTAATCCCAAAAATATTAGGATAAACCCTAAATCAAGTGAGAAGATAGATTATAATATTCTATCATATTTGAAAGATCACGACAAAATGGTGCTCTCTTGATGTCAAAAGACCTCCGAAACTTTGATACAAGCTCTCAAAGATCCAGAGTTATGAAGCTTACTTTAAAAAAAAAATGCATGACAAAATTCAAGATCTCAAGATCACATTTTTTTGAAGAAGATCTTATGTTGGGAATGGATCATAACCGCCCTCTTTATATTACAGAGTGATGACATCTCGATCAATCAATATTGATTGATCCGTGTTCTTCTATCAATCTTATGAGTCTAAAGGTATTAAGAGGATTATCACTTGATATCCAACATCTTGGAGAGATAAGTTGATGGTTCATGGTTTCAATGAAAAAGTAAAACTGGGTTCTTTTATTCTCCGCTCAAGTTCGGATTTATATACAAAGCCAAGTTTCATGTAATCGACATACATCATTTAGAGCTCTCTTAGGTCGGCCGTGGTTGCATGAGTATGGCATGGTCCCATGAACTATGCATCAGTGTATGAAGTATTTGAAAGATAGAGAAGAATTCAGAATTCACGGTAACCTACAACCATTCTTCGTCAATGAAGCAAAGATCTATGAAGATGTAAAGTATTTCATCCTCAAAGAGCCTAAGCTAACAGAGCCTCTTGAAGTATCCACTTAGAACTAAAAAAGCAATTTTAAAGTGAAAGAGTAAGCGAGTAAGAAAGAAGGCCGACTCTCCTTAAAGCACTTGATTCTACACCTAAGTCAGAAAATCGTTCCTCATTTGGGAAGTGACACAAAGAAGAAGGATATATTCTAACCTAAGGGAACTTATAAGCTTTCAAGAAAAGTAGAGTATGAATAAGTTCTGATTCTGCATAATTTTGAATATACTTATGGAAATAGAGTCGCATCAAGGAGGATAGCTCACTTGGTAGAGTCGATGACTCACTCAAAATTATACCCATCCCTCGTGTTTCAAAGAAATCACTCTGGAGGTAATATTGAAGAATTGCCGTCGTTGAGTGAGAGTGGCGGAACAAGAACTCTATTTTACAAATTTGAAGAGTCTCAACCTCAAGATTTTGAGCAGCCTACTCAACATAAAAAATCTAATGAGATAGTACCAATAAGAATACCAATATACTATCCACAAAAATTACAAAGAATGATGCATAAGCTTGGAATTCATATTAGAACTACTAAACATAGAACCCAAATCTTTAACAAGATGTGGAGCCAAAGAAGTCCTCAAGCATCGCAAAGAAGTGATAAGTTTAACACTAAATGTTTGGGGTTCATCCACAAATCTCATCAAAATAGAGCCTGTTATAATATAATAGAAGCTGAGATCGAGACTCATAGTGATGAAGAAGATGATTCCCATGAAATTCTTCTTAAAATGATGAAGAAGTAGAAGCCAAGCTACACCAAGAACTTGAAGATGGTGGACAAATAATTACTATGGATGAACTTAAAGAAATCAACTAGAGTGAGGATGATCCTCCAACTTTCATCTCGCCTGATGAGAAAGTTGAAGAGCTAAAATGCTACTTTGTGAATTCGGATTTTTGCCTGACATATTCGAAATGCCGCTTATCTCGATGTAGCAATTCATAAACTAGCTATTAAACCAGATGCCAAATAAGCTCCTAGCAAAATGAGAAGATTGAAGAACAAGTAATTGCAAAACTAAAGTTGATCAAGTAGGTTTCATCCGAGAGAGAAGTAAGATTGATAGCCAACATTATCCCAAGAGAAGAAGAATAGCTAAATCCATCTCTGCATTAGCTTTCAGGGCCTAAATAAGGTGTGCCCAAAAGATGACTTTCCGCTTCCAATATCAGAACTACTAGTGGACAACACCTCCAACTATGACATGTTCTCATTTATGGATGGATCATCGGGATATATTTAAATCAAGATGATGCTTGAAGATGAAAGACATACATCGTTCATAACACCTATTGGTATATATTGCTACACGGTCATGCCCTTTGGCTTGAAAAATGCTAGAGCTACATACCAAAGAGCCATGACGCATATTTTTGATGAGTTGATTTATCAAAAGGTGGAATGTTATGTCGATGATTTGGTGGTGAAAAGCTTAAACCGTGAAAACTACTTTGAAGACTTGAGAATTGTATTGGAGAGAATAAGAAAATATGATCTCAAGATGAATCCTCTAAAATGTGCCTTTGGGGCATCCTATGGAAAATTCCTAGGGTATATTGTACATCACAGAGGTATTGAAATTGATCCTACTAAAATCAAGGCAATTGTGGAGATGTCTCCACCAAAAAATTTGTGTAAGCTTCGCATTCTTTACAAGGATGCATTCATCCATGATTCATATCAAACCTATCGATGTCCAACCATTTGCAATGTTGATGAAGAAGGATGCTCCATTCAAATGGGACAAGGAGTGCCGTGAAGCCTTCAATAGCATTAAAAGCTACTGTTAAATCCACCAATCCGCATTTACTGGAAGCCCCTCATTCTATACACATGTTAGAAGAGTCTCTTGGAGCATTGTTGTACAACACAATGAAGAAAGCAAAGAGAAGTCTTTATTATATCGAGACCGATTAGAGTAAAATGAGATACGATAGAATCTGCTTAACATTTTAGTCCAAAAGCTTCATCATTATATGTTATCTCACAAGATTACCCTATCTCAAGATCGATCCATAAGTACTTGATGATAAGACCAAGCAGTCGCTTGGCAAGATGGGCGTATTTTCTACAATTTGATATCACATAGAGAAAGTAGTGAAGAGACAAGTCGATTTTCTAGCGCACATCCTATCCTCTAATGATGATTTATCTTATGAGCAAATTATGCTCATTCATGAAAGAAAAAAATCATAAATTTGGGAAATATACTTTGATGAAGCTTCATCGATCAAACATGTCCAACATCTAAATTTCCCAAGAGCAAGAGTAGGAATCGACATCGTCTTCATAACAAAAGAAGGAGGGATAATGAGACATTCATATGGATTGACCGAACCGAGAACTAATAATGAAGCTAAATATGAAGTATTAGTGTCTGGAAGAAGTTATTTTCATAGGCATTCAAAACTTGCATATTTTGGTGATTCTCACTTATTATAAATCAAGTACTTGCATCTATAATTAATAAGCTTGAGTTAGCTTTCTATCACAAGCGAAGTTCTTGCTTATGAAGCATACCAAATATCACTAACTCGTATCTCAATCCAAGAATAGCAAAGTTGATTACTTAGCAAAATTAGCTAAGGAGATGACAAGTATGAATGGTGATTATGTCATGATCGACATATTTACTCGATGAGTTCTAGAGCGAAAATATCAATCCTCAGTGTAGAGATTATAAACCAACCCAATAGGATGCTTGTTGCTTCTCATACTCCCCAAAATCAACAATTGTATCCAAGAAGAGCTAAGAATTACATTACTAAAGCAAGGGGAAGCCTTTATTAGAAGAGTCACATGATTGGAGGAAACCCTTCATCGACTTTAAAGAAGGCAAATTATCAAATAATAAATCATTACTCAAATCGAGAAGAGAATGCTACGCTATGCTTTCATCAATAATACTTTATATCGTAGATCTTTTGAACAAATGTGACTACGATGCCTAAATATAGATGAAAGCATCAAAGTGGTGGTTGAAGTTCATGAAGGACTTTGTGGTGCATATCATCAGTCCCAAGATGGCGAAAGATCAAAAGGATGAACTATTGGCCATCTATGGTGAGAGACGTATTAATCATGCTAAGAAGTGTCATGAGTGTCAAGTACATGAATCATCCATCAACCTCCAAATCCATTACACCCAACAATAGCATTCACCATTCAAATGTTGGGGACATGTAATCCACGTTAGTTACCGCTTCATCAGCAATGATTGATTATTTCTCTAAGTGGGTTGAGGCTACTCCATTTAAAGAAGTTACTACTGACTGAGTGATCAACTTTTTCACGCATAATGTGATTTATAGATTTGAGTGCTGCGTCAAATAATTTTTGATAATGGAATAACTTTCAAAAGTGCAAAAATTTATAAATTCATCGATCGACACAAAATTGATTGGCGATACTCTTCAATATACAATTCAATAGCAAATGGTTTGGTAGAGGCCTTCAACAAGACATTAGTCAAGCTGCTCAAGAAAATTCTCACCAAAAATAAAAGAGAATGACATACCAAGCTAGTAGAGGCACTATGGGTGTATCAAACTACCTACAAGATTAAAGCCACTCCTATTCATTGGTATTTGAACCAAGTAGTTCTTCCACTCGAAGTTGAGTTGCCTTCACTTCGAGTAGCCATCCAATACAACCTAACTGAAGAGCAAAATGCTTGTTTAAGAATGGAGGAACTCGATGGGCTTGATAAAATTAGATTGCAAGCTCACCAAAATCTGGAAGTCAATTGAGCAAAGATGTCCGTGGGGTTTTGACCATACTGACTGAAAACATTCCAAAAGGAGAATTGGTCCCGTGCCGAGAAGCCAATTATTCATAATCAAAATTTGGTGGCAAATTTGAGCCTAATTGGGAAGGTCCCTTTTGTCATTGAAAAGTGTATCAAGGAGGGGCATACCAACTCAAAAGAGTGAAAGACCAATGCCGCCATTAATTAATCGACACTTGAAAAAGTATTATACATAATGACCACATTCTTGAGGTACAATAGAAATCGCAAGACAGGAGCATTTTTTTAGTATATCTATTTAGTCACATCGTTTCACAGAGATCCCTAAATAAATATACTCTCAAGATGAAAGAACTTTTGTGAAAATTTCCCTATTACACAGGGGGCATTTTAGATTTCTATATATATATATATATATGAAATCAATATTGTATGTTAAAATCCCTTTTAGAGTATATCAATTTAAATATTGATGTATTTACATTTTTTCATCTTTAAAATTCTCTTAAATGTGTTTTAGAATTCCCCCCCCAAGACGGGTATTTTTTTAGTTTATGTTAAGTTTATTTGAGTTGATATCGTGTCATAAGATGAAATCCTTGAATATATTCTGATTCAAGTTAACATCAAGCTTTACACCAAAATCTCTGAACATACTTATAATTGTCATTGCTAAGTTGCAGGTTCTTACAAGAATAAAAAGAATCCATTACTACGTAGAAAAAGATAGCCATAAATGTCAAGAAATTTTCTCACGATTTGCCAAATTGAGATCAAGTCAAGAACTCCTAGCTTCAATCAATTAAGTTAGAGAAATATCAACCTCAACATCCTGAACTTTAGGACACAGATGGGTTCTAAAGGTCGAACTCAACAAGCTTACAAATGACCGAGTTGCTGATGCTCTTGTCACTCAACAAGCCACAAGAAAAGGCCGCAGTGAAAGAGCCCCCATTCATCAATCTGATGACAATCACCAACCCACTACAACTTAAGTTGAAGACTTGAGTAGGTTTTAAAGGTCGAACTCAATAAGCCCAAATATGGCCGAGTTGCTGACGCTCTCCTCACTCAATAAGCCATAAGAAAAGGCAGCAATGAAAGAGCTCATACTCGCCCAATGACGATAGCTCAATCTCAAATCCATCCAGTGATTACAAGCAACCAGATCCAAGAGATATTTCTACTGATCGGTCAAGACAATATGAGGAAACGCAATTGGGCTACCTCAATCAATATATGCTTCGTAGAGTGATCTCAATTTATTCAAATGATCCGATCAAGCTCAAAGTACGATTAAAGCTAATCTCTCATCAAGTCCTCAAAAGCATAACAGGGAAGTAATTCCATAGTTCAAATAAAGCCACGCTTAACTAAAGAAATTTTATGGTTATTCATTGTTGTTACACATGTTGCTAGACTAATAACTCAATATATATAAGGTCGGGCCATCTATATGTACCCTTCAACAAATCCATCAAAATAGCAAGCACAGGTTCATGGAGTGCATACACCGACAAGTCAATAGGACAAATCGTCGTCCTTCATCAAGTCCGGCTGCTTAAAGCTAGACGTAAGGAATTTCAAATCACCAAGCATGATAAACCAATTTCCTAGCGGAATCCTTCATCAAAATAAATAAACCAATTCCTCCATCAAACCCAACCAAGCACGAAGCTAGGGTTGGAGGAAACTTAAATTAAAATAAAAGAAAGAGATCTTCAAGAAAGCCATTGAAGCAGATAAGATGGTGTAAGAATTCTTATCTATTCAAGTTGATTCGACAAATCGTCAATCCCATCATTTAGCATGTCCCAATAAGGCAAAGATACTAATGATAAATATTATCAAAGCTCGCTATTGCAATAAAATGATCCAAGTTCTATGGCCAGCCCAAATGGTTAATCAATTTTCAACAAACGTGACCCACTTCATGCACGAAACACATTTTTGACATTTGTTGATAAGTTAAAGTCGCTACAAATCAATTAGAGGAGCAAAATTGAGGCTCAAAATGCACGGACGCCAATAAATGGTCAAACGACTTCGATCAATTAACGAACTTCACCGTTTATTCGTAATGTTAAAATTGATCGTAATATAAATATTGCAAAATCTAATGAGCAATCCATTGCGCTTCTCAATATATCGACGCGCATATCGAAGGCGTGATGATGTCAATGACCTCCGATCACGTTAGCTTCAAAATATCAAAAACTATCAAAATTTCATCGCTTAATTCGATGAGTCTATGCAAATGTCAAATGACAAGTGACGCAAATATCAAAATTCATGATCTAATCAAAATCAACCTAAATGACCCATCGATGAACGGACTCGCCATCGATTCAACATCAAAATCAAGATATGATATTGCAAAACATAATCAACCGAAGTCATCAACATACGCATGCAAAGCAAGAGATCGCAAGCCAAATGATTTCCGCTCATAAAATTAATTACGCCGTTAGCAAAATATCAAATCTATCAAATAAGACTTCAATTCAAGCATAAGTGCAAATGTCGAGTTGTAAGTGAAGCGACGCATTTTGAAAATGATCCAATTGACGCCAAAATCAAACGGCTTCCAACGCAAACGAAATTATTTCAAACAAAATTATATTAAATGATATATATATATATATATATATATATATACTATGTGAGTTTACTAGTATAAAATTTACATTAAAATTATTTTATCAATTTAAAATTTATTAAAAATTCCTAAATTATCCTCTCCCATGCTCAACTATTTTCCCACTTATTTTCGATTTGGCTGAAAGAAGAAAAGAAAAAATCGTTCCTCTCCCTCTGTCTCCATTTTTTCCCACTTCTTTTCTCTAGGCTTGTTCCACTCCCTCAACCACAAGCTCCCTCCATTTCCCACGTTCGAAACTCCTCTGCATAGGTAATTCCTGCTCCCCTCTCAATCTCCTCCGTCCAGCACGTCCCACTACCTGGGCATCCCGCTGCGGATCGCTCCGCCACACCTTCTCATTCCGCCGTTCAATCCGCTCTGGCCCGCAAAACCCAAAAAACTCGCTCCAGCCCCGCATCCCGCCGCCTTCGCGCTGCCCGCAGCCCACGCTCCGGCTCGCCGTCCCAAGCCCAGACAACCCATTGTTCCGTGCAATCCGGCCTGCATCCCACGCCGCTGTTCTGCGCAAACCCTATATGCAGGCCCACTCCGCCGTTCCGCGCAGGTCCACTCCGCCGTTCTGCAAGCGCGCATCCCATTCCGTCGATGCAAAACTGCGCGCACGTCCCATTTCGCGCAAGCACCTGCAACCCGCGCTGTTCCGCGACTCGCCGTCCCACTCCGGCGCATCCTGCCGCACCCGCGTCCCATTCCGCGCTTCCGAAACCATTTCCTCCTTCCCACAGCGAGCAAATCTGATGCACGAGTCCGCTGTTCCGGCTCGTTCCTCCAGCCCGCAAACCTATTGCACGAGCCTGTTGTCCGCTTCTCTTCCCGCAATCCGCAACCCGTCTAATTTTTGCTTCGTCACAAACCGGGGAAGAACATCTTTTAATTTTCGCGTTTTCTCAGATAACCCCATAATTTTCGCTTCAACAAATCGAGAAGAACATCAAGATAATTTTCTCTCAATATCGATCTGCTTATCCTACTAACTTTCACTTCACACAAACCGAAAGAACATCGTGAGAAATTTTTCTTCGATTTCGCATTCTCATTACCTCCTCAAATTTACCTCACCGCAATCGGAGAAGAAACACCGTCAAGAGGCGGGTTTTTCTCTTGGTTTTCAGCAAACCCAATCTTGTTCCCTTATCGAGCATTATAGCGTGCCAAAAAATGAGTCAGAATATGTGAGATCTGTGAATGTGGATATATATATATATATATATATATATATATATATATATATATATATATATATATCTGCTTTCAGTTGTTTACGAAGACGATGAAAAAACCGATTGCAAGACATTGCTTACTCAAGAGGATAAAAGTATCTGACGTTAGATGTTCTCTGAAATATCGCCAAAATTTTATCTAATTTCTAGACTTACAAAAAAAAGGGGGAATGAATATATATTACATTTGTCTTGTTTTAGGTTTGAATGCCTCGTCATGCTTAAGAGGGTGCGACGAGATGAAAACTCGGCTGTGATGTCACAAGACACCGCTCGCTATGCTCAAGAGGGTGTATCGAGTAAGCCAAAATACCCTCGATGTAGCCATACCCGGGATGATGAGAGGTCTTTAAATTTAGACTAAAATTGACTTAAATAAATTCAAATGAAATTACCTAAATTTAAGTCAAACAAAAGAATATATGATAAATATAAGATATTAAATCAAAGAGAAATAAACTTAAAGAAAATTTTGGAAAGAATATAACATCCATTTAAAATGCAAATAAAATTTGGGGAGGCCAATATTAAACTCACAAACTCTAATTGCGATTCTCTATGACTTAAATTGAAGTAATGAGTGAGTTCTCTTTTCTTGTAAATTCCTTAAAATTAAACATGCTTTAATCAAAATTTGGGGAGACTAATACCAAACTCATAACAAACATGCAATAAACTTAAAGTTTAAGGATGGATCCAAATTGGGTTTAGTAACTCTTATACTGGAGGATTACGGCTAAAGCAAGAGTTTAAAAATAATAAACATTGAAATCGGCATAACCTATCAAAAGTGATGTAAATTGAACATAATCAAATTGGGAGAATTACAAAAACTCAACAAGTAAACTGCAAGTAATAATTTTAATCTAAATCAAAATGCCTTCTTCATCACCGACAAATTTTGTACAAGCAATTTAAAAGCGTACTAAACCAAAATCTACAAAAAACATAGGGCTTCCTTTAATCAAAATTTTAGAAACTTCATTCTAAACTATGATTTTTAAAATCAATGAAATCACTAATTAGGTGAAATTATCTAATTATAAACACCGATGACCCCACACTATGTCAATGCTTAAATTCAAGTGTTTGAAAGATCGCTTGTGCTTGCTGGGTTAGATCTAGTTAACAAAACCTAAAAACCTATAATAAAAGTTTTAAATCAATAAAATATCTAAGAAACTGATTTTGTCAGGTGATAGTAGATCTAATCTTCTATTAGTAGCTAAACGGAGTTGACATGATCTAAAGTTCTTAAACATATTCTAATTAATCAATTTTCAAGTAGCAATCTGAAACTGCTTAAAAGAAACTCTATCACTAAAAACTTAAATAAAACTCAATCCATCTACCTTCCACAACTATTTGGTGGAGGTGACAAATTAAGAAAACTCTAGCTCACAAAGGAGTCAATGTTAAATCAAGTGTTCTACTATGTTCACTCTCAATCAATCTCTTGCCGGTGACGGGACCCGTGTCCGATCGGCTGTGGCCAATAGGCTCCATATGAAACAATACGATCGAGTCCTCGATTGGGTGGTTTGGCCGTCGTGCCATTATATTACGATGATTATCGTACTGATGCTAAAGCTCGCCTTTGAGTTGTGAATCATTATACTTGATGTGGCAAATAACAACTGTCACGGTGTATTTAAGCCTATTTTGTTAGACAAACACCGCCTCAGGTCTACAAGGATTTCTTGGATAATGTAACCCATGTGTTGCTGATGAGGATCCTTGTGTTAAGTTGGGTCGATTACCTCCTCTGATTAAGTAGACTAGGGACCGCGATTGCCGGGATGAAGGAACTATAGGATCTAGATTGGGCACTTCATCATTCCCCCAACCATCAGATTTAAGTTGAAATGATAAATTTCATAAATCTTAAATGCTAAAACTCTACATACTACTACTATACTAATGCGCATTTCTAACGATCAGCCTTAATGAAAGTTCTCTCTCACTTATTTAGAGGGGTAATTAACTATAGGGGCTTGCGCCTATAAGAAACCTCAAACTAGATCTAAAGTCCTCACCAAATGAGGACAAAATCTCTAGGTAGTGTCTTATCTACTATTCCATCAGCCTTTTGAAAATTACACCGACACTTTCAATCACTCTCTTCAATTTTAATAAATTATCGAGAGGTCGATGATGAATTTTCAGAGCCCACATAATGGTTAAATGAAATTCAATCATTAAAAACTTAAAAGCAAAATATAACTCAATCCACCTTCCGTAAATAGTTTGTCAGATGTGATAAATTAATAAAACTCTAGCTGACAAAGAAGTGAAAGTCAAATCAAGTGTTATACTATATTCACTCTCAATCAATCTCATGCTAGTAAGGACATGACCCGTGTCCTCTAACTGTGTGGCTTGGCTAGTAAGCTCCACATATAATGCGATTCTGACCGAGTCCTTGATGGTTGGCCAAATGACACCATTATATTACGATGATCGAGTCTGTATGTTCTCAATGCCTCTGCCCATTGAGTTGTGAATCATTGGGTGCACCTGATAAGGTAAAAAACTCTTTATCAGCTAAGGTAGACTTAAGCTTGTCATCTCAAACAAACACCACTCCAAGTATACAAGGATTACTTAGATGACGTTACCTATGGTTGCTGATAAGGATCCTTCTATCAAGTTGGGTCGACTACCTCCTTTGACTAAGTTGACCAGGGACCGCAAACAGCCCGGGATGATGGAACCATGAGATCTAGATCGGACACATCATCATTCCTCCAACCATCAGCTTTAAGTTAAATAATGATGAGTTTCATAAATCTAAATTTAAAAACTCCACGTGCTACTACAAGTTGCACATTAAGCGACCTAATGAATAGCCTTAATCGAAAGTTCTCTCTCAGCATTGAGAGGGGTATTTAACTATAGATGCTTGCACATATAGGAAACCTGGAACCATATCTAAAGTCCTCACAAAATGAGGGTGAAATCTCTGGGTAGTGTCTTATCTACTATTCCATCTGTCTTATGAAAATTTCTCCGACACTTAAATCATACTCTCTTCAATGTAAGAGGTCGGTGGCGAATTTTTGGAGCCCACAAATCTCAGATTTTTGTTAACATGAAAGTCATTGAGAATTTTGTTGCATTTTCAATGATACCAAGGTCGCTCAATCCTGACATCAGATGAGTCCGATACGAGTAAAATTATGCGGCTGTGCTAAAAATTTTCAACTTTGCACTATAATTTTTGCGAGCATTTTCAAAATCTACGGTTTACTAGGTTGGAATTGTAGATTTTTATCAACATGAAAGTCGTGGAGAATTTCATTATATTTTCAACGATATCAAGGTCATTCAATTCCGACACCGAATGAGTTCGATGCGGGCAAAATACTACGGCTGTGCCAAATTTTTTCTTAAAAAAAAATGGACATGGTCGCGTTGAATAATCGACCCATTGATGTGACATCCACACGCACAAAGTCTAATTCAATGGGGACTAGACCTATTTTAAAATTATATTTTTTGTGTTTAATTACATAATTAAAATTTTAATTAAACCTAATTTAAAAATCAAGACTTTATTAAATTGATAATTACTTCAACTCTATTTGACTGGATCTATAAAAAGCATGAGCTCAAGTGACTGATTCGGATAAGTTTTATATCAAAATGGATATATTGCAAAATTAAATCAAATTCAAGTTTTATATCAAAATGGATATATTGCAAAATTAAGTCAAATTCGAATTGATTATTTCAATTGACTTGATTTGGTTTTATTATTCTTGTTCAAATTCAGATTATTTTCTCAAAATTTCAGACAAAATATATGATGAATGATGATGAAGAAGAGGACTAACGAACATCTAGTTATTAAATACCAATATATTGGCCTGATAATATAAAATATAGATTATATAAGTTAATAAATGTGACCATATGGAATACCTGATTATGTCATTTATTATAGAATTTGATAGAAATTAACTCACTTCATTTGCCATCATAATAGAATATATATATATATATATATATATATATATATATATATATATATATATATATATATATATATATATATATATATATATATATATATATATATATATATATATCGACCGAAAATTCCTCTGGCCGAAACTGAATCTTGAGAAAGCCTAATCGTAAAATCAAGACTAACCGAGATCAAGCTTATTATCAATCGACTCTTAAACATGGAGTATAGTCAAATCGAGCATCTTGAGCGAATCTAACAAGCCCAAGATATCATAATTTCGACATCATGTGAAAGCATTCAAATACACAAAATACATCATACGATCAAGGGGGATACTCATGAGCCGCTCGATGGAGAGAGTGGTTCGGGATTTTGCATGTATTTTGCAGACGCCACTCCACCTATAAATAGCCCTCATTCCTCATATGAGGGGAGGCCAAGTGAAGGAGAAGGGAGGCCAAGCAAGAGAGAGGAGAGAGCTCTAAAGATCCTCCAAGCATAATGGTGCCACCACTCGACGGTTGTCAACCACCGCCGACGGCCGCCGCCATCAGCCGCCACCACTGATCCTCGCCGTCGCCGACACCACCGCTGTTTGGCCATCATCATCGACCACTATTGTTGACATCAACGTCAACATCGTCAACATTGTCGTCAACATCGCCGGCCAACATCGTACAACATTTGTTACTAGCAATCGTTGTCCCTTTCTCATATACACTCAGTAATCCCGTGACGGAAGATCTTGTACTCAAACAGATAAGAAGCTTTTATCTGCTAGCCCGTGGTTTTTTCCCTCTTTTCAAGATTTTCCACATAAAAATTCTGGAGTTTTAGTGTTCACTCTTTAAATGCCTGTGTGTGTGCTGGATTTCCCAACGAAGTTAAGGCGTAAAACTTTACTCTACTGAATCGGTTTTCTAGCACGCAACTTACGGGCTCAGGGAAATCGATTCCCATTATTTCATCTTGTATGACGACCAAGTTTCCCAACAAGATCAAAATCACCATCGAGGTGGAGCATTTCAAGCTTTTAAAGAGCGCAAGCGAAGAATGAAGATTCATCAAACTTTGTTCCTTCAGATTCTGTCGGGAACTGGGGGGCAACTCTTAATCTCAGAATATTGCCCATGTTAATATGGTGAGCATCTAATCGATCACCATCCCAAGAAACAAGTCAAAGTTGGAAGATTTTTTCCAATTATACTCATGGAAAAACAAGGCCAAGGTTAAGGAGCAACTTTGGCTACACCCACAAATGGATGTTTTAATCGACCTCTTCCATGTGTTAACATCATCGAAAGCAAAGACTACAAACAACCTAGGATGGGTCAAAAGGTCCTGGTGGACTTCCCACCTCTTCCACGCCATCGGGTAACACTCACAAACAACCTCGATGGGTCAAAATCCTCATTCACCACCTCTTCCATGCAGCGCCATCGAAAGCAAACACCTCGACAATCCTGATAGTCATAAAAAGTCATTCAACTCTTCAAGCAACACAAAAACTCGATGGTCAAAGATCCTCGGATTCAATTCAACCTCTTCCATACAGGTTAACGTCATTGGGTAACACCCTCACAAACAACCTCGGATAGGTCAAAAATTCTCAATGGATTCAATTCGATCTCTTCCATACAGGTTAACTTCATTGGGTAATACTCTGACAAACAACCTCGGATGGGTCAAAAATCCTCAGCGGATTCAATTCAACCTCTTCCACGTTAACGCTATCGTAACACTCGACAAACAACCTCGGATGGGTCAAAGATCCTCGGATTCACTCCTCTTCCATAACATCATCGCAACACGACAAACAACCTGATAGGTCTTTCGGATTCTTCGATCTCTTCCATACAAGTTAACGCGGTAACACTCGACAAACAACTTTATGGTCAAAAATCTTCACGGATTCAATTCAACCTCTTCCATTAATAAAGTTATATTATCGTAACATTATCAAAACACTCGGATAAACAACCTCGGATAGGTCAAAATCATTAATGTCGCTACCGACGCCATACGCCGAACTATCGACGCCGGCCGCCAAATTTATCTCGCTTGCACGCTGACAACCCCTCTTGCCGCCGCTAACCTCGAGCGGCCATCGCTTACTCTATCAATATATCAACGCATCGCCGGTAATTTCACCGGCTATCACTATTGTTCATCCACTGATTACCGACATCCACTATATCATGACACTGCCGCTGCTTAACCACTCGCTCGCCAACATCGTTGCTGGTCACCCGCTGACCATCATTATCGCCATCATTGCTGACTACTGCCGCTATATCGGCTAATTTCACGATTATCCCTGCGACACTGGAGCTGGCTGCGATTATCGATACTGGTTGCTAAGCATTCCGCTGACCAGTCTGCTGCTTAACTATCATCGCTGGCTACCACTCTCCTCGACATCATTGTATTACCGCTGTTGACTACTGGTTGCTGGTACCTCTGATTATCGCTGATAATCGCCATTACTCGCTGATTACTGACAGCATTATCGTTGACTCGCCATGTGCGGCTACCTTCCCACTGTTGCCGCTGCCATCGCTGCTTATTACCAATCGGCATCGTTGCCGGTTACCGCTGCTGATTACTGCTGCTGACCATATGGCACTGCCGGTTATCCTCATGATACTTATAAAGCATGATTACATGCGCCTATCAGGTTAACCACTCCTCGGCTAACCATTTGCTGGTTAATACTGGCTGATTACATTGCGCCACCGGCTGCTACTCGCCATCGCCGGTATTACCGCTACCATCGCCGGCAATTTCGCTGGCTTATCTCGCTGACTATGGAGTTGCCGCTTATCAAAGCCGACTACTGCCGCTCTTGCCGCTCTTACCCACCTCTCTGACCGCTAACCATCGCCGCTGGCTAATTATCGCTGATGGTTATCATTACCGCTGATTACACTGCTAATTATCGCTGCATCTTCAGGTTATCGCCGCTACCATCGATAATTGCCATCGTTGACTACTGCCGCTAAGCCGCTTGCCAATACTTTCGTCGCTAACCATCGCCGCCGGTTACCATCCGACATCGTTGCCGGCCATCAGCTGATTACTGGTTATGGGTCACCCCATTTATCGCTGGCACTCGCGGTTATCCGCTGAAAACGAGCCGTTGACATTGCTGCTATTGTTACCGCTGACCTCTGCTTGGGCGAACATCATTTGCCGATCATTGACAATGCCGCTGAATTATCATTTTACCTGGCTGGTACGCCTCACTGATAGTCGACGTTACATTGCCTGCTCAAGGCCAATTAATTTCAGAGCGCTAACTATCGTTGCCGGTACTACCGGGCTGACATTTATTTGCTTACCCCCATTGATTATCGCTCAATTATCGCTGATATTCTTTCGGTTTATTCAATTGCCAACTATCATTGCTGCCACCACTGCTGATTTATATCGTTTATTATCGTTGACATTGTTGCCGCTGTCACATCTGATCGCCGGTCACGCTGTTTACCATCGCCGGCATCTCGGTTATCTGCTGACTGATATGCATTGCCATTACTGCCGCTGTTGCCTACCACTAATTCAAAAACATCATCTTACCACTGCTGACTATTATCGTTTATCCGTCCATTTACTATCGTTTATTATCGCCACTATCGCTGAGATCGTTTCTATCCTCGCTGAAACGTGGCCGCTATCGCCGGGTCATTTGCCGCCATCGACATTCTTCACTATAACATCTGGTCAGCATACTGTTTGATCGCCGGCCACCGCTTCACACCATCATCGCATGTACAAAATCGCCGCTGACATCGATCACCATCCGGAATTCTCCGCTGCCACCACCATCGTTTATCCTCACTACCGGCCGCTGATCGCTAACCACTCATGTCGCCAACCACTATATATTAACGCCGCCACTACTGTCACGGCCACATCATGTGAGCATTCAAATACACAAAAATACATCATATGATCGAGTGATCACGCGAAGTCGTCCATGGAGAGGGAGTGGTTCGATTTTGCATGTATTTACAGAGACGCCCTCCAATAAATAGCCTCATTCCGCAGAGGGGAGGCCAATGAAGGAGAAGTAGGCTCAAGAGAGAGGAGAGAGCTCTAAAGATCCTCCATGCATAAAACCATCGACGGTTGTCAACCACTGGCCGGCCGCCATTAGCCGCCACCGATCTCGCCGTCCGACCGCTGTTTCCATCATCATCACCACTATCGTTGACATCATCATCAACATTTTGTCAACATCATCAACATAAAACAGAACATTCTACAGCTAAAGAACATTTTTTCTCATATACACTGTAATCCCAGACGGAAGATTCAGACTCAACAGATATATGTTTTTTATAAAGCCCTGGTTTTTCCTTCTTTTCGAGGTTTTTAAAAAAATTCGATTTTTTATTGTTCACTTTTAAATAATTCTATTTCAATTTAAGTAAAACTTTACTCTACCACAACTAATTTTCTAAAGACGCAACAATATATATTTTCTTAACGCCAAGAAATCATGAAAAAAAAAATCAACGAGGCTTCCGATAAATAGACCGCATTAAATTAATGATGATTAATTCCTATTTTTTTTTTTTGATCTTGCAAGAGAATTTTATTCCTGGTGATGCAAGATCTTCGTCAGCCCAAAAATTATCCAACACACAAGTGGATATGAACACGGGTTATACGGAAAACCCGTGGAAAACCACTGGCCTTGCCCACCAGAACTTTCACTATGTGTTCAAAAGATACGTCCTCTTCGTTAGTCTGAGAAGAAGGTTTACGTGAAAAACAATATTTCGAAGAAAATACAATATGGTCAACTCCAACCAAGGAGAAGTTTCCCAGCGGCGAGGAAGCGATCTTAGGAGCAACCTCTTGATCTTGAGGAGAAAGGGCGGCAAGCTGGTCTTTCTAGTCCTCAGGCGATCTCTGAGGCGACTCTCGATCTTGAACGCGGTGGTGATAGATGCGTCGGCGTCGAGTCGGCGGTGGTTCCGAGCTCGTCTTCAACCGATTCCTGGCCCCTAAGGTGAGAATGAAGCTCTATTTATAGATTTTGGGAGTGGCGTGCCTTGTAAATTGTGGAAAACTCCAACCACTCCCATCTGGCCCAAGGCGATCCCCTCGATCGATGGTGTATTTTGATGATCCGGTGCCTTAATGATGTCCAATTGGGTGATCTTGGATTCTGGATTCGCCTTGACGAAGCCGACCGACTATAAATATGTCGCTTTGGTGACCATTTGGCGATCAGATCCATTTTCATGCCCGATAGCGATCTAAGTCGATTCGGTTCTGATCGACTTGATGGCTATGTTCGCCTCATCGAGACTGGCCGCTTGACCGTAAGTTTGCCGAAATCGATTAGATCAAGCATTTCAAAATGCCTTGAGATTCGCTGACATTAATTTTCTCGAGGATGTATCGTTGCCCCTATTTTTGGGTGACATTATCTCGCCATCCAAAAATATATGTCAAATACTTGAAAATAGCAAATTCTTCAATGAAATTGAGAGTCCATCAATCGATTTTGAGAGAACGATCTTCATAACAAAGACAATATTATAACCGTGGAAGTCGGGTCGCAAATGCGCAGTATGTGCGCGATATTTTGAGGTTACGGATCGATCCGCGCGAACGGGTTCACTGGCCGCCATACCAATGGCAAGGCGCGCGCTACAAGACGCGACTGCCAAGGCCGCCGGTGGTCATGGCAGGATGGATCGGTCGGGTTATGTCGGAGCTGGCCGACGGTCGTGGGTTGGCAGATGGCCGGAGCGGGTCTACGGTCGAGGAACGCACGCCTGCTGGTTTGTCACAAGGCTCGGCTGGGTTGAACGCTGATAGTTGACCCGCGGTTTGCACTGCGGACCGGGCGGTCGCGAACGTGGAGGTTGGCACTGCGGACCGACGGCCGGGCCGGATCGGTTTGACCCGGACCGAGGTTGCCTGGACCGGCTTTCACCCCATGGACTGCGGTCATACTGCCTGTCAGGCCGTAATACCTGCCATGGGCGCTGGCTCGCTATGGTGCCACGGGCCCAACGCTGCTTTTGACGCTTTTTATTTTGGGCTTTTACGCTTTTGCCCCTAAGGGGTCTATAAAACCCCAAGGTAAGAGGAAAAGCACACTTTTCTCTCCTCTTCTCCTCTTAGAGTGCATAGCCCTCCCCCTAGTGGGAGTTTGGGCACTCTTCTTGGATCAACCTCTACCTCCTCATCTCCACCGGCAGTGCATAGCCCTCCCCTGTGGGAGTTTGGGCACTCTCTTGGAATAATTTTCATCTCGATCGTGCAGTTGCGGTGTTTGTAGATGGGTGAGAATCTTTTGAAGAGACACCGCGTCCTTATAGCGGAGGCGTGACGAGAACCTTCTAAAATGGGAGGGCGAAGATTCGTGGGAGTCGTCGATCACGGGAGACACATTGATCGTGCTTCGGAAAAAATATTATTTTCCGAATGATTTGGTTCTTAAGTGTCCGAAGAAGTCTGATAGAGCCCAATTTCTGCCGCCGGGGTATTTCACCACTTACGAGATGAGTTTGGGCGCGGGATTGCGGTTTCCCCATCCCGAGATGATGCCATTTTGTCGACATCACGAGGTTTGCATTTCCAGTTTTCGGCGGGCAATGGCGATCGTGATGGGACTTATAGTCTTTTTTGAGAGGAGGCGGTGACCTTGACTGATTACCTACGGATGTGCAAGTTTACTGCGATGCACATGGTGTATCACTGCGAGTCGGCTACTTGACCTCCGGACGAAGGATCCTCCCAAAGTTGAGCGATTCTTTTTTGTGAAGAATGGCGGGGTCTTCTGAAATGGGGAAAGGCGAGATTTACCCATTCCCTACTGAGTTGGTGATGAAGATATCTGCGGGAAATTCAGAATATTGAAGATCTTGATTTGAGATTGATATATCAGCAATTTGTGGGGAGGAATCTTTGTTGGCGGGCTTTCTATTCATCCGGCGGTCTTATGCGATTCGTTGAAAAGCCCAACAAAGAGGTTTCAGTATCTCCTGGCGTCCTGGCTTCTTCCAGTGAAGGACCGTCTCCAATAGAAGAGGAAAAGGCGAAGAGGTGATGGTGATATCGAATACGAAAAGTCGGCCCTTGGTAGTCGTCCCCAAGGATCTTCATTCACGAGGGGCGTGTTGAATCATTCTGCGTGGGTCGTGACATCAAGAAGCTTAACAATCCTTCTTGCGTTCATCATCTTTTATTTCCCATTTCCTTGTGCTTAACGTAATTTTTCTTATTTTGAATCTTGAAGAAGCAAGAACTTGACTTCAAAATGAACATTGTCTTTGAATGGAATTGAGTTATTGAAGGTCAAGTTTCTCCATGGTGAATATAAGAAGCGGTATGTGGAGAAAGTAAAAGATGTCCGTGTTGGAGAATCAACTTGATGAGTGCGAGGACCGAGTTGGCGACTCAGCGACTTCTCTTTCTTTTGTCGGAAGTTGAAGCGGACTCGGGATGAATTAGTGGAGGCTAGAGCGAGGGTTGGTTGCATAAAGGATCGAAGATCTTTTACGAGAAGGTTTAGTCTTGAGGCAAAGAACCGAGTTACGCTTCGCCTTTCAGAAAGAGGCGCCTTATCTCGGGTAGAAGCGGGAGCCGGATCAGGAGTGGAGGACTTCAAGAACTCGACAACCTTCAAGAGTATCATACAGGATCACGTTCAGGAGGCCAGAGACCACGTGTATGATGTAGAGGTGAAGGCTTTGGAGCGGCAGTGTGTTGATGAAGGCTTCATCCGAGGTTTCTTGAAGGGGACACGCTTGGCGTATCGCAAGCTAGGAGCTGGTGTTGAGGTCCTTTCTCCTAGCCTAGCTTCCCCCGACCCTTCTAGCGACGACGAGGATGACTCAGATAGTTCTTCATCATCTCGATGAGACCATCAAGGCGTGTAGTTGTAGTTCCTTTATGTTGCATATTAGTGTTGTATATTATTTACGGTTGATTGTACTTGTATGTTCTGCGAAATATTAACAATCCACAAAATTGTTTGTGAATATTTCGGAGTTGTGTGTCAAAGTGTACTTTCGATGATAAAGATTCGTAGAAGAGATCATGGAATCCCTTTAGGATAATTCGATCTATTCTAAGATCATTACGGCGTTACTTGATGACAAACTTGCGGAATATATTTATAGAGGTTCTCTCGAGAACCTCTCGATCTATCTAGGTTGTGTATATGGGGCGTTTACTCGATGATGTTAACTTTGTTATGGAGAAAGTTGTAGGCGTCTATAGAGGATTGCCAACTTATCAAGGTTGTTTATCGAGCGTTACTTGATGTTAACACTAGAAAGATTGGGAATTAGATCGATTTTGACCCAATAGAGGTTGTTTGTCGAGTGTTTTTGATGGCGTTAAATGTAAGAGGTTAAAGTGAGAAAATTTTGACCCATCCGAGTTGTTTGGACTTTACGATGTTAACTTGTGGAAAGTTAATTGAATACAGGATCTTTGACCTATCGAGGTTGTTTTCTTTAGATGGCGTTAACCAGTATGGAAAGATTGTGAATAAAGGATTTTGACCTATCCTAGGTTGTTTGCGAGTCTTTGCCATTGTTAACTTTGTTATGGAAGAGGTGTAGAGACAAGGCTTGACCATCCGGTTGTTTGTCAGCTTTCTTTCGATGATGTTTGCTTTATAGGAAGAATTCGATTAAAACATGGTTTATGGTTGTAGCCAAAGTTGTCTCTTCTTCGGTTTTTCCAAGTATGATGGAAAAACATAATTTGCAAAACTATATCTCTTCTCGGTGTTGAAATATCCTCAATGACTTGTTTCTTGGGTGATGTCGATTAGATGCTTAACATGGGTGATCTTCTTGATTGCCCCGGCGTGGTTCAGTCGTGTCTTTAGCCCTTTTAGTATTGTCCTATTGGTGACTTGATTCGCCCATTTACGTGGATGGGATACGGTGTGTGGATTAGCGGATATGCTCTGGCGAGAAAGATGTGAATGTCTTTCCGCATGAGCGCGTCCATTATCGGTGATGATTTTCTTTGGAATGCGAATAAATAATATTTTCGGACAAATTGCTTGGCATTTGTTTGGTGATTTTGGCGGTTTTCCCCATTGAAGTAATCAGCCAAGATTATGAATTTTTTCGTTGATGGCAATGGGAAAGAGTCCCATTATATCGATCCCCATTGAGCAAAGGGCGCTCTGGATTGTGGTGAGTTCTGAGATGGTGTATGAGTGAGATTGGAAATGCGACACTTATTTTTACAAACTCAATCGTCCTTCTTCATTGTAGGCCGGTAAAACCTTGCCTCATGATTTTGAGAGGCGAGGGCTTTTCCTCCCAAATGTTCACCACAAATTCTGAATGAACCTCGCATTGCATAGTTAGCCTCAGAAGGTGGTAGACACTTTAAGTAGGGCCTAAGAAGGACCGTAGTTAGTCACGATTATGGTGAAGTTCGATTGCTCACGGAGGATAGCATCGGTGAGTCTGGAGGCCGCTTTGAAGAAAGGACATGATCGTCAATCCATGAAGATTCTTTTGGGTCCTCAGATTGTATCCCAAGGGCCTTGAATCGGGAAAGTGGATGTCTCTATGTATTTTCTCTTGAAAAGATCTCTGTCGTTGTTGTGGCTAACTTGGAGGGCATCTCGTGTTCGCTCCCAAGATATGAGTTATCGATGGGTCTCGATTACGGCAAGAAGTGACTTTGCCAAAAGCGATCGAGCAAGTGCGGATGGATTGCTCGAGTCTCCTTCAACGTGAGGCCACAAGGCGTGAGTGTGTAGATGGCTAAGTTGGACCTCACGGTCAATGGCGAGCCTTAGTCACTCTGAGGGCCTGTACTTGACATTATTGGTGGCGGGAACTTTAGTGCGACTCTAAAGTTATTTTACTTGGGGATAAGCAAAATTCTTGCTCCCGGAAGTACACGAAGCTCCATCAACATATAATGTCCATTGATTTGTCATGGAGTGATGAATGATCTGTTGATGGTGATGGGATGGTACATTCTATACAGCGAAAGCACTTGTGACTTTATATCGGGGCGTGGAAGAAAATGGATGTCAAACTCTCCAAGCTCGAGACCACTTCATCAACCTTCCATACATCGGGCTTTTGCGAATAGTTCTTAATGGAAGATGAGTGTAGGCGTTGATGGTGTGGGCACGAAATGCGGTCACAATTTTAGTGCGAGAATGCACTAGAATATATCTTATCGCTAGTGGATAGCGTCCGGTATCGAGAAAGGATTTTCTTGACATAGTAAATGGGTCGTTGATGAATTCTCCTCGCGTGTCGGAGACTTACATGAGAAGAAAGCGACAAGATAGATGTACGACTTCTCTCCTTGGATAGGCTTTGATAATAGGGGAAGCTAAATAGACTTCGAAGTTGCTCAGCGGTTGACATTCATCGTCCGCGGAATCCATTTCCTCGTGCACCCTTAAGATTTTGAAGAATGGTAGATACTTATCTCCAAATGGGCCAAGAATCGTGCAATCCTTCGGTCAAGCGTTGGACTTCCTTGATCGTTCTTGGAGGTGACATGTCCTTGAGTGCTTTTATCTTCGGGGTTGGCCTCATCCGAGTGACCATGAAGCCTAGGAATTTCCAGGAAACTCAAAATGCACTTGCTTGGGTTGAGCATCTTGTAGTGTCGAAGAATGTCAAAGCAATTGCGGTCGAAATATCTTGTGATATTTCCAAGCTCTTCAGATATCATCAACATACACCTCCATATTGTGCCTATAAGATCCTTGAAGATCTTATTCATAAGCGTTGATATGTTGCTCCATTTTTTAGTCGAATGGCATGACGATAGCGGTATAGTCCCTTATCTGTTTGGAAGGATGTTGCTTCCTCATCTTTTGTTCATCGATTTGATTGTAGCGAATAGGCATCCATGAAGCTTCGGCATCGATGTCACGATGTCGCATCAACTAGTTGGTCGTCGAGGAAGGGGAAGCTATCTTTTGGGCATGCGATTAAGGTCGGTGTAGTCGATGCACATTCTCCGACCGTTGGCCTTCTTGACTAACACTACGTTAGCCAACGGTGTAGTAGACTTCTCGAATGAACTTGACTTCCGAAGTTTGGTGATTTCTTGTTCTATGACTGCAATGGTTGAAGCGAAGGTTCTTTTCTTACGTATCACCGCTTGTAGGTTGAGTCAACTTTGAGGGAGTGCGTAATGACTTAGTGTCAATGCCGAATGCTCGGTCTCGGGCAAAGATATCTTGATTTTACGCGAGAAAATCTACGTATTCGATTTATCATGACGAACGATCCCACCTTCACCTTTGCGATGGATCAACTTAGAATGGGAAGACAAATTACATCTTCAATTTGGAGAAGCCCTTGAGGCATCCTCATCTCGTAGGTCAGTTCTCGATGTTGAGGTTCTTGCGGCGTAAATGGGTAGCTTGCTTGATATAGCGCGCTTGTATCTGTTGATTCCACTTATGCCGTGGTGTGGGAATTTCATCTTGAGGTGAGAAGCAGTATTGTCGAATATAGGAGAGGTCTCCCAAATATTGCATTGTCGGACTCGGACTTGACTACAATAAATTGTATCAAGTGGGTTGCGTGTCGGGAAATTCTCCAAGAGTTACGGAAGGCGATTGTCCCTTCCACTAATCTGGTCGATTATCAAATCCATACGGAGCCGCGGGTTGAACTCTCTTTCTATACCCATGCTAAGGAAAGTGGAGTAAAAGAACATCAACCGAACTCCCATTGTCGATCAATATCCTTTTAATATTGAAGCATGGATCACCTGCGATGACAAGGGGATCTTGATGTGGGATCTGAAGCCCCTAGATCTAAATCATCAAAGGTGATAGAATGGTCAAGAGACTTCTTGACTCACGGCTCTTGAAGGCGGCAATGAATATTTGGCTAGATAACAGCGGCCCTCTGCAATTATTTCTCTCACCTTGGCGGTTCCTGTGGTTGCCCCGGCATTTCTTTGGGCTGGGGTTGGTTTTGTATAAAAGCGGCTGATACCCACGGCGTATTAGTCTTTCAATCTCCTCCTTGTTGGTGGCACTCTCTTAGTGGTGTGCCCACCTGCGGTGAGTGAGAATTTCTCTTGATTTCCAATTCCGGGCTTTAAAGGTCGTGCCACTTGGCCTATCCTCTTCTGAATAGCATAGGATGTTCGCATGGCGTGTTGAGCCATTATATTTCCTCTCGATTGAGTCATCAGGGGTCATTGTGAGGAGGTTTTGGGGAGGTTCTTTGCCTCTCTTCTTTTAGAGATGTTTGAACATCACCTTTGGGAACCTTCTTCGCGCTTGGTGGTTCAAACTGCGATGAGCAGCGATAGCTTCGTGGAGATTTGTGCCTCTATTGATTGGTGGTCGTAGAATGGACTCTCGCATTAATGATGAATAGAAGTATCTGGCGGAGTCCTCAGAAAGCCCCTCAAAGTTACGGATCTACTCGGTATCGCCGGGCTTGAGGAGAACCTCTGGAAGTATTCTTTGAGGGACTCTCCATCGTTACGGATTCGGAGAGATGTGATGAATCACGATGATTCTCTTGTTGCCGAGGCGTTCTACAAAAAATCGGCGAGCTCTCCAAATGATGGACGGACCCTTAGCGGCGAATAGAACCAAATACGAGCACGTCCTTTGAGTCTGGGAATACACGACACAAAAGAGAGTCATTTGCAGAATGTGCATGATCGTTCAGTGATCGATATGCTCTGGATCGGTTGTGCCATCGTAAGGGTCCATCTTTGGGAAGCTTGAATCTCGTCGAGAATATTGCGAGATGATCTCGTGGCGGGGGCGAAGTTTTGGAAGAAGGCGGGAGAATGGATCATTTGATTGTTTCAGAACTCTTCTGCACCATGTGTAGTTCATCGTATAAGGTGGCGTGGAGTTTCACCGATCTGAAACCATTCGTGTGGGTGAGTAGAAGCTGGCGGTATCGAAGTTCGACATCGGATGTGGTGCCAAGGGTTCTCTACTTGTTGATCCGGCATTCCGGGTAATCATTCTCGGGGAAAATGCGGATTATCGGCGTCACGAACACGTGGCTCTTCCGGCGTGTTGGAGCGTTTTGGGTCCTCTCCGAGTCGAAGAATTCGTTCGGAATCCTCCATCCTTTGAACGATCTTCCAAAGAGGGGCGGACCCTCACAGAGACAGTGCATTATGTAGAAGTGTTGGAGACTTGGCGTCCTTGATCACGAGAATGAGGAGGCGTTGGCGCAAACCCGTTTACCAACCATATTGGAGATATAGCAATGAAGCTTTTCCCTGACGGTGCAGTTGCGTCTTAGAGAATTTTATTCCGGTAGATCGAGATCTTCATTAGTAAAAATTATCAACACACGGCGGGGGATATGAACACGGGGTTATCATTGGAAAACCCGTTAAGGAAAAAACTTGCCGATGTAGAACTTTCACTATGTGTTCAAAGATCTGGTCCTTGCTTCTCTTAGTTGGAGAAGAAGGTGTTCTGAGGAAACAATATTCGAGTGTAGAAAAAACTATCAACTCCAACCCAAGGAGAAGTTTCCCAAAAGCGGCGAGCGATCTTACGGGAGCAACCTCTTGATCTTGAGGAGAAAAGCGGCAAGTCTTTTCTAGTCCCTGGAGGCGATCTCCAGAGGCGACTCACGATCTTGACTTCTTGGTGGTGGCGGTGGTGATAGATATGTCGAGGTGTGGTGGTTCTCGAGCTCTCGGTCTTCGTCAATTCGGTCCCCAGGTGAGAATGAAGCTCTATTTATAGATTTTGGGAGTGGCGAGCCTTGTAAATTCGTGGAAAACTCCAACCACTCCCATGGACGGCAGTCGATCCCTCGATCGACGGTGTATTTTGATGATGGGTGCCTTAATGATGTCGAATTGGGTGATCTTGGATTCGTTGGATTCGTCTTGGCGAGCGCTCGATCGTATAAAATATGTCGGTTTTGGTGACCATTTGGCGGATCGATCCATTTTCGATGATAACGATGTCGATTGAGCTCGGATCGGATACGATGTTCTTATGTTCGTCTTCGAGGCGGTCGGTTTATAAGTTTCTGAAATCGGTGATTAGATCGAAGCATTTACGAAAATCGAGATTTCGTCCGATTAATTTTACGGATGTATCAATCTTATATTCTTAAAAGATATATTCGATCTATAATTAAGTATTACAAGTCTTTGGATAATTATCTAAATAAATATTTTAAAAAATTTTTCGTGCAAGAGTTTTGTATATTTATATTTGTTTTTTCAAAATGTGACCGTCATAGAAAATTAAGTCTACTAAAAAAAAAAAAAAGCTTTGCATGCTTGCTTGGCAAGAAAACTAATTAAATGACCGAAAAAATTAATGAGTTAAAGAATATAAAAGAAAATTGAAGTGAAATTAAATATCATTTATATATTTTTATTAATAAATCAAATTTGGGGTTATTAATTTAGTTTGATGTATAATTAATCTTAATCTAATAATTGAGAACTTAAGCATTCAAAGAAGATCTCTTGATTCAAAGCTTTAAAGTATAATATGCCTGTGAGTTTATCATTAAATTAATTTAGATATTGCAAAAATGGTTTTTGATTGGATGTATTTTTAGTGCAATATATTCAAAATGAAAAATTTCTAGAATTAGAGTATTTGATTCAGAGAATTTAAAATTCAACTAAACTTTACATAAATATTACAATTTTGTAGCACGGGATGAATGAATCAGAGTAATAAATGGTGCTGTAATAATATTTCATCATTGCATGGCTTCTTTGGATTGATCGAACACAGTCTTCTTCAAAGTCGTCTTATCTTCTTCATCGTTCTTCTTAATCTCCCCTTCGACTAACTTTCGATTTGTATCCACCACTTCCACCAAATCATCAACCTGCTTAATTGTGACGAAAGAATTAATCAAGAATTAGTACCTGATTTATTTTATTCTATTTTTATATTAATTCTCTCTGTGTTTTCCATATATTACCCGCGCTTATATATTAATTCTTGTTGTAGTAAGATCAATTCGGTCTTAGATGATTGTAAGAAAACCTGTTGAATCGTTGATTTAAAGCTAAAGTATTGGATTTGAATGAGATTAATACTAATTACCTTATCAATTATGGACTCGGTTAACTCTGCTTCTTTGTCAACTAACAAGGCAATTTTCTCCAACTTGAGTGCAGCCTCCTTCAACCGTCCTTCAGGGTTCTCTATTTTCCGATTTCATTTCTCTACCGCCTCCGCCACTTTATCTTCGTGTCTGTCAAACAATCATCACTTTTTCGTAATCATGCTCGATTCAATTCATCATATGATAATTATTTGGCATCCATCAAATTACAATCAATGCATGTCTCCTCTTTTACGTGCAATGCACGTCATCGACAATTTATTTAAGAAATTATATTATAATTTTAGGTGATTAAAATTCAGAGAAATAGAATAATCAGAAAAATAAAATTGAAAAAACGCATTTAAACGAGTTTTTCTACCAAAAGGACTTGATCTATGATTTTTATCACAAAAGAATAATAAGCTTTGTGGAGATTTGCAGAAATAGATAACGTAGTTCTGAATGAAAATTTATAATAAAAGTATTTAATAATCACAATTTAAAAGGGGATTTGTTCTTTATATTATATTTCATAAATGCATAATTTATATATAATATGTTCATAAAATCAATTTTATAATTCTAAGTCCAACTCTTTGAACTTTAATATAATAATTTAATATTGGTGTACAATTCCATCATAATGAAAAAGCTACCATGTGAGAAATGAGGGAATACCTTTTATCGTGCGGGACTTTCTTAAGATTGGTATGGCCAACAGAACTACGGAACCCAAAACAAATTTAGCCCTGATTAAGCATAAACCATCAATTAGTTAATAGAAACTAATTAAGCAAAAACATAAGTTCTAATTAATTAATTACTCTTATACATATAAATAATTCTTACCATATGGGGATGTTCACTAGAGAGGACAACCGGCAGAGATTTAAGCCAGTGTTCTCCGAGGTTGAAGCTAATGTGTTTTCGCCCGAGCTTATTTTCCTTTACACAAAAAAATCAATATAATTATTAAAAGATTAAACAATATCTACTATAGATTCAACTCTTTGACTTAGTTTAATGGATCTGTAAGAAGAAAAAAAAAAACAATTTTAAATATTTCATACTCGGTGTCTTCCTGAGGTACTGGTTCAGAAACAGATTTATTTGTCGACGAAGACTGCATCTCAACTGTGAGGGTTGGCGTTCGTTCGAGGCTACTTGACGCAGCTGAAATAGTTATTGGCCGGAAAAAGAGATAACGGCGGCTGACGAGAGGGTTGCTGGGCGGTGCTGGCCTCGACGGCGGCGACTTGGACGGGATCTTGATGCCCGAGGAGTATGAGTTGCAGGAGAGGAGGGAAATGGCGGCCATATTCAAACGTCTTATAATTGGAAGACTTTAAGAAATGGGGACATGGCTTTGAACACAATTGCTTGCGCATATATATTACGGCAATTTGTAATAAAAAGTTAATATTATTTTTTATGATTTAAACGTGGAATAGTTGGCTAATATTAGTGTGGTCAAAGTTTAATGGAATCATCTTAAAGTAGGCAAAATTTTTAAAATAGACATATTTTTAACTTTAATTATTAATTTAATCATCAAAAATTTTTTTTATAAAAATAGCATTCGTCCGATCACTATTTTTATATAATGTTTATAAATGACTGATGGTTTTTTTTTGTTTTCTGTTTTTTTTTATAAAAATATTATTATTATTTTATACTTATTATTTTTTCTTTTTTTAATTTATAAATTTTCATATTTTTTAATAATTTTGATATTATAAATCAACAAAATAATATATAAAAGTTATTAAAAATTATGAAGATTTATAAATTAAAAAAGAAAGAAAAAAAAGAAAAAATAAAATAAATAATAATTTATTTTTTAATCGTGAATATATATACATTAAAATATAAAATATAAAAATATTATATTTATGCATTAAAATAATAATATAAAATATAAAATATAAAAAATATAAAATATAAAATAAAATATAAAAAATATAAAATAAATAATAATAATAACAAAGAATATAAAATATACAAAATATAAAATAGTAAAATATAAACTAATATAAAATAATATAAAATATAAAAATATAAAATAATATAAAATATAAAAGTATAAAAATCTAAAATAATAATAATAACAAAATAAAAATATAAATATAAAAAAAAAAATAAATAATAATTTATCTTTAATTATGTGAAATATATATGCATTAAAATATAAAATATAAAAAGTTATTATATTTATACATTAAAATATAATATAAAATATAAAAATATAAAATATAAAAAATATAAAATATAAAATAAAAAAATAAAAATATAAAATAAATAATAATAATAACAAAAAAATATAAAATATATAAAATATAAAAATAATAAATATAAAGTATAAAAGTCTAAAATAATAATAATAACAAAATATAAAAATATAAATATATAAAAAATAAATAATAATTCATCTTTAATCACCTAAAATATATGTGCATTAAAATTATTGTTATTATTATTATTATTATTATTATTATTATTATTATTATATATATTTATTAAAATTATATATATATATATATATATATATATATATATATATATACACTTAATTATTTATTTATTAAAACTATTTATTTATTTATTTAATTATTAATGTATATAAAAATATGCAAATAAAAAAAATTTATTTATTTAGTTAGTTAATTAATTAATTATTTATTTATATATATATAATATCTCTCTATTCTCTCCTTCCGTGCAACGTGTCTCTCTCTCTCCTTGCTATAAAAGCAAAAAAAAAAAAAAAAAAATTGATGTAGCGTCTTATCGTCAGTCATAAATACGACTAGAACTATTTTAAATAAAATTTTTTTTGATATATAAATTATTAATTAAGATTAAGAATGTGACTATTTTAAAAATTTTGCCTTTAAAGTATACGTGCACTAAAGAAAATATTATTTAAAAATGAGAACCACGTATCTTTTAGCTATTCACAGCAAATTTGAAATAAAAATTTGATAAATTATTATATATGAAATTCTGATGTAACTCTGTATCAGATATTAATTTTATATTCAAATTCTGCGTATAATAATCTTTCAAATAATTGAGTTTGTATATTTTAAATAAAATTTAATAAGTATAGATTTTAATAATTTTTAATTTATTTTAAATTGAGTATAATATAAGTATTTGAAAATAATTATTTCTTTTATATTTTGATTAGAATATTGTAATATAATTTTTTTTCCATTTAAATACCAAAGTCAACACACCTATAATTTGTTGTTTTCCTCGAAGTTTAATCAAGATTGATATTAAGAAGACGCCCCCGAGGCTTGTCAACAGTCAATATGTCAAAGACCTATGGGATAAGTTAATTTTTTAAAGTAAGTCTAATTATAATCTTAATTAATAAATTAGACATCAAAAAAAAAAAAACAAAATAATCATCAAGTCAGCGCCGGTCGTCTTTAATTTATTTTTAAAAAAACTGAGGGCAGTTATAATATTTTGCTCATATTGATCTCTTTATTGTAATCAGTGAAGCTTTCGTTAGAATCGTAGAAATTTTAAATACTGTTGATCAAAAAATTACGATTGTATGCGATAGATAGCTTTTCAATCATGAAAAGCTATAACCAAATTTTGAGTAGCCTTTTTTTTTTATATATGACTATCAGATCATCATGAAATATCGTTGGAATCGTAATAAAATTTCTCACAACTTTATGTTTATTAAAAATTACTATTACTACCCAATACATAACAATTTTTACGAATAATATTATTTTAATTGAGATTTTACTACTAATGAAAAAAGAAGATGATTTTAGTTAGTATCCATGGAGAATATTATTATGAGAAAAAAATATTAAAATGGTTCCACAAGATATGACATATATTACATCATATAAATCATATTAATTTAATTTTAGTATTCATTATATCATCTAGTTCAATCTAGATTGAATTTTTGAATTTTGAACATTTTTTTTAGTTTAATGTTCAATCTAATTTTCAAAATTATTGTGTCAACATAAAATTTTCATGAAATTAAAAAAAAAAAAAATCTAAAATTTGATATTACCATTGATTAAACACATGCTAGTCCCTAGGCAAGGGGAAAACTAACCTCAATTTTGAGAGCGGATAAATTTGTTATATAAATAAATAAATTAAAATAAAATAAAAAAATAAAAAGTAAATGCACACCATCATTAAAATTCTTTTAAAAAATGCATACCAATAACAATTTTTTAAAATAAAAGCTCAGAATTAATCATTTTTTAAAACAAAATATTATTGATCATAATATCTTAACTGATTTTCTCTTAAATTACTATCAATCTCCAATTTGTGATAAATTTTTAAAGAAGAAGAATAGTTTTCTAAGAAATAAAAATATAAGTTATTAAAAAGTTACCAGAATCATCACTTTATGGATTAACTTTTTTATTCCTGCAACAAGAATCATCATCTCCATTTAATTAAATTTTCATAATATGACTTTTAATTGAAAGTGTCTCGGAGAATTGTGGCTGTGTATCAGGTCATAATCGTAATTTTTGATCGACATGAAAGTTATGGAGAATTTCGTTACGATTCTACCTATACCAAGATTGCTAGATTCCGACACCGGATGAGTCCGATATGGACAAAAAAAGGCAGCTACTCAAAACTTTTAGGTTGGCTGCAGTTTTTGCGCACATTCACAAAAACTGCTTCGTATTGGGCAATAATCTTAATTTTTGATCAACATGAAAGTTTTGAAAAATTTTGTTACGATTCTAACGATACTAAGCACACTCGATTTCAATACCGGATGAAATCAAAATGAGATAATATGCCTCAATTTTTTTTTTTAAATGGATAGTCGTCCAGTTCAATATTGCCTATTTTGTTAATTTTTTTTGGTGCCTAATTTACTAATTAAGATTATAAGCAGGCCTAATTTAAAAATTTACCACTAAGTAAGCACTCGCAATAATTTCACCCGATTTTGATCATTACAGTTTAATTTTTGAGCGATAAAAATTTACATAAGAAATTAAATATACGATAAAAATATCAAATATTTAAATATATATCAATATACCTATGTGTCTGATGTTAATTTTTTTGTAGATTAATTAGTTGTATAATACAATTGAGTGGCCTTCGTCTAATATAATCATTAAGGCCAGAACTGCGAAAATATGAAATATATTATTTACACAACAAGATATAGAGAGAAATAAAGATTTTAAGGCATAAAGATTCTTAAGGCTTAATGAGTTTTCGAATATATCAAAAATCTTTTTTATAATTTACATGGAGATCCTTCATATTCAAAGAAGAAGAAATATGATAATCTAGAGAGTTAGTAAGGAAATTATATGAAAACTTCTTAAAGATATAGAGAGATTTGGTCATTTAAGTCAAATAGCTACAATTTTTCAAGGTGCTCCTCCTCGAAGATTAATTAATTAATGAAAATCACAGGATGTTAATCAATATCATACCTTTTTTAAGTTTTTTTTCAATATATATATATATATATATATATATATATATATATATATATATATATATATATATATATATATATATATATATATATATATATCAGTTTTAATATCACATAAAAATATTAACATCATTAATTTTTAAAATAAAATATAAATTTTCAAATATAAAAAAATTATTACATAAATAAATATCAAATTTTAAATATTTGATATATAATGATATAAGAATTATGTAGTGTGTACATAAATCTTCCTTAAAATTGTTATTTTAACTTGGTTGAGTATTTGTAAAATTGTCACATGCAATCCAATATCACTGCATGGATATTTTTTAGAGATATAATTATTATATAAAATAAAACGTTTTTTAATTGGTATAAGCCTATACATTATTTCAACACATCAGTAAGTGATTTTACATAACACTTAAACAGGAAAAAACGCCAAAATAGTTATATATATATATATATATATATATATATATATATATATATATATATATATATATATATATATATATATATATATATATTAGTATCAGACGTTTACAACATTTCATGCACAACTTTAATTTAATTTACTGCTGACTTAAGATTACGATGGACTCATAATACTGTTAGTTTAGCTCGAAGATCAAAGATCCTTCTAAAATTGAATTAAAATTTAGATGAGATCGAAATCAAATTGAATATATTGAGCTAAGTTATAAGCTAAAGATTTGGATCGAACTTTTTTTTTCGACCTAATCGTAAGTTGAGCATATATCGGATTGAACTAGCTTGAAATCGGAACGAAATTATTTATTATTAATTTTTTTTAATTTACATATGACATTTTTAAGTTTGTAACAATAATATTATTTCTAAAAAAATTATATATTTATTTCATACACTAAATTAAAATTTAAATATTTTTTAATAATAAATTTTTATTAAATTTGAGTTAGCTCCAAGGTTGTAACCGACGTAGAGCAGGAACAGAGAGGTTGAGGTTTAAAAGCAAATTGAGCGAAGGATGATATAATAAATATTAAAATTATCTAAATGAGATTTAAATGATCAAATAATCATACAATATGTATAGTTTGAGAGAAATAAATTATAAAATATAAATCATATGCAAAAAAATCTCATACAATTTCAAAGTTAAATATATGAATATATAAATACTAACCTTTTGTGTGATAATTCTTTGAAATAATTCATTTCTTGAAACTAGAAATTGATTATCTAAAAAAGAATTAAAATTAAATAAAAATTAATAATTTGGCATCAACTATATAAATTATTTATTCAAAGCTGATTTTAAGAAATAAGTTTTAAAACCATTTAAAAATTTAATTTATTTAGCAAGAAATAGTAAGAAGACGAAGGTAAAAATCTGAACAAAAACTCCTGCCGGCCGGCCTAGCAATCTTTCTGAAAAATGCGCAGTGGGAGGAAAAAAGTAAAAACTAAAAACTTGAAAAGTCTGCCCAGCTCCTGCTTGCTCCTGCTTTCAAAAGACCGAAACAGCAGAAAACAAGCCACAAGAAGGAACGGAGGCTTTCAAAGAGCGCAGCCAAAAGAAGGAACGGCACGTTGGTGACCGGTGACCGCGGGCTTCCATGTTCGCGGTCAAACCGCCGGTCCTTGTCAGAATTCGGTTTCATCGGATGGTTTTGGATTTTCCGGACATGGCGGTTCCGCAGTGAACTCGAACCGGCGGTCCGGTTTTCAAAACCTTGGTTGGCTCGATCAAAATGAGATAATTCTATTCAAATTCAATCCAAAAAAAGTTGAAAAAGTTTAAATTGAGCCGGATGGAAATCAAAATGAGACGGCTTGAAATCTATAAGAAAATAAGCCAAGTTGGCTCGAAATTGAATGATTCAAGTGACGAGCCAATCTTGAACCATTGGGCTGATCTCGAGTCGCCCTCAGATTGGCTCGAAATGAGCTCGTTAACAACCTAAGGACTCAGGCCTTTTAAAAAAGGAAATACAATTGTGAGCTCTGAAAATTCGTCAGTGACCTCTCACATTGAAGGGAGTATGATTTGAGTGTCGGTGAAATTTTCAAAAGGCAGTTGAGATAATAGATAAGACACTACAAAGAGATTTCGCCCTCATTTGATGAGGACTTTAGATATGGTTCCAGGTTTCCTATAGGCGCAAGCACCATAGTTAATTACCCCTCCTAATACTGAGAGAGAACTCTCGATTAAGGCTAGTCGTTAGATTGCTAATGCGCAGCTTATAGTAGCAGCATGTGGAGTATAAAATTATGAATTTATGAAGTTCATTATATTAATATAAAGTGGATGGTTGGGGGAATGATGACATGGCCGATCTAGATCCCATGGTTTCGTCATCCTGGGCTATCGCGATCCCTAGTCTACTTAGTTAGAGAAGGTAGTTGACTCAACCTGACCAAAGAATTCTTATCAGCAACCATGGGTTGCGTCGTCCAAGTAATCCTTGTAGACTTGGGGTGGCGTTTGTCTAATGAGACAATCTTAAGTCTACCTACGAAGGGTTTGTTACGTATTGCTTGATTAAAATCTAAGGTCTGAGCCATTGAGAACACTCCATTAGAATAGTCATGATTGTAATATAATGGTGCCATTTAGTGGCAGCCACCTGATTAGAGGACTCTGGTTGTAACTACATCATATATGGAGCTTACTAGCTAAACGACGCAGTCAGGGGACAGGGGCCACGTCCTTGCTGGCATAAGATTAATTGAGAGTGAATATAGAAATACATTTGATTTGACATGGCTCCTTTGTGAGCTAGAATTTTATTAATTTATCACATCCGACAAACAATTGCAGAAGGTGGGTTGGATTTTAGCTTTAAATTTTTTTGATATTGAATTTCATTTAAGTATTTAACACTTAGTAATTTATCCGATTTTATAGTTGTATTGATACTTGATTTTAATTAATTTGATTTAAGCTTGCAAGCACATTTTGATATTAAGTATCTCCTCGGGTTGAAATTTTTATTCAATACAGCCATCATTGGGGTGGATGTATTATTTTGCTATTCCAGATCCTGTCAACTCTATTAATTTAATAATAGGGATCAGATCTACTATCATATGACAATTAGCTTCTCAGATATTTTATTGAGTTAAAATTCTTATAATAATTGAATTATTAGGTTTTGTTAACCCGGACCTGGTCCTAGGACCAAACTGGGAAGCAACACACGCAACATCCTCAGACACTAAGCTTAAGCACTCAGCATTGTATCGAGGCCCATGCGGATATTTAGTAATTTAAGTAATTTTATTTCTAAATCATGAGATTAATTTCATATTTTCATTTAATTCTAACTTAGCCTGTGCAGTCTTTTCAGACATTAAAATTTACATTTTAAATCTCTATGTTCAAGCACATGTGTATTTTTAGCTTAGATAATTTCATCTAATTAATGAAATCATTGATTTTGAAAATCATAATTAGAATAAAATTTCTAATCTTTGGATTGAAGGAAACTCCTTCATTTGTGCATAATTTAATTTAGTGTCTCCTTCTATCTGCTATATGAAGAATTGCAGATATGGTGGCGTGGATTTTAAGTTTTATATATGCAATTCAAATTGCATCTTTGCTTACATTTAAATTAATAGCAAATTAAATAAAAGTAAATTGATTACTTAACTTATGCACATTAATATGCTTTTAAATCTTTGTAAATCATCATCAGCTCTTGTTCTTTCTTATGTGATATGGCATATCACTTTCAAATAAGCTTGTGTGAATTCAAACACTTGCCTTTTCTTTTGATATGTAATGCAATGCTCTTTAATTAATTATTAGAATTTTATGTTCATGCTTCTTGAAAGCCATTTAGTTTTCCGCACATTTCTTATAAGCTTGGTTCAAATTGCATTTGTATTTGAATGCTAGCTTTCAAGCTTACTATAAGTCTCTTGTGATTTGATTATAAATCCAACTAGATTTTCTTTTGGATCATTTAAAGTGACACATTGTAAGAATTATATTTGTGGTAATTAACTATGTATCAAATTTTTTGTGTATCTCACTTAAACTTTCTCAACACTTTTCAACTAGCTCAGAAGTAAGCTATCAAGCTTCATATAAGTTCTCCATATTTAATTGTGCTCAATTGAAATAATTTTTAATTTGCTTGAAATAAGTTATAATAACTTTAGTGTTTATTGTGTGATCCTCCTTTTAATTATTTCAATGCTTGAATGTTCATTGAAAGGCATTTGGTGAATTTTTAAAATCATTTTTCAAGCTTCCAAACCCAAGATTTCAAAAATTAGTGATATGAATAATTATATTTAGGCGATCACTAAATGTTATATTTGTGATCATCAGTAAGTTGTATGGTTGTGTTAATAAGCAAACTATCAGACTCCCTATAAGCACTTGTTCTCAGTTAGAATGATATTTAATTCTCTTAGCAGAAAATATAATATACTGGGTATTCATAATTTTATTCATATTTTCTTTGAAAAAACAAAC
Source organism: Cymbidium sinense (assembly GCA_021442155.1). Classification (NCBI taxonomy): domain Eukaryota; kingdom Viridiplantae; phylum Streptophyta; class Magnoliopsida; order Asparagales; family Orchidaceae; genus Cymbidium; species Cymbidium sinense. The sequence goes on from CM038218.1 coordinate 27,944,958, forward strand.
TTTTAAATTCACCACCAATCATTTGTTATTTCACACAATATTCAATTGAAATCTTTTGGTTTCACTTAACATTAAATGGGGTTGTTCAAATGTCCATTTGATTTTATTCTTGTATGTCCTCTTTTCAAATTTAATATGTGCACTTGTATTTATTTTATGCATTTATAACTTCACATTTTAGCTTGTTATAACCAAAGTTTTGATTTAAGTCTTTTATTTAATTATATTTAAGCTCTTTGATTATTTCTTTTTTCCTTCACTTTTTTATTTTCTAAGTCCAAAAAATTTGACAAAATTTCGGTAGCATTTCGGCATAGAAATACCACATCCAATAGTTTTGGCTTAGTCGGTACGCTCTATACGCTCTATTGAGCATAGCGAGCCATGTCTTATGACCACAGCTGTCTCTTTTCACCCACTACACCCTATCACCCACTATGCCATATTGGGCATTGTGGTGTTTATTTTCAGATTTTATTTCATTTGCGCGTGTATATGTGAGGGGACACCACATAGATCTGAGGATGTACATATTGAGGTGATCGGATACGACATCAAGGAATAGTGCACTATCTCGAAAGATAGAAATCACTACCCTACGATGGACTTAATCACCTAATGAGGACTCCTAAGGCATAATGGGTCTTCAAATATACTAGAGATTTTTCCTCTACTTTATATGGAAAAGTAAAACAAAGTTTATTTAAACTAGGTTCGTTAAGTTCTTTATGGAGGCAAGCCTCCATAGTAATTATATCTTAAAGAAAGTGAATCCCTTAAAAAGACTCTCGATTAAAGTAGGTGATTGTTGTCTCCAAAGAATTTAAAGATAAGACTATCAACAAATTGGTTGTATTTTAGAAAATTAAGTGGGTTAGATAAAAAGGAAGAGAGTTATTATTGATGCTAAAGGAGATAAGTAGGGAGAGCTCATGATACTAAGAAACTTAGTGAGCACTCTAATCTATTATATGGTTGGGCTTTATATTTTTGAAATTGAAGAGATTTATTTATTTGAGTTAAAATTTTATTAAAAATTTAGGACTTATAATTCCACAACAGAAGATTGTGGACATGCATAAGAGGTGAGGATTTATGCTTGTAGCCTACACAGGGAAATAACAACATTAGACCCTAAATTTAGGGAGCTTTGGCGAGGGCCAAAGCACGACCTAAATATGAGATGAAAGTGGGTATATGGTTTACTTTCACAAGAGAGAGTAAACCACTCAACTACTGGAGTTCTTACTGCCTAGAGTGGCATCCAGCTAACTCCTCTTATGCTTTAAATCTATGTAAGCAAGTCATATGCTTTTGCAAGATGGCTAGGTTATTATTATTTAGAAAAGAAATTAAGTCCTTAAACTCACTCCCTAGGAGATTAGAGAATGAGAGGTATGAATAATGACTTAATATAATGCAAAATTTTTATGAAATTTTATTTTAATTTGGGACTCTTTATTTTGACACAAGCTATGGAATTTTGTATGCATGAATGCATGATAAATTGATTATGGGCCAAATCAAAATAGAAAGAGGTGTTCTTCCATCATAGGCTCTTAAATGTTACACCCATTCTATCTGACAAAGATGGAAGCCCTCTCTTAACAAGAGTGAAATAAAGTAGTTATGCATGATATTTAAACATACAATATTCAGCTAAGGGGTTACTAAATATTTTATTATCTTAATTCAATAGTTAGGCTTTTATATGAGAATATGAGTTATTTTAAAAATTTAGTTATGAGTTATTAATGGGATAGAAAATTTATTTTTATCTTAAGAGCCTAATTGCTTCCAGGCCATATAACAATCACCAATTATAAATAAACTATGAAAATGTATGCTTTTTCTAATGCATAAGCTAAACAAAATATCAAGCAATTTTATAAAGCTATCGCAAAAGAATAAAAGGCTGATGCAGTCGGGTACTACCGTACAACCTGAAAAGAAATGTGGGTAGCCGAGCTCTACCCTTATACAACCCGTATTATAAGAAAATAATTACAATTAAGAATGATGAATGTTATGAGGGTCTTCATTCTTCATTTCTTCATCTTCTATTTCAGCATTTAATATGCTCCATTTCTTTCTTCCTTTCGACTTGATTTGTATATGCTTACTCCAAAGGAATTACGTGCTTCGTTCAGTTACGTATTGCTCATAATTATATTAAAAGAAGAAAAATAAATCTAGCCACACCTACAAAATAAATGTTAGCTAAACATACCATACAACCCAAGCAGTTATATAAAAAATTTAGGCTGAGTATCCCACACATGGGTAATCAAGCCCACCTGTCCTAACTTGAGTTATGCTTAGGGGCTAAGCAACCTACACAACAAAAGTATTTGTATTTTTTATTATGACGGTTCCTTAAGCACAACCCCTTGCAAAAAATATGATTAGGCTAATATCATCTAGACTACACACATACGCGCTCCCATCGTCTAAAATAATACATCACAAAATAAGCATACATAAAACCATACACCGCCTTAAATTAAAGCTAGAAATGGTGACTTAGTCTAATGTGTGTAAATTAAGGCTTGTGTGGCATGCCCTAATTAGGCTTTAGAGTTGTAGTTTACTAAGTCTGAGGGATTTAATTTATAATGGGGTTGATTTTTTAAGTGGTTTAATTGATTTGAAGATTTCATTTTGTGTTTTCTTTTATTTCATATAACCTACATTTAACCACTAAGTGTTATAAAGGGAAGAAAGAGAGAGAATCTCTCTTTCATCCCTACCTTAAGTCATTTCTAAAGTAAGTTAATTAATCAATTTCCTTTAGTGAATGGCTTATCATGTATTTTAATTAATCGTAAGTTTAGGTTCACTTTAAATGACCTTATTCAATAAGAAAGACATCTTAAGATTAATTAGAATGGATTACTATCACATAACACATATTCATTCATTTCTTTCCATCATGTATATCATGCATATGAATAAATACTAAGCATATATATATATATATATATATACATATATATATATATATATATACATATATATATATATATATATATATATATATATATATATATATATATATTTATTATATATATATATACATACAATTTAGATTTCTAGCTTACTTGAATGATGAATGCAAAGAAGTGTGTTAGGAATTTAATTATTTCTTTTGATTGAATTATGAATGCATGCCATTTTAATAGAAAAGAGGGGGGATTTTTCATCCATTAGCTAGATACACATTCATATGTATAAAAGTTTTAAGTGAGTATGCTGCCATTATTTTCTGCACCAGGGGTGTAAGGTACAAGACCTACTTAAAGCCTCGCGCCCCGAGGTGTCCAGAATAATATACCACTTTCCTGAGATACATGTAGATGTATAAGCAACTATAAGGATAGGAAAACCCATGCAAAAGTTGTGTTTGATTGGTTTGACTTATGTGGTTCTTATTCATTGGTCACATCACACATACACATGTATAAGAGTTTTAAGTGAGTACGATGCCATTATTTTCTGCAGTAAGGGTATAAGGTACAAGACCTACTTTGAGCTACTTAAAGCCTCGCAGCTCGGGGTGTCCAGATTAATATACCACTTTTCTGAGATACATGTGAATATATAAGAAGAAGGAGAAGTCATGCAAGAAGTCATATTTAATTTGATTATATGATTTACATATGTGATGTGAAATTCTTCCTAAGTCTTAACATGAAAATGCATAGGAATAGATTTAGACAAATGTTGCGTTCTTTTTAAATGAACTATACATTTGTAAATCCTATATGAATCCATGTAAGATAAGGAATGAGAACTTCATATTGCATATCTTATATTATCAACATATGCAAACTTATAACTATTTATAATTAACATTACTCCATATATTATAATTGATTTAAGAGCTTTTGAAAATAATATTTGATTTAATAGTGATAATAGCTACATTTATTTAATTTAGATCAACACATACAATTAGAGATAAAAGAAATAATTTCATTTTGTTAATTTTAAAAGAAATGAATGCATGATTACATATGAAAATTAATATTTAATGTAATTGAAAAGAAATAAAAGAACATAAGCACATAATCTCATTCATTCCAATTAATTCCTAAGGATAATCATACTAAATAAAGCCATTTTAAAAAAACCAAAGTTATTTAATGTTATTTCATCTTTATGTTTGATTTGAGTTAAGGAAAGTGGAAGAGGTTTGCTGGTTCTAAACTCATTCCCCATGTGTGAGTTAATTTTGGTTTAAAGAAGAAGTAATTAGGTTGATTTTATGGTTTAATTAGGTTAGGGTATGAATTAAGTGGATTAATTAACCCTTATCTACATCACCTTAAGTTAATTAACTAATTAATAAAGAGCCAATATGATATGCAACCACATGGAAAGTAAATTTGCAATGCTCCTAAGAAATGAAAGGGGCTTAATGCAATTGACTCATGATTAATAGTTAATTAAGCTTAAGGGATCTCACTTAACTACTTTTATGATTTTCTCACACATGTGAGCTAACCATAATTTCATTATCTCTAACTTTCAGTTGTTGAACACCCAAAGAGCTACCCAAGATAAAATTAGAGAAATAAGTTCAATTTAATTAATTAAGTTTATTAATTAACTAATTAAGCCTTAATTAATCTTAACCAACCAAAATGAGATGGGTTTAGAGAAAGAGACAAAGAAGGGAGCATACGTCTTAACCCTTAAAACCTTTCAATCAATTAATTAAAGTTCAGATATGATTTAAATTTTGATTAATCTTGTTAATTAATTAATTAAAGGGGTGTTAATTAATTAATTATTTAAGAGGGATTCAGGAAGAATAAAAGAAAAGATTAGAAGAGGGAGTTCTAATCAATTTTTCTAGACTCCATCACCATTAATAGAGGTTAACAAGCTTAATTGATTGATTAATTTACTGTTCATTTGCTTAATTATCACTAATTACATTAAGAAAGTGATTAAGGCTTAATGCATTAATTTCCTTAATTAAGAAACCAATAAAATCCTAGAAAAATAGGGGAGGCAGATGTCATCCTCCTAAACATTCATAAAAAGCTTGAGATTAATTGGATGATTAATTAAGGAATAATTAGGCTAATTATATTTTTAATTAAATCTTAATTAAGCCAAATACACTATTCAAAATCAATTAATAATAATTTTCCTATATTCTACCATAAAATATCTTTAAAATGAGTCTAAGTTTATATTTTTTTTGATTTTTCTAGAATTAATTATGAATTTAGGAAGTTTTAAGATTAAAAAAATCAATTAATTAGCATAATTAAAGCTTTAATCCTATTAGGCCACATGGCGGTTGATGCAACTCACTAACGTGGCGCACTTTCCATGTGGCATAACGGGATTCGCTATTTAAGTTGTCACATCCAAGTGTTGAATCGGATGGCAGCACACACGGTAACTCCATGGACCGTCCAACACTCAGTGGGCATGTGTCTTATCTCATGGGATGCCTTAAACCAAAGGTCAAAATGATCATTTGGCTATTAGTTTTATTTGGAGATTTGGGATGGGTTAAAAGTGGGTTAGCCTAAATTTTAAGTGGTTTGATTTAGCTTGATTTGACCAATTTAGGTCAAGTTGGGTTAGGTCGGGTCAAGTTGACCAATTGGTCAAATTGGGTCAAACTAAGGGTTGAGTCAAGTTTACATGACCAATTGGAGTGTATTAGTGTCATTAGTTTGATTCAAATTTTTTGCTTTGGATTTGGTTATGGCTCATTTGGATTCATATAAGTCAAATGGGTAAAGTTGACCAATTTGACCAATTTGATCAAATTGGGTTAGGTTAGGTATTGAGTCAAGTTCAATTGACTAATTAAAAATGATTGTAGCTTTGATTTAGTTTAATTTTAAATTAATTTGGATTTTGGCTAATTTGACACTTTAGGTCAATTTGGGCTAAGTTGGGTCAAGTTGACCAATTGGTCAACTTGGGCTCAATTATGGCTTTGGTCAAGTTCAATAAGTGATTTAGAATGAAATTGAGTAATTGGTTGCAACCAATTTGGATCAAATCATGATTTGAGTCATTTTGGCTTTTTAGACCAATTTGGGTCAACTTGGGTCAAATGGCCAACTAGGCTTGGTTTGGCTTAAGTTAAGATTTGGTCATGTTCAATCATTGATTATGAGTGAGTTTGAATTAATAATTTTAATCAATCTGGCATATGACGGATTTGGCTAGTTTGGATTTCATTTGGGCTAAGTGTTGACTTAGTCAACAGATAAGTTTGACCCAATTTAAGACAATTGACTAACCTAGGATGATTGTTGATCATGTTGTGAGGTTTGGATGACCTTAGTTCAATCTAATTTGGGTTGAATTAAAACTTGGCTAAAAAAAAGGTCCTTATGCCACTTTGGGTTAAGTGAGCCTAAATGGGTTAATTAGCTTGATCATGGTTTGATTCAAGTTTAGTTGAACTCACACATTAGCCTAGGATTGAAATATAAATCCAATTACAAGTGATTTGGAGCCAAATGGATTTTGGTTTATATGACAATTCAAAGTCAAAAAGGATTAACTTGGGTTTGATTTGGGTTAGCTTGGATTTGGCTTGATAATTGTAGTTTGTGTTTATATTTGGGTCAATGATTGTAGGAATGATTGAATTAAGAAGAAATCCATGGATTTTGAATTTGTTTGGGTATCATTTAGCCAAGTTCAAAAATTTGGCTAAAAGGGGAAAATTGGGAATTTGATTTGATTTAGGTTTGGTTTTGGATTTCAATCATTTGGAGTTTGGAATTGATTTATGATTTGGAATTTGATTTGAGATTAAATTTGATGATTATGAAAATCAATTAAATTGGGATTGGTTTGAATTTGGTTAAGGCTAAGTTCATAAGATAAAATCAAAGGGCTTAGGAAGGGATTTGAAGTTTGAATTTGATCATGGGTTTCAATCATTTGATAGGAATTTGGATTTAAATTTTGGATTTGAATTTGAGGTTTGGTTTTGAAAGAAGGAAGCAAGGATTGGGTTTAGGCTATATGGTAGGCAAGCCCTCCTAAATCTTTAAGGCATAATCTATCCTTATGGCTAACTCTTCTAAATCTCTAGGGTTAGGTCAAGTGTTCACCTAATCACTTGAAGTGTCTTAAGACTAAGAAACTCTTAGTATCTATAAGAGTCCTTGATCTATGATAAGGAAGTTGAGGGCTCACTTTAAAAGTGAGGTCAATAGGCATTAGCATGATTTTGAAACCTACAAAAAGAGGCACAAGCATATATACAGATGATTTCCATACACATCCAGACCCATTTTGTTGCACATTTGTAATGATCAATAAGAAAAAAGAAGGATTAATTGATATTTTGCAATTGAATAAGAAGTGAGGAGGATTGTTAAGTTTCAATTTGTGGGCTTAGTAGCGAGAGAAATCAGGAGGGAATGGATGATTGCAGCTTGAGGGAAAGGCGAGGGCTGCAGGAGATAGGGATGAGGATAGAGGGCTTGCGGCTTGAATGTAGACTAGAGAGAACGAGAGTTGAAATGGCCAGAGGAAATCGTGCTGAACCTAGGACCCTCGAGATGGAGAACCTATGGATTTTGGAGGACAAACTGAGAGAATGTGAGGGATCATGTGGAAGGGGGATTGTGCATTCTGCCTTAGTGGTTGAGGCATGAGAATGGAGATGGGAGAAGCGGCAGTTAGCTCTTTCAGGAGGAATGAACAAGATGAGGAAGAATGAAGTGGAATTAGGCCAGTTGGGTACTACTACCTGGAGTTAGATCCAGCTCCTGTGTGAAGTTTGGCTGACTTCAACTAAAGGGCGAAGCCGATGGACAGGTAGGGAGGCTCAGCTAGGTCTTCGATCGGGAGAGGAATGCACAGATGGGAAAAAGGGGGGAAAGGTTGTGAGATCTTTGTTTCAAAATCAAGAGGAGAACAATATGCTCATCCATTTTTGTGGTAGAGACTGATCAACGAGGAGTTTTGTTTAGTTTCTTGCAGTTTTAGGAAGAACGAGGCGAGTGGTTGAGAGGGAGAAAGAGAGGGAATGGGTGAGCGGGGGTTTGGCCTTTCTGGAAATGAACTGAGGATCAACAAATGCCTCCAAAAAATATGACTCGTGTATGGAACGAGTCATGTTTGTTGAAAACTAATTGACCCTTTGAGTTGGCCATGAATCTTAGATCTCTTTAGCTTCAATTTCAATAGCTTATGGAGCTTCGATATGATTTATCATTAGTATGATGCCTTGTGTTTGGACTAGTTAAAAGACATGATTGATTAGTTTGTTAGGATTGACTTATCGGATGGATAAAATCTCTTCCACCATATACTCTTTAGTTTGATGGGTTTGTTGAAGATCTCTTTCTTTTATGTTATTGTAGATTTAGGTTTCCTCCGAACCTAGCTTTATGCTTGATTGGGTTTGATGGAGGAATTGGTTTGCTTATTTTGAGATTTAGAATTTCTTTTATCATAGGTTTAAGCTTGACAGACTTGATGAAGAATTGACCTGATTTGTTTATATTGACTTGTCATGAAGTGCACGTATATCTTGCCTGACACGCTGACTTGGGTGCATAGATGACCTAGACTCCTGACTTATATTAGGTCTATAATGTCGAGTTATCAGAGTAGTAATGTGTTCTTTAAAGACTACATAACTACAGAATCCCTTTAGTTCAGCCATCAATTTTGTATGAACTATGGAATTACTTCATCAGTCATGTGCTTTTGCTTTGGTGAACTTGATGAAGAGATTGGCTTTGATATGTGCTTTGTGCCTTATCAGATCATTTGAGAATAGATTGAAATATCACCCTGCACACAATATAAAGATTGATTTGATGCAGCTTTGAATTAGAGTTTCCTCAGATTGTCTTGGTCTATCGATCATGTAGAAAGATCTTTTGGATTCTGGTTACTTGTAGTCACTAAGCTTGATCTAGTTTGAGATTGAACAACTATCATCATTAGATTGATGAGCAGGAGCTCTTTCATTACAACCTTTTCTTACGACTTGTTGAGTGAGGAGAGCATCAGTAACTCGGCCATCTATAGGCTTATTGAGTTCAACCTTTAGAACCTACTCGAGTATTCGACTTAAGCTGTGATGGGTTAGTGGTCTTGTCATTGGACTAATTAATGAGGGATCCTTCATTGCGACCTTTTCTTATGTCTTGTTGAGTGAAGAGAGCGTCAACAACTTGACCATTTATGGGCTTATTAAGTTTGACCTTTAGAACCTACTCAAGTCTTCAACTTTAGGATATAGAGGTTGATGTTTTTCCAACTCAGTTTATTGAAGCTTTCGAATTTGGAACTTCTTCTAACTTGTCTCTAACATTTGATGAAGTTGGGAGATAAATGTTTGATATTTAGGACTATTTTTTCATGCGTAGAAATAGATTCTTTTTGTTCTTGCAAGAACTTGCAACTTTAACAATAATAATTATAGATAAATTTAGCGATTTTGATGTAAAGCTCGATATCAACCTGAATTAGAATATATTTAGGATCTCGTCTTATAGCACGATGTCAACCTAAATAAAAGTAACATAAAATAAAAATACCCCATATCTTGTAGGGGAAATTCTAAAGCACTTTGAAAGAGCTCTAAAATAATTTAAGAAAAATATATCAATATATATTTGATCTTAAGAAGGTTTTAACATGTAACATTGATTTCATCTATGTATAGAAATATAAAATGCCCCCACTGTAAGAGAGGAATTTTCACAGAATTTTTTTTCATCTTGAGTAGGTATATTTATTTAGGGATTTTGGCATAAAGCATGATGTCGACTTAAATAGATATATTAAAAAAATACCTCATTTATTATAGGGGGATTTTTATTATACCTCAAAAATATACTTATCTTGTGTAATACTTTTTCAGGTATCGACCATTAATTGGCAGCATTGGTCTTTTGCTATTTAGATCAATGAGTTGGTATGCCCCTCCCTGATAGACTTTCTCAATGATAATAGGGCCCTCCAAATTAGGCTCAAATTTGTCACTAATTCAATGATTAGGAATAATTAGTCTTCTCAGCATCAAGACCAATTCCCCTTCTTGGAATGTTCGAGGCCGGACCGTATGGTCAAAAGCTATGTATATCTTTGCTCGATAAACTTCTAAATTTTGATGGGCTTGCAATCTAACTTCATCAAGTGCATTGAGTTCCTCCATTCTCAAATGACCATTTTGATCTTCAGTTAGATTGCATTGGATGGCTACTCGAAGTGAAGGCAACTCAACTTCAAGTGGAAGGACCACCTCGGTTCCAAATACTAATGAATAAGGAGTGGTTTTTATCAGCATCTTGTAGATAGTACGATACGCCCATAATGCCTCTATCAATTTGGTATGTCATTCTCTTTTATATTTAGTGAGGATCTTCTTGAGTATTTTGACCAAGGTCTTGTTGAAAGCTTCGACCAAACCATTTGCCCTTGGATTATATATTGAAGAATATTGCCAATCAATTTTGTGTCGATCGATGAATTTATAAATCTTTGTACTTTTGAATGGTGTGCCATTATCAAAAATTATTCAGCGCGACACTCTAGATCGATAGACCATATTATGCGTGAAGAAGTTGATCATTTGATTGAAGTAACTTCCTTAAATGGGGTAGCTTCAACCCACTTAAAAAAATAATCAGTCGCTACTAGGGTGAAGCGGTGACCAACTGATGACGGTGGATCAATCGGTCCAGTTACATTTGTACCCCAACATTCAAAAGGCTATGATGCTATTGTTGGGTGTAGTGGATTATATTCCCATGTACTTGACATTCATGCACCTCTTGGCATGATTGATATAGTCTCTCACTATAACTGACCAATAATACATCCTTTTGATCTTTACTACCATCTTGGGACTTGACTGATGTGCACCATAAAATCATTCATGAACTTCAACCATCACTTTGCTAGCTTTATTTATATTTAGGCATCGTAAGCCACATTTGTTCAAGGGATCTACGATATAAAGTGTTGTTGATGAAAGTATAACACAACATTCTCTTCTTGATTTGAGCTACCAGTGATTTATTATTTAATAATTTGCCTTCTTTAAAGTATTTGATGAAGGGCCGCCTCCAATCATGTGGCTCTTATACTATAAAGGCTTCCCACTACTTTTCTGAAGTAATGTCATTCTTATCTAATCTTGGTATAACTCCTTATTTATTTTGGGGAGGATGAGGAGCAACCTGAGTCACATCCTGCCAGTCAAATTTGATAACCCCTCTATCTGTGGGAATTGATACTTTATTCATTCTAGAACTCATCGAGTAAATATTTCGATCATGACATAATCGCCATTCATACTTTCCATCTCCTTAGCTAATTTTGCTAAACAATCAGCTTTGTTATTTTCAGATTGAGAGACTCGAGTTAGTGTAACATTTGTATTTGCTTAATAAGCTCAAGAACTTTCTAGTGATAGAAAGCTAACTCAAGCTTATTGATTTTATAGATGCGAGTACTTGATTTTTAATAAGCTAAGAATCGCTGAAATATGCAAGTTTTGAATGCCTATGAAAATAGCTTCTTCAAGACCTGCTACCAATGCTTCATACTTAGCTTCATTATTAGCTATTGGCTCGATTAACCCATATGATCATCTCATTATTCCTCCCTCTGGTGTTATGAAGATGATGCCGATTCTTGCTCCTGCCATTGGGAAATTTAGAGGTTGGACTTGTTTGATCAATGAGGCTCCATCAAAGTACATTTCTTAAATTTATAATTTTTCTCTTTCATGAATAAGTATAATTTGCTTGTCAGGTAAATCATCATTAAGAGGTGAGTTTGCAGGGATGGGATGTGCAACAAAAAAATATGCTAAGATTTGCCCCTTTATTTTCTATAAAACGTATGTGATATCAAACTATAAAAGTAATACTGTCTGTCTTGCCAAGCGACCTGCCAACGCTGGTCTTATCATCAAGTACTTTAGTGGATTGATCATTGAGATGAGAGTAATTTTATAAGATAACATGTAATGGTGGAGCTGTTTGACTGCAATAATTAATGCCAAACAATGTTTCTCTATCGGAGAGTATCTCATTTCTGCTCCTATCAACCTTTGACTGATATAATAAAGAGCATTCTTTTTTACTTTTTTTATTATGTTGTGCTAATAATTCTCTAAGGGATTCTTCTAATGTAACTGTGTATAAAATGAGGGGATTCCCAAGAGTAAGCGCTGTAAGGATTGGTGGATTTAACATGCAGCTTTTAATGCTATTGAAGGCTTCTTAGCACTCTTTATCCTATTTAAATGGAGCATTCTTTTTCATCAACTTTATAAATGGTTGACAAAAACCTGATAGCTTTGATATAAATCATCGGATGAACGCAAGCTATCCTAGTAAATAATGGAGCTGATGTAAACTCTTTGACGGAGGCATCTCCATAATTACCTTGATTTTAATAGGATCGATCTCAATTCCTCTATGACGTATAATATACCAAAGGAATTTTCTAGAGGATACCCCGAATGCACATTTTAGAGGATTTATCTTGAGATCATATTTTTTGATTCTCTCTAATACAATTTTCAAGTCTTCAAAGTGATTTTTATGATTTAAGCTCTTCACCACCAAATTATCAACATAATATTCGACCTTCTAGTGAATCAAGTTATCAAAAGTACATCATGACTCTTTGATATGTAGCTACAGTATTCTTCAAACCAAAAGGCATGACTGTGTAGCAATAGCTACCAATTTACATCTTAAATGATGTGTGCTTCTCATCTTTAGGAGCTATCTTGATTTGATTGTATCCCAATGATCCATCCATGAATGAGAACATGTCATAGTTAGAAGTATTGTCCACTAGTAGTTCTGATATTGAAAGTGAGAAGTCATCTTTTGGGCACTCCTTATTTAGGTCCTGGAAGTTAATGTAGACACGGACTTGGCCGTTATTCTTCATAACTTGGACAGTGTTGGCTATCCAATATGCATACTTCCTCCTCGATGAAACCTACTTTGATGAGCTTCTTAGTTTATGCAATTACATGTTCTTCAATCTCCAATCTCATTCACCTAAGAGCTTGCTTAACAGGTGTTGCATCTAGTTTAATGACAAGTTTATGAACTGCTATATTAGAGGATAAGCCTGATATTTCAGAATATGTCCAAGCAAAGCAATCCCTAAATTGACAAAGTAGCATTTTCAGCTCTTCAACTTTCTCATCAGTTAGAAGGGCATTGACGAATGTTGGATGGAGATCATCCTCAACTCCTAGGTTGATTTCTCTTAGTTCATCCATAAGTTTGTCCACCATCTTCGAGTTCTTCAAGTGTAGGCTTGGTTTCTACGTCTTCATCATTTGTAAGAAGAATTTCATGGAGATCATCTTCTTCGTCATTATTAGTTTTGATCTCAGCTTCTATTATATTATAAGAAACTTTATTTTGATGAGATTTGTGGATGAATCTATGACCTTTAGTGATAAAATTATCACTTCATCGTGATGCTTGAGGACTTCTTTGACTCCGTATCCTGTTAAAGATTTAAGTTCTATGTTTAGTAGTTTTAATATGAATTCCAAGCTTATGCATCATTCTTCGCAATTTTGATGGAAAGTATTTTGGTATTCTTATTAGCACAATCTCATCAAAATTTTCATGTTGAGTAGGCCGATCAAAATTATGAGGCTGAGATTCTTCAGATTTATAAAATAAACTTCATGTTTCGCCACTATCACTCAACGGTGGCACATAGAATGTTATTAATTTTTTAATGTCATGGACTTCCAGTGTAATGCTTTCTTTGAAGTACTACTGAGGGATGGGTATAATTTTGAAGGAGTCATCTAACTCTGCCAAGTGAGCTATCCTTCTTGATGCCACCTTCTAAACCCTAGTTCCATAATTAGATTTAAAGTCATAGTCTGAATCAGAATCACTTATTTTATACTTTGCCTTTCTTGAAAGTTTATAAGTTCCTTTAGGTTTGACAGAAATATTTTCCTCTTCTTGTGTGTCACTTCCCAAATGAGGAACTGATCTTCTTAATTTAGGTGTAGAGTCAAGTGCTTTAGGGAGAGTCAGCATTGCCTTCTTTTTTCTTTTCCACTTCTGTTCTTTCACCTTACAAAGTTACTTTTTAGTACCTGAAGTAGATGCTATAGCCTCAAGAGGATCTCTTGGCTTAGGCTCTTTAGGGATGAAATATTTTGTATCTTCATAAATCATTGCTTCATGGATGGAGAATAGTTGTAGGTTGCCAAGAATTTTGAACTCTTTCTCTCTCTCTTAGGTACTTCATACACTGATGCATAATTGATGGGACCATGCCATACTCATGCAGCCATGGCTGACCTAAGAGAGCTGCAAATAATGTATCGATGTCGATTACATGAAACTTGGCTTCTGTATACAAATCCAAAAACTTGAGTAGGAGTATAAAAGAACCCAGGGTTTTCTGTCATTTCTCATTGAAACCATGAACCATCAACTTATCCCTCCCAAGATGTTGGATATCAAGTGATAATCTTCTTAATGCTTTTAGACTCATAAGATTAATATACGAACTTGGATTAATCAGTATTCAATTGATCAAGATGCCATCACTCTATGCGGTAACATATAGAGGACAGTTGTTGTCTATTGTTCCCAACATAAGATCTTCTTCAGAAAATGTGATTACTGGGAGATCTTGAGTTTGCGATGATTCAGTCATACATTTTTTTAGCAAAGTAAGCTTCATAACTCTCAGAATCTTTGAGAGCCTGTATCAAAGTTTCTCGGAAGTCTTTTGACATTAAAAGAGCCTCATATACACTTAATTGTGTATGGATGTTTCTCAGATTTGATAGAAAACTATAATTTATCTTTTTTGCTTGATCTAGGCTTTATTTTAGGATTCTTGGGAATGATATTTTGTTGACTTCAATTTTTTTGCCTTTGTCTTTATTTGAATTCATTTTCTTTGATGGTGGTGGTAAGACTGTACCACTTCTCAACTGAACTTGAATCACCTTGTCTTGCTTAAATTCTTTTGAAGAAGTATTTTTTTCAAATTCACTTTTTATTCTAGAGGATTGACCAAAAGAGTTAAACTCACTTTTCAACTTCATACATTTCATATGTGATGTTGTTGATAACTCTAACTCTTCTTCATCCAAAAAAACATAAATCTTTATCTGAACTATTATCCTTTTGTTGAGTCATTAGCTAAAATTTAGATGTTAACTTGTCAGGCTCTTCTTTCTTCTCTGAGAAGAATTTTGATGGGTTGGTCAAGTCTGTCTGACTACCATTATCATTTTGGAGTAACTTGTATTGAAGAACATCTAACATTACATAAATAATTTGGCATGTCTCTACTAAGCAATATTCACCATTATCTTCTTCATCCAATTCAACAATATGGAGTTTAGGCATAAAATCTGCAAGCCTAAATGATTGTCTTGTCAGCTGGTGATACTCCTTTAGGTTATTAATAATCTTTTGAGTTATATCTGTCTTCTTGATCTTCTTTTTCTTAGCTGTCTTCTTTGACTTATGAGGCCTACATTTAGTAGATTGCTTCTCATGCTATGATAAAGTAAACTTATCAAAATACCACTGAGAAGCTAAAATGATTGATTTAGGCATTTCTTTTAAGTCCAATATAGGTTCAAGTGGTGATTTCCATGTAACACTAGGGATATCTTTTAGCTGCTTCAACTTTTTCATGATCTTCTTAGAGACTATTGTTTCCCATTCTTCAATCTGAACTAGTTTTTCTTTCTTTTTGTCTTTAATGGATGATACGAAAGAGAACATAATCATCATTATATACTCTATTTTTGAGTTGACTAGAATACTATCGGATAATGTAAATTCACCTTATCAAAACTTCCTTTCTAGCCAACCTTTGAAGACATAATAATCTTCAATAGGATGACAAATCAATCATGATAGGGACACTATTTTAGATTATTGACTTGATTAGCTTATTCAGGCCTTTTGCTTTCTAGTAATTATAGACTAGCTTTGACTGCTTGTCAAAATAATTTAGTCACACTGTCACTTCTAAAGAAATATTCTTTGTTAATCTTTTCTTTAAGAGATGGCTACATTTGCTTGTCATCTCTTATCTCTTGTTCTAGATGCTGTCCACCACTAAAAAAGTTTGAGGTTTATCATTGCCTCCCAATGCCAATTATGGCTGTGGATTAGGATGAACAAGTTTCTTTCTTCTATCATCATTGGACAATAGCTGTTTTCCTTTATCTACATTATAGATTACTCATTTTTCACCACTTGAACTATAGGAATTGGCATGAGTTTTATTTCTTCTTGAATCTGAAGGCTCATTTTTCTTTGATTTACTTGTATATATTTTAGACTTAGGGCAATTTAGCTTTTCAAATTTGGCCACCCTATATAGTAAGCCCTAGAATGTTGTAATTAATGCCATACATAAAAATGGTGCCATTTTATCATACATATTGGCCATTAATATTTGGATTGCATGTTCTTCCTCCAATTATTATTCACATTTCATGCTTAGGTTATGCTAATGAGTTACGGATTTTATCACTGACTCATCTTTTCTCTTTTTTAGCAAGATAAATTCAGTGATCGTTATCTTCTTAGTTGCACTAGTAAACCATTTCACGAACATTATCTCTAGCTTAGTGAAGATTTTAACCAAATCATTCGACAATTTTGCATACCACTCGAAAGTAGTTGAGGTCAGGCTGCTGATGAATTGGTGAAAAAATAGTGCATCATTTTCTCTTGTGTTATCACAAGTAACCTTGAATTGGGCTAGATGTTGTTTTGGATTATCCACATAAAAAAAAATTAAATTTTGGTACTAAGTAACCTTTTGGGTATGACACTTGATCAAATTCAATTGGGTAAAGGTGACCCTTACTCACCAGCTTTCAGCCTCCTCTAAAGCTATGATTGTCTTTATCTTTTCATTAATTATTATTTCTAATTGAGCAGTTGTTATTATTCTTGGTGCACTAACCACATTCTAAATTATAGGTTGAAGAGCTAGTTGACTAACTTCACTCCTCCCTTCAGGCATGGCATGTACTGTAAGAGCCTGAGGTATCATAGTGACTGGTGGTATAGAGGTTGTATTATTAGCTACCTTTTTATATGTAGATGAAACAGGTGCTACATTTGATGTGATTTTCTTCTCCAACACATCTATCATGATATTCATTTGTGCCATCATGTCATTCATCTTAGTACCAAGCTATGAAATTTCCCTATCTTTGGCTTCCATTTGACGCTACATTTATCTTTGCTCTCTAGCTAGTGCCATGACGTCAACCAATACAAGCTCATCTTATTCCTCTATTTCTTTTTGTTGTTCTCCTCTCTGCTCATCTTTAGGGGAAGAGCTTGACTGCCTTTCTCCTTGTGCATTTGCATGGATAATTATTGCTCGGGCTAAATGATGATGTTGATTGTAAAATAGTGTACCAGGTTGATCATTTCCTAGTTCAACCATATAAATAGCTTCAACTCCCAAGACCTTATTCTCATTTTGATCTTCTTCTTCTTCTTCTTCAATAGAGATTGAAGATCCATCTTCTACTCTCTTTTGTGATGATTGTCCTTCGTAAGATTGAATTCAGGTTCAAGCTCACTGGGTTCATCTATATGTCTCGTTATATAATTAAATTCTACTTCTATTGTGCCATGTTCATCATCTTCTTCTTACACATGAATTTCTGATTGACGCTTCTAACGGATCTCTGATTTATTGTAAGGGATAAACATTTCATCCATTAGGGGATTACAATCAGAATCAACTTTCTCCCACGGGGGTGAATCTGTTTGATGACGGGATGCCCTACAGGATTCTCTAGGGTGTCGACCATCATATCTTTTTATTAATGATATCATTTTTTTTAGGTATCCACTTTTGATGAGTTATTTTTGAGGTGGATTTTTGAATATATGCATCAGATGTCACACCTCTTTCTTTCTTCAGAATTTCATCAAGGGGCCTTGGCCTCCATATCTACTTACCCTTTCACCAGGATCTTTCGGCAACAGATTCTTGGACACATGGTCCAAGTGTCATGCTTCAATTTTCACCATGTGAGGCATACTTGGCTTGATGACTAGTTACCATAAGAGATGACAACCATCATAATGGAATCTCAGTATCTTCAATCATCACAAGCCTTTGAAATTTTCTTTTCATTAAGCTTCTTCCTTTGGCTACTTTAAGGACATTGTGTATTCTAGTGGATAGTATTTTAGGTTGTCTCCTTTGCGGTGGTGGAGCTTAATGTTGTTGAGTCCAGAAAGACTGCTTCACCTCACTAGTAGAGCTATTCCTTTTTACCTATTTTAGATTATCAAAATTATTATGGGTAGGAATACTAAGTAATATTATTGTTCCCGGTCATTCATGACCTCGAGCCCCCAGATTTATTCTTTTTCTTTGCCTTTAGTTAATTTGTTTCCTGATGAGAAAGCCTCAAAATCATATCTTCTAGGTGAAATTATCTCACTTGGTGAATCAGCTGTACCATGAGGCATTAGAGATTTAATATGCCCAATGACAATTCTCTTCATCATAGGGGCTTTAGATTGACCCAGTATTTCAAAAATTGAAGTTCTCTATCGAGAGAACTCATTAACAGTTGTCGAATTTGCATGATGAGTAGGAGCTTCAAACTAAGGCCTTCCGGCCTCGACAATGCACCACAATTCAGGAGTTGCAGCTATGATAGCTTGGAAATCCACACTATCAAATTGAATAGTTATTCCAACATCCCCTATTTTGATGACAACATTAGGTAAGCAGATGTTTGCACCACACCCTAGCTGAACAGTGAAAGGAGTGCTCTGTAGGTCCATTCTAGGTAAGTGAAAGATGAGGATTAGTAATTAGTTATTGTTATTTCATCCCATACTTTCAAAATATAGAGATACTACAGAATAAAATAATAGTGTAATAAAAAATATATTCTACAGAATAATTCATTTAACATAGAATCTCATGCATTAGTAATTTGAATTTATGACACATTTAAATCACCATTTTTTGTTTTAAATTTTCATATATTTTGTTGCTACTATAGCATGTATATGACTAGCCAAAGATGGAAAAAGAAACATGTCCCCAACAGAGTTGCTAAAAATCTGTGGGCTCTGAAAATTTGCCACCAACCTTCACATTGAAGAGAGTATGATTTGAGTGCCGGTGAATTTTTTAAAAGGCAGATGAGATAGTAAATAAGACATTACCCAAAGATTTCTCCCTCATTTGGTGAGGACTTTAGATCTGGTTCCAGGTTTCCTATAGGCGCAAGCACCTATAGTTAATTACCCCTCCCAATACTGAGAGAGAAATTTTGATATTAAGGCTAGTCGTTAGATCACTAAATGTGCAGTTTATAGTAGCAGCGTGTGGAGTATAAAATTATAAATTTATGAAATTCATTATATTAATTTAAAATAGATGGTTGGTAGAATGATGACGAGCCGATCTAGATCTCATGGTTCCATCATCTCGGGCTCTCGTGGTCCCTAGTCTACTTAGTTAGAGGAGGTAGTTGACCCAACTTGATTGAAGGATCCTTATCAACAGCCACGGGTTGCATCGTTTAAGTAATCCTTGTAGACCTGACATGGCATTTATCTAAGGAGATAATCTTAAGTCTACCTTAGCCAACAGGAGGATTTTTTCCCTATTAGGTATATCTTATGATTCACATCTCAAGGTATAGAGTCATTGAGGAGCATATGAGCTACAATCGTGATGAGATCCGGCCAAACCCCAGCAAGATGAGATTGATTAGGAGTGGATATAGAAATACATTTGATTTGACATTAGCTCCTTTATAAGCATGAGTTTTCTTAATTTATCACCTCCAACAAACAATTACGGAAGGTGGGTTGGATTTTATCTTCATGTTTTTTTGATATTAAATTTCATTTAAGCATTTAACACTTAGTAATTTATCCAATTTTATAGTTATATTGATACTTGATTTTGATTAATTTGATTTGAGCTTGCAAGCATATTTTGATAATAAATATCTCCTCTGGTTGAAATCTTCATTCAACACAGCCATCATCAAGGTGGATGTATTATTTTTCTATTCCAGATCATGTCGACTCTATTACTTTAATAATAGAGGATCAGATCTACTATCATGTGATAAAATTAGCTTCTCAGAATTTTTATTGAGTTGATATTCTTATAATAATTGAATTTTTAGGTTTTGTTAACCCGGACCTAGTCCTAGGACCAAACCAGGAAACAACACGTGCAATATCCTCAGACACTAAGTTTAAGCATTCAACATTGTGTGGGGGCCCATGTAAGTATTTAGTAATTTAGTAATTTTATTTCTAAATTATGAGATTAATTTCATATTTTCATTTAATTCCAATTTAGCCCACACAACCTTTTAAGACATTAAAATTTGCATTTTAAATCTCTATGTTTGAGCACATGCAGGTATTTTTAGCTTAGATAATTTCATCTAATTAATGAAATCATTAATTTTGAAAATCAAAATTTAAATGAAATTTCTAATCTTTGGATTGAAGGAAGCTCCTTCATTCATGCAAAATTTAATTTAGTGTTGTCTTCTATTTTCTTATACAAAGAATTACAGATAAAATGACATGGATTTTAAGCTTTATATATGCAATTCAAATTGCATCTTTGCTTACATTTAAACTAATAGCAAGTTAAATAAAAGAAAATTGATTACTTAACTTATGCACATTAATAGGCTTTTCAATTTTTGTAAATCATTATCAGCTCTTGTTCTTTCCTATGTGATCTAGCATATCACTTTCAAATAAGCTTGTGTGAATTCAAACACTTGCCTATTTTTGATATGTAATGAAATGCTCCTTAATTATTTATAGGAATTTTATGTTCATGCTTCTTGAAAGCCATTTAGTTTTTCACACATTTCTTATAAGCTCGGTTCAAATTGCATTTGTATTTGAATGCTAGCTTTCATGCTTACTATAAGTCTCTTATGATTTGATTATAAATCCAACTAAATTTTCTTTTGGATCATTTAAAGTGACACATTGTAAGAATTATATTCGTGGTAATTAACTATGTATCAAAATCTTTATGTATCTCATTTAAACTTTTTCAACGCTTTTCAACTAGCTGAGAAGTAAGCTATCAAGCTTTGTATAAGTTCTCCATATTTAATTGTGTTCAATTGAAAACATTTTTAATTCGCTTGGAATAAGTTTACCCCATGAGATAAGAAACATGCAGATTTGGTCATTTCCTCCCCTTAGCGACTTGACACCCATTCATAGGTCCACCTAGGTACCAAGGACCATGGCTGACCTGGCCCAAAGGTGGTTGGGCCGGCCATGACTCATGGGGAGGTGAAATCACCTCCCCATTCCCCTTGGAGCATTTCAAACCACTAAGGACACCCACTACTCCCATGGCAGCCACCTCCCACCCTTCCTCCACTCATGTGAGGCCAAGTGGAATGGTTCTTTGCCCAAATCGAGCTCCCCATCTCAGCCATTGATCCACCAAGCTGAAACTATCACCACCATCCAAGCTAAGGAAGGAGGAGGTATACCCCCTCATTCTCACTAAAACACACACACACACACACACACACACACACACACACACACACACACTTGATTCAACCCTAGTTGCCAAGAAACGAGATCCCAAAAAGCCTCCCATTGCAATTCCCAAGCTCGCCAAAATCCCCATTCTCGATTTTATGTGAAACTGAAATAGGGGAGCAAACCAGTGATTCCCATTTCCTCATTTCACAACCAAAGTGCAATTAATTTTGCACACATCATCCTTGGACCTAGACGAGTCAAAACAAATCATTTCCCAAGCTACTTGATGACCAGAGGGTGGAGTTCAATCAAGACTGATTGCTTACATGTCGTGGGTTGGTCTTCCAAGCAAACTACACTAAATCAAGGCTTGTGCGTGCTCAGCAGGGCTTCATTTCTACCAAACAAGCTTCTTCAATCATTGAAACTGCCGATCACAAGCTCCTGTGAGGTATGGCATTAAAATTGATCATTTGCTCAAAATAGGTTGGTCCTTTATAAAGGAAACTTGCATCTTGTGTGATTTCCATCATTAGATATTTTTGTTATGCTTCCCCAAAGGTGTGAGATCAATTTTATCTCCATCCGAGCTCAGGTGAGCTTGGATCGAGAGACAATCAATGGACGATATCCATCGCTCGCCGCTCGGGAGGAGACAGATCACAGACCATCCATTCCGCATGATTGAAATGAACGATCCTGATCTGATCATGCATAGAACCTCTCTTTTCCTCTTCAAAATTATGTGTTTAATCATGATCGTCCGATCTTAGATTGGATGGCCCACAGAGTTAGCGCGTCCGCCACCATTCAAGTCAGCCTTTGAATGTGACAACTTAAATAGCCACTCCCATTGTGCCATGTGGAAAGCACATCACGTCAGTGCACCGCGTCAGCTGCCACATGGCCCAATGGGATTAAGGCTTTAATTAGGCCTAATTAATATGTTTTTAAACATGAAATTTCTAAAAATCATAACTAATCCTAGAAAAATCCCAAAAATATACACTTGAGCTCATTTTAAAGATATTCAGAGCAAAATATAGAAAAATTATTATTTCTAATTTTGAATAGTGATTTTGGCTTAATTAAGATTTAATTGAAAATCTAATTAGCTTAATTATTTATTAATTAATCACTCAATTGATCTCTAACTTTCTATAGATGCTTGGGGGGATGACCTCTGCCTCTCCCATTTTTTAGGATCTTAGTGGTTGCTTAATTAGGAAAATTAATTGATTAGGCCTTAATCAATTTTTTAATTTAATTAGGAGAATTAGAGAATGGACAATAGTTTAGTTAATTATTTAAGCTTAATTAGCTCTGTTGAATAGTACGAAAGCTTAAGGAATGTGGTTGGGATACTTTTCCTAATTCATTTCCTAAGATTTCTTCACTCTTTGGAATTTGATACTTAATGATTAATGAGGTAATTATTATTAATTTCAATTAATTTTGGATTAACTCAATATAAAATTTACTTCACACCTAAACAACCCTTGATTAATCTTGGGTAGCTCTTTGGGGGTTCAATAACCCAAAGTGGGAGATAATGAAATTATGGTTAGCTCACATGTGCGAGAAAACCATAAAAGTAGTTGAGTGAGATCCCCTAAGCCTAATTAACTATTAATCATGAGCTAATTACATTAGGCCCCTTTCATTTCTTAGGAGCATTGCAAATTTACTTTTCATGTGTTTGCATATCATATTGGCTCATTATTAATTAACTTAAGGTGATGTAGGTAAGGGTTAATTAATTGGTTTAATTCATACCCTCACCTAATTAAACCATAAAATTAACTTAATCACTTCTTCATTAAACAAACTTAACTCACACATGGGGAATGAGAATAGGATTAACAAACCTCTTTCATTTCCTAAGTCAAACCAAACTCAAAATTTAAAATGTCATTAAAGATATTTGGTTTATTTTAAATGGCCTTATTTAGTATGATTGTCCTTAAGAATTAATTGGAAATAATAAGATCATGTGCTTATGTTCCTTTATTTCTTTCCAATCATGTTAAATATTGCTTTCCATGTGTAATCATGCATTCATTTCTTTTAAAATTAACTAAATGAAATAGTTTCTTTTATGTCAAATTACATGTGTTGATTTAAATTAAAAATAGATGTGGCTATTATTACTATTAAATCAAAAGTTATCTTCAAAAGTCCATAAATCAATTATAATATATGGAGTGATGTTAATTACAAATATTTATAAGTTTGCATGTGTTGATAATATAAGATATGCAATATGAAGCTCTCTTTCTTTACCTTATATGGATTTGCATGGGATTTATAAATGTATAGTTCATTTGAAAAGAACACAATATTTGTCTAAATCTACTCCTATTCATCTCCATGCTAAGACTTAGGAAGAATTTCATATCACATATGTAAATCATATAATCAAATTAAAAATGACTTTTTGCATGACTCCTCATTCTTATGGTTCTTTTTTGTACATTCATATGTATATAAGAAAAGTGGTATATTAATCTGGACATCCCGGGACTGTGAGACTTTAAGTAGCCCCAAGTAGGTCTTGTACCTTACGCCCCTACTGTAGAACAATGGCACCGTACTTACTTAAAACTCTTATACATATGTATGTATGATATAACCAATGAATAAGAAGCATGAATCAAATAATCAAATACAACTTTTGAATGAGTTTTCCTATTCTTATAGCTGCTTATACATCTATATGTATATAAGAAAAGTAGTATATTAGTCTGGAAATTTCGGGGCTGTGGGACTTTCAGTAGCCGTAAGTAGGTCTTGTACCTTACGCCTCTGGTGTAGAACAATGGTGCTTTACTCACTTAAAACTTTTATACATATGAATGTGTACTTAGCTAATGGATGAAAATCTCTTTTTCTTTTAAAAATATATGCATTCATAATTCTATCAAATGAAATATTTAAATTCTAAACATATTTATTTGCATTCATCATTTAAGTGTGCTAAGACATTCATTTTATGTTTAGGTATGCTTAGGATTTAAACATATGCATGAGATACATGATGAAAAGAAATGAATAAACATGTGTTATGTGATAGTAATTCATTCTAATTAATCTTAAGATGTCTTTCTTATTGAATAAGGTCATTTAGCATGAACCTAAACTTAGGATTGATTAAACCATATAATAATCCATTCACTAATAGAAATTGATTAATTAACTTGCTTTAGAAGAGACTTAAGGTAGGGATGAAAGAGAGGTTCCCTCTCCTTCTTCTCTTTATAAAACCTAGTTGTTAAATGTAGGTCATATAAAATAAAAGAAAACACTGTTGACCTCATTTTTTGAAGAGGTCATTTTAGCAATGAGAAGATCTCAAGTTGAAATAGAGATTTCCTAATCCAATATCCAAGTCACTATGCTTAATAACTTAAGAAATGCATTTTGAGCTAAATCCAATCTACTAGGTTTGATGTAAAATCAAGTC
Source organism: Cymbidium sinense (assembly GCA_021442155.1). Lineage (NCBI taxonomy): Eukaryota > Viridiplantae > Streptophyta > Magnoliopsida > Asparagales > Orchidaceae > Cymbidium > Cymbidium sinense. The sequence goes on from CM038218.1 coordinate 27,969,966, forward strand.
AAATATCAAACATAAATTAAATCAAGTAAACCAATGAAAATAAAATGGAAGTTCAAAGTCAAACCTAAAGTCAACTATAGTCAACCTAGAATTGGCTTAAGTGGGCCCACTTGGTCAAAACATCAACCCACTAAAATTTGACCAAATTAAATCATCAAAAATATTTCAAATAATCAAATAAACATGTTTGATTACAATGACAAAGAAATTTGGGTCCATCGAGGCTGATATTAGGTAAGTTAAATTTCTTAAATCAAAATAACATAAATAGGCTACATTGAACTCAAACCCAAGGAAAATTCAAATCACTTTCAACCAATGCATATGGGATGAAGAATAATCCTCTTAAGCCTTGCTAATGAGGGAATTAAGTGCTAATTAACCTCTCTAACTTGGACACTTAAGGAACTAAATGACAAAACCAAAAATGAATTAAAAAAAATTCACCGAAGAAGGTAAAATCCATTTTCCCATCCCTATCTCCCCACCTCTTTAGTCTAGACACTTGTAGGGCAGAGAGGGGGATCTTAGCAGACTTTCAAGCTATCTTCATATCCCCTAGCCGACCAAGGATTAGCCAAAAAAGAGCTTTAAAGTTCTCGGCCACATAGCAAAACACACACACACTCTTCCCTAAGGAGAATTGAAGTTCCCCTCACTTTTAGACATCAAAACTGAACCAAAACGAAAGCACTTCCCCCTCGTAAGTGTCCTTAACCATTTAAACCACCAAAGCCAAAATTTTTGATCCAAGAGTTGGTCTAGGGAACAATCCGTAAGGAATTAACCTAATTCCTTTGATAACCAAGTTCGATATGAGGTTCTGAAGCTCTAAGATCAATTCCAAAGCCAATCGACCAACAGATTGCGGTATACCATTAACGAGCTTGAATTTTTTCTTAAGATTTTAGTTGTGGTCATTTATAAAGAAAATGTGATCTCTAGTGCGATCAAACTGTATAGGATCAGAGGATCTCCTTCAATGATCATGTATCTATTGAAATCACTTAATTTCATGCTTTAGATAATCCATAATTGATAAAATACAATGAACAGTTCTCGACTCCCGTAGAGGTTGGAGGAGACGAAATCAGGACCGTTCGTTTCTTTTAAAAGAAATAGACGATCCAGATCTAGGCGCACCACTGATTAAAGTCCCTTAAGGAACTGTGGGAGTAATCTAGATCATCCAATCTTTGATCGGACGACCCACAAGAGATCTCGCATTTCAGGTCTGACTGACGTTCATGTGGACCAACCTGTGCATGCCATGTGGCAGGACGTGCCACGCAAGCACTTGCCACATGGCACACGGATCCTGTGTGGGCCCCTTCACTTAAAATCGTTAAATAATAAATTAAAATAATTAAAATAAATACAGAAAACTTTTGAAATTTAAAAAAAAATTAAATAAAAATCAAAAAAATTCAAATAAGGGCTCTATGGATTTATCTTGATGAGAGGAATTCATAGAAATTAAAATCCCCAATTTTTATTAGGTATTTTTTTCCTTAATTAGAGTTTAATTAAAAACATTAAACCTTAATTAATCTCAAATTAATAATCCAATTAATTTGAAACTTTGTAAAAATGAAATTAAGCATGAAGCACACCTTAGGTAAATTTTTTAAGATTTAATTCATTGAATTTAATAGAAACTGCAATTTCACATGCTTAATTAATACACTAATTAAATTAAATAATCCTTAATGAAATGATTAGGGAATTTTAATTTAATAACCTTAAACCACCCTAATAAACTTCAGTGAATATTAAAACATCACTTAAACTCAATTAAACCCAATAATCCTTAAATTGACTTAATTAAGCAATTAAATGAATTAAATAACTTGAACTTAACTAAATCATCATAAATCAACAAGTTAGCCAAAATTATGAATAAACCCTCATTGGAAAGGTATTTCAGTAAGGAATTTATAAAAAAATTAAAACCTTTAATTGAATCTCAATAAATTAGACTTAATTTAAGTTTTTATGAAGTAATTAAAAATTAATTACTCCCTAATTACAATTTTAATCAACATGAAACTTTGAACATTTGAAATTGGCATGTAACCCCACTTGCGAGAAACTTTTCAATCCCAATTGATCTCTGGATTAGGAGTTATTAAATTTCTAAATCCATAGGTCAATGTTAATCAAATATTAGGATAAGGAAATTAATTAATCTATTAAATAAAATGGTAATTCAAATCAATCTCAATCAAACATCAGAAAACTATTAAGAAACTTATCTAAATATCCTAAGTTAATTTAAGTGATCAACTTCAATTTTATGTTAATGAAATAAAACCTTAGGTTAACAAAATAATTAATTAACTTAAACCTTAAAATTTGAATCAATAAAATTTAATAAGACCACTCATCTCTAAGAATGAATCTAAACCTTAGGTCAATTAAATCAAATCAAATAATTAACCAAAGTACTTTAGGTTGATCTTAATCCATGAACAACCTTAAGGTACTAATTCATATTAATGAACTTAAACCTTAAGCTTACAAATCCATGATTTAATAACTTAAATTAAATTGAATGAAATCAAACTTTAATCTAAACTCTTTAAATTAACATGAACCAAATCAAATGAAACCCACATAGCTTAATTCAAAATGAAATAAATTCAAACTTCAAATTGAAACTTGAACTCAAAAGCCCTAGCAAAGACTTACCACACAAGCCCAACACACGCTAGATTACTTAGGTCACAGACTCTAGATCTAGGTTAGATCGTTCTTTGATTTTCTTTAATCTTCTATGATGTGCTTCACATGTCTGTGTGGTGTATTGTTTTAGACTGGATGCCTAAATTTATTTGTTCGTTAGACTAGATGCTAGGGCATTCTTTCTAGATTTAACACTGTTTTCTTGAGGGGACTATGTTAAAGGGATTGTTGTCATAAATCAAAAATTATAAAATTGCTATTTGCTTGCAGGTGCTGAAAATCCCTTAACATAGTCCATAAGACAGGTGGGCTTGGCAAGCAATTAATGCTAAGCCCGTATGTTTGTGAAATATAAATTACTTTGTGTGCTGTGTGTATTTCCTAACATCTATTTTGTTGGGCTTAGGATTTCTTTTGAATTTTAAATGTAAATTTAAGCTTAGAAATAGGTTTGGATCGATGGGGTCTAGGATTAGCAGGATCTGACCCAACTAGGAGATGGTGTGGTGGTCCCTTTGGAGCCTGATGGATGTCCTTGAAGAAGGAGACTTTCATGGAAAGAAGAGCCATAGATCTAAACTTGCAGTGGTAGGCTGGGTTGCATAAGGGCAAAACTCGACTGCCCATTTTTCTTTCTTCTGGGGTGTACAATGGTACCACTACATTGGCCTGCTTTCATTAATTTAATCTAGCTTGATTTATTTTGGGTGCACAATGGAAACAATGTGCTTTTTTTAGATTTCTTTCTGTGCTATGTTTGTGCTGTGATGAATGCCTGGACGTAGGCTCATAGGATAATCTAAATTTTCTACCCAACTAAATCAATCAAAACATAAAAATAAATACAACTTATAATCTTCATATGAAAGCCTAGGTATTAAAGCAAGATAAAATAGGTAGTAACCCCTTAGCTGAATGTTTTAACATCATGCATAAATCATATTATTTCACTCTTGATTAAAGAAGGGCTTCCATCTTTACCAGAGAACCTGGGCTTGACCTTTGAGAGCCTATGATGGAAGAACACCTTCTTCTATTTTGATTTGACCCATAACCTTTTTCTAATTGCATGAATTAGGCATAAATTGCATACCTATGGCCTAGAAGGAATCCTGAGTCAAAAATCATAATAATCTAAAAAATATGCATTAGTTAGATGCATCCTCATGCCCTACATGATCTTAGGGATTAGGGGGTGAGTCTAGGTTCATAGATTTCTTTCCTAAAAATGCAACAACCCATCCATCTTGCATTCATGTGACTTTAAATGCGAATTTAAAAGAATGGCGACCTTCTCAGGAAGGTTGTAAGTCCGTAAGAGTTAGGGATATGCTAGTTCCCTCAAGTGAGAGAATGGCCAATGATTCTAAGGATAATAGCATCGACATGTGTTAAAAGCATCTGTAGACTAGGTTCTGAAGCATCCTTTTAGGAATAAGTCTTCAACTCTAGGCATTTCTGCAGTCTTGTGCTGCTGGAACCTAAGCCCAAGATTTCTAAAAAAATGATAACTTAAAATCTAAAATTGAAATACCAAATTTGCAACCCAATCATAGGATAGTTGAAATGTCTACTGAGTATCCTAATATCAATAAACATTTCTTACTTTTCCCATTTGACTCTTGAAAATAACTCTCTCCAATTTGGACCTCTCCCAATTGAATTTCCTAAAAATCAATCCTTTGAAAGCTACCTTAGTAGTCTTTAGGAATAACCACTTATTTCTTTAATCGAGAGTATTCTTAGGAATTAACTATAGAGGCTCGCCTTTATAGGGAACCATGATCCCAGGATAAAATAAACCATGTTCTACTTTTTCATGTAGTTCAGGGGAAAATATTATGGTACACAAAAGACCTATTAGCCTTAGGAGTCTTTTATTGAAATGATCGAATCAATTATAGGAGAGCATATTTATCTTTTGAGATAATATGCTTATTCCTTAATGTCATATTTGATCATCTAAATAAAATATTCCTAAACTCTTTGTGGTGTCATTTCTTTTCTCTATTCCAGAGAAAACACCAACAAACACTAAGTAAAATCTTCAAATCAATTAAATCACTTAAAGAGAAATCAACCCTTTATAAATTAAATCCTTCACACTTAGTAAATTACAACTCTAAAGCCTAGTTATGACATACCGCACAAGTCTTAATGCATAAACATTAGATTAAGTCACCACTTCTAGCTTTATGTTAGGGCAGTGTATGGTTTGATGTATGCTTATTTTGTGATGTATTATTGTAGACTGGATGTTAGGGTATATGTGTGTAGACTAGATGTTAGGCCGATATTAGCCTAATCATTCTTTCTGCAAGGGGTTGTGCTTAAGGGACCAGTGTAATAAAAATATAAATGTATTTTGCTGTGCAGGTTGCTTATGCTCCTAAGCATAATCCAAGTTAGGACAAATGGGCATGGTTGCCCATGTGTGGGGTGCTAAGTCAAAATTATTCATATAACTGCTTGGGTTGTATGGTGTGTTTAGCTAATATTTATTTTGCAGGTGTAGCTAGATTTACTTTTGTTCTTTTAATGTAATTTTGTATTAGGATTAGGATAAGTGTTATGGGGGAATAGGATGAGCATTGGTTGTAAGACTAAGTCTTATATACAATGTGTTTCCTTTGGAGCAAGCACATCTAAATCAAGTCAAAAAGAAGAAAGAAATGGAGCCAATTCAATGAAGAAATGAAAGATGAAGAGATGAGAATAAAGAATGAAGACCTCCTATAACATTTATAATTTATAATTGTAATTACTTTATTGTAATCTAGGTTATATAAGGGAAGAACTTGGCTACGTAAGTTTTTTTTTCGGGTTGTACGGCGGTACCCAACTGCATCGGCCTTTTATTCTTTTACGATAGTTTTATAAAATTTTTTGATATTTTGTTTAGCTTATGCATGAGAAAAAGCATGTCTTTTCATAGTTTATTTATAATTGGTGATTATTGTATGACCTGGATGCGATTAGGCTCCTAAGATAAAAATTAATTTTTCTACCCAAACTAACAACTCATAATTAAACCTCTATATTAACTCATAACCTCATATAAAAACCTAGGCATTAAATCAAGATAATAAAATATTTAGCAACCCCTTAGCTGGATGTTGTATATTTAATATCATGCATAATCAACCTATTTCACCCTTATTAAGAGAGGGCTTCCATCTTTGCCAGATAGTAATGGTTTAACCTTTGAAGGCCTATGATGGAAGAACACCTCTTTCCCTTTTGATTTGGCCCATAATCAACTTCTCATGCATTTAAGCATACAAAATCCTATAGCCTATGTCAAAATAAAGAGTCCTAAATTAAATAAAATTTGATAAACATTTTCATTAGATTAAATCATTATTCATAACCCTCATGCTCTATTCTCTTAGGGAGTGGATTTTAGGACTTGGTTTCTTTTCTAAATAATATCAACCTAGCTATCTTGTAAAGGCATATAACTTGCCTACATGGATTTGAAGAGTGTGAGGAGTTAGCTGGCTGTCACTCTAGGTGATAATAAGTCTAGTAGTCAGGTGGTTTACTCTCTCTTGTGGAGGTAAACCATATACCCACTTTCTCCTTAGATTTAGGTCATGCTTTGGCCCTCGCCGAAGCTACCTAGGTTTAGGATATGAGGTTGTTGTTTCTTGCAAGCTACAAGCATAAATCCTCACCTCTCAGGCATTTTCATGATCTTGTGTTGATGGGTTATAAGCCCTAGCAATTTAATAAACTTTCAAGTTAAATAAATAAATCTCCTCAATTTCAAATATATAAAGCCCAACCATATGATAGATTGGAGTGCTCACTATGCTTCTTAGTATCATGAGCACTCCCTACTCATCTCATTTGGTTTAGATAATAACTCTTTCCTTTTTTGATCCATCCCACTTGATTTTCTAAAACACAACCAATTTATTGATAGTCCTATCTTTTAATTCTTTGGAGACAAAAATCGCTTACTTTAATCGAGAGTATTCTTAAGTGATTCACTTTCCTTAAGATGTAATTATCTATGCGGGCTTGCCTTCATAGGAAGCTTTAAAACCTGATCAAAATAAACCCTACTTTATTCATCCATGCAAAGTAGGGGAAAAATCTCTGGTATATTCGAAGACCCATTACCTTAGGAGTCCTTATTAGGTGATTAGGTCCATTGTAGGATAGTGACTTCTATCTTTTGAGATAGTACACTATTCCCTTAATGTCATACCCGATCACCTCAATAAATACACCCTTAGATCTGCATAGTGTCCACTCATACACATGAATCAAAAATAAATACCACAGATTTTCTAATGACTCCACTAGGGATGGTTCCTCTCTCCATCTCTAGTAGATGCTTGTTGTCTCCAAGCATCGATAGTGGACTTACATTTTATGTGAGTCTGAGACTATCTTTCCTTCCATTGGAAGTTAGCTTATTTCATTCTTAAGCAAAGTTAGCCAACATCCTTTAGGTTTTAGGACCTGACTTCGTATAGGTCTTGAAACCGCTATTGGGCTCCTCAATAGGTGAAAAAAAAATATATCAATGAAGGGAGATATAACAAATATTTAGAACCTCCTTACCACTAGCTTGGTGAGGCAAGGTTCATCCTATATTTAATAAAATAAACTCTTTTACAAAATGCCACTTTTCAAAAAGCACCTTTCACAAAACTCACATAATTAAACCCATTTCACAATCCCTATGATTGCTACATGGAGGTTCTTTTCAAAAGCACATTTTTGAAACTAACCATATTCATTCAACATACTCAATATTGTTGAATGACGATCCTATTTTCAAATAAAAATCATAGCATAAAATTGAAACTTCACTTAACATATTTCACATGTGTTAGAATTGAAACTTCCCTCTTTTCAAGAGCAAATCATGCCATATTTGATTCCTACTTAACATATTAAATTTGTCAAGTGAGAATCTCTTTTTTAATCGAACACAAATTTGGCTTTCATTTAACACATCCAAGTTGTTAAGTCGGAGTCTCATCTTCAAAACATACATTTGACTTTAACTTAACACATTGAATTTGTTTAGTGAGGGTCTCATTTCAAAACTTACATTTTACTTTCACTTAACATATCCAAGTTGTTAGGTGAGGGTCTCATTTTCAAATTATACATTTGACTTTCACTTAACATATCCAAGTTGTTAAGTGAGGATCTCTTTTTTAAAACATGAATTTGACCTTCACTTAGCATACCAAATTTATTAAGTGAGGGTCTCATTTTTAACACACACATTTGGCTTTCACTTAATATACCCAATTTGTTAAGTGAGGGCCTCATTATCAAAACATACATTTAGCGTTCACTTAGCATACCCGATTTGTTAAATCAGAGTCTCATCTTCAAAGCATATATTTGGTTACTTAACATACCAAACTTTTTAAGTAAGAACCACATAATTATGCCATATTTGATACCCAATTAATATACCAAATTTGTTAAGTGAGAATCATATTCTCAAATCATATCACTCTTTGATTTTCACTTAACATACCAAATTATTTAGTGGGAGTCCCAATTTTAGACATTTATCAATTACACTCAGCCTTCACTTAATATACCAAATTTGTTAAGTAGGAGTCCCATTTTCAAAGAAAAGCAAAATATATCTCACAAAAAAAGAATTTTCAAACACACAATCATAACCTCTTTTTAGCTATTCAAATTTGCTAAGTAGAGGTTCTTTCAAATCATCTATATTTTCAAATAATATACACAAAATATAAATATCTCCAAAAATCTCTCCTCAAATTTACGAACCCCACCCAACCTACCTAAATTGGTTGAGTATGGGTTCTAAAATCAAAATCAAATGGCAAAGACTCTCCTCAATTTTAAAATCTCTTCAATGAACCCCACTTAACATATTTGAATTATTGAATGTGAGTTCAAAACTCCAAATCTATATTACTCTCTTGGGACAAGTATTAAAGAAGAAATCTGACTCAAGTTATATTTCAACACTTGTAGAGATATAGAGTAGACTAGTCAGTGCAGTTTATTTTCACAGTCAGTACACATGGCCTCCCAGAAGTTTATTTTTACTTTTTTATTTGGGATGGATTTGGCCTTGGATCGGGCCATCCTCCCTGAGACTGACTCCACCCACCTGGTTTTTTTTGATCGAGGATTTGAGGGATCACGTGTTGCCTGTAAGGGGGTGACCCTCACCACTATTAGTCAGGATGAGGCGGCTGGACAGAAGCCAGTCATCTGCATTGACATGCCCTCTGATTCTAAGTACCCTTCATTGAAGAGGATGGCCTCAGTGGTTCCCACGCCCCATTCAGTGATAGTTTCAGCACGTGCCCATCCAGTTGTCCCTACCATTGCTCCAGCGAGAGGTACTATCTCCTCATTGGTCAACCCGAAGGGGAAGACTATTTTAGCCTCTGAGTTAGTCTCCTCCACTTTCGAGGTAGGTACTAGTTCCCACTCTGCCTTGTTCACTTGTACTCAATGCCTCAATAATAATCAAAATATAAATCGGGAGCACGAGCGAGTAGCCAGAGAGCTTGAGGCTGCATCCCATGTAGCCGAGGAGGGTTCTCCCTGTGAGGTCTTTCCACTTCTAACCAGCAACAAGTTCCACCCCTTTGGCCTCAGATAGAGAGGAAGATTATTGGAGGATTGTTGCTTCTCCTCCACCATCAACATACTATGAGACACAGGATAGGGAGCATATGAGGCCTTATGCTAGACTTAGGGCTATCCTACACTGGGTCGGTAGAGCATATGGATGCTCAAAGTGTGGTACATTATTTGATTTATGATTGGTGATCCCTAGGAGTGTTAGGGGGTCAGATCCATAGAGAGAGAGAGAGAGAGAGCCATGGAGGCTTGAACATCTATTCAATCAAGAAGGAGAGAGCTACAGAAGTATGCCAGGTTGTCAACAGCCTCCATTCTGATGGATTTTTCTAATCATCACCCCATTAGGGCCAATAATTTAGATAGGATTGTTCTTATCAGTGCTACCCACCTCAGGCAGAGATCTCCCATTGAGGGGAAGTCAGTGTTGCCTTCACACCACTTCCCTCATCATCCACCATCACCTGTATAGCTCACAACATCCACCACTTTCGCCAAGATTCAGAAGCCTCCACCGGGGGAGAGACCTTCCCCTCTGGTGATTCGGCTACGGCCCAGGGACCCCGCTCCCTCCATCCCAGATGTTGAGGTGAGATCGAGCTCCCCTACTTAACCCTCTTCCTCAACTATGGTTAGGTAGGAGTGGCGACCACGCACCACCACCACCACCACCACCATCAGAGCCAGTGATAGTGATAGTTGTAGAGGGGGTAGGGAATTGTTTTTCAGTTTCCATGGAAGTGGATCTCCCTAGGGACATCACTCCACCGATGAGCTATCATGAGCATATCTTTCCCAGTGAGCAACCCTCTCAGAGCTAGCACTCTAGTGGTAAGCAGTGTTAGATTTATCTTCATCAGTGAGCACAATCCCTCCATTGGTTAATAATGTGTATTTGTATCAGCACAGTTAGACAGCTCCTTAGATGACATTTTAGCACAATACTTTACTGAAAAGAGGGAAATCTTAGGCAGTGATCTCACAGATTTAGAAGATGAGAGGGTAGCCTTTGATCCTAATGAGGATGTCCTTCTTGAGGATTCAGCCGAAGTCTATATGGTCGACACTAGGGGATCCCTCCATAAAGATCAGCATAGTCTGGAAGGTATTGTAGTTGAAGAGGATGATGCCGTCATTCAACTCAGCACCTCCTCCAATAGCTTAGGTAAAGAGATGATCACATCAAGAAGATGGGGAAGAAAATTGAGGAGTTGACGATAGTAGTTTTGACATTGAAAAATTCAACCCTAGTTTCATAGCCTTCTCCCATAGTGGCTGATAGAGCAGAGTTGACATATACCTCAGATCATCCTAGGTGCATTCCTGTAGAGGAAGATAGTGGTAGCTTGCATAAGAGGGTGGTGGATAGTACCTCCATGCATGAGAAATATATAAATCATATGGTGGAGTAACAGGTGAGAGAAGCAATGGCGCAGGGCCAAGGTGGCTCATCTATTCCAAAAGGTAGACCCTACTCGGAGGAATTTGATGCAGTCCAATATGCTAAGGGTTTCGTGCCTCCTTTTATCAAAATCTTTGATGATAGCGGGAACCCTCACTAACACATTGCACACTTCAGGATCAGCTATTGCAATGCCGAAGGTAGTGACACCCTTCTTTTCAGATTATTCATTAGCAGTCTTGCGGGTGTTGCGTTTGATTGGTATGTTGAACTGCCCAATGGTTTGGTAAAGATATTTATTGAGTTAGAGCACCAGTTCATCAAGAGGTTTGCTGGAGCTCTACAAAGGGTTACTATGGGTGACCTCGTTATGACCAAGCAAAATCCAAATGAGCCCCTTATTAATTACATTCTCAGGTGGAGAAACTTGAGTATAAAATATGAACCACATCTGTCTGAATAGCATGACATTGATATTCTCTTGAAGAATATCCATGGCCTAGTCACTTTCATGCTTAAGGGGTTTGCAATCAAAACCTTTGAGAAGCTAATCAATAGGGCGGCTAGTTTATAAGAGGAAGCTAGACAGTTGCATATCCATGACCAGTCAGCCAAGCCCAAATCTCAAAAAAGCAATTAGAAAGAAACCAGGGGCAGCAACATTAGTTGATAAGGGGAACCAGCCAGCTAGGGTTTAGGTAAACAGGCCTCAAGCTTAGCAGCCTCATCTACCACCACCTCAAGCTTAGCTGCCTCATCTACCACCTCCTCTACCACCACCTCAGTCCTCATAGCAGCCACCTCAGTTGCCATAGTGGCCTCCACCATTGCCTCTTCAGCAGTATCCTCATCAGCATCATTAGTAGTAGTATTCCTACCTGCCACCAGGTAGCTATCATTTACCTACTGTTGATGATAAATTGAATAAACCTTAATCATTCAATTAGGAGGTAGTCAGGAAGATCTTTAAGAATCTCTTAAAGAAGCTAGATTTCTAGTTACCAGAGCCTAGGAGGCCGGAGAAAGTGGGTAAGAGTCACGATCCAAACTATTGCCCCTACCATCGCATGCTAGGACGTGTCTTAAAAGATTATTTTACCTTTAAGGACTGGCTTGAGTGTAGCTTCAAGTTGGGTGCCATTATCATCCCTAAGAAATACCTACTAGAATAACCCTCTAGTTCTGTTAGGGTAATCCTTGGGGATACATATGATCTTCTTAAGACAGAGGAAGGTTGGGATATCTCCCTATACCGAACCTTCAAGAAAATTATGTCTAAGATTAAAAAGTTACCCTATGGGTTCTTGAAGTAGCACAAACCTCAAACTCTAAGGAAGGTTTGTAAGTTGCTAACAAAAACTTGAGGGAGGTAGAAGGGCAAAAGAATGATTGCACTTTCCGTGGATAGCATAGAAGACAACCACCGACCTTCCTCGAGCCGCCTCTTATTATAGCTTGTTGTAATGCAAAACCCTCACTTGAGTTACTTTACTTGATTTCTATTTTGTACCTCCATCTAAATCTATGAAATCAATCTCACTTATATTTGTGTCACTTCTGATGATTTGCCTGAGATTATTCTTATAGAAAACTCTTCAAGTCTAATTAATAATAATAACTCTAATTCCAATCATTCCTCTTTTAATTTAGAAATGGAATTTTCCATTCTTTAATCATTTGGGTTCATCCATTGAGGTTGATTTGGAGTCATCCAACTCTGATGATCCTATAGGAGAAGTTGTAGGCGAACCTGATAAGCAGGTAGAACTATTCCCTAAACCATCTCATAAAGTCATTGAAGTCCACCTCCGTAGTGGAAAAGTTCTACCTCCTAGGGTATCACCTCAGGATAAGGATAAGCGAGTCATTGGTTCTAGCGAGCAAGTAGCTTCTCCACAGGATGCTCCACCTATGGATATGCTTGTGGAGGACCAGCCTAGAGTTTATTACAATGTCCTCGCTCACCTGAGAAAGTTGTCAACTAAGTTAAATATATATGATGCTCTTATCTTATCCAAAGTCATGAGGGAGTCATTGATCAAAGCCCTTCTCAATCTAAGAATATGCTTAGCTCAGCTAACCACTATTAGAGAGGAGGCATTTTATTCAAGAGAAGACCGTGGAGTTACATTCATTGATGAATACCTTCTTTTGGGGACAATCGAGTACAACCATCCCCTCTACATCATAGTGGACATGGGCAGATTTAGACTCTCCAGGGTGTTAGTTAATCTAGGTGCATCAGTGAATATTATGAGTTTAAAGACCCTTGCTTGCTTGAGGATTGGCATCTCCAAACTTCAAGGAGATCAGATGATGTTGAGAGGATTCAATGACCAAGGTGAGAGGGCTTTAGGCTCCATAATGTTGTCATTGGAGATAGATGATTGGAAGACAAAAGCTAAGTTCTACATAATTGATTTAGATACATCTTTCACTATTTTTCTCGGCAGGCATTGGATACCAGGGAATAACATAGTTCCATCCTCTTTACATCAGCGCATCAAATTCAAAAGAGGTAGAATTGAGTATTGTGTCAAATGAGACTTGAAGCCATTTTCAGTTATTGTGGTGTTTATTTTTCATATGGGATGATGTATAGGGGACACCACATAGATCTTAGGGGGGTACTTATTGAGGTGATCGAGTATGACATTGAGGAATGATGTACTATCTCGAGAGAGAGAAGTCACCATCCTATAATAGACCTAATCACCTAATAAAGAGTCCTAAGGCCAATGGGTCTTCGAATGTACCAGAGATCTTTCCTCTACTTTACAAAGGAAAGTAAAGTAGGATTTATTTTAAGCCAGGTTCATTATATTCCTTATGGAGGCAAGCCCACATAGTTAATTACATCCTAAAGAATGAGGTTCCTTAGGAATACTCTCGATTAAGATAAATGATCATTGTCTCTAAAGATTTCAAAGATAGAACTACCAATCAATTGGTTATTTTTAGAAAATCAAGTGGGATTGATCAAAAGAGAAGAGTTCTTATCGAAACTAAAGGAGATGAGTAGGGAATGCTCATGATACTAGGAAACTAGTGAGCATCCCAAACTATCTATGGTTGGGCTTTATATATTTGAAATTTGAGAGATTATATGTTTGAGTTGAATTTTTATTAGAAATCTAGGGCTTACATTACAATAGAAGATTGTAAAAATGCCTAAGAGGTGAGGATTTATGCTTGTAGCTCCAAAGAGAAATAACAATATTAGATCCTAAATCTAGAGGGCTTTGACGAGGGCCAAATATGACCTAAATCTAAGGTAAAAATGGGTGTATGGTTTACCTCCATAAGAGAGGATAAACCACATTCTGGACTTATTATTGGGGTACTCTCCTATGATTTTAAATACATGTAGGTAAGTCTTATGCTTTTGCAAGATGGTTAGGCTATTATTTATTTAGAAAGAGAATAAGTCCTTAAACTCACTCTAAGAGACTAGATCATGAAGAGAATGAATAATGACCTAAATCTAATGCAAATTTTGTTAAGTTTTATTTTGATTTTTGGACATTTTTTATTTCACATAGGCTATGGGATTTTATATGTCTAATGCATGAGAAAATTAGTTATGGGGCCAAAATCAAAAAGAAGGAGGTGTATTTCCACCATGGCTCTCAAAGGTCAAGCCATTTTCTAGCAAGGTGGAAGCCTCCATTGGCAAGTGACAATATGATTTATGCATGATATGAGACATACAACATCCAACTAAGGGGTTGCTAAATCTTTTATTATCTTGATTTATGTCCTAGGCTTTAGGTGAGGTTATGAATTATTTAGTTTAATTTTGAATTGATTAATTGGATAGAAAATTTATTTTTCTCTAAGAGCCTAATTGCATCCATGCCATTCAACAATCATCAAATAATTAAGAAACTAGGAAAATCATGCCATCCTAATTGCGCAATCATAAACATAACATCAATCAATTTATAAATTTAGCACAAAAGAATAGAAGCGATGTGGTGGGGTCCACCTCAAAGAAATGGGTAACCAAGCTCTACCTTATACAACAGGTAATGAAAGAATAATTACAATTATAGAAAATGTTATGGGGTCTTCATTCTTCATTCATTCTTTTCTTGTCCTTCATTCCTTCATGGTTTGCTCCATTTCTTTCTCTTTTGATTTCACTTGGGATGTAGTTTGCTCAAGGCTCACATGGTATATAAGATATGGTCTTATAACCAATGTTCACCTTAGTCCCCAGAATGCTTATCCTAATCTTAATGCAAAAATTACATCAAAAGGAAGGAAAGTAAATCTAGCTATACCTGTAAAATAAATGTTAGCTAAACACACCATACAATCTAAACAGTTATAAGAATAATCTTAGTACCCCGCACATGGGCAACTAAGACCACCTGTTCTAATTTGGATTATGCTTTGGGGTATAAGCAACCTGCACAACAAAAAATATTTATATTCTTATTACAGTGCATCTTAAGCACAACCCCTAAGAGCATGATTAGCTTATCATCACTATCACATACACCTAACATCCGGTCTAATACATCACAAAAAACATTAATCAAACCATGCACCCACAACCTAAAGCTAGAAATGGTGACTTAGTTAATGTGCATGTGTTAAGGCTTGCATGTTAGCTAGGCTTTAGAGTTATGATTTGCTAAGTGTTAGAGATTCAATTTAGATGGTGGTTTCATTTTAATTGATTTAATTGACTTGTCAATTTTAGTTGGTGATTTGATTTAGTTTGAATGAACCTATGCTTAGTGTCTAAATGTTATGAAGCAAAGAAAAGAGAAGAGAGCTCTCTTTCATCCCTACCTTAAGTGATTTCTAAGGTGATTGATTAATGAATTTCTTTAGTGAATGGTTTATTATGTGTTTAATTAACCTAAGTTTAGATTTACTCTAAATACATTCAATAAGAAAGGCATCCTAGAATTAGTTAGGGTGAATTACTATCACATAATACACACCCATTTATTTTTTTCCACCATGTATACCATGCATATGAATAATCCTAAGCATACCTATACATGCAATGCAGATCTTAGCTCACTTTGATGATGAATGCAAATAGATGTGATTTGAAAATTTGGATATTCCATTTATTAATTAGATTATTAATGCATGTCTTTATTATGTAGAAAAGAACCAAATGAATAAGGAATCATGCAAGAGATTATGTTTGACTTAGTTGTATATTTTACATGTGTAATATGAAGGTCCTTCCTAAGTCTTAATATAAGTGCATAGGAATAGATTTAGGCAAGTGTTGTTCTTTTCAAATGATATACACTTACAAATCTATATAAATCCATGTTAAGAGAAGGAAAAAGAACTTCATAATACACATCTTATATCATCACATGCAAGCTTATTAATATTTATAACTTACTTCATTCATAATATTTTTGATTTATAGGTTTTAAAGATAATTTTTGGTTTAATAGTGATAATAGCAACTCATATTCTTAATTTTAGCCAACACATAATTTGACATAAAGAACATTTTATCTAATTAATTTTTAAGAAATGAATGCATGATTTCATATGGCAAACAATATTTAGCATGATTGGAAAGAAATAAAGGAATGTAAGCACATGACTTCTTTTACCCTAATTAATTCCTAAGGATAATCATATGAAATAAGATCATTTAAAATGAATTAAAATAATTTAAAATAAATTAAAATTCTTTAAGGAGATTTTTTATCTTTGAATTTGATTTGACTTAGGAAGTACGAGAAGGGTTTGCTAATCCAAACCCGTTCCCCCCATATGTGAATTGGTTTGGTTTAATTTAGAATAATTAGGTTGATTTTATGTTTAGATTAGGTTAAGGTTTGAATTAAATTCATTAATTACCACTTTAACATAATTATCCAAGAAATTATGAGCTAACATATGATATGCAACCACATAGAAATTAAATCAACAATGCACCTAAGAAATGAAGGGGCCTAATGCAATTGGCTCACAATTACTGGTTAATTATGCTAAAGGGTTTGATTAAGTACTTTTATAACCCTTCGACATATGTAGTTTGATCATAATTTCCTTTGAAATTCTCTTAGGTTATTGAACACCTAAGAATCTACCCAAGAATTGAAAGATTGAATTCTGGAATGATTTAGTTTTGAGTTTGATTAATTAAACTATTTAATGAAGTGATTAGGCCATTAATTAGTTGTAAATTGATTAAGTGTTATCCAAATGAAATAAACTTAGGGGAAAAGATAGGAAAAGAGGTCCTAATCTCATTCCCTATGTTCATTCAGTATTTCATTATGATTGGCCAACTTAATTAATAGATTCATTACTATTTAACATCCTAATTAATCATTTAGTTAATTAAGGGAGGGATTAAGAATGAATTAAGAAATTTCCCTAATTAATCAAGTAATAAATTCTAATGAAATCATGGGATGCAGAGATCATCTCACTAATTAATCTCCAAAAGTTTGGAATTAATTATTGGAGTAATTAGAGAGTAATTAGCTTAATTAAATTTCTAATAAAATCTTAATTAATTTAAATTCACTATTTAAAATCAATTATTTTAAATTTTCTATTATTCTCCTCTGAATTATCTATAAAATGTGTATTTATTTTAATTTTTTTTGGATTTTTGTACAATTAGTTATGAATTTTGAAAGTTTCATCATTAAAAATAGATTAATTAGCTAAACCTAATCCCAGCTGATGGATTGATCGGCTTTCCATGGCGATTTGGTTGATTATTTAAGTTGTCATCATAGTTAGTTGGCGTGGGATTCTGTCCATCTCTTTGGGCCATCAATAGATGGGACAAAGATTAATCCCATAGTTTAGTACGATGGATCTAGCTTAATTAATTAACTCTAATCCCTTGTCATGATGGCGGTTGACCGATATGGCACGCTTTCCATGTGGCATGGATGGTTTTAAGTTGACACATGAGATGTGATTCTTTCTATGGGCCATTTGAATGGATGGCATTAATCCGTGTTTAGGTATTACAATGGATCTAGATGATCGACATTCCACTCATGCAGAATGGATGACATGTGATCCTTTTCACGACAGATGACATCGTTCATCCTTCGTGGATCAGAGCTCATGAGATCAAATGATCACCTTTGAAGGAGGGATACATAATGTCAAGATTATGGGATTCCCTTAAAAGGACCATTAAAATTTCCTCTTGATCTTGAACAATTACCTCACGGAGGCTATCAACTTCCAGAAGGAGCTTCATCTAGTAGAGACAAAGCTCTGTTGAAGGAATGTGGTCTTGATTTGAAGTGGTTGGCTCGGTTGACCAAGCTCCTCTTAAATGGCGATCGGTCTTGATGGAAGTGGCACTTCTCGTTGCTTGGAGACTTGGGAAATGATTCGGTTGAGCTCTATGAGGTGTGGTGAGAGTGTGGGTAAAAGGAATTTAGGTTTTGTGAAGTGAGGAGAGAGTATTATTCGGAATGGACTTTCCCTATTTCGACTTTGCACGCAGAGGAACAATGCTAATCAAGGGAGCTTTAGGAGACATTGAAAAAGCTCTAGGATGGTTCAAAAATGCTTCTAGAGCTCTAAGGAATCAATCTCTTCTGGTTTGAGTGAGAATGGGGGGGGGGGGATATATCTCCCCTCCTTGGATCGGATGGATGGCTGATTTTCCATTTAGCTCAATAGCTTGGATTGTTTGATTGGTTTGAGCTTGAAAACATCCCATATAAGTTATTTTAGGTGGAGGAGTGAGGGAGAGTGCCCATGTGATTGTTGAGTGGATTTGATGAGCTAAGTGTTCAAAGGTGATTGGGGAGGTTAGTTTGGCCTTGCCTTAGGTCATGGCTGACCCAAGCTCATTGGGTCATTTTCACCACCCTCCTTGGTGCCCATGTGGACCAATAGATAGGTGCTAAGTGGATTTGGCAAAAAAATGGCCTAATTTTAAGTGAATTTGGTCATGGGATACCCTTTGACCCAAGGGCAAAGTGATCATTTGTTTATGAGTTTTATTTGGGTAGATTTGAAATGATTTAAAAATGGGTTGGGCCAAATTTCAAGTGATTTGGAGTTCATTTGATTTGATTTGGCTCAATTTGACCTACTTAGGTCAAGTTGGGTCAAATCGGGTTAGGTTGACCAATTGGTCAAATTGGGTCAAACCATGGGGTAGGTCAAGTTCTAATGATCATTTGGAGCCCATGGGTATCATTGGTTTGGTTTGATTGGGTTTAGATTTTGTTTTGGTTTATTTAGGTTCATTTAGGTTAAGTCATGGGTTGGTTTAGGTTTGGTTGATCAATTGAAATGTATTGCAAGATTTGGTTTCAATTAATTTTGATTTGGTTTGATTTTAAGTTGATTTGACCTTTTGGGTCAAGTTGAGTTCATGGTCAATTGAGATATGTTGGGTCTAATTGGTCAATTGAAGCTTTGGTCAAGTTCAATAATCAATTTGAAATGAATTTGACCCATTGGTTGCCATCAATTTGGCTTAGATCAAGATTTGACCCATTTTGGCTTTTTAGGTCAATTTGGGTCAACTTGGGCTAGAAGGGCCAATTGGGTTTGGTCTAGCTCAAGTGAGGGCTTGGTCAAGTTTGATAACTGATTATGGATTGGTTTAGATCAATGGTTTCAATCAATTTGGCTCATAGTGAATTTTGGCTTGTTTAGGTCTCATTTGGGCTAAGTGTTGACTTGGTCAAAAGCTAGATTTGACTTGGATTGACCCAATTTGAGTGATTGATCATTCTAGGATGATTGATGATCACAATGTGAGATTTGGATGGGCTTAACTCAATCCAATTTGGGTTGGATTAGAACTTGGTTCAAAAAGGTCCTTTAGGCCACTTTGTGTCAAGTGAGCCTAAATGGGTCAATTGGCTTGATCATGGCTTGATTCAAGTTTGGTTGAACTCATGTATGGACTTATGATGGAGATATAAATCCAATTGCAAGTGGTTTAGAGTCAAATGTGATTTGGTTCATTTGACAATTTCAAGTCAAAAGGATGAACATGGCTTTGACTTGGGTTAGTTTAATTTTGGCTTCATGATTGTATTTTATGTTTATATTTGGGCATGTGATTGAAGAAGTGATTATTTAAAGAGAAAATCAAAGAGTTTTGAGTTGATTTGGGTATCATTTAGCCAAGTTCAAGAATTTGGCTGAAAGGGCTGAAATTAGGAATTTGATTTAATTTGGGTTTGGTTTGGACCATTTGGATTTATGTTTCATTTACATTTGTAAATATAAATGAAGATATGAATGGGTTATGAAAAATCACCAGAGTTTGGAGTAATTTGGAAGCAATTTTGGTTAAGCTTATGGAGGTGGGTTTATAAGGCTTGATTTGGCTTGATTTTTTGGTATGGTTTGAAGAGTTTAAATTTGGATTTCATTTATATTTGTGAATATAAATGAAGGAATGATTGATCTATAAAGAAAACAACCAAGCATGAGTTGGTTTGAAGGAGTTTTGACGAAGCATATGAAGGTGGTTCATATGGCTTGAAAATTTGGGTTTAATTGATTTCAATCAATTGGAGTTTGGATTTTGATTATGATTTGAAATTGAATTTAATAGAGAAAATTAATTGATTATTTGATTTGAATTTTGTTAGGCAAAGTCCATGATTCAAAGATTATGAAGGAATTGAGTTTGAATTTAATTGGTTTGATCATTTGAAGTTAAATTTGGAATTTATTTTGGATTGGGATTGATTTGAGATTTGACAAAATCAATTGAGTTTTAATTGATTAGATATTTGATTTGGATTGGTTTGAAGGAGTGTACATGGGCTGTATTTGAGCTATAGGGTAAGTCATTGCCTTAGATCCATTGCCTAATCATGATAAACTCTTCAAGTCTCTAGGGTTAGGTTAAGTGTTCACCTAATCACTAGAAGTGTCTCAAGATTAAGGAACTCTTAGTGTCTAGAGGAGTCCTATGTCTAAGTTGGAGAAGTTGAGAGCTCACTCTAAAAGTAAGGTCAACTTAGGGTGCCCAATAGGTGTGGTGTGACTGACAAGTCATACCGTACATATTAGTGTTGGTCAAGTTGATCAACAACGTTCGAATGATGATAATCCCTACTAGAAATGATATACTCCTAAATCTGAGGTGTAGAAGGAATCAAGATATTAGTGCGATGCAACTCTACTTATGTCAAAGACATAAGAGATTGAAAGAGGAATCCACTAAGGATTGAGTATGTGAGCCTCCCAGTAAGGGAAAAAGTTTAAGTTATCTATTGAGGATAAGAGGTTGTGAAATCCATTGGGGATAAAAGGTGTGAACCTTCCACTAGGGGAGTGGGTTCAGGTTGGATTGAATTGACTCCACTAGGGAAATTGGAAAGATTTGACTCTCACTGAGGAGAAGTTGATCAATTTGATTGTTTAATTTGACTCCACTGGAGAGGTTGGTTGGTTTTGTTTCAAATTTTAGATTTTGAATTTTGAGATGGACCCCTTTTGATGGACCAAACGAATAGGCCATGTGATATCCTACTTTTACCAATCAAAGGGTAGTCTACCAACCACATAGTAAGACTATCCAACCAAAGGGTTGCCTTTGGTTGTCTTTGTGGGAAGAAAGCGCTACACATCCTCAAAATAGGGATCGGTTAGTTGATCTATTGGAACAATGAATCAACCTAACTACTAGGTGAATTCACAGGGGACTTAAATCAGCTCAAAGATAGTCAAAATTAATTTCATTTTAATTATATTTGATGGATCCCATCGATTTACAATGGGTTGCACTGAGTGGGGTCCATCTCAGCCTTGGTCCACTTCAGATTTACTGATCCAAAGGGGTAATTTTTTGGCCGAAGGTGAGAACTATCCATCCAAAGGGGTGCCTTTCAATTTACAATGTCCAATTCTGGGAAGAAAGTAGGGGGAATAACATTTTTATGAACAAAAGACTTCTAGGGTGACACATTAACAAGGTACCATGTCAAACTAACCTAGGGCTGCCCATTAGTTTGTGGCAGTCATGCTAGAAAGAATGCGCAGTAGACTTACATCTTCTAAAGTGAAATGATTGCCATGATAGTCTGTTTGTGGTAAAATAGATTGAACCCAACCTAAGGTGATCTTGAGAGTGCCAGCAGGACTTATCTCAACTCAGTAGTCGCAATTCCTATAGGAGTTTACAACTCGCCTAAAGATAAGATTCCTGCTTGGGAAAGGGGCCAGTGAGGGCTTGAATTCCTAATCCACAAGAAAATAAATTTATTTGTTTATTTGTTTATTATGGACCCTGTTGGTTTGTGATAGATCGCACTGAGAAGGAGCTTATATCAGCTTAGACCTATCTCTTGTCCAAGGAGAATCTATGCATCCAACAAACTCCAACCAGGGTTGACTACTAGAAACTGTCTCAAGAGTAGCCCAAGTAGTGTCTAAAAGGGGTCGTAAGGGACGTGATCCAAATAGAGTGCCCGCAGGGGAGGGACCACTAAGGGCTTTATCCTGATCCCTGAAGAAGATAATTTTTATAGGTGTTCGATGGCCAACTCAAGGAGAAAGCAAGGGGAATCATATCTACCAAGAATGTTGTACCCACAGGGAGTTCTTTGTAGCATACATCAACCAACTTTGTCTGTTGGTTTTGATAGTGCTAGGAAGAAAGCATCAGGACTATCCTCCTGCAGACGATTGGCGGGATAGTCTATCTTTGGCTTGATAGGTATTATCCGACCTAGGGAGACCACTAAGTGAATGCCATTGGGGGACATAAATCAACTCAAAAGTAGTAGAGAGGAAAGGAACCTCTGGGAGATTTATCCTAAGCTTCAAAACATACTCAACCTAGTTAGTGCATGATGGCTAGTTCAAGAGAAAAGCATGTAGGCTTATATCCTCTTAAATAAAGTCAACAATGGGTAGCTAATTGGCTGCATAGTAAGACCTACCAAACTAACAAGGTACTCATTAATTTGTAATGGTCAAGTTAGAAAGAAGGTGCAGGGACTCACAACCGCCAGCTAAATGACCACTAGAGTGACATACTAGTGAGGTAGTATATCAGCTCGACTTGGAGCAACTAATGAGTGAGTGCCATGGGGGCTTGCTCCCACATAAAAATAGCATGAGACAAAAGTATGTGTTTGTATTTGTGTTAAATGACATACTAGTTAGTGTATGATGCCTTTGGGTTCTCTTACACCTATCCTAAAATACGCTCAAGAGTTGATTAAATGGTGCCATGAATGATAGTTGTGATCCCACCAAGAAAGGATGCTGCTTGGGTTCTCTTACACCTAACTTTGCCATGATAGTCAAAATAGGATGCCTCTTGGGTTCTTCTACACTTACATTAGTAGCACTGGGGAATCATGTTTAATTTGTGTTCTTGTTGTGAAAGAAGAATAGGATGCCTCTTAGGTTCTCTTACACCTAATCCACTATTATCTCCATTCTATATGCAGTCTCTAAAAAGCTGATTTTAGTGCTCTTGAATATGCCATTATGGATATAATTCATCAGCCCGAACCTATATATGATATGGTTCTTGAACAACGGAGTACATCTGACCTCTTTAAGTGGATCCTACGCTCACTTGGAAAAGTAGTGGTGGCTAGGATGAGCGATGACCCTTAAAAGAAGGAGGATCAATCGGACCCACTATGTTAGTACCCCAACACTCAAATGATCATGAGGCCTGTGTAGGATGTAGAATGTTGGGTGATTAATGTAAGACCACACCGTGTACCTGACATTGATGGCATCTCCTAGCTACATCCATACAATCTGTAATCATCGAAGGCCAGTAATATCCTAGTCTCTTGATCTTTGCCTTTATCTTTGGACCAGATTGATGTGCTCCGCATAGACCTAAAGGTACCTCGATCACATTCTTATGAGATTCGTGTTTGTCTATACATTATAACCATATTTGATCGAAAGACTGTCGGTACAAGGTGCCATCCATGAGAGCATAGGAGAGAGATCTCTGCTTCATCTGATGGGCTTGTGATTTCTCTTGAGGTAGTTTGTCTCTAGTCAAGTAATCCATGAATGGTTGCCTCTAATCTAGCTCCTCTTTTTTCTTGGCAATGGCAATCTCCCTTCAAGAGAGAGTTTATCGATGAGTTCAACGATAAAAGATAGGACTTTATGGTGTTTATATTTCTCAAACTTTTGGGGATTTGAAAAATAAATGTTGTATGGTTAGGACACCACTTAGATCCGTAAATATACTTATTAGGATGATTTTGAGCGACATTGAAAAATAATGTACTATCTTGAGAGATAGAAGGAGATGAGTAGGGCATTAGGAAACCTAGTGAGCATCCCAAACTATCCTATGGTTGGGCTTTATATTTTTGAAATTTGAGAAGAATTATATGTTTTAGTTGAATTTTTATTAGAAATCTAGGGCTTACAATTCCATGATAGAAGATCATGGAAATGCCTAAGAGGTGAGGATTTATGCTTGTAACTCATAAAGAGAAACAACAACCTCAGATCCTGAATCTAGGGAGCTTTGGCGAGGGCCAAGGCATGACCTAAATCTAAGAAGAAAATGGGTATATGGTTTATTTTCACAAGAAAGGATAAACCACCTGACTGTTGGAATTACAACCGCCTAGGGGTGGTTGCCAACTAACTCCTCCTACGATTTTAAATACATGTAGGCAAGTCTTATGCTTTACAAGATAGCTAAACTATTATTTATTTAGATAAGAGACTAAGTCCTTAAACACACTCCCTAAGAGACTAGATTATGAAGGGTATGAATAAACTTAATTTAATGTAAATTTTATTAAGTTTTAAGTTTTAGACATTTTGATTTGACATAGGCTATGGGATTTCATATGCCTAATGCCTGCGAAGATTGATTATGGGCTAAAATCAAAAATGAGGTGTGTTTTCACTAGGGCTTTCAAAGGTCAATCCATTTTCTCTCGTAAAGGAAGAAACACTCCATTAGCAAGATTGAAGCAATATGTTTTTATGCATGATGTGAGTCATACAATATCAAGCTAAGGGGTTGCTAAATCTTCTATTATCTTGATTTTTGTTCTAGGCTTTAGATAAGGCTATGGGTTGTTTAATTTAATTTTGAGTTGATTAATTGGATAGAAAATTTATTTTTAACTAAGAACCTAATCGTATCTATGCCATTCATCAAAATAATGAAGGAACTTGGAAAATCATGCCATTCTAATTATGCAATCTTAAACAGAACATCAATCAATTTATAAAATTAGTGCAAAAGAATAAGAGGCTGATGTGGTCGTCCACCACACAAATCTGAAAAGAAAAATGGTAGCTGAGTTCTACCCTTATATAACTCGGGTTACAAATGAATAATTATAATTGAAAGGAATTCATATTATTGGGGTTTTCATTCTTCATTCTTTGTTTTCCATTTCTTCCTTCCTTCATTTCTTTTTTTCTTCACTCCTTTCTTCATTTTGATTTATCTTGAGATGTGGTTTGCTCCAAGGCTTCACATGGTACATAAGACATGCTCTTATGACCAATGTTCACCTTAATTCTTGCATAACATTTATTCCAAATTTTAATTGGAAAAGTTACATCAAAATGAGAAAGATAACTCTAACTAAACTTGTAAAACAGAGATTAGCTAAACAAACCACACAACCCAAGCAATTATATGAATAGTTTTGACTTAACACCCCACACATGGGTAACGAAGTCCACCTGTTCTAGTTTGGATCATGCTTAGGGGTGTAAGCAACCTACACAACAAAATCATTTATATTTTTATTACAATACCCCTAAAGCATAATCCCCTACAGAAGACATGATTAGACTAAGATCATCTTACCATCCACTCTATAAATATGCACCTTAACATCCAGTCTAAAAAAATTACATCAAAAAATAAAATCTGGCATCAAACTATGCACTGCCCTAACATAGAGCAAGAAATGGTGACTTAGCCTAATGTGTGTGCCATTAAAGGTTTGTGTGGCATGTCTTAGCTAGTCTTTAAGGTCAAAATTTCCTAATTTTGAAGGATTCAACTTAGAGGGTGGTTTTATTTTAAGTGACTTAGTTGATTTATCAATTTTATTTGATGATTTGATTTGGCTTGAGTGAACCTACATTTAGTTGCTAAATGTTGTAAAGAGAAGAAAAGAGAACTTCTCTTTCATCCCTACCTTAAGTAATTTCTAAGGTAGATTCATTAGAGATTTTTCTTTAGTGAATGTTTTATTATGTGTTTTAATTAATCGTAAGTTTAGATTTGCTCTAAATAGCCCTATTCAATAAGAAAGGCATCTTAGGATTAATTAAGATGAATTACTACCTCATGACACACAACCATTTATTTCTTTCCACCATGTATACCATGCATATGGATGATCTTAAGCATATCTATACATGCAATGCAAAATCTTGGCATACCTTAATGACGAATGCAAATAGATGTTGCTTAAGAAAATTTGGATATTCCATGAATGCATGTTTTTATTATGTAGTAAAAGAGGGATTCTTTTATCCATCAGCTAAATACACATTCACATGTATAAAAGACATAAATGAGTAGGACGCCATTATTTTCTACACTAGGGGTGTAAGGTACAAGACCTACTTGTGGCTACTTAAAGCCTCGCAACGCCGAGATGTCTAGACTGATATACCACTTTTCTTAAATACATGTAAATGCACAAAAGGAAATAAATGGATAAAAAATCATGCAAAAGATTTTGTGTTTGATTTTGTTTTATAATTTACATATGTAATGTGAAGATC
Source organism: Cymbidium sinense (assembly GCA_021442155.1). NCBI lineage: Eukaryota > Viridiplantae > Streptophyta > Magnoliopsida > Asparagales > Orchidaceae > Cymbidium > Cymbidium sinense. The sequence goes on from CM038218.1 coordinate 27,996,373, forward strand.
CTTCTTAAGTCATAACATAGAAGTGCATAGGAATAGATTTAAGCAAGTGTTATGTTCTTTTCAAATGAACTATACACTTTGCAAATCCTATGCAAGTCCATGTTAAGAGAAGAGAAGGAAAATAATATAAAACACATCTTATGCTTATAATCACATGCAATCTTATAAGTATTTATAAGTAGCATCACTTCATTCATAATATTTGATTTATAGGTTTTGAAAATAAATTTTGATTCAATAGTGATAATAGCCACTCATATTCTTAACTTTAGCCAAAACATGCAATTTGACATAAAAGGAAACAATTTATTTAATTGATTTTTCAAAAGACATGAATGTATGATTTCATATGGCAAATAATATTTAGCATGCTTGGAAAGAAATAAAGTGATGTAAGCATATGACTTCATTCACCCTAATTAATTCCTAAAGACAATCCTATGAAATAAGATCATTTAAAGTGAATCAAAAATTTTTAAGAAGATTTTTATTTTTGAATTTGATTTGACTTCAAAAATATGAAAAGAGTTTGCTAGTCCTAACCTATTTCCCCCATGTGTGAATTAGTTTAGTTTAATTTTAGAACAACTAGGTTGATTTTATGTTTTACTTAGGTTAAGGTGTAAATTAAATCCATTAATTACCCCTTACCTATACCACTTTAATATAATTAAACAAGTAATTATGAGCCAACATATGATATGCAATAATATGAAATTTAAATCAGTAATGCACCTAAGAAATAAAGGGGCCTAATGCAATTAGCTCATAATTATAGATTAATTAAAACAAAGGGGTTTTCATTAAGTACTTTCATAACCTTCCCACTCATGTAAGTTGGATATGATTTTCTCAAACTTACTTGGGTTTTGAAACCTAAATCTACACAAAGAGATTGATTAACTATGGTTTTGAAAGTTTTTATTAGACTAATTAAGTAGATCATTAATGGATTAATCCTTAATTATGTTTGGATTAAGGAAGAATGGGGGTTTATGGAAGAACTTAGTGAAAATATACCATCTCATTCCATAAATCTCTTACTTACTTAAATAATATTTAATTATCTCAATTAAGGGATTAAATCACTGTTCATATGCTTAATTACTCTTTATTTCATTAAGGGGTGATTAGGGATTCATTAATTAATTTTTCTAATTAACTTTTTGATAAATTCCAAGAAAATTCAGGGAGGTAGATGTCCTCCTCCTAAACATGTATGAAAAATTTAGAATTAATTAATTAATTAATTAGGGAGTAATTATGATGATTAATTTTTTAATTAAATCCTAATTAAGGAAAATTCACTATTTAAAATTAATTAAAAATAATTTTATTGGATTCCCCTGAGAAATACTTTAAAATGAGCCCTCATTTATATATTTTTTTTAAAATTTTTCTACATTTAATTATGATTTTATGAAGTTTTTATGATTAATGGATAATTAAAATAGCCTAATTAATTAACTAATCCTGTCGGCGCCACGTACTGTTGATGCATCGTGGTTTGCATGTGGCATGACTAGATTGGTTATTTAAGTTATCACATTGAGCATCACGTTAGCTGGCAGCACAACATCCTTTCCCCTAGGCCGTCTGATCAAAGCTCACACGACCAGGATTAATCCCATGGTTCTAAAGGGATTAAATCAGTGGATCTAATTGATTTAATCGAGGATGTCCATCTAAAACATGCGGGATGGATGACCCATAATTCATCCACCTGGCTATGAGATAGAGGTCATCCCCTTGCGATTGAGCTCACGAGCTCAGCTAAGGTTTATCCACACCTTCAGGAGGAGTAGGGAAGAACATCCAACAGCTAAAATTTGATGAAGTGAAGATTTCATTCACAGAAGACCAACAAAATTTCCTAAATCTACGGTTTAAGGTCCATACCTCACTGGATCTCATGATCATCGGTGAATCCAATTGAGGTAGCTTCATCTAGTAGAGACGAAGCCCTACTGAAGCTTTGGCAAGTTGCCTCCCCTCTAAGTGCTCTATGGACCAAGCTTTGATGAAAGATCACCAGAGTTGGTTGAAAGCACCTCTGCAGTGGCCGACGAGCTTAGGAGAAGGTTGGCTCAAGCTTGATTAGCTTTGGTGAAGGTGTGGGAGAGGTTGATTAAACTTTGGTGGGGGAATTGAGTGAGTTGGCTAAGTAGAATTCTCCTTTAGCTCGGATTAAAAGAAAATATGAAAATCTAGAGGTGGGAGAGCTTGGGAAGCTTAGAAGCTTTGGGTACTTTGGAGTGAATCAATTTATGTGGTTTGAGAGAATGGTGGAATGGGGGGGTATATCCCCCTCCTATCCGGTTGGAAACGGGTTGAGCTATTTTGCCTTTTGAATCAAATGGTATATATTGGGAGCTTGATCCAGGGAATTAGGCATGCCAAGTGTCTTCCCTTGAGTGGAGAATGAAGTTTAAGAGGTTTGCTTGGGAGGTGGTGGCTGCCTTAGGTGGTTTGGCTTGAACCAATGAAGGAGGGGAGGTGATTTCACCTCCCCTTGGGTGATGGCTGACCCAACCATGCATGGCATGATACGGGTGATGTCCTAGGAGCCTAGGTGGCCTAAAGAATGAGTGCCAAGTGTGCATGTGAGTGGATGATCCATTACATGGGTATTTCACCATGTGAAAAGGGTATGGTCATTTGACCATGGATTCACATCAGGCAGATTTTAAATGTTTCAAAAATGAATTGTGCCAATTTTTAATGAATTTGGAGTTCATTTGATATGATTGGCTCAAGTTGACCCATTTGGGTCAAAAATGGGTCAACTTGCATCAAGTTGACCAATTGATCAAGTTGGGTCAAATCAAGGGTTGGGTTAAGTTCATATGACCATTTTGAGCCTATGGGTATCATTGGTTTGGTTCAATTTGGTTTAGATTTAGTTTTGGTTTATTTAGGATCATTTAGGTCAAATAGGTCAAGTTGACCAATTTGACCCATTTGACTTAATTGGGCTAGGTCATGGGTTGGTTTAGGCTTGGTTGATCATTTGAAATGTATTGCAAGCTTTGGTTTCAATCAATTTTAATTTAGTTTGGTTTCAAGTTGATTTGACCTTTTAGGTCAAGTTGGGTTCATGATCAATTGGGCTAGGCTGGGTTTAATTAGTTAATTGAAGCTTTGGTCAAGTTCAACAAGTGATTTGAAATGAATTTGACCCATTGGTTGCAATCAATTTGGTTTAGATCAAGATTTGACTCATTTTGGTCTTTTAAGGCAAGTTGGGTCAACTTAGGTCAAGTGGCCAATTAGGCTTGGTTTGGCTCAATTGATGGTTTGATCATGTTCAATCATTGATTATGAATGGGTCCAGATCAATGATTTCAATCAATTTGGCCTATGATGGATTTTGGCTCATTTAGGTTTCATTTGGGCTATGTGTTGACTTGGTCAAAGGCTAGGTTTGACTTGATTTGACCCAATTTGAGTGATTGATCATCCCATGATGATTTTTGATCATGATGAGAGGCTTAGATGGGATTAGTTCAATCCAATTTAGGTTGGATTATAACTTGGCTCAAAAAGGACCTTTAGGTCACTTTGGGTTAAGTGAGTCTAAGTGGGTCAATTAGCTTGATCAAAGCTTGATTCAGGTTTGGTTGAACTCACATATGGACTTATGATGGAAACATAAATCCAATTGCAAGTGATTTGGAGTCAAATGGGTTCTGGTTCATTTGAAAATTTCAAGTCAAAAGGGTGAACATGGGTTTGACTTGGGTTAGTTTGATTTTGGTTTGATGATTAAAGTTTATGTTTATATTTGGGCATGTGATTGAAGGAATGATTGTTTGAAGAGAAAATCTAAAGGTTTGGATTGATTTGAGGATGATTTGGCTAAGTTCAAAATTGAAGAGTATGAGTTGGATTTAAGTTGGATTTGGATTGAGTTTTGAATTTAGTTTTGGTTATTTGAATTTATATTTCATTTATATTTATGAATATAAATGAGAATATAAATAGGTTATGAGAAAATCTTTTGAGTTTGGAGTGATTTGGATTTGATTTGAGCTAAGTCCATAAGATGAAATCAAAGGGCTTAGAAAAGATTTTGGATTTATAATTGATCATGGATTTCAATCAATTGATTTGGAATTGCTATATGATTTGGATTTTTGGAATTGATTTATGATTTGAGAAAATCAGATGAGTTGGGACTGATTTAAGATTTGATTTAGGTTTTAAAAATTGATTCATGATTTGAGAAAGTCAATTGAGTTAAAATTGATTTAAGGATTGATTTGGAATTGGTTCATGATTTGAGGAAATAAATTGAATTAGAATTCATTTAAGATTTGATTTAGAATTGGTTCATGATTGGAGAAAATTAATTGAGTTGGAATTGATTTAAGATTTGATTTAGAATTGGTTCATGATTGGAGAAAATTAAATGAGTTGGAATTGATTTAAGATTTGAGTTAGAATTGGTTAATGATTGGAGAATATCAATTGAGTTGGAATTGATTTAAGATTTGAGTTTGAAGTTTGGTTTGGACGAGGGAAGCAAGGATTGGGTTCAAGCTATAGGGTAGACAAGTCCTGCTAATACCCCTAAGGCATAACATATTCCTATGGCTATCTCTTCTAAGTCTTTAGGGTAAGGTTAAGTGTTCACGTAATCACTAGAAATGTCTTAAGATTAAGGAACTCTGAGTGTCTAGAGTAGTCCTATTCTAAGATAGAGAAGTTGAGAGCTCACTCTATAAGTGAGGTCAACAAAGGGTGTCCAATTGGTGTGGTGTTACTGACAAGGCATACCACACATATTGGTGTTGACCGAGATGATCAACAATGCTTGAACGATCATAAGCACTAATAGAAATGATCTATTCCTAAACTTGAGGTGTAGAATGAATCAAGAGCTTAGCAATGTGACTCTACTTATGTCAAAAACATAAGGGAGCAAAGGAAGAATCCACTAGGGATTGAGTGTACGATCCTTCCACTAGGGGAAAAGGTTCAAATTATCCACTAGGGATAGGAGTTTGTGAAATATGCTAGGGGATTAGAATTTGGAATCCACCGGGGATAAAAGATGTGAACCTTCCACTAGGGGAATAGGTTCGGGTTGGATTGAGTTGATTCCACTAGGGGATTTAGAAAGATTTGCATCTCACTGAGGAGAAGCTGATTGATTTGATTATCTAATTTAACTCCACTAGGGAGGTTGATTGGGTTTTATTTTATTTGTTTAGTTGGACTCCACTAGGAGGAGGGTTGAATTTGTTTCATATTTTAAACTTTAAGATGGACCACATGGGTTTGCAATGGACATGGTAGGGCCATATTGGCATAATCTATTTATTTACCAATCAAAGGTAACCACATAGTAGGACTATCCAACCAAAAGGGTTGCCTTCTAGTTTACAACGGTTGATTTAGGGAAGCAAGCATGGGGACTCACATCTTCCTAAATAAAAGATCATTGGGGTGACACATTAGCAAGGTAACATGTCAGCAACCTAGACTGGAGTGAATGGGGGACTTAAATCATCAAGATAGTCAAGCCAATTTCATTTTTAATTATATTTGATGGATCCCATGGTTTTGATGGGTGCAGTAGGGGCCATGTTGGCCTTGATCTACTTCAGATTTACCAATCCAAAGGGAGAAGCTTCCCGGTCGAGGAGAGAACTATCCAACCAAAGGGGTGCCTTTCAGTTTGCAACGATTAATTCAAGGAAGAAAGCATGGGGACTCACATCTTCCCAAACAAAAGACCACTGGGGAAACATATTAGTAAGGTAACATGTCAACGACCTAGAGCTACCCGTTAGTTTGTGAGAGTCATGCTAGAAAGAATGCATAGTATACTTACATCTTCCAGAGCAAAATGACTACCGGGATAACCTATTTGTGGCAAAAAAGATTGAACCCAACCAAAGGGTGACTCGAGAGTCGACCGGGGACTTATCTCAACTCAAGAGTAGTCGGGCAATTCTATAGGGAGTTGACACGCCCTAAGTTAGGATGCACACTTGGGAAGAACACTAAGGGCTTGAATTCCTAATCCACAAGCGAATAAATTTGTTTGTTTATTTTTTGTTTATCGTGGACCCTGTTGGTTTGTGAGGGATCACACTAAGAAGAAGCTTATATCAGCCTGGACTTATCTCAGATTTACTGAACCAAGGGAAAATCTATGCATCCGTTGAACAAATTCTCCAGCCACGAGGGTGGTTACTAGGAAATGGGGACTGTCCAATCTAAGAGTAACCCGGGTAGTCTCTAAATGGGGTCACAAAGGACGTGCTCCAAGTAGAGTGCCCACATGAAAAGGGGCCACTAAGGGCTTTATCCAAAACCTTGAAGAAGATAATATCTATAGGTATTCAGTGGTCAACTTAATGAGAAAGCTCGGGTACTCATATCTGCCAGGAGTGGTGTATCCATCGGGTGAGTCGCTGTCAGGACAGTGAACATCAACCAACCTAAAGTGCTCATCATTTTGCATAAAAAGAAAGCATCGGGACTCATCACTCTATAGTGGGCGATTGCCAAGATAGTCTCTTACGCTCCAAGTGCTATCGACTTAGGATGACTCCACCACTGGGGACTTATATCAACTCAAGAGTAGTCAAGAGGAAAGGAGCCACTGGGGGACTTATCCTAAATCTGAAATAAATTTGACCTAGTCAAAGCATGATGGTTAGTTCAAGAAGAAAGCGTGTAGGCTTGAATCTTCTTAAGCAAAGTCAACATGAGGTAGCTTACTGGCTACACAGTGAGGTCTACCAAACTAATAAGGTGCTCATCAATTTGCAATGGTCAAGTTATGAAGAAAGTGCAGAGGCTCACATTCGTCAGACAAGTGACCATTAGGGTGATAGACTAGCAAGTTGGCGTGTGAGCCCGACCTAGAGTAGCTAATGAGTGAGTGCCACAGGGGGCTTGCCCTCACATCAAAATAGGCTGAGATAAAAGATATGTGTTTGTGTTTGTGTTTGAAGAGGACAAGATGCTTGAGTTATCTTACACCTATCTTAAAACACGCTCAAAAGTTGATGAAATGGTGCCACGAATGGAAGTTGGGATTCCACCAAGAAAGGATGCCTCTTAGGTTCTCTTACACCAAACTTAGTCATGCTAGTAAAAATATGATGTCTCTGGGGTTCTCTCACGCCAATTCTAGTAGCACTAGGAATCGTGTTTAATTTGTGTCTATGTTGTGAAAGAAGGATAGGATATCTCTTGGGTTCTCTTACACTACCTAAACACATTGTGGTAGGTTTATATACAAACAAACAATGTTTCGAATGAAGAGAATATTTTGATGAATTAGAATAAATTTTTTGAAGATAATTATTTTCAAACATGTTTTTATGGGTCGTATTTCTTCAAAAAGAGCCCAATAATTGGAAGCATCAGGTGTTCCCATTTATAATCAATAAGTTGATAAGATCCTCCTTGGTAGGCTTTCTTTATGATGAAAGGTCCTTCCCAAGTGGGTTTAAACTTGCCTCCCATCTTTTGATGTGAAATAATTGGTCTCCTTAGAACTAAAATAAGCTCTCCTAATATAAAACCTCTAGGGTGGACCAACTTATTATGAGCTTGAATCATCTTGGCTTTGTATAATTCTAGGTTCTGGCATGCCCATAGGCTTCTTTCCTCCAAACCTTCAAGCTCTTCTAACCGTAACTTGGCATTCTGCTCTGTAGTGATTTTACTACCCATTTCTATCCTTATTGACATGAGTTGAACTTCTAATGGTAGAACAGCTTCGGACCTATACACTAAGGAGAATGGGGTAGAATGAGTTGGAGTTCTGTATGTGGTGCAGTATGCCCAAGGCTTCAACTAGCTACTCATGTTGCTGTCACTTGTTATCATCGAGTGTCTTCTTTAGTATCTGGATGAGAGTTTTGTTGAATGCTTCTTCTAGGCCATTTTCCCTGAGATAGTAGATGGTGGATTATTTCCAATCTATACTATGTCTCTAGGCGAAGCTATTGATCTTGATGCTGTTGAATGCAGTGCCATTATCGAATATAATTTATCGAGGCACCCTGAACCTATATACGATATGATTCCTAAAAAATTGGAGCACATGCTGAGCTATGACCTCTGAGTGGGATTGCTTCGGACCACTTAGAAAAGTAGTCGGTTGCAGCTAAGATGAACCGATGACTCTTGGAAGAAGGAGGGTCGATAGGACCCACTATGTCGGCACCCCAACACTAAATGGCCATGTAGCCAATGTAGAATGTAGAATCTTGGCTACTTGATGTATGACCACACCATGTACCTGACACTAATGGCATCTCCTAGCTACATTCATGTAGTCTATAATCATTGAAGGATGGTATTATCCTAGTCTCTTGATCTTTGCTTTCTTCTTTATATCAGATTGATGCGATCCTCATAGATCTGAATGTACTTTGTTCATGATCTTACATACTTTATATTTGTATAAACAGAGTAACCACATTTGATCAAAAGACCGTCAGTACAAGGTGCCATCCACGAGAGCATAGAAGAGAGATCTCTGTTTCATCTAATGGGCTTGTGATTTCTCTTGAGGTAGTTTTCCTGTGTTTAAGTAATCTATGAATGGTTGCCTCCAATCTAGCTCCTCATCTTTATTGGCAATGATAACCTCCCCTTCAAGAGAAAATCTCTCAACGAGTTCAGCGTCAATAAGGGATAGGACTTGTCTATTTTGGACCCTTGTTAGAATGGACTCATCTTCTGGACATGATAATTATTTGACAAGTTTGGCCAAAGCATCTTCTACGTTCTCTTCTAGGGGGACCTTGTAGATGGTGATCTCAGAGATTTGGGCCAACAACTGCATGGTGTACTCATGGTAGTGATGAAGATTAGGTTTTAGAACCTTATAGGACCCAACAATCTGGTTGATGACCAGCTAAGAATCCCCATAGATGTTAATTCTCTTGACACACACTATAGTAGCTAACTTTAGACTGACAATCAAAGCCTCAGACTCAGCTTCGTTGTTGGTACATGGATTGGAGAGATAGTATGATAATCTCATCATATCATAGTTTGGAGTTAGAAGAACTATTCTTACCCCTGCCTTTCCTAGAAGAGTAGATCATGGTTCTTCTCCTTTATGAAAGGAAGCTACACCATCAAAATACATCTCCCAATGGTGAATGCTAGTGTCCCCTAAGTTCATGATTTGTTCATCGGAGAGGTCATCACTAAGCGGGGAATCATCAGGCAGTGGGTGTGCTGCTAAGAAATCCGCTAGTGCATGTCATTTCACTACACAGAGGGGTATGCATATAATATCAAACTATGAGAGAATCATGGACCAACGTGCCAACCACCCGTATAACGTCGACCGTGTCATGAGATACTGCAGTGGATTGATTCTTAAAATCAAGTTCACCTTATGTGAAAGCATATAGTACCGTAGCTTTTGGGATGCAAAGATTAAAGCTAGGCAATGTTTCTTAATAGGTGGGTAGCTTGCTTTAGTAGGGATCAGATGATGGCTGAGATAGTAGAGAGCGTTCTCCTTCCCTTCATAGTTGGTTTGAGCTAATAAAGCGCCAAGGGAGTCATCCAATGCAGCAGTATAGAGGCTCAACGGCTTGCTCGGGATAGGGGTTGCTAGAACTAGTGGCTTCACCAAATATTATTTGATGTCTTCAAAAGCATGATGTTACTTGTCATCCCACTTGAACTTAGCATCCTTTTGGACAAGTGTTGAAAATGGCTTACATATCCCTGATAGATTGGAGATAAAGCATCTTAGATATGCCAACCACCCTTGGAAAGATCTAAGATGAGTTAAACTTTTAAAGGGTGTCATTTCTAAGATAGCTTTGATCTTTTTTGGGTCTATCTCTATTCCCTCGTGTCAGACAACAAACCCAAGGAACTTCCCTAAAGCTACTCCGAATGCACACTTCACGGGGTTCATTTTGAGGTAGAATTGTCTTAACTATTCAAAAACTACTCTCAAGTTAAAGAGATGGTCTTCCTTTTCTTTGCTTTTGACTACTGTATCATCAACATAATATTCAACTTGATGATGAATGAGTTCACTAAAGATCTTAGTCATGGCCCGCTGGTATGTAGTACCGACATTTTTAAGGTTGAAAGGCATGACCTTATAATAATATATTCTGATCAGAGTTAGAAAAGTAGTGTTTCTTTCATCTTCGGGGGCCATCTTGATTTGGTTGTAGCCAGATGACCCATCCATGAAAAGGAATACTGCATGAGATGAGGTGATGTCCACCATTAATTCTGGTATAGGAAGTAGAAATTTATCTTTAGGACATGCCTTATTTAAGTCTCTGAAATTGACACATATGCAAATTTGGCCATTCTTTTTCTTAATTAGCACGACACTAGCTAATCAGGTAGGGTATTTTTCTTCTCTGATAAAAATAATATTGATCAGTTTCTTGACTTTAGAAATGATTTATTGTTCGATTTCTAATCACATGCATCTAGGAGCTTGCTTGATAGGGTTAGCGTCAGGGTCTATTACTAGTTTGTGGTCTGCTATGTCAGGAGATAATCCGAGCATCTCTTTATATCACCATGCAAAGCAATCCTAAACTCAGTTAATAGCCTAACTAAGTCATTGGTTTCTTTTTCATTTAGAAGAGAACTGATGTATGCAGAGCATCGATCTTCTTCTATCCCGAGGTTGATTTCTTTGAGCTTGTCGATAGTTGAATGGATTTCCTCTTCAAATTTTGGAGGTACATCTTTAATTTGAGGATCATCAGGATCATCTAAAGTTTCTAAACACACTTCCTCATAAGAGTTAGTGTGGTTTGAGAATATCTATCGACTGATGATTGGTGACAACTAGCGTAATCATCATTGATTGGACTATGCTTGAATCTAATCATGTTCTTAATTGTGTATCTCTACCTTTGTTGTTCCACATCTTCTTGAAATACCCTGACCTATGCCTAGACCATGTATAAGGAATCAATCCTTTCTTTGCAAGATTACAAACACAAGGTGAGTACCAATCAAAAGGTAATTCCATTAAATCTTTATATGAATTATTCTCGAGTTCTACATCAGCTTCTGGACTTGAGGATGATGATCCCAATAGGAATCTGTTTGGCTTATCATTTATGGAAGACCTAGGGGCTTCCTTAACTACTAAACCTTCAACTAATTCAATTCTATCGAAACTTGATGTGTTGATGAAGGGAGGATGAAATCATCTTGTTCTAGTGTATCCAAGGCCTATAGAGCAAAGCAGTGAATGATGTATTCGAATCAATTAAATAGAACTTGGCTTTAGTCTTCCAGTCACCTATTTCCAAAGGTAACACTATGGAGCCTAAACCCATCTTGCCCTATTATTTGAATCATCTCAACATCATCCAATCTACTTGAAGTGTAGAGATGTCAATCTTCAAATAAGCAAGGGCCTTTAGACTCATAATGTTCACCGATGCACCTAGATCAACTAAAATCCTAGAAAGTCTGAATCTGCCCATATCCACTGTGATGTAGAGGTGATAGTTGTGCTCCATATCCCCCAGAAGAAGGTCTTCATCTGTGAATATAACTCCCTGGGCTTCTCTTGAATAATGTGCCTCCTCTCCAACAACGGTCAACTGAGTTAAGCATATCTCTGGATCAAGAAGAGCCTTGATTAATGATTCTCTCATTTCTTTGGATGAGATAAGGGCATCATATATACTTAGTTTTGCTAGCAACTTTTTTAGGTGAGCGAGGATATTGTAATCAACTCCGGACTGATCCTCCATAAGCATATCCATGGGTGGAGCATCTTGTGGAGGGGCTTCTTGCTCGTTATTACCAATGACTTATTTTCCCTTTTCTTGAGGTGCTGCCCTAGGAGGTATAACCTTGCCACTATGGAGGTTAACTTCTGTGATCTCTTATGGCAATTTAGTGGAAGATTCTACCTGCTCGTCACGCTCACCTATAGCTTCTCCTATAGGACCCTCAGAATTAGATGATTCCAAGTTTATCTTAAGAGGGGAACCCATATTAATCAAAGAAGGATAGTCCATCTCTGAATCATAAAGATGATGATCGAAGTTGTTATAATTATTATTAATACTTGAAGAGTTTTCTCGAAGAGTAGATTCAGACAACCCATCAGAAGTGACACAAATATAATTAAAACTAGCTTTATTTCTTGATTTCCTAGATTTAGAAGAGGTACATAGTAGAAATCTAGTAAAGTAAGTGGGATGAGGGACTTGATGCCCTCATCCACCGATATAAGATGTTTACTAGAAGAAGAGCTAGCTGAAGTTGAAGTGCCGACAGAAGTAGTAGCTACAATAGTGGAATGGAGGCTGGGCTTGGTCAGTTGTTGCACTACTTGGCTATCCAGGGATAGCATGGGCTGCTGCTACTGAGCTCCCACTTTCCCCAAGTTGTCTTTGGAAACTTGTGAACCTTCCTTGATGTTGGAGGTTCTAGTTGCCTCAGGCACCTACAAGGAAATTTTTTTGATTTTTGAAATAATCTTTTTAGAGGTTCGAGATAAGCAAATATCCCAACCATTATCTATTTTGAGAGGATCACATGTATCCCTAAGGATTACCCATAGAACTGGATGGTTGTTCCACTAGATATTCTTTTGGAATAAGCTCAGAAGACTTATAAATGCCGACTCTTGAATGTAAAGCAATCCTCAAAACATGGCCTAGCATGCGATGGTAGGGGCAAAGTTAGGATCATTACTCGCACTTCCTACTTCCAGGCTCGGATAACTATAAATCAAGTTTCTTTAAGAGGTTCTTAAAGATTTTCTAACTACCTTCCTCTTAAATAAATAAGTTTAGTTTAATTTATCCGAAAGAGTAGGTGGATGATAGCTACCTTGGGGCGGGTATGTATACTGCTGATAAGAGTATGGTTGAGGAGGAGGCAGCGAAAGCTGTGGAAGTTGCTGTGGCGGTCGATAAAATGGCCTAGGTGGTGGTAAAGGAGATGGAGGTGATGGTTATCTAGCAAGAGGTCTCTCATACTGATCTCTGGCCGGTTGCTTCCCCTTATCCAATGCTGCTAGTACCCCTGGCTTCTTTTCATAGGCTTTTTGTGACTTTGGCTTTGATGACTGATCTTGAAAGGGCAACTATTTAGCCTCTCCTTGTAAACTAGCCACCTTTTTGATTATGTTCTCAAATGTCTTGATGGTGAAACCTTTGAGCATGAAGGCGGGCCATAAATATTCTTTAGTAGAATTTCAATGGCATGTTGTTTAGACAGTTGCAGTTCACATTTCATATCAAATTATTCCATCTAAGAATATAATCAACGAGGGACTCACCAGGGTGTTGTTGTGCTACAACGAGATCAGCCCTAGTTACACTTTGTTGAGCTCCAATAAACCTCTGAATAAAGAGTTACTCTAACTCAGCAAAAGTGCTCACTGAACTGAATTATTGGGGAGTTTAGCATACCAATCAAAGGTTAAACCTGCTAAACTATTGACAAAAAGATAGAACAATAGTGCATCGCTGCCACTAGTGTTGCAACAGTAGGTCCTGAAGTGTGTTATGTGCTGGCGTGGGTTCCAGCTGCCATCAAAACTCTTTAAAGAAGGAGCAGAAAACCCTTAGGATACTGGATAGCATCGAATTCCTATGGGTAGGGTCTACCTCTTGGAACCAATGAACCACCACAAGCTTATGCCAGTGCTTCTCTCACTTATTCAACCATGAATTTAATATCTTTTTCTTGTATAGAGGTAGTATCCACTACCTTCTTATACAAGCTAGAGCTGCCCTGCTTTACCAGAGGTGAACTATTAGGTTGTTCCAAGACATGCACTAACTCAGGGTGCCTAGTCTCCATAATAGTAGGATGTGCTGCTGGAGCTTGATTCTAAAGTGCAGAACTACCGCTAAAAAATCTTCAGCCCACTTTCCCATCTTATCAAATTGTTCATCCTTCTATTTGAGTTGTTGAAGGAGGTTGTGGTGTATTTTACTTCTCAAAGTTTTGGGAATTTGAAAAATAAAATTTGTTTTCTTGTATATGTTAGGATACCATGTAGATCCGCAGATGTACTTATTAGGGTGATCGGGTGTGACATTGAGGAATGATGTACTATCTCAAGAGACCAAAGCCACCATCCTACAATGGACCTAATTACCTAATAAGGACTCCTAAGGACAATGAGTCTTCGAATGTACTAGAGATCTTTCCCCTACTTTACATGGAAAAGTAAAATAAGCTTTATTTTAAACCAGGTTCATTAAGTTCTCTATGGAGGTAAGCCCCCATAGTTAATTACATCTTAAGGAATGAGATACCTTAAGAATACTCTCGATTAAGGTAAATGATTGTTGTCTCTAAAGATCTCAAAGATAGGACTACTAATAAATTGATTATTTTTAGAAAATCAAGTGGGATTAATCAAAAGGAGGGAGTTATTATCGAAATCAAAAGGAGATGAGTAGGGGATGCTCATGATACTAGGAAACCTAGTAAGCATCCTAAACTATCATATGGTGGGGCTTTATATTTTTGAAATTTGAAGAGGATTATATATTTGAGTTAAATTTTTATTAAAAATCTAGGGCTTACAATTCCATAATACAAGACCATGGAAATGCCTTAGAAGTGAGGATTTATGCTTGTAGCCCGTAAAGGAAAACAATGATCTTGGATCCTAAATCTAGGGAGCTTTGGTGAGGGCCAAGGTGTGACCTAAATCTAAGGCGATAATGGGGGTGGCTGTCAACTAACTCCTCCTATGATTTTAAATATATGTAGTACAAGTCATATGCTTTGCAAGATAGCTAAGTTATTATTTAGTTAAAAAGGAGACTAAGTCCTTAAACACATTCCCTAAGAGACTCGATCATGTAAGGCATGAATAATGTTTTAAATCTAATGCAAATTCTGTTAAGTTTTATTTTGATTTTTGTACAATTTATTTGATACAAGCTATGGGATTTGATATGCCTAATGCATGAGAAATCGATTATGGGACAAAAGCAGAAAGAAAGAGGTGTGTTTCCACCATGGCTCTCAAAGGTCAAAGCCATTTTCTCTAGCAAAGGTGGAAGCCCTCCATTAGCAAGAGTGAAGCAATATATTTTTATGCATGATGTGTGGCATACAACATCTAGTTAAGGGGTTCCTAAAACTTTTATTATCTTGATTTATGTCCTAGGCTTTAGGTGAGGTTATGAGTTATTAAATTTAATTTTGAGTTGATTAATTATATAGAAAGTTTATTTTTTCTAAAGCCTAATCACATCTAGACCATTCATCAAATGATGAAGAAACTAGAAAGATCATGCCATCCTAATTGTGCAATCATAAACAAAACACCAATCAATTTATAAATTTAGCATAAAAGAATAAGAGGTCGATGTGGTTGGGCTTCATTACACAAACCTAAAAAAGAAAATGGGTAACCAAGCTGTACGCTTATACAACCCTGATTACAAATAAATTATTACAATTAAAAGGGAATTCTTGTTATGGGGGTATTTATTCTTCATTCTTTATTTCTTTATTTCTTTATTTTCTTTCTTTCTTCACTTCTTTCTTTTTTTGGTTTATCTTGAGATGTGATTTTCTCCAAGACTTCACATGGTGTATAAGACATGGTCTTATGACCAATGTTCACCTTCATTCCCCCATAACATTCATTTCAAATCTTAATTGCAAAAAATACATCAAAATGGGAAAGATAAATCTAACTAAAACTATAAAATAGAGATTAGCTAAACATACCACACAACCTAAGCAGTTATAGAAATAATTTGAACTTAGCACCCCACACATGAGTAACCAAGTCCACCCGCCCTAGTTTGGATCATGCTTAGGGGCATAAGCAACCTGCACAGCAAAGCATTTATATTTTTATTACAACACCCCTTAAGCATAATCCCCTACATAAGGTAATGATTAGACTATGATCATCCTATCATCTAGTCTACACACATGAACCCTAACATTCAGTCTAAAAATATTACATCATAAAATAAAATCAAGCATCAAATCATGCACTGCCCTAACATAGAGTTAGAAATGGTGACTTAGCCTAATGTGAATATCATTTAAGGCTTGTGTGGTATGCCTTAGCTAGAAGGTTGGAATTTTCTAAGTGTGAAGGGTTCAACTTAGATGGTGGTTTCATTTTAAGTGATTTAGTTGATTTGTCAATTTTATTTAATGATTTGATTTGATTTGAAAGAACCTAGATTTAGTTACTAAATATTATAAAGAGAAGAAAAGAGAAGAGAACTTCTCTTTCATCCCTAACTTAAGTAATTTCTAAGGTAGATTCATTAATGATTCTTCTTTAGTGAGTATTTTATTATGTGTTTTAACTAACCCTAAGTTTAGATTTGTTCTAAGTAAACCTATTCAATAAGAAAGGCATCTTGGAATTAGTTAAGGTAAATTACTATCACATAACACATAACCATTTATTTCTTTCCACCAAGTATATCATGCATATGAATAATCCTCAGCATATCTATATATGTAATGGAAATTTTAGCACTCCTTGATGATGAAATGCAAAGAGATGTTGTTTAAGAAAATTTGTATATTCCATGTATGCATGTTTTTATTATGTAGAAAAGAGAGGGATTCTTTTATCCATTAGCTAAATGCACATCCACATGTATAAAGACATAAGTGAGTACGACGCCATTGTTTTCTACACGAGGGGTGTAAGGTACAAGACCTTCTTGGGGCTACTTAAAGCCTTGCAACCCCGAGATGTCCAGACTAATATACCACTTTTCTTAAATTCATGTGCATGTACAAAAAGAAACAAATGGATGATGAATCATGCAAAATATTTTTGTTTGGTTTGGTTGTATAATTTACATATGTAAATGAGAAGATCGTCCTTAAGTAATAACATAGAAATGTGTAGGAATAGATTTAGGCAAGTGTTATGTGCTTTTAAAGTGAACTCTACACTTTGCAAATCCTATTCAAATCCATGTTAATAGAAGAGAAGAAAATCATATAATACACATCTCTTATGCTATAATCACATGCAAGCTAATAAGTACTTATAGTAGCATAGCTTCATTTATAATCTTTGATTTATAGGTTTTGAAAATAATTTTTGATTTAATAGTGATAATAGCCACTCATATTCCTAACTTTATCCAACACATGCAATTTGATATAAATAAACATTTTATTTAATTTATTTTTCAAAAGACATGAATGCATGATTTCATATGGCATACAATATTTAACATGCTTGGAAAGAAATAAAGTGATGTAAGCACTTCATTCTCCTTAATTAATTCCTAAGGACAATCCTATAAGATAAGATTATTCAAAGTGAATCAAAATTCTTTAAAGAGATTTTTTTATTTTTTTAGATTTGATTTGACTTAGGAAATGTGAAAAGAGTTTGCTGGTCCTAACCCATTTCCCCCTTGTGTGAATTGGTTTAGTTTAATTTTAGAACAATTAGATTGATTTTATATTTTATTTAGGTTAAGGTGTGAATTAAATCCATTAATTACTCCTTACTTATACCACTTTAACATAATTATCCAAACAATAATGAGCCAACATATGATATGCAACCATATGGAAATTAAATTATCAATTCACCTAAGAAATAAAGGGGCCTAATGCAATTGGCTCATAGTTATTGATTAATTAAGGCAAATGGTTTTTTATTAAGTACTTTCATAACCTTCTCATACATGTGAGTTGGATATGATTTTCTCAAACTTACCTTAGGCTTTTGAACACTAAGGATCTACCCAGTAAGAGATTGATTAATTTTAGATTAGTTTTGAAAGTTTGATTAGACTAATTAAGTATATCATTAGTGAATTACCTAGATTAATCCTTAATTATGTTTGGATTAAGAAAGAAAGGGGGTTTAGAGAATAACTTATGAAATATATCTTAAACCCATTCCATAAATCTCCTCCTTACTTAAATTAATGCTTAATTATCTCAATTAAAGGATTAAATCACTGTTCATATGCTTAATTACTCTTAATTATATTAAGGATGATTAGGGGTTCATTAATTAATTTTACTAATTAACTCATTAATAAATTCTAAGAAAATTAAGAGAGGCAGAAGTCAAACTCCTAAACATGCCTGAGGAATTTGGAATTAAATAATGAAGTAATTAGAGAATAATTAAGGTAATTAAAATTTTAATTAAACCCTAATTAAGAAAACTTCACTATTAAAAATCAATTAAAAATAGTTTTATTGGATTCCCCTATGAAATACCTTTAAAATGAGCCCTCATTTATATTTTTTTGGAATTTTCTACATTCAATTATGATTTTATGAAGTTTTTGTGATTAATGAATAATTAAAATAGCCTAATTAATTAACTAATTCATCGACGCCAAGTGGACTACTAACACAGTGCACTTTCCACATGACACGATGGGATTGGTTATTTAAGTTATCACATCGGGTGCCGCATCAGCTTGTGGCGGGATACATTTTCCCTTAAGATCGGATGACCTAGATTAATCTCGTGGTTCTAAAGGGTTTAAATAGAGATCTAAGGGTGATTTAATCAGGGTCGTCCATTCAAAATATGCGGGATGGATAGTTCATGATTCATCCACCTTTTGTGGGAAAGTCAGTCCTCCACTTAATCCAAGCTCACTTCGGATTAGGATTTACCCACACCATCAAGAGGTATAGGGAAGAACATCCAACAGCTAGAATCTAATGGGATTACAATTCCCTTCACAAAGGACCAAGCATTTTTTAAGGGAGGATCAATTTTGAGCAATACCTCGCTGGAGGCTATCACCAATGCTTCTAACAGAGAAGGTAGCTTCATCTAGTAGAGACAAATCCCTGTTAAATGTTTTAAGCCTTGATTTGAAGTGGATGTCTAGGTTGATCAAACTCCCCTTTAATGGAAATTGGGTTTGATTGAAGTCCCCCTTCCCGTAGCTGGAGACTTGGGAAACACCTTGGGTGAGCTCGACTTAGGTTGATCAAACTTCATGTGGTTCATTTTTGGCAGAGGAGTGGAGTAGAGGGAGTGCACATGTGCTAAGTGAGTGTATGAGGTGATCCAAATGTCCAATTTTCATTAGAGGGGTCAATTTGGCCTTGGGTTGGGTCATGGCTGACCCAAAGTGATTGGGTCATGACCACTAGGAGGATGCCAAGTGGGCATGAGAAAGACTTGGCCAAATTTTAAGTGAATTAGGCCATAAGATTCCCTTTGACCTAGGGGTAAAATGGTCATTTGGCCTTGAATTTGATTTGGGCAGATTTGAGATATTTTAAAAATAGGTCGGGCCAAATTTCAAGTGATTTGGAGTTCATTTGGTTTGAATTGGTTCAATTTGACCTATTTAGGATAAGTTGGGTCAATTTGGGTTAGGTTGACCAATTGGTCAAATTGGGTCAAACCATGTGTTAGGTCAAGTTCAAATGATCATTTGGAGCCTATGGGTGTTATTGGTTTGGTTCAATTTGATTTAGATTTGGTTTTGGTTCATTTGAGTTCACTTAGGTCAAATGGGTCAAGTTGACCAATTTGACCCATTTGACCCATTTGACCCAATTAGGTTAGGTCATGGGTTG
Organism: Cymbidium sinense; assembly: GCA_021442155.1. Taxonomy (NCBI): domain Eukaryota; kingdom Viridiplantae; phylum Streptophyta; class Magnoliopsida; order Asparagales; family Orchidaceae; genus Cymbidium; species Cymbidium sinense. The sequence continues at coordinate 28,015,906 of CM038218.1, forward strand.
GTTTAGGCTTGGTTGATCATTTGAAATGTATTGCAAGCTTTGGTTTCAATCAATTTTGGTTTGGTTTGATTTCAAGTTGATTTGACCTTTTTAGTCAAGTTGGGTTCATGGTCAATTGGGCTAGGTTGGGTCTAGTTGGCCAATTGAAGCTTTGGTCAAGTTCAAAAAGTGATTTAGAATGAATTTGATCCATTGGTTGCAATCAATTTGGCTTAGATCAAGATTTGACCCATTTTGACTTTTAGGTCAACTTGGGTCAAGTGATTGGCTTGGTTTGGCTTTGGGTCAAGTTCAATCATTGATTATGAATTAGTTTAGATGAATGGTTTAGAGTTTAGGTCAATGGCTTGGTTTAGATTAATGGATTAGTTTAGGAACCCCTAGTGTTAACCATATGCACCTCTGCTGAGTTTTCCAACAAATCATTTTCATTGGGATCAAAGCTAACCTTCTCTTCCTCTAGGTCAGACCAACCATACCCTAGGATTTCCTTCTTCTCAGTGAGATACTGTGCTATGATATCATCTAGGGAACGGTCCAACTGTGTAGGCACAAATGCTCATGGCTGACCAGTGGTGGGATCTTGTTCATGAATAGAGATACATTTGAGCTCCCGTGCTACTAGAATATTGATCTTATGAGGGCTATGCTCACTGGAGGATACATGTTCATGGCTATCACCTGATGTGGGTGGAGTGCTACTCCTAGGAGGATCTATCTCTATGGGGGCAATTAAACTATCTCCTTCTCCCTCTGCTGCTACATCCATGATCTATTGAGGTGGTGGTGGTGATGGCACGACTACGATGCTAGGAGGTCGCCACTCCCTCTTCACCGCAATTGAAGTAGGAGGTCGACCAGGAGAGCTCGGCCTTGACTCAATCGCCGTACTCACTGAAGAGGAAGGCGATGAAATGGGATCTCTTGGACGTAGCCAGATCACCAGTGGGGCTTTCTTTTCCCCTGATGCTGGCTTCATGGCTTTAGATAGAACTATGAAAGATGGGACTTGCACTAGCGATGGCAGACATGGAGTGGAGCGGTGTGATGGAGACAACACCGACTCTCTCTGTGTATGAGCTCTCCTCCCATGGTGGGTAGTACCGATGAATACAATACTATTATTATGACCACCACGGATAGCGCATCGATCAAGGAAGTTAATGAGGGTGGATGCAGCAGACTGTCTCACATACCTTTGCCTCTCTCTGCTAGTAACATTGACTGATACACAGGCCTCCCTGGCCCTCTCCTGTTAGATATGCTCGTCTACACTGCAAGGAATGACTGATCGTAGATAAAATTGGGCTTTGGACTCTGATCGTCCAGAAGCCCTGTCAACTTGGCTCAGAAGTGTTGTAAGGCCGGCATAGGACCTCCTCCTATCTCTTATAGGTGCCTCATAGTGAACTGCAGGTGGAGGTGACACTATAATCCTCCTAACATCTTCCTCTCCATCATATCGGGAAAGAGGATGGAACTTGTTCTATGTAATCAGAGGAGAAACTATCCTAGATGACTCCTTTACTATAACCTGAGAGACTATCTCCATCTCTTTGGCTATGCGCACATGATGCCGATCTTGCACATTGCGGAGTTCTTGGAGAGAATGCAGGGAACTAGATCTCAAATGTAGGGGACACTAACCCTGAAGCCAGAGAAGTCTTCCCCTTGGAAGAAGCTAGTGAGTGGGTATTAGCCTGTGCTTGGGGAGTGATGGGAACAACTGAATGTACAGGCACTGGAGCTGCAACTACTGTGGGAACATCCATCGCCTTCCTCTTTAATGAGGGAAACTCAGAATCTGAAGGCATCTCAACATGGATGACTGGCTTCTGCCCAGTCACCACACTCCTACTAACTGTGATGAGGGTTTCCCCTCATAAGTGATCTTGGCCCACTCGAATCCTCGACCAAAGCATATAAAATGGGAAAAGTCAGTTTGTGGGAGACTAGCCCGATCCAAGGCCAAATCCATCCCAAAGGGGAAAGTGAAGACATACTTCTGGGCATCCATTTGAAGCAGGCAACTTGAGAAAAAATTGGCTTGAAATTCTGCAATTGTTGAAAACAAACTCAAATCATATTTTCTGTCTTAATTTGCTTTAGAATTTGAACCCACACTCAATAATTTGAATATGTTAAGTGGGGCTCTTTGAATTTAGGAGAGATTTTGAATGAATTGGAGAAGAGATTTTTGAGTTTAGAATCCATTTTCAACAAATTTGTGTATGTTGAAAATGGGTCCAAATATTTTGAAGAGATTTTTTGATGCTTCCATTGGTTCATATTTGAATTTGACTTTTATGTTTGGGGACCCTTTATTTAACAAATTTGTGTATGTTGAATAGAGGGTCAATTGATTTTGTTTGGGATTATTCACTTAGCAAATTTGATTATGCTAAATGAGTTATTTGAAAATAATTTTCTTCTTTTGGTTGTTTTCCCATGATGTGAATCATGTGTGAATTTAGAAATGGAATCTTTACTTAGCAAATTTGTGTATGCAAAATAAAGTCCAAATATTTTTGTTATAATTTTTTAAAAGAGGATCTTTACTTAGCAAATTTGTGTATTCTAAATAAAAATCCAAATGTGTTTGATTTTTGTGATTATGAAAAGAGGATCTTTACTTAGCAAATTTGAGTACGCTAAATAAAGAATCCAAATTTATTTGATTTTTGTTATTTTGAAAAGAGGACATTTACTCAGCAAATTTTGGTATGCTAAATAAAGAATCCAAATGTATTTGATTTTTGTGATTTTGAAAAGAGGGTCCTCACTTAGCAAAGTTGGGTATGCTAAATAAAGAATCCAAATGTGTTTGATTTTTGTGATCTTGAAAAGAGGATCTTTACATAGCAAATTTGGGTACGCTAAATAAAGGATCTAATGTGTTTGATTTTGTGTTATTTTTGAAAGGAAGGATTTCTATTTAACAAGTATGGTATGTTAAATGGAATCCAATTTATTTTTTCAATTTTCTTTTTGAAAAATGAAACTCTCATTTGACAAATTTGGGTGTGTCAAATGGAATTCCAATGTATTTTGATTCTCATGATTTTTGCAAAGTAGATTTCTATTCAACAAATTTGGGTATGTAAAATGGAAGTTAATCATGTTTTACTTTCAAAGATGAAATTTTTTGTGTGTGATTATTGCTTTTTGAAAAGAAGGAAATTCTAACTTAACACATGTGGAATGTATTGAGTGGAATTTCAAATGGCGTAATTTATTTGAAAATAAAGCCTCCATCCAACATATTTGGATATATTGAATGAAGACTTATTTTCAAATTTGTATTTTTTTAAAAGAAAGAAATTCCAACTTCAACATATGTGAGATATGTCAAAATAAAATTTCAATGTTATGATATGATTTTATTTCGAAATGAAATCTTCATTCAATAAATTTGGATATATTGAATGACAGTGTTCATTTTCAAATATGTGCTTTTTGAAAAGATGATTTTTGATTTTAGGGATAAAATCTTCATTCAATAAATTTGGATATATTGAATTAATATGTTTATTTGTGATTTTTGAAAGATGATTTTGATTTTATTTAGAAATGAAATCTTCATCCAATAAGTTTGGGTATATTGAATGGGGATGTTAATTTGAGATTTTTGAAAGATGGTTTTGATTTTATTTAGAAATGAAATCTTCATTCAATAAATTTGGGTATATTGAATGAAGATGTTCATTTGTCTTTTTAAAAGATGATTCTTAACTTTGATTTTTGAAAAGATCCTACATGTAACAATCTTGAAGATTGTTATATGAAGTGCAAATATTTTATTATGTGAACTTTTGAAAAAAAATGCTTTTTTGGAAAGTGATGTTTTTATAAATGATTTATTTATTTTTATTCTTATAGAATTAACCTTACCTTACCATAGAAATGGTAAGGAGGTTCAACAAGATTTTTAGTCATTTCTTTTTATTAAATTTTGTTTTAACCAACTGGAGGACCCAACAGGGATTTTAAGATCTACATGGAGTGAGGTCCTAAAACCTAAAGGATGTTGGCTAGTTTAGCTTAAGAATGAAATGAGCTAACTCCCAACGAAAAAGAAGGATAGTCTCAGATTCATATGAAATTCAAATCCACTATCGATACTTGGAGACAATGATCATTTACCAAAGATGGAGAGAGGAACCTTCTCCAGCGGAGTCGCCAAAAAAATCTGTTGTGTTTATATTTCTTAAACTTTTGGGGATTTAAAATATAAATGTTGTATTGTCAGGACACCATGTAGATCCACAGATATACTTATTAGGGTGATTGGGGTGACATTGAAGAATAATGTACTATCTTGAGAGAGAGAAGTCACCATCCTATAATGGACCTAATCACCTAATAAGGACTCCTAAGGACAATGGATCTTCGAATGTACTAGAGATTTTTTCCATATTTTACATAAAAAAGTAAATTAGGATTTATTTAAACTGAGGTTTGTTAAGTTTCCTATGGAGGTAAGCCCCCATAGTTAATTAGATCTTAAGGAATGAGATTCCTTAAGAATACTCTCAGTTAAGGTAAATAATCATTGTCTCCAAAGATTTCAAAGATAGGACTATCAACAAATTAGTTATTTTTAAAAAATCAAGTGGGATTGATCAAAAGGAGGGAGTTATTATCGAAACCAAAGGAAGATGAGTAGGGCATGCTCATGATACTAGGAAACCTAGTGGGCATCCCAAACTATCCCATGGTTGGACTTGATATTTTTAAAATTCGAGAAGAATTATATGTTTGAGTTAGATTTTTATTAGAAATCTAGGGCTTACAATTCCATAATACAAGATCATGGAAATGCCTAAGAGGTGAGAATTTATGCTTGTAGCCCGTAAAGGGAAACAACAACCTCGAATTCTGAATCTAGGGAGCTATGGTGAAGGCCAAGACACAAACTAAATCTAAGGCAAAAATTAGTATATGGTTTATCTCCACAATGGAGGATAAACCACCTGAATGTTGTACTTATAACCTCCTGGGGGTGGCTGCCAACTAGCTCCTACGATTTTAAATACATGTAGGCAAGTCTTATGTTTTGCAAGATAGCTAGGCTGTTATTTATTTAGAAAGGATACTAAGTCCTTAAGCACACTCCCTAAGAGACTAAATCATGAATGGTATGAATAAATGACTTAATCTAGCGCAAATTTGGTTAAGTTTTAATTTTTGGACATTTTGATTTGATACAGGCTATGAGATTTCATATGCTTAATGAATGAGAAGATTGATTATGGGCCAAAATCAGAAAGAAGGAGGTGTGTTTCACCATGGCTCTCAAATGTCAAGCCATTTTCTCTGATGAAGATGGAAGCCCTCCATTAGCAAGAGTGAAGCAATATGTTTTTATGCATGATGTGAGGCATACAACATTAATCTAAAGGGTTGCTAAATCATTTATTATCTTGATTTATATCCTAGACTTTAGGTAATATTATGAGTTATTTAATTTAATTTTGAGTTGATTAATTGGATAGAAAGTTTATTTTTTTCTAAGAGCCTAATCACATCCAGGCCATTCATGAAATAATGAAGAAACTAGAAAGATCATGCCATCCTAATTACTCAATCATAAACAATACACCAATCAATTTATAAAATTAGTGCAAAAGAATAAGAGGCTGATGTGATCGGGCTCCACTGCACAAACACGAAAAAGAAAATAGGTAGCCGAGCTTTACCATTATACAACTATATTAGAAATGAATAATTATAATTAAAAAGAATTCTTGTTATGGGGGTCTTCATTCTTCATTCTTTGTTCTTCACTTCTTCCTTTCTTCATTTCTTTTTTTCTTCACTCCTTTCTTCCTTTTGATTTGTATTAAGATGTGGTTTGCTCCAAGGCTTCACATGGTACATAAAACATACTCTTATGGCCAATGTTCACCTTAATTCCCCCATAACATTCATTCCAAATTTCAATTACAAAAGTTACATCAAAATGGGAAAGATAATTCTAACTAAACTTGTAAAATAGAGATTAGCTAAACATACCACACTACCCAAGAAGTTATATAAATAATTTGGACTTAGCACCATGCACGTGGGTAACCAAGTTCACCTGCCCTAGTGTGGATCATGCTTAGGGGTATAAGCAATCTGCACAACAAAAGTATTTATATTTTTATTACAGCTCCCCTTAAATATAATCCCCTACAGAAGACATGATTAGACTAAGATCGTCCTACCATCCAGTCTATGTAGATGCACCCTAACATCCATTCTAAAAATATTACATTACAAAATAAAATCAGACATCAAACCATGCACTGCCCTAACATAGAGCTATAAATGGTGACTTAGCCTAATGTGTGTGCCATTGAAGGCTTGTGCGACATGTCTTATCTAGGCTTTAAGGTTGAAATTTTCTAAATGTGAAGGATTCAACTTAGAGGGTGGCTTCATTTTAAGTGACTTAGTTGATTTGTCAATTTTATCTGATGATTTGATTTGGTTTGAGTGAACCTACATTTAGTTGCTAAATGTTGTAAAGAAAAGAAAAGAGAAGAGAACTTCTCTTTCATCCCTACCTTAAGTAATTTCTAAGGTAGATTCATTAGTGATTTTTCTTTAGTGATGTTTTATTATGTGTTTTAATTAACCTAAGTTTAGATTTGCTCTAAATAGCCCTATTCAATAAGAAAGGCATCTTCGGATTAATTTATGTGAATTACTACCACATGACACACAATCATTTATTTCTTTCCAGCATGTATACCATGCATATGAATGATCCTAAGCTTACCTATGCATGTAATGCAAAATTTTAGCACACCATAACGATGAATGCAAAGAGATGTTGTTTAAGAATATTTGGATATTCCATGAATGCATATTTTTATTATGTAAAAAAGAGAGATTCTTTTATGCATTAGCTAAATTCACATCCACATGTATAAAAGACATAAGCGAGTATGACGCCATTATTTTTTACACCAAGGGTGTAAGGTACAAGACCTACTTGAGGCTACTTAAAGCCTCGCAACCTAGGATGTCTTGACTAATATACCACTTTTCTTAAATACATGTAAATGTATGAAAGGAGACAAATGGATGAAGAATCATGCAAAAGTTTTTGTGTTTGATTTAGTTGTATAATTTACATGTGTAATGTGAAGATCCTTCTTAAGTCATAACATAGAAGTGCATAGGAATAGATTTAAGCAAGTGTTATGTTCTTTCCAAATGAACTATACACTTTGCAAATCCTAAATAAGTCCATGTTAAGAAAAGAGAAGGAAAACAACACGAAACACATCTTATGATCACATGAAATCTCATAAGTATTTATAAGTAGCATCACTTCATTCATAATCTTTGATTTATAGGTTTTGAAAATAATTTTTGATTTAATAGTGATAATAGCCTCTCATATTCTTAACTTTAGCCAAAACATGCAATTTGACATAAAAGGAAACATTTTATTTAATTGATTTTTCAAAAGATTTGAATGCATGATTTCATATGGCAAATAATATTTAGCATGCTTGGAAAGAAATAAAGTGATGTAAGCATATGACTTCATTCACCTTAATTAATTCCAAAAGATAATCCTATGAAATAAGATCATTTAAAGTGAATCAAAATTCTTTAAATAGATTTTTATTTTTGAATTTTATTTGACTTAGAAAATGTGAAAAGAGTTTTATGGTCCTAACCCATTTCCCCAATGTGTGAATTGATTTAGTTTAATTTTAGAACAATTAGGTTGATTTTATGTTTTACTTAGGTTAAGGTGTGAATTAAATCCTTTAATTACCTCTTACATATACCACTTTAACGTAATTAAACAAGTAATTATGAGCCAACATGTGATACGCAACCACATGGAATTTAAATCAGCAATGTACCTAAGAAATAAAGGGGCCTAATACAATTGACTCACAATTATTAATTAATTAAAATAATGGGGTTTTCATGAAGTACTTTTATAACCTTCTCACATATGTGAGTTGGATAAGATTTTCTCAAACTTACCTTAGGCTTTTGAACACCTAAGGATCTACCCAGTAAGAGATTGATTAACTCCCGATTGGTTTTTAAAATTTTGATTAGACTAATTAAGTAGATAATTAGTGGATTAATCCTTAATTATATTTGGATTAAGGCAGAAAGGGGGTTTAGGGAATAACTTAGGGAAAATATCCCAAACTCATTCCATAATCCTCCTCCTTTCTTAAATAATGTTTAATTATCTCAATTAAGGGATTAAATCACTATTCATCTTCTTAATTACTCTTAATTACATTAAGGGTGGATGATTAATTAATTTCTCTAATTAACTCATTGATAAATTCTAAGAAAATTAAGGGAGGTTGAAGTCCTCCTCCTAAACACGTCTAAGAAATTTAAAACTAATTAATTAAGTAATTAGGGAGTAATTAAGGTGATTAAAATTTTAATTAAACCCTAATTATAGAAATTTCAATGTTTAAAATTAATTAAAAATAATTTTATTGGATTCCCCTCTAAAATTCCTTTAAAATGAGCCCTCATTTATATTTTTTAGATTTTTCTACATTTAATTATGATTTTATGAAGTTTTTGTGATTAATAGATAATTAAAATAGCCTAATTAATTAACTAATCCCATTGGTGCAATGTGGATTGCTGATGCGGTGCACTTTCCACGTGGCGCACCGGGATTGGTTATTTAAGTTTTCACATCATGCACCGTGTTAGCTGGCGCCAAAACATGCTTTCCCCTGGGTCGTTTGATCAAAGATCAGATGACTAAGAGTAATCTTGTTGTTCGAAAGGGCTTAAATCAATGGATCTTATCAATTTAATCAGGGCCATCCATCAACAACATGTAGGATGGATGACCCTTGATTCATGCTTGCCTAAGCTGCGGGAGACAAAGGCCGTCAGTCCCCCACCGTCTGATCCGAGCTGAGGCTGGGGTTTTTCCCACACCTTCAGGAGGAGTAGGGAAGAACATCCAATGGATAAAATTTCATGAAGTGAAGATTTCTTTCACAAACAACTAACAAAATTTCCTAAATCTATGGTTTAAATCCATAACTCGCCAGAGCTCACGACCGACAGTGAATTCAACTGAGGTAGCTTTGTCTAGTAGAGACGAAGCCCTGTTGAAGTTTTGGCAAGTTGCCTCCCCTCCAAGTGCTCTGTGGACCAAGCCTTACCGGAAAGATTGTCAGAGTTGGTTGAAAGCACCTTTGCAGTGGCTAGAGAGCTTGGGAGAAGGTTGGCTCAAGTTCAATTGGCTCTCATGAAGGTGTGGGAGAGGTTGATTAAACTCTGATGGGGAATTGAGTTAGTTGGCTAAGTGGAATTATCCTTCAGCTTGGGTTGAAAGAAAATAGGGAAATCCAAAGGTGGGAGAGCTCAAGGAACCTGGGGGAAGCTCTGGGATTTCTCTAGAGTCAAGTTCAATTGAACTTGTGGTTTGCAAAGAGAATTTGGGGGGGGGGGGGTATACCCCCTCCCTCCCTTGATCCGACGGCTAGAAACGGGTTGAGCTATTTTACTATTTGAATCAAATGGCAGAGAGTGGGAGCTCGAGCCAGGGAGTTAGGCATGCCAAGTGTCATCCCTTGAGTGGAGAAGGAAGTTTAGGAGGTTTGCTTGGGAGGTGGTGGCTGCCTTGGATGGTTTGGCTTAAACCAATGGATGAGGGGAGGTGATTTGAACTCCACTTGGGTCATGGCCGACCCAACCATGCATGGCATGGCATGAGTGATGTCCTAGGTGCCTAGGTGGCCTAAAGAATGAGTGCCAAGTGTGCATGTGAGTGGATGATCCATTACATGGGTATTTCACCCCATGTGATACCCTTAACCTAAGGGTATCTTGGTCATTTGATAATGAATTTACTTTTGGCAGATTTTAAATGTTTCAAAAATAAATTGTGCCAATTTTTAATGAATATTGAGTTGATTTGATATGATTTGACTCAAGTTGACCCATTTGGGTTAATGGGTCAACTTGGGTTAAGTTGATCAATTGGTCAAACTGGGTCAAACCAAGGGTTGGGTTAAGTTTATATGACCATTTGGAGCCTATGAGTATCATTGGTTTGGTTTAATTTGGTTTAGATTTAGTTTTGATTCATTTAGGTTCATTTAGGTCAAATGGATCAAGTTGATCAATTTGACCCATTAAACCTAATTGGGTTAGGTCATGGGTTAGTTTAGACTGGGTTGATCATTTGAAATGTATTGTAAGCTTTGGTTTCAATCAATTTTGATTTAGTTTGGTTTCAAGTTGATTTGACCTTTTAGGTCAAGTTGGGTTCATAGTCAATTGGTCTAGGTTAGGTCTAATTGGTCAAATGAAGCTTTGGTCAAGTTCAACAAGTGATTTGAAATGAATTTGACCCATTGGTTGTAATCAATTTGGCTTAGATCAAGATTTGACCCATTTTGGTCTTTTAGGTTAATTTGGGTCAACATAGGTCAAGTGGCAAATTAAGCTTGGCTTAGCTCAATTGATGGCTTGGTCATGTTCAATCATTGATTATGAATGGGTCTAGATCAATGGTTTCAATCAATTTGTCCTATGGTGGATTTTGGCTTGTTTAGGTTTCATTTGGGCTAAGTGTTGACTTTATCAAAGGCTAAGTTTGACTTGGTTTGGCCCAATTTGAGTGATTGATCATCGCATGATGATTGTTGATCATGATGAGAGGCTTAGATGGGCTTAGTTCAATCTAATTTGAGTTAGATTACAACTTGGATCAAAAAGGTCCCTTAGGTCACTTTGGGTCAAGTGAGCCTAAGTGGGTCAATTTGCTTGATAAAAGCTTGATTCAGGTTTGGTTGAACTTGCATATGGACTTATGATAGAAATATAAATCCAATTGCAAGTGATTTGGGGTCAAATGGGTTTTGGTTCATTTGATAATTTCAAGTCAAATGGGTGAACATGGGTTTGACTTAGGTTAGTTTCATTTTGGTTTGATGATTGAAGTTTATGTTTATATTTGGGCATGTGATTGAAGGACTGATTGTTTGAAGAGAGAATCCAAAGGTTTGGAATGATTTGAGGATGATTTGGCTAACTTCAAGGATTTGACTTGAAAGAGTATGAGTTGGATTTAAGTTGGATTTGAATTTGAGTTTCGAATTTAGTTTTGGTTATTTGAATTTGTATTTCATTTATATTTGTGAGTATAAATAAGAATATAAATGGGTTATGAAAAAATCTTTTGAGTTTGGAGTGATTAAGATTTCATTTGAGCTAAGCCCATAAGATAAAATCAAAGGGCTTAGAAATGATTTTAGATTTATAATTGATCATGGACTTCAATCATTTGATTTGGAATTTCTTTATGATTTGGTTTTTTGGAATTAATTTATGATTTGAGAAAATTAATTGAGTTAGAATTGATTTAAGATTTGATTTAGGTTTTAAAAATTGATTCATGATTTGAGAGAAGTTTATTGAGTTGAAATCGATTTAAGGATTGATTTGGAATTGGTTCATGATTTGATGAAATCATTTGAGTTGGAATTGATTGAATATTTGATTTAGAATTGGTTCATGATTGGAGAAAATAATTTAATTTGGAATTGATTTAAGATTTGATTTAAAATTGTTTCATGATTGGAGAAAATCAATTGAGTTGGAATTGATTTAAGATTTGAGTTAGAATTGGTTCATGATTGGAGAAAACCAATTGAGTTGGAACTGATTTAATATTTGAGTTTGAAGTTTAGTTTGGAGGAGGGAAGCAAGAATTGGGTTCAAGCTATAGAGTAGGCAAGTCCTCCTAATACCCCTAAGGCATAACCTATTCCAATGGCTAACTCTTCTAAGTCTCTAGGGTTAGGTTAAGTGTTCACCTAATCAATAGAAATATCTTATGACTAAGGAACTCTTAGTGTTTAGAGAAGTCCTATGTCTAAGTTGGAGAAGTTGAAAGCTCACTCCAAAAGTGAGGTCAACAGACTTGTCTATTTTGGAGTTTTCATCCTCTGAACATGCCAACTCCTTTTGAGTTTGGCCAATGCATCTACTACTGCATTATCTCCTCGAGGAATCTTGTAGACGGTGGACTCAGGGATTTGGGCCAACAGCTTCATGGTGTACTCATGATAGTGACGAAGCATAGGTTTTAGAACCTTGTAGGACCCAATAATTTGGTTGATGACCAGCTAAGAATCCTCGTAGATGTTGATACTTTTGACACACACTGTAATAACTAACTCCAGACTGGCGCTCAAAGTCTCATACTCAGCTTCATTGTTGGTTCATAGATTGGAGAGATAGTATGATAATCTCATCACATCGTGGTCTGGAGTTAATAGGACTATTCCTACCCCTGCCTTTCTTGGAAGAGTAGATCGTGGTTCTTCTCCTTTTGAAAGGAAGCCGCACCATCAAAATACATCTGCCAATGGTGAATGCTAGTGTCCCTAAGTTCATGATTTGTTCATCAGGGAGGTCATCACTAAGCAGGGAATCAACACCAAGTGAGTGTGCTGCTAAGAAATTTGCTAGTGCTTGTCTTTTCACTGCACAGAGGGGTACGAATGTAATATCAAATTATGAAAAAATCATGGACCAACGTGCCAATGGTTCGGATAATGTCATCCGTGTCATGAGATACTGCAGTGGATTGGTTCTTAAAATTAAGTTTACCTTATGAGAGAGCATGTAATGCCATAGCTTTTGCGATGCTAAGTTGTGAGGTAGGCAATGTTTCTCAATAGGTGGATAGTTTGCTTCAGCAGGGATTAGATGATGGTTGATGTAGTAGAGCGTTCTCCTTCCCTTCGTCATTAGTTTGGGCCAATAAAGTACCAAGGGAGTCATTTAATACAACAATGTAGAAAATAAGTGGTTTGCATGGGATAGGGGCTACTAGAATTGGCACCTTCACTAAATACTGTTTGATATCTTTAAAAGCATGCTGACACTTGTCATCCTACTTGAACTTAGTGTCCTTTTTGAGAAGTGCTGAATATGGCTTGCATCTCCCTCATAGATTGGAGATAAAGTGCCTTAGATATGCCAACTTCCCTTAGAATGATCTGAGTTGAGTTAGACTCTTAGGGGGTGTCATTTTTAAGATAGCTTTGATCTTTTTTGGGTCCATATCTATTGCACAGTGTCGGACAACAAACCTAAGGAACTTTCCTAAAGCTACTCCGAATGCACACTTCAGAGGGTTCATTTTGAGACTGAATTGTCTTAACTGTTCGAAAAATACTCTCAAGTCAAAGAGATGTCTCCCTTTTCTTTACTTTGACAACAAGATCATCGACATAGCATTCTTCTTGATGATCAAGGAGTTCTTCAAAAATCTGAGTCATGGCCCGTTGGTAAGTAGGACCAGTATTTTTAAGGCCGAAGGACATGATCTTATAACAATGGATTCTGATCGGGGGTTCAAAAAACAATATTCCTCTCATTCCCGAGAGCCATCTTAATTTGGTTGTAGCTAGATGACCCATCCATGATGGAGAATATTGCATGAGACGAGTCAATGTCCAGCATTAACTCTAGTATAGGAAGTGGAAATTCATCCTTAAGACATGCCTTATTTAAGTCCCTGAAATTGATGCATATGCAAATTTGGCCATTCTTCTTCTTAATTGGGATGACACTAGCTAACCTGGCAGGGTATTTTTCTTCTGAGATAAAACTAGCATCGATCAGTTTCTTCACTTCAAAAATTACATGTTGTTCAATTTCTAATCACATGCATCTAGGAGCTTGCTTAATAGGGCTAACATTAGGGCCTATTACTAGTTTGTGGACTGCTTTATTTGGAGATAATCTGAGCATTTTTTCATAGCTCCATGCAAAGCAATCCTTAAACTCAGTCAATAGTCTAACTAAGTCATTGGTTTCTTCTTCATTCAACAGAGAACTAATGTATGTGGGGCGTGGATATTCTTCTATCCTGAGGTTGATTTCTTTGAGCTTGTTGATGGTTGAATTGATTTCTTCTTCAAATTATGGAGGTGCATCTTTAATTTAAAGATCATCAAGATTATCTAAAGTTTCTAAACACACCTCCTCATAAGAGTTAGTTTGGTTTGAAAAGATTTTATCAGGCTCTAGATGATTGGTGACAACTAAGCAATAATCATCATCATCGACTAGACCCACTGTACTGAATCCTAGTTTTGGTCTTGATTGTGCATTCCTGTCTTTATTGTCCCACAACTTCTTGAAATACTCTGACCTGTGCCTGGACTATGTGTAAGGAATCAAAACTTTCTTTGTAAGATTACGAATATAAGGAGAGTACTAATCAAAAGGTAATTCCATTAAATCATTAAATGCATCATTCTTATGATCTACATCTGCTTCTTGACTTGAGGATGATGATCCCAATATGAATCTCTTTGGTTTGACATCAATGGAAGATCTAGGAGCTTCCTTAACTACCAAACACTTAACTTTTTAAGATGAAAGTGGGGTTAGACCTAAGGTTCCCAACTGTTGCCTAATGGTTTTACATAATCTTGATTCAAATACATTTATGCTTTGCTTGGAGGCCTGGTCTTTATCACTGTCTGGCTCGAGTGTCACCTCCAATTAGGGTTGTAAATGCACCAATGCACTCATTGAACTACTCAAACTCGACTCGATTAATGCTCGTTCATGTTTGTTCAAATTAATAAACAAACAAGATCGAACAGTTTTTGAAAACTCTGATGTTAAATGAACTGAACATGAACATGGTCTTACTCGCTTGTGTATGTTCATCAACATGCTCATTTATTATTTGATAAGTAATCTATTAAATAATAAATATTAAGTTTGATAATAATTCATATATTATCTTCAAAATATGAGTAAATATAACCTATAATTTTTTAATTTTATATTTAATAAAAATATTATAATTTACTAAATTTACTAGTATAATTTATAAAAATATATGATACATTTAATTAAATATTTATAAAATATAATTGATACTGTAGTTTATAAATTATAAGATAAATACACTTATACACAAAAAATAAAAGAAACTCATACTAATTATTAAAATGTTTAATTAAAGTTAAAAAAATTATTTTATTTAATTATAAATGATAAAATGGTCAAATGGGTGACCCAAGGGCCAAGTCACCTAAATAAAGCCTAAGCTTTATCGATTTGTCCAAATTTTAAAGAAGTGAAACACTTAAGCTCAGTTTAAGGCTTTAAGCCCTACCGGCTAGCACCGATGCCCAAGGCTAAATCTCAAATTTGCAGTCTCAGCGTCTCATAGATTCTCATTCACTCAGTTTAAGCCCTAACTTGCCTTCAGCTGTTCAACAATCGGCATCAACCTCCACAAGCATTCACTCATCTTCTCTTCAACTTGCCAGCATTGCCTCATCTTCTTATCAATTTTCATTTGTTGCTCCTTCCATCTTTTTCAATCGATTCACGAACTAAAGTGGAGGTTAACCATGGATTGAACTGATCGTTCTCTCTTCCTCTTTGACTTGTCTAGTATAGCCTTGGCATCCAGCTCTCCTTTTGATTTTTGAACTGAAGCGGAGGAAAAGCAGAGGTAAACCATGGCATCCACCACTCCTTTTCAACTTCCCTCTTTTTTCTCTTTGACTTATGTCGGTTGGTCATTGTCTCTCTTACTGATTTTATTTTGGTCAACCTCTCAAACATTGTCTACTTGTATGCTAATCCTCTCACTTACTAATATGCTTGTGTGCTGATAATGAAGTTCTTATGCATTGATCTTGATAATCCATTGTCTACTATTGATTCTGGTCTTAGAAGAGTTCTTCGGTCTTGGTTCTTCCTCCTCAATTTTTTTTTTATTTTGATTAATTATTTTGTTGCCTATTGGTAGTTGTTCTCATGTATTTGCTAACCGAAATATTATGTTAAGTATATCGGCCAATAATCTGGATATTTTGTGTTTGACTTATGTAAAAGTTATTCTATTTGACAATTTTAATTTTCATTATTTATTATAGTAAAAGAGTTATGGAGACATTGATGGAATTGATATTACTCTTAAATCTTGGAAGGATCAAATTTGGTAGAGTTCCTCTTGAATTTGAGGTTATTTGTTAAAATTTGATGAACTGTGATCCCTCTCTTTCTGTGGACGTGTGCTTTAGAGAACTACACTATGAGCAACAACTTGAATAAGAATTCCCATTTTCAAATATGTGTTTTTGAAAAAGGAAGAAACTCCAACTTCGACATATATTGAGTGAAGTTTCAATTTTATGAAATAATTTTATTTGGAAATGAAACATCATTCAATAAACTTGGGTATGTTGAATGAAGATGTTCTTTTTCAAATATATGCTTTTTGAAAGATGATTTTGATTTTGGTTTTGAAAAGAACCTACATGTAACAATCTTGAGGATTGTTAGATGGGGTTTGAGTTATATATTTTGTGAAAAAATTTTGTGCAAGTATTTTATTATGTGAACTTTTGGGAAAGTGCTTTTAAAAAGTGTTATTTTTATAAAGGATTTATTATTCTCATTTATGGAATAAACCTTACCTTACCATAGATATGGTAAGGAGGTTCAAAAAGGTCTTTAGTCATCTCACTTTGTTAAATTTTATTTTCACCTATTGGGGGACCCAATAGTGATTTTAAGACCTACATGGAGTGAGGTCCTGAAACCTAAAGGATGTTGGCTAGATTAGCTTAAGAATGAAATGAGCTAAGTGCCAATGAAAAAGAAGGATAGTCTCAACTCATACGAAATACAAATCCTCTATCGATACTTGGAGATAATGACCATTTACTGAAGATAGAGAGAGAAACACTTTTATCCCTAGCAGAGTAGCCAGAAAAATCTATGGTGTTTATTTTTTGTATGGGTTGATGTATAGGGGACACCATGTAGAACATATGGGGGGTACTTATTGAAGTGATCAGGTACGACATCAAGGAATGATGTACTATCTCAAGAGACAGAAGTCACCATCCTACAATGGACCTAATAACCTAATAAGAACTCTTAAGGCTAATGGGTCTTGAATGTCCCAGAGATCTTTCCCCTACTTTACATGGAAAAGCAAAGTAGAGTTTATTTTAAGCCGGGTTCATTAAATTCCTTATGGAGGCAAGCCCTCATAGTTAATTACATCATAAGGAATGATATTTCTTAGGAATACTCGATTAAGGTAAATGATTGTTGTCTCCAAATATTTTTCAAAGATAGGACTATCAATCAATTGGTTATTTTAAAAAATCATGTGGGATTGATCAAAAGGGAAGAGTTCTTATTAAAACCAAAGGAGATGAATGGGGAATGCTCATGATACTTGGAAGCCTAGTGAGCACTCCAATCTATCCTATAGTTGGGCTTTATATATTTGAATTTGAAGAGATTTATTTGTTTGATTTGAATTTTTATTAGAAATTTAGGCTTATAGTTCCACAATACAAGATTGTAGAAATGCCTAAGAGGTGAGGATTTATGCTTGTAGATCTAAAGAGAAATAACAATATCAAATCCTAAATCTAGAGAGCTTTGACGAGGGCCAAAGTATGACCTAAATCTAAGGCAAAAAATAGGTGTATGGTTTACCTCCACAAGAGAGGATAAACCACCCGACTGCTGGATTACCGCCTAGAGTGGCTGCTAGCTAACTCCTCCTACGATTTTAAATACATGTTAGAAAGTCATATGCTTTGCAAGATGGTTAGTCTATTGTTTATTTAGAAAAGAAATTAAGTTCTTAAACTCACTCCCTAAGAGACTAGATCATGAAGAGCATGAATGTTGACCTAAATCTAATGCAAATTTTATCAAATTATAGTTTGACTTTTGGACATTTTTTATTTGATCTATAGGATTTTATATGCCTAATGCATGAGAAAAATCAATTATGGGGCCAAAATCAGAAAGAATGAGGTGTATTTCTTTCATGAATCTCAAAGGTAAAGTCATTTTCTCTGGCAAAGGTGGAAGCCCTCCATTGGCAAGAGTGAGACAACATGATTTATGCATAATATGAGACATACAACATCTAACTAAGGGGTTGCTAAATATTTTATTATCTCGATTTATATCCAAGGCTTTAGATGAGGTTATAAATTATTTAGTTTAATTTTGAATTGATTAATTGGATAGAAAATTTATTTTTCCCTAAGAGCCTAATCATATAAAAGCCATTCAACAATCATCAAACAATTAAGAAACTAAAAAAATCATGCCATCCTAATTGCACAATCATAAACATAACATCAATCAATTTATAAAATTAGCGTAAAAGAATAAGAGACTGATGTGGTCGGGTTCCACTACATAACCTAAAAAAAATGCGGGTAGCCGAGCTCTACCCTTATATATCCCAGTATAATGAAAGAATAAATTACAATTATTAAGTGACAAGTGTTATGGGGGTCTTCATTCTTCATCCTTCATTCGTTACTTCTGGTCCTTCATTACTTCATCCTGGTTTGCTCCTTTTCTTTCTCCCTTTTGGTTTAACTTTGGATGTAGTTTGCTCCAAGGCCTCACATGGCATATAATAACCAATGTTCACCTTAGTCCCCATAACACTTATCGTAATCCTAATGAAAAAATTACATCAAAAGGAAGGAAAGTAAATCTAGCTACACCTGCAAAATAAATGTTAGCTAAACACACCATACAACCCAAATAGTTATAAGAATAATTTAGACTTAGTACTCCACACATGGGTAACCAAGCATACCTATCCAAATTTGGGTTATGCTTAGGGGTGCAAGAAACCTGCACAATAAAAAGTATTTATATTCTTATTACAGTGCCCCTTAAGCACAACCCTCTGCAAAAAATATTATTAAGCTAATATTAGCCTAACAATCAGACTACGCACATACACCCTAACATCCAGTCTAAAATTTTATATCAAAAAACCAAACATCCATCAAACCATGCACCACCCTAACCTAAAACTAGAAATGGTGACTTAGTCTAATGTGCATGTGTTAGAGCTTGTGTGGTATGTCCTAGCTAGGCTTTAGAGTTATGATTTGCTAAGTGTGAGAGATTCAGTTTAGATGGTGGCTTCATTTTAAGTGATTTAATTAACTTGTCAATTTTAGTTGGTGATTTGATTTAGTTTGAATGAACTCACACTTAGTGACTAAATGTTATGAAGAGAAGAAAAGAGAAGAGAGCTCTCTTTCATCCCTACCTTAAGTGATTTCTATGGTAAATTGATTAATGAATTTCCTTTAGTGAATGGTTTATTATGTGTTTTAATTAATCCTAAGTTTGGATTCACTCTAAATAGGCATATTTAATAAGAAAGGCATCTTAGAATTAGTTAAGGTGGATTACTATCACATAGCACACATCCATTCATTTCTTTCCACCATGTATACCATGCATATGAATAATTCTAAGTATATATATACATGTAATGTAGATCTTAACACACTTTAATGTTGAATGCAAATAGATGTGATTTAAAATTTTGGATATTCCATTTGTTAATTAGATCATCAATGCATGTCTTTGTTATATAGAAAAGAGGGATTTCTCATCCATTGGCTAAATGTAAATCCACATGTATAAAAGTTATAAGTGAGTACGACGCCATTATTTTCTACACCATGGTCGTAAGGTACAAGACCTACTTAGGGCTACTTAAAGCCTCACAGCCTCGGGATATCCAGACTGATATACCACTTTTCTTAGATACATGTAGATGTATAAAAAGAACCAAATGAATAAGGAATCATGCACGAGATTATATTTGATTTGGTTGTATATTTTACATATGTAATATGAAGGTCCTTCCTAAGTCTTAATATGGAGGTGCATAGGAATAGATTTAGTCAAGTGTTGTGTTCTTTTCAAATGAGCTTTACACTTGAAAATCCTATGTAAATCCATGTTAAGAGAAGGAAAGAGAACTTCATAATACACGTCTTATACTATCATCACATGCAAGCTTATAAATATTTATAACTAGCATCACTTTATTCATAATCTTTGATTTATAGGTTTTAAAAGATAATTTTTGGTTTAATAGTGATAATAGACACTCATATTCTTAATTTTAGCCAACACATGCAATTTGACATAAAAGGAAACATTTTATTTAATTAATTTTTGAGAGAAATGAATGCATGATTTCATATGGCAAACAATATTTAGCATGATTGGAAAGAAATAAAGGAATGTAAGCACATGTCTTCATTTACCCTAACTAATTTCTAAGGATAATCGTATAAAATAAGATCATTTGAAATGAATTAAAATTCTTTAAGGAGATTTTTTATCTATGAATTGAATTTGACTCAAGAAGTATGAGAAGGGTTTGCTAATCCTAACCAGTTCCCCCCATATGTAAATTGGTTTGGTTTAATTTAGAATAATTAGGTTGATTTTATGTTTTGATTAGGTTAAGGTATGAATTAAATCCATTAATTACCCCTTACCTATACCACTTTAACATATTTATCCAAGTAATTATTTGCCAACATATGATATATAACCACATAGAAATTAAATCAGCAATGCACCTAAGAAATGAAGTGTCCTAATGCAATTTGCTCGTAATTACTAGTTAACTAAGCTAAAGGGTTTGATCAAGTACTTTTATGACCCTCCTACACATGTAGTTTGATCATAATTTCCTTTGGAATTCTCTTAGGTTATTGAAAACCTAAGAATCTACTAAAGAATTGAAAAATTGAATTATGGAATGATTTGGTTTTGAGTTTGATTAGTTAAACTATTTAATGAAGTGATTAGGCCATTAATTAGTTGTAAATTGATTAAGTGTTATCCAAATGAAATGAACTTAGGAGAAAATATTTGAAAAGAGGTCCTAATCACATTCCCTATGTTCATTCATTATTTCATAATGATTAGCCAACTTAATTAATGGGTTCATTTCTATTTAACATGTTAATGAATCATTTAATTAATTAAGAGAGGGATTAAGAATGAAACAAGGAATTCCCCTAATTAATCAAATAATAAATTCCAAAAAAAAATCATGGAAGGCAGAGATCATCCCATTAATTAATCTCCAAAAGTTCAGAATTAATTGCTGGAGTAATTAGAGAGTAATTAGCTTAATTATATTTTCAATAAAACCCAAATTGAGTTAAAGTCACTATTCAAAATTAATTGTTTTTAATATTCTATTATTCTCCTCTGAATTACCTTTAAAATGAGTATTTATTTGTATTTTTTGGATTTTTCTATGATTAGTTATGAATTTTGGAAGTTTCACTATTAAAATTAGATTAATTAAGCTTAATTAAACTCCTAATTTTTTCGAGCCACATGGTGGCTGACGCGGCATGCTTTCCACGTGGCGCGATAGGATTGGTTGTTTAATCTGTCACATCCGTCGACTGAGTCAACTGGCGGCGGATGCGCTTTCTCTATGGGCCGTTTGATCTAACATCGTGCAGTCGAGATTTATCCTGCAATTTAGTCTAAGAATTATAGTGGATCTAACGTGATCTGATCACAACCATCTGTACTAATCATGTGAACCAGATAGTGTGTGATCCTTCTCCTTCACGAGCGAGGAAAGATGAACTGTTCGTCATTCCTCGTTCAATCCGAGATCACTCAAGCTTGATTGGGATCAAAATGATCCCACACCTTCAGAAGTAGGGGGGATGCATATCCAATGGTCAAGATTGCATGGGATGACAATTCCCTTTGAAAAGGATCAACTAAAATTTCTCTATAGCTATGGTTTCGAACAATTATCTCAGATATGAGGAATCAATCTCTTCTGGTTTGAGTGAGAATGATGGGGGTATATCTCCAACACCTTGGATCGGATGGTGGATGGCTGATTTGCCATTTTAGCTCAATGGGTTGGATTTTTTGATCAGTTTGAGCTTGAAAATGTCCCACATGGGTCATTTTAGGTGGAGGAGTGAGGGAGAGTGGCTGCCCATGTGAGTGGTGAGTGGATTTGATGACCCAAGTGTTTAAAGGTGATTAAGGAGGTCGATTTGGCCTTGCCTTGGGTCATGGTTGACCCAAGCTCATTAGGTCATGTTCACCACCCTCCTTGGTGCCCATGTGGACCAATAGATAGGTGCCAAGTGGCTTTGCAAAAGAAATGGCCAAATTCTAAGTGAATTTGGTCATGGATACCCTTTGACCCAATGACAAAGTGGTTGTTTGGCTATCAATTTGATTTGAGCAGATTTGAAATGATTTAAAAATGGGTTGGGCCAAATTTCAAGTGATTTAGAGTTTATTTGATTTGATTTGGCTCAATTTGACCTATTTAGGTCAAGTTGTGTCAAATTGGGTTAGGTTGACCAATTGGTCAAATTGGGTCAAACCATGGGTTAGGTCAAGTTCAAATGATCATTTGGAGCCCATGGGTATCATTGGTTTGGTTTGGTTTGGTTTAGATTTGGTTTTGGTCCATTTAGGTTCATTTGAGTCAAATGGGTTAAGTTGACCAATTTAACCCATTTGACCCAATTGGGTTAGGTCATGGGTTGGTTTAAGTTTGGTTGATCATTTGAAATGTATTACAAGCTTTGGTTTCAATCAATTTTGATTTATTTTGATTAAAGTTGATTTGACCTTTTGGGTCAAGTTGGGTTCATGGTCAATTGGGCTAGGTTGGGTCTAATTGGTCAATTGAAGTTTTGGTCAAGTTCAATAATTAATTTGGAATGAATTTGACCCATTGGTTGCCATGGATTATATTAAGATTTGACTCATTTTGACTTTTTAGGTCAATTTGGGTCAACTTGGGCTAGGAGGGCTAATTGGGTTAGGTCTAGCTGAAGTGAGGGCTTGGTCAGGTTTGATAAATGATTATGGATTGGTTTAGATCAATAGTTTTAATCAATTTGGCTCATAGTAAATTTTGGCTTGTTTAGGTCCCATTTAGGCTAAGTGTTGACTTGGTCAAAAGCTAGGTTTGACTTGGTTTGACCCAATTTGAGTGATTGATCATTCTAGGATGATTGTTAATCACAATGTGAGATTTGGATGGGCTTAGTTCAATCCAATTTGGGTTGGATTAGAATTTGGTTCAAAATGGTCCTTTAGGTCACTTTGGGTCAAGTGAGCCTAAATGGGTCAATAGACTTGATCATGGTTTGATTCAAGTCTGGTTGAACTCACATATGGACTTAGGATGGAGATATAAATCCAATTGCAAGTGGTTTGGAGTCAAATTGGTTTTGGTTCATTTGACAATTTCAAGTCAAAAGGATGAACATGGTTTTGACTTGGGTTAGTTTGATTTTAACTTGGTGATTATAGTTTATGTTTATATTTGGGCATGTGATTGAAGTAGTGATTGTTTAAAGAGAAAATCCAAGGGTTTTGAGTTGATTTGGGTATCATTTAGCCAAGTTCAAGAATTTGGCTAAAAGGGCTAAAATTAGGAATTTGATTGAATTTGGGTTTGGTTTGGACCATTTGGATTTATGTTTCATTTATATTCATGAATATAAATGAAGATATAAATGGGTTGTGAGAAAATCTCTTGAGTTTGGAGTGATTTGGAAGCAATTTTGGTTAAGCTTATGGAGGTGGGTCCATAAGGCTTGATTTGGGAATTGATTTGGCTTGATTTATTTTTGTATGGTTTGAAGGGTTTAAATTTGGATTTCATTTATATTTGTGAATATAAATGAAGGAATGATTAATTTATAGAAAAATCAACCAAGCTTGAGTTGGTTTGAAGGAGTTTTGACTAAGCATATGAAGGTGGTTCGTATAGCTTAGGAAGGGATTTTGGAATTTGGATTTAATTATGGATTTCAATTATTTGGAGTTGAATTGGATTTTGGATTGGGATTTGATTTGAAATTGAATTTGATAATTGAGAAAATTAATTGGATTGGTGTTGATTTGAATTTTGTTAAAGCTAAGTCCATGAGATAAAATCAAAGGGCTTATGAAGGGATTTGGAGTTTGAATTTAATCATGGGTTTCAATCATTTGAAGTTGGATTTGGAATTGATTTTGAATTGGGATTGATTTGAGATTTAAGAAAATCAATTGAGTTTGAACTGATAGGAGATTTGATTTGGATTGGTTTGAAGGAGTGTACATGGGCTAGATTTGAGCTATAGGGTATGTGGTTGCTTAGATCCTTAATGCATAACATAATCCTACGATAAACCCTTCTAAGCCTCTAGGGTTAGGTTAAGTGTTCACCTAATCACTAGATGTGTCTCAAGATTAAGGAACTCTTAGTGTCTAGAGCAGCGCTATGTCTAAGATGAAGAAGTTGAGAGCTCCCTCCAAAAGTGAGGTCAACAGTAGAATTGAGTATTATGTTAAATGAGACTTGAAGCCATTATTAGTTAGAGAGGTCGAGATATATGAGGATGCAATCTACTATCTTCCATCAAATCAAAAATTTTATTCTCATGAACTTGGTGAAAGTTCAAATAAAAGAAAAATAAATAAAAGAAAAAGAAGAAAAAGAAAAAGAAAAATAAAGGAAAAAAGGAAAAAAAGGAAAAGAAAATGAAAATACAAGTGAGTGAGAATTAAACATTGTGGAAGAAGTAGAGCAAGATATTAGATTCTGGCTGTAGTTCATTCCTCTATACAAACACATGGGTAGGATGACTCGATCCCCACCAGGTAGAGGCAAAGGCAGATCTGGAGGCAGTTCCAGAGGTGGAAGACCTCCTTGCTGGTGGCCAGTCGGTGGGAGCTATGTTCTGACTCACAGGAGTACCCCCACAATCCACATAGACTTAGAGTCCGGTTCAGAGGATGAGTCTCATGTGATTAGCATGCTGACCAACCCCTCTCAGCGAGAGGTGACATTTGAGCCAGACAGCGATGAAGACCATGCCTCCAAGCGAAGCATGAATGTATCTGAATCACTATTATGTTGAATAGTCAAAAAATAGTGAGAACTTTATCTCTAACCTCACTTTCTTCACAGAAAGTTAAATGTTTAGTAGTTAAGGAGGCCCCCAAGTCATCCATAGATGTCAAGCTAAAGAGATTTTTGTTGGGAGCATAATCCTCAAGTTAAGAAGCTGATGTAGAACTTGAGGATGATTCATATAAAGACTTAATACAATTGCATTTTGATTGGTACTCGCCTTGTGTTCTTAATTTAGCAAAGAAGGGATTAATCCCACATACTTGGTCTAAACACAGGTCAGACTACTTTGAAAGACTATGGGACAACCTTCTCAATCAAGACTAGGACTAAGATTTAGCATAGTGGGACCAATCGACGACGACAACCATTGCCTAGTCATCACCAATCATTTGGAGTATGATAGGATCATTTCAAATCATGTTAACTCTTATGAGGAGGTGTGTTTAGAAACTTTAGATGACCAAAATGATCTTGAAGTCAAGGATGCATCATAAGAGTTTGAAGAAGAAATCATATCAACCATTGACAAACTCAAAAAAATTAACTTAGGAACAAAAGAAGATCCACGCCCAACATACATCAGTTCCTTATTAAATGAAGAAGAAACCAATGACTTAGTTATGCTATTAGCTAAGTTTAAGAACTGCTTTGCATTCATCTGTTGATTTCCCGCTTAGTGATAACCTCCCAGATGAACAAATCATGAACTTAGGAGACACTGACATTTACCACTGGGAGAGGTATTTTGATGGTGCGGCTTCCTTTCAAAAAGGAGGAGAATCACAATCTACTCTTCTAGGAAAGGTAGGGGTAGGAATAGTTCTCCTAACTCCGGACTATGATGTGATGAGATTCTCATATCATCTGTCTAATCTATACACTAATAACTAAGTTGAATATGAGGCTCTGATTGCTGGTTTGGAGTTAGCCATTATGCTATGCATCCAAAATATCAACATCTTTGGGGATTCTTAGTTAGTCATTAACTAAATTGCTGGGTTTTACAAGGTTCTGAAGCCTAAGCTCCATCATTATCATAAGTACACCATGGAGTTGTTCGCCCAAATCCCAGAAGTTACCATCTACAAGATTCCTCAAGGAGAGAACACCATAGCAAATGCATTAGCCAAGCTTGCCAAAGAGTTAACATATCCAAAAGATGAGTCCATTCTAATAAGGATTCAAAATAGATAAGTCCTATCCCTAATTGACGCTGAACTCATCAAGAGACTCTCTCTTGAAGGGGAGGTTGCCATTGCCAAAAAGGATGATGAGTCACATTAGAGGCAACCATTCATGGATTATTTAAATACATGCAAACTACCTCAAGAGAAGTCATTGGCCCATCAGGTGAAGTAGAGGGCTTTCTCCTATGCTCTCATGGATAGCACCCTATACCGATAATGGTACTACATTTAAGAGCACTAGAATCAATAGCTTTTCCAAAGACACATCATAGATTGGAGATATTCCACCATCTATTACCCATGAGAAAATGGCTTGGCAGAAGCCTACAACAAAACTCTCATCCAGAAATTAAAGAAGACACTCGACGATAATAAGCGATAGTGGCATGAGTAGTTAATTGAAGCCTTGTACACTTACCGCACCACATACAGAACTCCAACTCAATCTACCCGTTTCTCCTTAGTGTATGCGTCTGAAGCCATTCTAACATTAGAAGAGTAACTCCCATCATTAAGGATAGCTGTGGGTTATAAAATTACAACATAGCATAATGCCAACCTACAGTTGGAAGAGCTCAATGGTTTGAAGGGGAGACACCTCCTAGCATGCCAGAACCTCGAGTTATACAAATCCAAAATGATTCAAGCTCATAACAAGTTGGTCCATCCTAGAGCTTTTCAAGTAGGATAGCTTCTTTAGTTCCAAGGAGACCAATTGTTGCCCATTGAAAGATGGGAGGCAAGTTTGAACCACTTGGGAAGGCCCTTTTTCCATTGAGAAGGCCTACCAAGGAGGATCTTATCAGCTCATTAATTGTAAGGGAGAGTGCAAGATGCTTCCAATCAATGGCTCTACCTAAAGAAATACGATCCATAAATCTTGTTTGAAAATAATCATCAATAAAACTTCTTTTCATATCAAATTCCTCTCTTATGTGTTAGAAATATCTTTTGCTTACGAATTTGCCATGACATGTTTAGGGTAGGTGTATGAGAACCCGAGCGACATCTTATCCCTCTGTAAACATAAACTATAAACCATCCTCTAATCCTATTAGGTTAGGTGTAAGAGAATCGAAGAGGCATCCTATTTTGACTAGTACAACTAAGTTAGGTGTAAGAGAACCCAAGCGACATCCTTTCTTAGAGGAGTCACATTTCTATGTGTTTAGAGCAGGTGTAAGTGAACCCAAGCAGCATCCTATTCCTTCTTTCACAACACAAGAAAACACATATATTCTATCTCGAGCTATTTTAATGTGAGAGTAAGCCCCCGTAGTACTCACTCATTAGATGCTTTAGGTCAGGCCGATATGCTACCTTGCTAGTGTGTCACCCTAGTGGTCCCTTATTTAAAAAGATGTAAGTCTACTATGCTTTCCTCCCTGACTTGACCATTGCAAATCGATGAGCACCTAGTTAGTTTGGTAGGCCTTACTGCGCAACCAGTAAGCTACCCCATGTTGGCTTTGTTTAAGAGGATGTAAGCCTACATGCTTTCTTCTTGGACTAGCCATCATGCATTGATTGGGTCGAGTATATTTGAGATTTAAGATAAGTCCCCCAATTGCTCTTTTCCTCTTAACTACTTCAAGCTTGGGTTTAGTCCTTACATAGGACTCCTCGCTTAGTAGTCTCCCAAGGTTGGATAGTTCCTGTCTCACCGATGATAGACTATCCTAGCAATCAGCTCTACTTTAAAGAGATGTAAGCCTAAATGCCTTCTTTCTAGACTGATTATCGCAAATTGATGGTCACCTTAGGTTGGTTGGTGTTCGCTGTGCTGACGATGACCCACTCGATGGATACACCACTCTTGACATATGTGAGTCCCCACACTTTCTCCTTGAGTTGGCCATCGTATACCTATAGACTTTCATTTACATGATTTTGGATAATGTCCCCAGAGGTACCTCCCATATGGACACTCTATTTAGGTCACGTCCTTAGCGACCCCATTTAGACACTACCCTGATTACCCTTGGATTGGGCAGTTCCCCTTTCCTAGTAGCCACCCCTCTGGTTTGAGAATTTACCTTGCGGATATACAGATTCTACCTTGGTCCGGTAAGTCTGAGATGGGACTAGGCTTATATAAGCTCATTCTTAGTGTGGTCCCTCACACACCAACAGGGTCCATGCAAACATAAAACAAACATAATATATCTTCACTTGTGGATTAGAAATCATGGCTCTAGTGGCCCCTTTCCCAAGCAGGCTTCCTATCTTTAGGGTAGTGTCAGCAAAACTCCCTATAGGAATTGCTTGACTACTTTGAGTTGAGATAAGTCCCCGGGTCGGCACTCTCTCAGTAGTTTCCCTTAGGTCGGGTTCAACTTGTTGTTCCATCAATAGGTTTCCCTAGTGGTCATCTTTACTGTGAAAGATATAAGTCTATTACGCACTCTTTTAGCATGATCGTTGCACATCAACGGGCAGCCTTAGGTAGAGTACAATTTATTGCGCAAGTAACTTCTCGCCCCAGTAGTTCCTTGTGTAGGAGGATGTGAGTCCCCATGCTTTCTTCCTAACTTGACCATTGCACCCTAAAAGGCATCCCTTAAGTTGGTTAGCTCTACCCCATGGCTGGTAGACTATCACTTTGGATTTGTAAATCTAAGACAGGTCGAGGCTGATATTAGCCCCTTCTTAGTGGACCCATTCCATCAAATTAAAACAAATGAAATTAAAACAAATACAATTCAATCAAATGACATTATCCTAACTACTTTTGAGCTGATATAAGTCCCCTAGTGGCATTCATTTAGTAGTCGCCTTAGGTCAATTTTGATTTATTGCATCCAATAGATCACCCCAGCAGTTGTCTCTTACTTTTGGAGATATAATTTGCTATGCATTCTCCCTAGCATAGCTATTACACACCAAAAGGCAACTCCTTAGGTCAGATAGTTCTACCATGTGGTTAGTGGACTACCCCTTTGGATTGGTAAATTTGAGATAGGCTAAGGCCGACATAGCCCATTTTCAGTGCGGTCCATCACAAATCGATAGGGTCCATCTCAAAATTTAAACTTAAAATAAACAATCAACCAACTTCTCCCAAGTGTGACATCAAGCATCCCAACCTCCCTAGTGGAGTCAATTAAATCCAATTCAAACTTGCATTCCCCAATGAGTGCACCCTCAGAAGAAATCTCATCAAATTCTTATCCAGTAGAATCTATCCTCTTTTGAAAAGGATAAATGAAAATAAAAAAAGTATGCATTATCGGATACCACGTAGATCTGCAGATGTTCTTATTAGGGTGATCGAATACGACATTGAGAAAGATGTATTATCTCGAAAGATAGAAGTCACAACTCTACAATAGACCTAATCATCTAAATAAGAACTCCTAAAGACTATGGGTCTTCAGAATGTACCAGAGATTCTTCCTCTACTTTAAATGGAAAAATAAAGCATGGATAATTTTAAATCAAGTTTGTTAAGTTTCCTATGAGGCAAGCCCCCATAGCTAATTGCATCCTAAGGAACATGAATCCTTAGGAATACTCTCGATTAAGGTATATGATCGTTGCCTCCAAAGATTTCAAAGATAGGACTATCAATCAATTGATTTATTTTTAGAAGATCAAGTGGGATTGATCATGAGGAGGTTATTGAAATCAAAGAAAGATAAGTAGGGAATACTTATGATACTAGGAAGCCTAGTAAGCATCCCAAACTATCCTATGATTGGGCTTTATATTTTGAAGTTGAGGGGAATTAGTTGTTTGAGTTGAATTTTTTTGTTAGAAATCTAGGACTTATAATTCCATGATACAAGATTGTGAAAATGCCTAAGAGGCAAGGATTTATGCTTGCATCCTGCAAAGGGAAGTAGCAACTTCTGAACCTAAATCTAGGGAGCTTTGGTGAGGGCCTAAGCACAACCTAAATCTAAAGAAAAAATGGGTATGTGGTTTACCTCCACAAGAGAGGATAAATCATCCGTCTGTTTGAACTTACAACCGCCTAGGGGTGGTTGCCAACTAACTCCTCCTACAGTTTTAAATATATGTAAGCAAGTCATATGCTTTTGCAAGATAACTAAGCTATTGTTTATTTAGAAAGAGACTAAGTCCTTAATCACACTCCCTAAGAGACTAGATCATATAGGGCATGATTTAATGACTTAAATCTAATACAAATTTTGTTACATTTTATTTTCATTTTAGACTATTGATTTGACGCAGGCTTATATGATTCATATGCCTAATGCATGAGAAATTGGATTATAGGCCAAAATCAGCAAAAAAAGGGGTGTGTTTCCACCATGGCTCTCAATGGTCAAGCCAAGTTCTCTGGCACAAGTGAAAGCCCTCCAAATCAAGAGTGAAATAATATGCTTTTTGTGCATGTTGTGAGAAAGAAAATACAACATCTAGCTAAGAGGTTGCTATTTCTTTTCTCTTGATTTATAGCCTAGGCTTTAGGTGAGGTTATAAGTTGTTTAATTTTTAGTTTTGAATTGATTAATTGGATAGAAAATTTAATTTTTTTAAGAGCCTAATCATCATCTAGGCCATACACCAAAGCAAGGAAGAAACTAAGAAAACATGTTATCTTAATGCATAAGCTAAACAAACATCAAACGATTTATAAAGTTAGCACAAAAGAATAAGAGGCCATTTGTGGTCGGGCTCCACCACACAAACCTGAAAACAAATTGGGTAGCCGAGCTCTACCTTTATACAACCCAGATTACAAATGAATAAATTACAATCAAGAAGGAACTCATGTTATGGGGGACTTTTCATTCTTCATTCTTCATTTCTTCTTTCCTCTTTCTTATTTCTTCTTTTGGTTGGTTGGAATGTGGTTGCTCCAAAGGCTTCACATGGTGCATAAGATATTATCTTATGACCAATGTTCATTTTAATCCACCATAATAATCATTCCAAATCCTAATTAAAAAATTACATGAAAATGGGAAAAAGGAAATCTAACTAAAACCTACAAAATTGAGATTAGCTAAACAAACCACATAATCCAAAGCATGTATATGAATAAATTGGACTTAGCACCCCACACATGGGAAATCAAGTCCACCTGGCCTATTTTGGATTATGCTTAGGGGTATAAGCAACCTGTATAGCAAAAGCATTTTATTTTATTACAATACCCGTTAAGCACAATCCCCTACAGAAGATAATGGTTTGACTAAGATTTCCCTACCATTCAGTCTACTCACATACACTCTAACATCCAGACTAAAATAACACATCACAAAATAAAAGCAAACATCAAACAATGCACCGCCCTAATATAGGACTAGAAATGGTGACAGCCTAATATGTGTGCTATTTAAGGTTTGTGTGGTATGTCTTAGTTAGGCTTTAAGGTTAGAATTTTCTAAGTGTAAAAATGTTCAACTTGGAGGGTGGTTTCATTTAAATGATTTAGTTTATTTGGTTGATTTTATTTTATGATTTGTTTTGATTTGAATGAACCTATAATTAATTACTAAGTATTGTAAAGAGAGGAAAAGGGAAGAGAACATCTCTTTCCTCCCTACCTTAAGTAATTTCTAAGGTAGATTCATTATTGATTTTTGTTTAGTAAATGTTTTATTATGTGATTTAATTAATCCCAAGTTTAGATTTTCCCAAAACAAACCTATTCAAAGAGAAAGGCATTTAAGATTAAGTAAAATGAATTACCATTACAAAACACAAAATACTTTATTTCTTTCCAGCATGTGCAACATGCATATGGATAGATCCTAAGCATATCTATACATGCAAATGGAAATTTAGCACACCTTCATGATTAATGCTAAGAGATATTACTTAAGAAAATTTGGATGCTTCATGATGCATGATTTGGTCAAGTAGAAAAAGAAAGATTCTCTTATCCATTTTCATATGCACATTTACAAGTATGAAAGACATAAGTGAGTACGACGCCATTATTTTTTACACCAGGGGTGTAAGGTATAAGACCTACTTGGGGCTAATTAAAGCCTTGCAACCCCAGGATGTCCAGACTAATATACCACTTTTCTTAAATACATGTGCATGTACAAAAGTAAATGAATGGAAAAAGAGTCATACAAAAAGTTTATGTTTGTTTGTTCGATTGGTTGTTTAATTTATATGTGCAAGTATAAATATCCTTCTTAATTGATGACATAGGAGTGAATAGGAATTAATTTAAGCAAGTGTTATGTTCTTTTCAAATGAACTATACACTTTGCAAATCCTATTCAAAACTATGTTAAAAGAGAAGAGAAGGAAAGTCACATAATGCACACCTTATATTATACTCACATGCAAGCTTATAAATAATTATAAGTAGCACACCTTTCAATTGTAATGTTTGATTTATTAATTTTGAAAATAATTTTGGATTTAATAGTGATAATAGATATTCATATTCTTACTTTATCCAAAAAATACAATTTGACATAAAGGAAACATTTCACTTTAATTTGATTTTTCAAAAGATATGAATGCATGATTTTTATATGAAATACACATTTAACATGCTAGAAAATAAATAAAGTGATGAAAGCATGTAACTTCACTCACCCTAATTAATTCTTAAAGATAATTTTATGGAATAAGATTTATTTAAAGTGAATCAAAGTTGGTTTAAGAAAAATTTGATTTTGTTTTGAGTTTGATTTGAATTTAGGAAATTTGAGAAGGTTTGTTGGTCCTAACCTATCTCCCACATGTGTATGTTGTTTTAGTTTAATTTTAGAACCATTAGATTGATTTTATATTTTTTTTTAGGTTAAGGAAAATATTAAGTCCATTAATTACCCCTTACCTATACCACTTTAACATATTTAACCAAATAATTATGAGCCAATGTATGACATAAAATCACAAGGAATTTAAATCAGCAATGCACCTAAGAAAGAAAGGGGCCTAATGCATTTGGCTCATAATTAATGATTAATTAAGCTAAAGGGTTTAATTTAAGTACTTTCATAACCCTTCCTCCACATATGGGTTAGATATGATTTCCTTAAGCTACTTAGGTTATTGAACACCTAAGCAATCTACTCAAGAAGGAATTGATTAAGATCAGATTGATTTGATTTTAAAATTTTGATTAATTAAGCCATTTAATAAAGTGATTTAACTATTTAATTAATTTGCACTTTAATTAGATTTTTATCTAAATGAAATAAACTTAGGGGAAAATATTTGGGAGAGAGCTCATAATCTCATTACCTAAGTCCATTCACTATTCTAAGGTAATTAGCAAACTTAATTATTGAATTTATCACTATTTAATAAGTTAATTAGACATTTAATTAATTAAGAGAGTAATTAAGAGTGTATCAAACAATTCCACTAATTAAACCATTAATAAATTCCAAGAAAATTAGGGGAGGCAGAAGTCATCCCACTAAACATACCTATGAAGTTTGGAATTAATCAATGGAATAATTAAGGAGTAATTAACCTAATTAAATTCTTAATAAAATCCAAATTACAAAAAATTTACCATTAAAATCAATTAAACTTAATTTTATATTATTCCCCTTTGAAATATCTTTAAAATGCATTTGAGTTTGTATTTTTTTTTATTTTGTTATATTTAGTTATGTATTTTTGATGATTTTGTGATTAAAACTTATTTAAATCCCTAAGTATATAGTTAATCTCATCGGCAGAGTGTACGCTTTCCACGTGGCGCGACAGGATTCACTATTTAAGTAGTCAAATCAAGTGTCGTGTCAACCAGCAGTGCTATGCAGTTTCTCTTTAGACCATCCGATCAAAGATCGAATGGCCCAAATTAAACTTGTGGATTATAGGGAATTAAAATGCGGGATCTAATCAGATTAATCAGGGCCGTCCATCCAAAGCATGATAGATGGATGGTCCACGATTCATCTCTAAGCTCCCCTACGGGAGAGGGAAACCGTCCATCCCTTAGGGCTTGATCCGAGCTTGATTGAGCTAAGATTGATCACACACCATCTAAGAGCAAGCACAAGAAGATCTAACTGCCACTTTATAATGGTATGAGACTTTCTTTCACAAAGGACCAAGAAATCCTACACCTAAGCTCGATTTTGATCCATACCTCACCAGAGGCAATCATCGGTGCTCCCAACCATTGAGGTAGCTTTGTATAGGGGAGACAAAGCCTTGTTGAAGGTTTCAAGCTTTGGGAGGAAGTGGATTGCTCAATTGACCAAACTCTTCCTCCTAGGCTTGCGGCTTTGGTCTAGCTCCCCCCTCCCGTGCCTTGGAATCTTAGAAGAAGCTTTGGATCAATTTGATTAGGTCCTTTGAGGGTGCTTGCAAGAGCAATTGGATTGAAGTTTGGTATTGTATGAGTTGGAAAATTCCTTGAGCTCCCCTATTTTTAGCTTGGAGAAACCGAGAATGGAGAAATCGCAATAGGCTGAGGAGGCTTTAAGGAACTTGGAGAAGCATGCTCTGAGTTCCCTAAGTTCAATTGAGTATGAATGAATGTAATTCAAGTGAAATTAGGGGGTGTATATCTCCCCCTAGATGGATCGGATGGCCGAGCATGGATTTCTCATTTTGATCAAATTGATCCTATGAAGTGAGTTAATTAGGCCATTTTCAGTGGCATGTGATTTAGTTTTGGTTTTAGAGTGGACTGGTGAATCTCCCATGTGCTAAATGAGGTGGATGAGTGATTCCCATGTGCTCATTTTGAGTGGGGTGGTCAGTTTTGGCCTTAGGTTGGGTTTGGCTAACCCAAACCCAATGGGTCATGTGCATAACACCCACTAGTGTCCACTTGGTCTACTAAGAGGGTGCCAAGTCGCCATGAAAAGGATATGACCAAATTCTAAGTGAAATTGGCCATAGGTTACCCCTTGAACTAAGAGTAAAATGGTCATTTGGCTTTGATTTACTTTGGCCAGATGTAGAATAGTTTGAAATTAGGTTAGGACAAAATTTAAAGAATTTGGACTTGATTTGATGTCATTTGGCTCATGTTGACCCATTTAGGTCAAAATGGGTCAACTTGGGTCAAGTTGACCAATTGGTCAAATTGGGTCAAACCAAGGGTTGGGTCAAGTTTATATGACTATTTGAAATGTGTTGGCATCATTGGTTTATATTTAGTTTTGGTTCATTTGATTTCATTTAGGTTAAATGGGTCAAGTTGACCAATTTGACCCATTTGACCCAATTGGGCTAGGTCATGGGTTGGTTTAGGTTTGGTTGGTCATTTGAAATATGTTGCAAGCTTTGGTTTCAATAAATTTTGATTTAAGTTTATTTTGGCTCAATTTGTCCTTTTAGGTCAAGTTGGGTTCATGGTCAATGGGTCTAGTTGGCCAATTGAGGCTTTGGTCAAGTTCAACAAGTGGTTTAGAAGGAATTTGACCCATTAGTTGCAATCAATTTAGCTTAGATCAAGATTTGACACATTTTGACTTTTAGGTCAAGTTAGGTCAAGTTGGGTCAAGTGGCCAATTGGGCTATGTTAGGCTCAAATGATGACTTGGTCAAGTTCAAATTGGTTATGAATTAGTTTTGATCAATGATTTCAATGAATTTGGCCTATGGTGGATTTTGGCTAGTTTAGATTTTATTTTGGATAAGTGTTGATTTGGTCAACCCTTAAGTTTAACTTGGTTTGACCCAATTTGGGTGATTAATCATCTTATGATGATTGTTGCTCACAATGTGAGGCTTAGTTCAACAAAAATTTGGGTAGGATTAGAATTTAGCTCAAAAGGGGTACTTTAGGCCACTTTGAGTCAAGTGAGCCTAAGTGGGTCAATTGACTTGATCAAGGCTTGAATCAAGTTTGATTGAAGTCACATATGGACTTATGATTGAAATATAAATCCAATGACAAGTGATTTGGAGTCAAATGAGTTTTGATTCATTTGACATTTTTAAGTTCAAAGGGTGAACATGAGTTTGACTTGGGTTTGATTTTTTAAAATTTAGTTTTGGCTTGATGATTGAAGTTTATGTTTATATTTGGATTCATGATTGAAGGATTGATTGAATCATGAAAAAAAAATCAAGAGTTTGGCTAATTTAGTTTTATTTGGCTAAATTCAAGAATTTGACTTGAATGGCTTAGGTTGAATTTTGGTTGAATTTGGATTTGAGTTTTGAAGTTGGTTTTGGATATTTGAATTTATATTTCATTTATATTTATGAATATAAATGAGAATATAAATGGGTTATGAGAAAATTTCTTGAATTTGAATTGATTTGAGCAAAGTCCATAAGGTGGAATCAAAGGGACTTAGGAAAGATTTTAAACTTGAAATTAGGTTTTGGATTTAGTTTTGGTTATTTGAACTTATATTTCATTTATATTTGTGAATTTAAATAAGAATATAAATGGGTTATGAGAAAATTTCTTGAATTTTATTTGAGCTAGGTCCATAAGATGGAATCAAAGTGACTTAGGAAAGATTTTAGAATTTAGAATTCAATCATGGGTTTCAATTATTTGGAATTGATTCATGATTTGAGAAAATCAATTGGAATTGATTTAAGGTTTGTTTTTGGAATTGAAGTTGATTTGAGTTTGGGATTGATTTGACTTTGGAGTTTGACTTGAAAGAAGAGAGTAAGGATTTGGTTCAAGCTATAGGCTAGGCAAATTTTTCTAACACCCCTAAGTCATGACCTATTCCTATGGGTAACTCTTCTAAGTCTCTAGGGTTAGGTTAAGTGTTCACCTAATCACTAGAAGTGTCTTAAGACTAAGGAACTCTTAGTGTCTAAGAGGAGTCTTATGTCTAAGATGGAGGGGTTGAGAGGTCATTCTAAATATAAGTTCAACAATCCCTAACAGATACTGTACCCAAATCATATCTTGCATCCAAATCCAAACAACTTATCTTTAGTGGATAACCTGAACCTGTTTTCATAGTGGAAGGTTCACTCATTTGATCCCTTAATGGATCCCTTCTTCCTCCCTTATGCCATCGGCATAAGTTGAGTTGCATTGCACTAAGATCATGATTTCTTCTACATCTCGGGTTTAGGAGTAGAATGTTTCTGTTAGTGTTTACGATCCTTTGGATATTATTGATCGTCTTGGTCAACACTAATATGTGTGGTGTGCCTTGTCAATCACACCACACCTATTGAGCACCTTTTGTTGACCTCATTTTTTGGGTGAGCTCTCAACTACCTCATCGTAGATCTAGGACTATTATAGACACAGAGTTATTTAGTCTTAAGACACTTATAGTGATTAGGTGAAAACTTAACCTAACCCTAGAGACTTAGAAGAGTTAGCCATAGGAATAGGTTATGCTTTAGGGATTTAGGAGGACTTCTCTACCCTATAGCCTAAATCCAATCCTTGCTTCCTTCTTCCAACACAAATCAAATCCCAATCCAAATTTCAAATCAAATCCAACTACAAAATGATTGAAACTCATGATTAAATTCAAACTCCAACACCCTTCCTAAGCCCTTTGATTTCATCTTATGGACTTAGCCTTAACCAAATCTAAATCAATTCAAATTTATTTGATTTTCTCAAATATCAATTCAATCTTTCAATCAAACTATTAGATTCTAATTC
Source organism: Cymbidium sinense (assembly GCA_021442155.1). NCBI lineage: Eukaryota > Viridiplantae > Streptophyta > Magnoliopsida > Asparagales > Orchidaceae > Cymbidium > Cymbidium sinense. The sequence goes on from CM038218.1 coordinate 28,053,389, forward strand.
AAATCCAACTTCAAATGATTCAATCCTCATGATCAAATCAAATTAATTCAATTCCCTACATAAGCTCTTTTGACCTACATCCATGAGCTTGGTTAAATTTACTTTCAAATCTCTCCAAATTCAAGTGATTTTCACATGAACCATTTATATTTTCATTTATATTCCTAAATATAAATGAAATATAAATCCAAATAGCCAAAATCAAACCCAAATCAAATTAAACTTCAAAATTTATCATTTTTATCCAATCTCTTCAACAGGACTAAATCATATTCAAATCAAATCAAAACCAATGCATTTTATCTTGAATCAATCATTCCTTCAATCATCTATCCAAATATAAATGAAATATATAATTATTAAGCCAAATCAAAATCAATTCAAGTCAAACCCAACCTAGCCCATTTTACATGAAATATTCAAATGAGCTAAAACTCATTTGAACCCAAAACCAATTGTAATTAAATTTATATGTTGTTGACCTCATTTTTAGGATGAGCTCTCAACCCCCTCCATATTAGACATAGGACTTCTCTTAGACTTTAAGAGTTCTTTAGTCTTAAGACACTTTAGTGATTAGGTGAACACTCAACCTAGCACTAAAGACTTAGAAGAGTTACCCATAGAAATAGGTTATGCTTAAGGAGTGTTAGGAAAATTTTCCTATCCTATAGCTTAACCCAAATTCCTCACTTCCTCCCTTCAAGTAAAAGTCAAATCAATTCCAACTTGATTGATTTTCTTCAAACTCATATCAACTCCAACTCTAACTCAAACCTTAAACCAATTCAATAGAATTTCTCAAAACATGAATCAATTCCAAGTAATTGAAACTTATGATTGATGCCCAAGATTGAAATTCTAAGTTCAAAAATATTTCCTTAGTCCTTTGATTCGCTCTCATGGACTTAGCCAAAATCAAATCTAAATCAATGCAAATTCAAAGAATTTTCTCACAACCCATTTATATTCTCATTTATATTCATATATATAAATGAAATATAAATTAAAATCAATCAAACTAAATTCAAAATTCAAAACTAAATGAAAAATATTTCATAAGTTATTTTGATTCTATCTTATGGACTTAGCCTAAATCAAATCTAAATAAATTCAAATTCAAGGAATTTTCTCATAACCCATTCATATTCTCATATATATTCACAAATATAAATGAAATATAAATTCAAATATCCAAAAATAAATTCAAAAATCAAATCTAAATTCAACCAAAAAATCCAACCGAAGCCTTCAAGTCAAAATCTTGAACTTAGCCAAATCAATTTCAAATCAAGCCAAACCCTTGATTTTTCTTCATGATTCAATCAATCCTACAATCATGAATCCAAATATAAACATAAACTCCAACCATCAAACCAAAACTAAATTCAAAAATCAAGCCCAAGTCAAACTCATGTTTTGAACTTAAAATTGTCAAATGAATCAAAACCCATTTGACTCCAAATCACTTATGGATTTATATTTCGATCATAAGTCCATATTTGAGTTCAATCAAACTCAAATCAAGCTTTGATTTGACCATTTGCTCACTTGATGCAAAGTGACCTAAAGTACCTTATAAATAATCTTACCCAAATTAGATTGAACTCCCAAGCCTCTCACATTAACAATCATCATAAGATGATCAGTCACTCAAATTAGGTCAAACCAAGTCAAACCTAAGGTTTGACCAAGTAAACACTTAGCTAAAATGAAATCTAAACTAGTCAAAATCCACCATAGGCCAAATTGATTGAAACCATTGATCAAAGCTCATTCATGACTAATGTTTGAACTTGACCAAGTAATCATTTGAGCCTAACCTAACCCAATTGGCCACTTGACCAAGTTGACCCAAATTAACCTAAAAAGTCAAAAGGTGTCAAAACTTGATCTAGCCAAATTGATTGAAACCAATGGGTCAAATTCATTCTAAAATGATTGTTGAACTTAACCAAAGCTCCAATTGGCCAACTAGACCCATCCTAGCCCAATTTACCTTGAACCCAACTTGACCTAAAAGGTTAAATTGAGCCATATCTAAATATAAACAAAATTGATTGGAAAGAAAGATACCAATTCATTTCAAATGATCAACCAAACATAAACCAACTCATGACCTAACTCAAATAGGTCAAATGGGTCAAATTGGTCAACTTGACCCATTTGACCTAAATTAAATAAACTGAACCAAATTCAAATATAAATCAAATTGAACCAAACTAATGATGCCAAAATATTTCAAATGGTCATATGAACTTGACCCAATTTGACCAATTGGTCAACTTGACCCAAGTTGACCCATTCTGACCTAAATAGGTCAACATGAGCCAAATCACATCAAACTAACTCCAAATTCATTGAAACTTGACCCAACCCATATTTCAATCATACCAAACATATTCAAGATAAAAACTAAGCCAAATGACTATTTTACCCCTATATCATAGGGTAACCTAAAATCAAAATCACTTGAAATTTGGTCAATTCCTTTTCATGGACACTTAGCATCCTCTTAGTGGACCAAATGGTCACTAATAGACATGGTGCACATGACCCATTGGGTTTGGGTCAGCCAAACCCAACCCAAGGTCAAAACTAATGACCCTAATGGAAATGAGCACATGGGAATCCTTCCTCCACCCATTTCAAGCACATGGCACTCCTCCACTACCTCTCTCTAGCCAAATTGAATGCATGCCACCCTAACTGACCTAAGAAACTAACACAAGGAGGTGTATTGGATCAAAATGATAAAGGAGCTTGTGGTCATTCGATCCTTCTAGGGGGAGATATACTCCCCCAAATTTCATTTCAACTCATCTCTCTTGCATTCAATTGAGTAATAGGAAGCCAAAGCTAGCATTCTAGAGCTCCCCCAAGCTTCCTAGAGCCAATTAAACTTCTCCATTCTTGATTTCTCTAAGCCAAAAATAGGGGAGGTAGCAAGGAAATCCAACTTAGCCAATACATAAAACCATTCCAATTCCTCCTTCAAGCACCCTTAGAGGGCCTAGTCGAACTCATCCCAAACTTCTTTCCAAGCTCCAAAGGCAATAGAGGTGGTACTTTGATCAAGATCAAATCCATTTGAAGGAGAGCTTGATCCATAGGAAGATCCACTCAACCAAACCTCAAATTTTCAAAAGGGCTTCGTCTCCTCTAGAAGAAGCTAGCTCATCTAGCTCAAGCACCGGTGATAGCCTCCGATGAGGTATGTCTTCAACCCGAGCTTAAACTAGAGAGTGTGTGGTCTTTTATGAAGTGGATTTTCATCTCAAGCAAAGTTAGCCATTGGATGTGTCCCCCCTTGCATGATTATGGTGTGGGTTGTGTTTGAGCTCAATTTGAGCTCAATCGAGCTCGGATCTGGCCCTAAAGAATGGACGGATGTCCTCACCTATAGGGAAGATCAGTGACGGATCATGGGTCGTCCATCCACACATTTTGGATGGACGGCCATGATCAAGACACATAGGATCTTTGATTTAATCCTATTAATATCGCGGGTTCAATCACAGCCGTTCGATCCTTAATCGGATGGATGGGGAGAAAGCATGTAGCGCTGCCATTGACGTGGTGCTACGATGTGACAACTTAAGTGGCTCTCCCATCGCACCATATGGAAAGCACATGTCGCGTCAGCCTCCACGTGGCACCGAGGGGATTAGCCATATAATTGAGGGATTAATTATGGAATAATCACTAAATCTTCAAATATTCATAACTAGTTGCAGAAAAATTAGAAACCATTGGAAAGATAATTCAAAGAGGAATATTCTAAAATGAATTTCATTTGATTTTGAATAGTGATATTTTTTGAATTAGGGTTTTATTAGGAATGTAATTACATTAATTACTTTCTAATCATTCTGCTGATTAATTCCAAACTTCTTAGGGTTGATTAATGGGATGACCTGTGCCTCCCATGATTTTCTTAGAATTTAATGGCTTAATTAGGGTAATTGCTTGGCTCATTCCTAATTACTCTCTTAATCAATTAAATGATTAATTAACCTTTTAAATAGTGATAAATTCACCAATTAACTTTGCTAATTACCTTAGGATAGTGAGTGAACTTACAAAATGAGATTAGGGGTTTTTTCTTATATCTTTTTCCCCAAGTTTATTACATTTGGATTAAAATCTAATTAAGGTGCAAAATTAATTAAATAATTTAATCATTTGATAAAATGGCTTAATTAATCAAAATTTTAAAATCAAAACATTCCAGAACTTAACTAATTCATCTTGGGTAGATGCTTAGGTGTTGAATAACCTAAGTAGTTTAAGGAAATCAAAATCCAACCCATATTTGTGGGAAGGGTAAAGAAAGTACTTAAATTAAACCCTTTAACTTATTAGTCATTAATTGTGAGCCAATCACATTAAGTACATTTCTTTCCTAGGATGCATTATTGATTTAAATTTCTTGTGTGATTTTATGTCATATCATTGGCTCACAATTATTTGATTAAATATGTTAAAGAGGTATAGTTAAGGGGTAATTAACACACTTAGTTCACACCCTAAGCTAACCAAAGCATAAAATTGATCTAATTACCTAAAAATTGAACTTAAATAACTTACACATGGGAGAATGGGTTTGGACTAGCAAACTTATCTCACATTTCTCAAATTGAAATCAAATTCAAATAAAATTCAAACTCTCCTTAAAATAAATTTGATTTACTTTAAATAATCTTATTCATAGGATTGTCTTTAGGAATTAATTAGGATGAATGAACTTACATTGCTTTCTTAACTTTATTTCTTTCCTAGCATGTTAAATATGTATTCCATATGAAAATAAAGCATTCATACTTTTCTAAAAATTAAATTAAAAATGAAATGTTTCCTTTATGTCAAATTACATATTTTGGCTAAAGTAAGAATATGAATGGCTACTATCACTTTTAAATATAAAATTATTTTTAAAACTTATAAATCAATTATAAAAATTTAAAGGTATCTACTTATAATTATTTATAAGCTTACATGTGAATATAAATATAAAGATGTGTATGGTGTGGCTTTCTCTCTCTTTTCTTTTAGCATAGTTTTGAATAGGATTTGGTAAAGTGTATAGTTCATTTGAAAAGAACACAACACTTGCTTAAATCCATTCCTATTCACTCCTATGTTATTACTTAAGCAGACATTCCATACTTACACATATAATTTGCATAAACAAATCAAACAAACAAACACAAACTTTTGCATCATTCTTTTTCTATTCATTTCTTTTGTACATGTATATGTATTTAAGGAAAGTGGTATATTAGTTTGGACAACCTCGGGGTTGCAAGGCTGTAAAAGCTAAGTAGGTCTTGTGTTAGTCGACAATGTAATGGTGCGACTTATGCCTTTCATGCATATAAATGTGCATGTGAAAAAAATGGATAAAAGAATCCCTCTTTTTCTACTTAATGAAAATAATGCACCATGAAGTATCCAAATTTTCTTAAGTAATATCACTTAGCATTCATTATGAAAGTGTCCTAAACATTCTCATTTGTATGTATAGGTATGCTTTGGATTCATCCATATGCACGTTATACATGTTGGGAAGAGATAAAGTGTTGTGTATTTTGTGATATTAATTAACTTTACTTAATCTTAAAAATGCCTTTCTTTTTGGATAGTTTTGTTTAGAGAAAATCTAAACTTAGGATTAATTAAAATACATAATAAAATATTCACTAAATAAAAAAAAATCATTAATGAATCTACCTTAGAAATCACTTAAGGTAGGGAGGAAAGAGACGTTCTCTTCTCTTTTCCTCTCCTTACAATACTTAGTAATTAAGTAGGTTCATTCAAATCAAATCAAATCATCAAATAAAATTAAACCAAATCAACTAAACAACTTAAATTGAAATCATCCTCTAAGTTGAACATTTTCATACTCAGAAAATATAAACCTTAAAGCCTAGCTAAGTACCCCACACAAACCTTTTAAAATACACATTAGGCTAAGCCACCATTTCTTGCTTTAGGTTAGGGCGGTGCATGATTTGATACATTATTTTTTATTTTGTGATTTAATATTTTAGTCTAGATGTTAGGATCTATGTGCGTAGACTGAATGGTAGGATGGTTTAGTCTAATCATTATCTTCTGTAGGGATTGTACTTAAGGGGCGCTGTAATAAAAATATAAAATTGCTTTTGCTCTGCATGTGCTTATACCTCTAAGCATAATCCAAAATAAGATAGGTGGACTTGGTTACCCATGTGTGGGGTGCTAAGTCCAATTTATATATATGCATGCTCGAGAATGTGTGGTTTATTTTCTAATCTCTATTTTATAGGTTTTAGTTAGATTTACTTTTTCTTTTTCATGTACTTTTACAATTAGGATTTTGGAATGATTGGTATGGGGAATTAGGATGAGCAATGGTCATAAGATCATATCTTATATACTATGTAAAGTTTTGGAGCATCCACATTCCAACTGTAATACCTAATTAGTTTATTCTTAAATGATGGAGGAATGAACCAATCTTTGAATACTTTGACAAACTCATCCCATTTGATCTGAGTAATGGGTATCATTTCAAATCTTTCCCTATGTTGAGCCTGCCACCACCTTTCTGCCTCCCCTTCTAATACAAAAGTAGCTAGTACTACTATTCTATTTTCAGGGCAAATCATTCCATCCAGAATTTTTCCAATTTTAAGCAGCCAATCTTTTGCCACAATAGGATCACTTTGAATCTTTGGTGGTTTGACGTTTGAAATATCCTCAAATGTTGGTCCACTTAAACCATACTGATCGTGCCATGATTTTTCCATAGGCTAGCTTATCAACAACACGGAAATCAGTTGAACTACCCTTGCAATTCATCGATCTACCTTCACCACTTGCTCTGGGTTGTATTTCACTCTGTTAAAATTATCTGAAGTTCGAGTGCATTTAGTCTAGAGGACTGACCCTCTAACCTTTCTGGCATTTCTTCAGGCAAATTAATCTGTAATTATAAAAAGTCTTTATATGATACATATTTATTAAATATCATACATGCATGAAATTAAGGACTTATGGATTCCTAACCCAAAATTACGTCGCTCACATTGATCAATTCAACACTTATCCCTAAATCCAAATCATGCTTCCATTACTATTGCTCATCAATCTTTTTATATCAACCTTATTACTCGATACCACTTTATCACCCGGATGACCCCTTATGCTGGTCAATCAAGTGTAACATAGGATGACTCGATTGGACACGATTCCACCAACACGTTCCAACACGCTCGGGCGTGCAAGTGAAAGGTGTATCTAATCAAATCATCACTAAACTATTTGCAATTCATATACTACTTAACTTAATTCATATCACATTTACTGGAAGCATAAAATCTTTAAGTTTGTAAATAAATGAGGCTAAAGACATTTTTTATGCGTACCCAAAAAAAAAACTTCCCAAAACTATACAATTCAACAAAATAGACTAGCTTCTACCCAGCTCATCTTTTCCAAATTTTCAACAGCATCATGCTAAAAAAGTTTGAGACAAGAATGCTAAAACAAGCTTAGTACAAGACAGTAGAAACAATCGTGCATGTATATGTAAATTTATAAAGTTGGTAAAAGCTAGATAAATGATCTTTGCATGTAACATTAACAATATGTCAGGTCAGAAATGTAGCAATATAACGGAACAATATGTTGTAGGTAATAAGCTGTAGGTTCATACTGTATCAATGTCAAGGAGCAGTAATTTTCATTAAATCATTTCAGTTCTATATCAAATCTATATCAAATCATTTTCTAGAAATGTCATTTATAATTGCATAGGTTTTGACTTCATATAAAAGTAGTCACCCCGCCTAAAAGGCAGGTAAGTAGGAACCATACTCTATACATACCCACGACACCAGTTGGACAGCCTAACGACCCCAACCTCAAAATGCCAGAGTCGGGGATACTAAGATCCCCTAATCACGGCTCATCTCGTCAGAACTTTTGTCTATCTGCGCAGATTCCTGTAACATAGCCTTCCTATCACAATTTTCCTGACATTTCCCTGTTTATCACATTACTGCATTTAACATGTTTCAAACCTTTCTATATGCCCAATGAAATCAATGCTGAACTAGCTGGCTTGTAATCATTGTAAATCATTAATCTGTGCAAGGTCAAGTAATCAACATTTATATATGCATTCAATATGACAGAAATATCTACAAAAATGAGTTGAATTTTTCCAAGCAACAGTGGGATTTACAGGCAAAACGCAAAAGCTTTGAAAGAAGGCCAGATTTGCCTAGCAAGAAATTTAAGCTTGATGATAGACAGAAACAAATTCAGTTGAAGAAACCTATTAATGATAAGTGTGGAAAGTGACATTTTGGTCAATATATGGCTGGATCAGGGAGATGCTACAGATGTGGTCAGATTGGACATCGTGCACTAGACTGCCCAATGGAGAAGAAGAAGGATATAAAGCCATACAATTATCAGGGACAGGGTCAACAAAGAAAATTTTTGGAAGCCAGGAAGCTAGGTAACACACAATTTTTGGGGAAACCTTCAATTCAAGAAAAAGGAGAAACTTCAGAATGAAAAACCAACCCTCCAGTAAAAGCCAGAGTTTTTGCTATCACTCCGCAAGAAGCGAAGGAATCAAATGAATGAAGTGGTATCAGGTATGCTTAAAATTTCAGATCATTTGGGTTCAGTTCTGTTTGATTCCGGCACTTCGCATTCGTTCATTTCTGATTCTTTTTTCGTCAGTTTACCAGTTGATGCTATTTATTTCATACTTGTATTGAATGTGATAATGCCTTCTGGTGATAGTTTGAATACAAATAGGAAATGTGTTGTTGACATTAACATACAAGATAAACACTTTCCTACAGAACTAATTATCTTACCAATCAGACATTTTGACGTTATACTAGATATGGATTGGTTGATCAAATATTTTGCAATAATTGAATGCTGGAAGAGGAGAGTGAAATTTTGCATGCCTGGTGAAAAATCATTTTATTTTTCTTGTGATAAGAATGCCATTTCTTCTTTGATTAGTGCAGTGAAGTTGAGTAAATATTTAAGAAGCGGTGAAATGGTATTTCTAGCCAAATTAGATGTGTTGAATAAGGAGGTGTTTGAACTGAAAAACATTCCAGTTATTTCGGAATTTCCTGATGTGTTTCCGGAGGAATTACCAGGGTTGCCACCAACACGAGAAGTAGAGTTTGGGATTGATGTACAACTTGGTACAACTTCTATACATAAATCTCCTTACAGGATGGCTCCTAAAGAATTGCAGGAATTGAAGTGCCAATTGCAAGAATTGACAGACAAAGGATTTATTCAGCCCAGCAACTCACCGTGGAGTGCACCAGTATTATTTGTTAAGAAAAAGGATGGGTCTATGCGATTATGTGTTGATTACAGGGAGTTAAATAAAGTGACAATCAAGAACAAGTATCCACTACCGAGGATTGATGATTTATTTGATCAGTTGGAGGGAGCTACTATATTTTCTAGAATTGATTTGAGATCTGGATATCATCAGGTTAGAGTTAAAGATACTGATATTTTTAAAACAGCTTTTGGAACCAGGTATGGACATTATGAATTCCTTGTTATGCCATTTGGTTTAACTAATGCTCCTGCAGTCTTTATGGACTTAATGAATCGTGTTTTCAAGCCCTTGGTGGATTTGTTATCATCTTTATTGATGATATTACGATTTATTCTAAAGCGATGAAGAACATGCAAATCATCGAGGATTATTTTAGAATTGTTAAGACAAAATCAATTATATGCCAAATTTTCAAAATATGAATTTTGGATGCATAGCGTCACATTTTTAGGTCACATTATCAGTGGCAAAGGAGTTTCTGTTGATCCTCAAAAAGTAAAAGCAATTTTAGAATGGTCCACACCAAAGAATGTTACAGAAGTTCACAGTTTTCTGGGCTTAGGTTATTACAGGAAGTTTGTCAAGAGATTTTCTCATATTGCAATGCCTCTATCTAATTTATTGAGAAAGGATATCAAATTCCAATGAACAGCTGAATGTGAGCAGAGTTTTCAAGAATTGAAAAAGCATTTGACCACCGCCCAATTTTAAATTCCATGACCAGGATTCCAAATATTTAGTGATGCCTCTTTAAAAGGTTTGGGTTGTGTCTTAATGCAGAACAGAAGAGTAATTGCTTATGCTTCGAGACAATTAAAACCCCACGAAAGAAATTACCCCTTGCATGATCTAGAGTTAGCAGCTGTGATTTTTGCTCTTAAAATTTGGAGACATTACTTGTATGGAGTGAAATGCGAAATTTTTACGGATCATCAGAGTCTTAAATATATCTTTACACAAAAAGAACTGAATCTAAGACAAAGAAGGTGGCTTGAGTTTATTAAAGATTATGATTTAGATATTCAGGATTGTCCCAAAAGCTAATGTAGTGGCTGATGCATTAAGTCGCAAGTCCATGAAATGCCGGTTATTACTCAAAAGTCGAGTTGATTAGAGAATTAGAGGCTCTACAAGTTAGAAAATTCAAATGATCGGGCAATTATCTCAATTGATAGTGCAATCAACTTTATTTGACAGAATCAAAGCTGCATAGAAACTGGATCGTGGATATCTAAAATTCATTGAACAAATCCAGATTAGTCAGAAGCAGAATTTTACAGTAGATGCAGAGGGTATTATTCAGAAGAATTCACAATTATGGGTACCTGGTGATGCGGAGTTGAGACATGAAATTTTACAGGAGGCTCATCAGGCGGGATATACTATTCATCCAGGTAGTTCAAAATGTATAAAGATTTAAAAGCAATATTTTGGTGGTGGGTATGAAGAAAGACATAGGCGAATATGTCTCTAAATGTCAAGCTTGTCGATTAAAGGCGAGCATCAAAGACCCGGATTGTTCTACCATTACCTATAGGAGTGGAAGTGGGAAGAAATTGCAATGGATTTTGTTATGGGATTTCCTAGATCTAGGCAAGTGATAGTATCCGGTTATGGTGGATAGATTGACCAAGTCAGCTCATTTCTTACCCATGAAACAGACAGATTCAATTGATAAATTATCCAGATTATATGTTAAAGAAATTGTAAGACTTCATGGTGTACCAAAAGTGATCGTCTCTGACAGAGATGGTAGATTTACTGATTATGGAAAGGAATTGAAAGTTGGGTATACAACACTTTTTTTCATCCGCAGACTGATGGACAATCAGAAAGAACAATTCAAGTCCTAGAAGATTTGTTGAGACTATGTGTTGTAGATTTTGGAGGTAGCTGGGAAGATCATATTCCTATGATCGAGTTTGCTTACAATAATAGCTACCAATCTAGTATTTAAATGGCTCTGTATGAAGCATTGTATGGTCAAAAGTGTAGAACTCCATTAAGTTGGGTCGAGGGGAGAAAGACAAGCTGTAGGTCGAGTTGGTTGATCAAGCTGAGAAAATCGAATCGGAGATAGATTGAAAGTCGCCGTGATCGTAAGTATTACCTTAAAGCACCGAAGCGTAGAATTTCAAGTTAGAGAATTTGTATTTTGAAAGTCAAACCTATGAAAGGAATTAGTAGATTTGGTGGAGGTAAATTGAGCCCTAGGTACATAGGACCTTTTGAAATCATTGAAAGGATTGGCAATATGGCTTACTGACTTGCCTTACCATTGAATTAGACATTCACAAGCGTCTTTCACATTTCAATGTTGAGAAAATGGATCACGATGCAGCGAAGATTCCATATACCAAGTTTGAAATACAACCAGATTTGACTTATGCATTGGAGCCAGAAAAGATTTTAGAATTTGATGTGAAGAGATTACGAAATAGATAAATTTCTTATGTTAAAATTAAATGGAAGCACAGACCAATCAAAGAAGCTACTTGGGAGGTTGAACAAGAGATGAGGCAGAAGTTTCCCTTCCTGTTTGAATGATTCAGAAGAAATTTCGAGGACGAAATTTTTTTTAAGAGGGGAAAATTGTAATACCTAATTAGTTTATTCTTAAATTATTCCTAATTATTGTTTTAGCTAATTAACCCGTTATTATCAGTATCAGTAGCACCTAGGTAAGCATGCACGTCGGATTAAAGCACGCGATGTATGGCCGGGATCGATCGAAGGTAAATTCATTTCTTTTCCCTTCCCTCAGATCGAGACCGCTCGCTCCTTCGGCCGATCGATGGATTTCCTTTCCTTCCTTCCGCTTGACTGACCACCCCTCGTGACACAAAATGCAGAACCGCTTCCTTCCCTCGTCGATCGGCCATTGGAACCCGCATCCGCCGCCATTGATCGATCCGTCGCCGCTTCTTCCTCCGCAGTCGTGAGGTAAGATGCACAGGCTAGGGAGTTCCGTGAATTAGCTCGGGATTGGAATTCGGTCCTGACCGGTAAGAGGGAAGTTTAGGGAATTTTGTAAGTTGCTAATTTTCTTTCCCTATCCCTTTTTCTTTCAGCCGGCAGCCTTCCTTGGTGTTGGAATGCGTGATTGGGGAGTTCCGAAATATTTTGGCTGCTAGGTGAGTTGTAGAATTATTGTGTATTAAAATGGGGGTTTAGGATTGGCATTTTTGCTAATTTTAGATTGTTAATTTAATCATGTAATATTGGCGTTAGTAGATTACTTTGGAGTCGTACTCCAGTAAGCTTATGAGGAGATATCAATTTCAGGTAAGATTGCAAGATTGCAGGTTAAGTTAATTATGAGTTTCATTTATGAGTTGCATGTATTAAGAAGAGTTATTTAATGATAGGTTATGTACTAGGAGGAGGAATGGGAGCACATCACGACTTTTAGAAGACCGAGGTGAGACATACTTAATGTAAATAATTTCTTCTTATGTATGCCATTATTTCTAGATAAATTGTATGAATGACATGTAGATATTTACATATTGAATGCATATATAAATGTTGATTACTTGACCTCGCATGATTAATGATTTACAATGATTACAAGCCGCCTAGTTGATTGATTTCATTGGGCATATAGAAAGGTTTGAAATGTGATAAATGTGGAAATGTCAAGAAATTGTGATAGAAGGCTATGTTACAGAATGCATGCAAAGCAAAAGTTCTGACGAGATGAGCCGTGATTAGGGGATCTTAGTATCCCCGACTCTGGCATTTTGAGGTTGGGGGTCTAGTCAGTCAACCTGTCGTGGGTCATAGTATGTAGTATGGTTTTACCGCTTTACCTACGTTTTTTAGTCGACGCCGGTGACACCCTTTTATATGAAGTCAAAACCTATGCAATTATAAATGATATTTCTAGAAAATGATTTGATATAGATTTGATATAGAACTGAAATGATTTAATGAAAATTACTGCTCCTTGACATTGATACAGTATGAACCTACAGCTTATTACCTACAGCATATTGTTCCGTTATATTGCTACATTTCTACAAAGACCTACAAAGATATTGTTCGCTATAATGTTACATTATCAAGATAGCTTTACCTACTTTTCTTTTTTGTAAATTTACATATACATGCACGATTATTTCTACTGTCTTGTACTGAGCTTGTTTTAGCATTCTTGTCTGCTTTAAGCTGATGCTACCGTTGAAAATTTCAGGAAAAGATGAGCTGGGTAGAAGCTAGTCTGTTTTGTTGAATTGTATAGTTTTGGGAAGCTTAAAGGCTTTTTTTGGGTACGTACAAATTAAATGTCTTTAGCTGCTCTGTATTTATTTACAAACTTAAAGATTTTATGCTTCCAGTAAATGTGATATGAATTAAGTTAAGTAGTATATGAATTGCAAATAGTTTAGTGATGATTTGATTAGATACACCTTTCACTTGCTCGTTCCGCAGTAGCACAGGTTGGAACGTGTTGGTGAAATTTGTGTCCAATCGAGTCATCCTATATTAACTTCAGATTGACCCTAGCATAAGGGGGTCATCTGGGGTGTGACACCAACCATCCAAAAGAAGAAACCAAAGAAGAAAGTAGAAAAAAAATGAAGAAAGAAGAAAAGAAGAATGAAGAAATGAAGACCCCCATAACATGAATTTTTTGCTTGATTGTAATTAATTCATTTATAATCCGGGTTGTAGAAGGGTAAAGCTCAGCTAGCCAATTTGTTTTTTCGGGTTTGTGCGGTGGAGCCCGACCACAAATGGCCTTTTATTCTTTTGAGTTAGTTTAATAAATTGATTGATGTTTGTTTAACTTGCGCATCAAGATGGCATCTTTTTCTAGTTTATTTTTTTCTTTGATGTATGGCCTGGATGATGATTAGTCTCTTAGGAAAAAATAAATCTTCTACCAAATCAATCAACTCAAAACTAAAAATAAACAACTCATAACCTACCTTAAAGCTTAGGCTATAAATCAAGATAAATGAATTAGCAACCCCTTAGCTCGATATTGTCTTACATTTTCAACATCATGCATAAAAAAGCATATTATTTCACTCTTGATTGGAGGGCTTCCACCTTTGCCATAGAACTTGATTTAACCTGTGAGAGCCATGGTGAAAACACACTTCCTTATCTTACTGATTTTGGCCCATAATCTTATTTCTCATGCATTTGACATAAAGAATCTTAAAGCCTATGTCAAATTGATTGTCCAAAATGAAAATAAAACTTATGAAAAATTTGCATTAGATTTAAGTCATTAAAGCACGGCCTACATGATCTAGTCTCTTAAAGAGTGTGTTTAAGGACTTAGTCTATTTTCTAAATAAATAATAGCTCAACTATCTTGCAAAAGTATTTGACACATGTATTTAAAATTGTAGGAGGAGTTACTTTGTGGCCACCCCCAAGTGTTTGTAAGTCCAACAATTGGGTGGTTTATCCTCTCTTGTGTAGGTAAACTAAATACTCATTTTTGCCTTAGATTTAGGTTGTGCTTTTTGGCCCTCACCAAAGCTCCCAAGACTTAAGTTCAGAGGTTGTTACTTCTTTTTACAGGTTATGAGCATAAATCCTCATCTCTTAGGCATTTCTGTGACCTTGTATCATGGAATCATAAGCCCTAGCATTCTAATAAAAATTCAACTCAAATAAATTAATTCAATTTTAGAAATGTAAAGCCCAACCATAGGGTAGTTTGGGGTGATTACTAGGCTTCCTTGTATCTTAAGCATCCCCCTACTTGTTTTCATTTGGCTTCGATAAGAACTCCCTCCTTGATCAATCCCACTTAACTTTCCAAAAATAAACCAATTGATTAATAATCATACCTTTTTAAAATCTTTGGAGACAATGATTATTTACCTTAATCGAGAGTATTACTAAGAAATCATGTTCCTTAGGATATAATTAACTATGGTGGCTTGCCCCTATAGGAAACTTAACGAACCCGATTTAAAATAAACCCTACTTTACTTTTCCATGTAAAGTAGGAGAAGAATCTCTGGTATATTTTAAAGACCTGTAGTCTTTAGGAGTTCTTATTGAGATGATTAGGTCCATTGTAGGGTGGTCACTTCTATTTTTCAAGATAGTACACCTCTCCTCAATGTTGTACGCAATCACCCTAATAATAACATCTACAGATCTGCATGGCATCCCAAAAAGATATTTCTATTTTCATTTATCCTTGTTTTTCGAAAGGGAAGGGGGGTGGGTAGATGAAGGCAGAGACATATATAAACTATTTTCACCACATATGTCAATCTCAAATCCATATATAAACTCAACTCAAAATCATGGCAACTAAACCCGATTAGCTCACTTCACCCAAAGTGGCCAATTTGGCCTTCATGAACTAAAATCTAATTCAATTTAAATCAAAGTGAATTAATCCAGTCCAAACTTCATGTCATAATTATTGATCATCCTAGGTTAATTAATTGTCAGGAATTGGGTCAAACCAAGTTAACCTAGCTCGTTGACCAAGTCAACCATTTAATACATATGAACTCAAACTAGCCAAATTATAACTTAAGCCAAATTTATTACAACCAATGGTTCAAGTTCATTCTAAATTGATTATTGGCCTTGAACAAAGCCTCAATTAAGCCTAATTTGACCAATTGGTCAACCTAACCCAACTTAGATCAAATTGACCTTAAGGGTCAAATCAACTTAAAACCCAATCAAATCCAAATTGAACTTAACCAAAGCTTACAATATATTCTAAATGATCAACCAAACCCAACCCAAGTCATGATTCAAGCCAATTTGGTCAATTAGGTCAAATTGGTCAACTTGACCTATGTAACCTATATGAACCCAAATTAGCCATAATCAAATCCAAAGCAAATTGAACCAAACCAAGGACTCCCACTACTCCCATGGCAGCCACCTCCCACCCTTCCTCCACTCATGTGAGGCCAAGTGGAATGATTCTCTACCCAAATCGAGCTCCCCATCTCAGCCATTGATCCACCAAGTCAAAACCAACACCACCGTCCAAGCCAAGGAAGGAGGGGGTATACCCCCCTCATTCTCATTGAAACTCACACACTCACACTCGATTCAACCTTAACAGCCAAAAAATGAGATTCCAGAGCCTCCCATTGCATTTATCAAGCTCCCCAAAATCCCCATTCTCTATTTTACGTGAAACCGAAATAGGGGAGTAAACCAGTGATTCACATTTCCTCATTTTGCCACTAAAGTGCAATTAATTTTGCACACACCATCCTTGGACTTAGAGAAGCTAAAATGAATCATTTCGCAAGCTTCCCGATGGTCAGAAGATGGAATTTGATTAAGACCAATTTCTTACATGTCGTGGGTTGGTCTTCCAAGCAAACTACACCAAATCAAGGCTCGTGCGGCTCAACAGGGCTTCATTTCTACTAAACGAAGCTTCCTCAATAGTTGGAACTGGCAGTCACAAGCTCCGGAGAGGTATGCCATTAAAATTGATTATTAGCTCAAACTAGGTTGGTCCTTTTTGAAGAAAACTTGGGTCTCGTGTGATTTCTACCATTAGATGTGTTTTTTATGCTTCCCTGAAGGTGTGGGATCAATTTCATCTCCATCCGAGCTCAGGTGAGCTCGGATCGAGTGATAATTGATGGACGGTATCCGTCGGTTGTCGCTCGAAAGGAGACATATCACGGACCATCCATTTCGCATGATCAGAATGACCAATTTTGATCTGATAAAGTGTAGAACCTCTCTTTTCCCCTTCAGAATTGCTCATTTAATCGTGGCTGTCTGATCTTAGATCGGATGGCCCATAGAGTTAGCACGTTTGCCACCATCTGAGTCAGCCTTCGGATGTGACAACTTAAATAGCCATTACCATCGTGCCACATGAAAAGTGCACCATGTCAGCCGCCATATGCCTCGACAGGATTAAAGCTTTAATTAGGCTCAATTAATCTATTTTCAAGCATGAAACTTCTTAAAATCATAACTAATCCTAAAACATCCAAAAAAAATAACTTGGGCTCATTTTAAAGATATTTTAGAGTAGAATCTAGGAAAATTATTATTATTTAATTTTGAATTGTGATTTTGGCTTAATTAAAGTTTAATTGGAAATCTAATTAGCTTAATTATTCCTTAATTAATCACCCAATTGATCTCTAACTTTCTATGGATGTTTGGGGGAATGACCTCTGCCTCCCCCATTTTTTTGGGATTTTATTGGTTGCTTAATTAGGGAAATCAACTGATTAAGCGTAATCACTTTCTTAATTAATTAGTGATAATTAGTCAATGAATAATAGTTTAATTAATTATTTAAGCCTAATTTTCTCTATTGAATAGAAAGGGAGCATAGGGAATGTGGTTGGGGTAATTCATTTCCTAAGTTTTCTTCACTTTTTGGAATTTGAATAGTAATTATTACTGCGATAATTAATTACTTACAAAATTAATTAATCTCCAAGATAAAAAAAATCAGAACCTAATTGAGTGTTTGAAATGACTTAGGGGTTAGGATTGAGGCCTTGTCATTGATCTCTTTCTCTAAGTTAATTTCATCATTCTAATCAAAATAGAATCAAAGAACTCAATCAATTAATTAATAAGCTTGATCAACTCAATCTAAAATTCACTTCACACTTAAGGAACCCTTAATTAATCTTGGGTAGCTCTTTGGGTATTCAATAACCAAAGTAGGAGATAATGAAATTATGGTTAGCTCACATGTGTGAGAAAACTATAAAAGTAGTTGAGTGGGATCTCTTTAGCTAATATTAATCATGACATTGATTTAGACCCTTTCATTTCTTAGAGCATTGCAAATTTACTTTTCATGTGGTTGCAAATCATATTGGCTCATTATTAATTAGTTAGTTAACTTAAGGTGATGTAGGTATGGGTTAATTAATTGGCTTAATTAATACCCTAACCTAATTAAATCATAAATTCAACTTAATTACTTCTTCATTAAATCAAATTAACTCACACATGGGGAATGGGATTAGGATTAGCAAACCTCTTTCATTTCCTAAATCAAATCAAATTCAAAATTAAAAAAGTCATTAAAGATCTTTGGTTTATTTTAAATAGCCTTATTTAGTATAATTGTCCTTAAGAATTAAATGGAATGAATGAGATCATGTGCTTATGTTCCTTTATTTTTTTTCCAATCATGTTAAATGTTATTTTCCATGTGTAATCATGCATTCATTTCATTTAAAATTAACTAAATGAAATGGTTTCTTTTATGTCAAATTGCATGTGTTGATTTAAATTAAAAATAGGTGTGGTTATTATTACTATTAAATCAAAAGTTATCTTCAAAAGCCCATAAATTAATTATAATATACAGTGTAATGTTAACTATAAATATCTATAAGTTTGCATGTGTTGATAATATAAAATATGCAATAGGAAGCTCTCTTTCCTTACCTTATATGGATTTGCATGTGATTTATAAATGTATAGTTCATTTGAAAAGAACACAACATTTGTCTAAATCTACTCCTATGCATCTCCATGCTGTAATAAAAATATACTTAAGGGGCTGCTATTATAAAAATATAAATTTTTTTTTTGCTGTGCAGGTTGTTTATGCTCCTAAGCATAATCCAAGTTATGACAGGTGGGCTTGGTTACTGTGGTGATTTATTTTTGTGTTGTCTTCATCTTTCTTGAAAATAAATGAAAACAAACAAAAATATGCTAGTTGGACACCACGAGATCCGTAGATGTTCTTATTAGGGTGATCGGGTATGACATTGATGAATGATGTACTGTCTCGAGAGACAGAAGTAACCATCCTACAATGGACCTAATCACCTAATAAGGACTCCTAAGAACAATAGGTCTTCGAATATACCAGATATTCTTCCTCTACTTTACATGAAAAAGTAAAGTAGGGTTTATTTTAAATTGGGTTCACTAAGTTCCCTATGGAGGCAACCCCCCATAGTTAATTATATCTTAAGGAATGCAATTCCTTAAGGATACTCTAGATTAAGGTAAATGATCAATGTCTCCAAAGATTTCAAAATAGGATTATCCATAAATTGGTTTATTTTTGGAATATTAAATGAGATTGATCAAAAAGTGGGAGTTATTATCGAAACTAAAGGGAGATGAGTAAGGGATGCTTATGATACTAGGAAACCTAGTAAGCATTCCAAACTATCTATTGTTGGGCTTTATATTTTTGAAATTTGAAGAGGATTTATATGTTTGAGTTGAATTTTTATTAGAAATCTAGGGCTTACAATTCTATAATACAAGATCATAGAAATGCCTAAGAGGTGAGGATTTATGCTTGTAGCCCGTAAAAAGAAACAGTAACCTCAGATCTTGAATCTAGGGAGCTTTGGCGAGGGCCAAAGCATGACCTAAATCTAAGGCAAAAGTGGGTATATAGTTTTCCTCCACAAAAAAGGATAAACCACCAAACTGTTGGACTTACAACTGCTTGGGGGTAGATGCCAACTAACTCCTCCTACGATTTTAAATACATGTAGGAAAGTCTTATGCTTTTGCAAGATAGCTAAGTTATTATTTGTTTAGAATGGAAACTAAGTCCTTAAACACACTCCCTAAGAGACTAGATCATGTAGGGCATGAATAATCACTTAAATCTAATACAAATTTTGTTAAGTTTTATTTTGATTTTTGGATAGTTTATTTGACACGGGCTATGGGATTCATATGCCTAATGCATGAGAAATTGGTTATGGGACAAAATTAGCAAGAAGAATGTGTGTTTCCACCATGGATCTCAAAGGTCAAGCCATGTTCTCTGGCAAAGATGGAAGCCCTCCATTGTTAATAGTGAAGCAAGATGCTTTTATGCATAATGTGAGACAAATAACATCCTGCTAAGGGGTTGCTAAATCTTTTCTCTTGATTTATATCCCAGGCTTTAGATGAGGTTATAAGTTGTTAATTTTAATTTTGAGTTAATTAATTGGATAAAAAATTTATTTTTCCCTAAGAGCCTAATCGCATCCAGGCCATTCATCAATCAATGAAGAAACTAAGAAAATCATGTCATCTTAATGCACAAGCTAAAAAAACATCAAACACTTATATAAAGCTAGCACAAAAGAATAAAAGATCGATGTGGTCGGTCTCCATCACACAAACCTGAAAAGAAATGGGTAGCGGAGCTCTACCCTTATACAACCCGAATTATAAATGAATAATTACAATTAAAATGAATTCATGTTATGGGGGTCTTCATTCTTAATTATTCTTTCTTCCTTTCTTCATTTCTTTCTTTCTATCTTTTCTTTTCTTCTTTTGGTTGGTTGGGATGCAATTTGTTCCAAAGCTTCACATGGTGTATAAGACTTGGTCATGTGACCAATGTTCATCCTAATCTCCCATAACATTCATTCCAAATTTTAATTACAAAATTACATCAAAATGGAAAAAAAAGTAAATCTAACTAAACTTGCAAAATAGAGATTAGTTAAACATAACATACAACCCAAGCATGTATATGAATAAATTGGACTTAGCACCCCACATATGGGTAACCAAGTTCAGCTATCCTAGTTTGGATTATGCTTAGGGGTATAAGCAACCTGCACAGTAAAAGTATTTATATTTTTATAATAGTGCTCCTTAAGCACAATCGCCTATAGAAGACAATGATTAGACTAAGATCGCCATATCATCCAGTCTACGCACATACACCCTAACATCCAGTCTAAAAATATTACATCATAAAATAAAATCAGGCATCAAACCATGCACCGCCCTAACATAGAGCTAGAAATGGTGACTTAGCCTAATGTGTGTGCCATTTAAGGCTTGTGTCCATGTCTTAGCTAGGATTTAAGGTTGGAATTTTCTAAGTGTGAGAGATACAATTTTAAGGGTGGTTTTAATTTAAGTAATTTAGTTGATTTTCTAATTTTAGTTGATGATTTGATTTGGATTGAATGAACTTACATTTAGTTACTAAATATTGTAAAGAGAGGAAAAGAGAAGAGAACTTCTCTTTCCTCCCTACCTTAAGTAATTTCTAAGGTAGATTCATTAATGATTTTTTTCTTTAGTAATATTTTATTTTGTGTTTTAATTATTCCTAACTTTAGATTTGCTCTAAATAAACATATTAAATAAGAAAGACATCTTATGATTATTTAAGCTGAATTACAATCGAATAACACATAACTATTTATTTCTTTCCAACATGTATATCATGCATATGAATGATCTTAAGCATAATTATACATGTAATGCAAATTTTAGCATACTTTGATGATGAATGCTAAGAGATGTTGTTTAGGAAAATTTAGATATTCCTTGAATTCATGTTTATTAAGTAGAAAAGAGAGACTCTTTTGTCCATTAATCAAATGCACATTTACATGTATAAAAGACATAACTGCTACTTAAAGCCTCACAACCCTGGGATGTCCAGACTAATATACCACTTTTCTTAAATACATGTGCATGTACAAAAGCAAATAAATGGAAGAAGAGTCATGCAAAATATTTATGTTTGGTTGATTTGGTTATGCAATTTACATGTGTGAATGTGAAGATCCTTCTTAAGTCATAACATAGAAGTGGATAGAAATTAATTTAAGCAAGTGTTATGTTCTTTTCAAATAAACTATACACTTTGCAAATCCTATTCAAATCTATGTTAAGAGGAGAGAAGAAAATCACATACCTGTTGACCTTATTTTTAGAATGAGCTCTCAACACCTTCATCTTAGGCTTAGGACTTCTCTTAGACTTTAAGGGTTCCTTTGTCTTAAGACACATCTAGTGATTAGGTGGACATGCTCACCAAGCCCTAGAAGACTTAGAAGGGTTATCCATAGGAATAAGTCATGCCTTAGTGGTGTAAGAAAAATTTCCTACCCTTTAGCTTAAACCATTCCTCACTTCTCTTCTTTCAAGTCAAACTCCAAATCAATTCTATTTGATTTTCTCAAACTCTAAATCAATTCCATAATTCAATTCCATGATGCAATTCCATGATTTAAATCCATGATTGAAAGCCAAGATCAAAATCCATCAAAAATTTCTAAGTCAAAATTTCCTTAATTCCTTAACCCTTTCTTAAGGACTTAGCCAAAATCATGATCAAAACCTATTCAAACCTTTGAGATTTTCTCATGAGCCATTTATGTGCTCATTTATATTCACATTTATAAATGAAATATAAATTCAAACCAATAAAATCAAACTCAAAATTCCAAAAACAATTCATGAAATTTTCCTAATTTCCTTTAATTTTTCATTAAAGGACTTAGCTAAAATCAACTCCAAATCTTGATCAAACCTATTCAAACCCTTAGGATTATCTCAAAACTTATTTATATCCTCATTTATATTCTCATATATAAATAAAATATAAATCTCAATTAAATCCAAAGAAAAAATTAAATTCCAAATTAAAAATGTTTAAAAATCCCTTAAATTCATTAATTTTTCAATAATGGATTTAACCTAAACTTTGATCAAACCACTTCAAACACATGGGATTTTTTCAAAATATATTTTTATTCTCTTTTCTGTTCTCATATATAAATGAAATATAAATATAAATCAATCAAATCCAACTCAAAAAATTAAATTTCAAATTAAAATTCCATTAAATCCTTTAAATTCCCTTTAATGGATTTAACCTAAATCATGATTAAACTCTTTCAAATCCTTGAAATTTTCTCATGATCAATTTATATTCTCATTTATATTCACATATATAAATGAAATATAAATTCAAACAATCAAAACCAACTCCAAATATCAAACTCAAATCAAATCAAATCTAAGCCTTTCAAGTCAAAATCTTGAACTTAGCCAAAATCAATTCAAATCAAGCCAAACTCTTGATTTTCTCTCATGGTTCAATCAAACCTACAATCATGAGCTCATATATAAATTCAAATCCCAATCCTTCAATCAAAACCCAAAACTCCTTCATATTCTTCCTTTGAATATGAGATTTTCAAATGGATCAAAATCCATTTGACTTCAAACCTCTCGTAAATGGATTTATATTTCAATCATAAGTCCATATACAAGATCAATCAACTTCAAATCAAGCTTTGACCAAGCCATTTGACCCACTTAGGCTCACTTGACCCAAAGTGACCTAAAGTACCCATATGAGCCAACTTTTGATCCTAACCAAATTGGATTGAACCAAACTCATATTTGTCTCTCATCATGATCAACAATCATCATGGGATGATCAATCAATCAAATTGGGTCAAACCAAGTCAAACTGGGGTTGACCAAGTCAAACTTAACCAAAATGAAACCAAACATAAATCCACCATAGGCCAAATTGATTGAAACCATTGATCCAAGTTCACTCATGACCTATGTTTGAACTTGACCAAAGCATTTGAGCCTAACCTAACCCATTTGGCCACTTCCATTTTGACCTAAAGGGTCAAAATGTGTCAAAACGATTTAAGCCAAATTGATTGAAACCAATGGGTCAAGTCCATTCCAAATCACTTGTGGAACTTGACCAAAGCCTCAATTAAGACTAACCTAGCCCAATTGACCTTAGACAACATGACTAAAGGGGCCATGTTGAGCCAAAATTGAACCTAACTCAAATTGATTGGAAACAAAGATACCAATCCACTCCATATGACTAACCAAACCTAAACCTACCCTTGACCTAACCCAAATAGGTCAAATGGGTCAACTTAACCCATTTGACCTAAATGAGTCATATGAGCCAAAACCTAACCTATACCAAATTGAACCAAACCAAAGGCACCAAAATATTTCAATTGGTCATATAAACTTGACCCAACCCTTGGTTTGACCCAATTTGACCTATTGGTCAACTTGACCCAAGTTGACCCATTTTGACCAGAATGGGTCAACATGAGCCAAATCCTATCAAATGGATTCCAAATCCATTGAAACTTGGCCCAACCTATGTTCTCAACATACCAAACATACCCAAATTGTAAAAATAGCAAAATGACCATTATACCCCTAGGCCATAGAACAAATTTTGGCTAGCCCATGGGTATGGTCATGCACTCATCACAAATACTTGAGGCTCCTAAAATCTCAAGGGGACCTAGTGATGAGTGGTGCACCCAACCCAATGGGTTTGGGTCAACCCATTTGGCCATACCACCAATAGGAATGAGTAATTTAAACCCCCAACCAATTGGATGCACATGGGAGTTAGGCACTCCTCAGCCAAAGACCATGTGCACACCTCTAACCACTCAAACAACCCATCACATTATGTCAATTGGATCAAAATGACAAGCTTGTGCTCGACCATCCGATTGTCGTAGGGGAGATATACTCCCCCTAATTCACTGAAGTCACACTTCACTCTTACTCGATTGAGGATTAGGAAGATTTAGCAAACATCACAGATCTTTCCCAAGTCCTCTAGGAGAGATTTGGATTTCATCTATCTTAATTTTCAAACATTGAAATAGGGGCTCACCTTGATTTCCAACTTCTTTCACACTTGATCTTAGCCCAAGTCCTTTTGCAAGCACACTTAGATGACCAAGTCGAGCTCACCTAAGTTGATTCCCAAGTTCTAAAGGCAAGGGAAGATTGAATTGGATCAAAGCCCAGCTTAAGCTAAGAAGGAGGTGACACATAGGTTGATCCACTCTATCTCAAGTGCTTCAAACTTTAGCAAGGCTTCGTCTCAACCAGACGAAGCTTCTCCAAGGAATCAAGTGTCGGTGATCACCTCCGGTGAGGTTAGTGCGATTTTGACCACTTAAGCTAAGGGGTGTTGGTCTTTTGTGAAGTGAATTTTAATTTCATAGGATCTCAGCCGTTGGATTAGACGCTTTGGTCCCTTAGATGGTGTGGGTTGAGTCATGATTGAATCCATGAAAGATCGGGCTCATATTTTCCCTTGGATTGTGAATGGCTCACATTCCTCCTTAGGGAAGAACATAGCCCATCTCAGTCGTCCATCCGCATATTTTTAGATGGATGGCTGAGATTATTTCCCATATTTTAGAATTTAATCCCCCTTTTAAAACCACAGGTGTATCCTCAGCCGTCTGACCTTTGATCGGACAACTAAGGGTAAAAATGATTGCACCGTCGTCGCCTCTCCAGATGTGACAACTTAAGTAATGGCTCATGGTATGACGCGTGCAAAGCACGCTAACTGCCTCCACCACGTGTCACGCCGTGGGTAGCGTATTAAGTGGGGATTAGTTATTTAACTAATTAATTCCTAATTAATCACTATGGCTTCTAAAAATCATAACTCCTCATAGAAAAATTTGAAAAATAAAAGGAAAAATGCCTTGGAGATAATTCCACCTAGAATATTCTAAATTTTCAATGTATTTTGATTCCCCTTTTTCTCTGAATTTGGGTTTCATTGAGAATATTAATTAGCTAATTATTCACTAATTAAGTCACTAATTAATCTTAAACTTCTAGGGTTCATTTTAGGGGATGACCTCTGCCTCCTCTAATTTTCTTGAGATTTATTGAGGCCTTGATTAGGGAAATTGCTAGCTCATTCCCTAATTATCCACTTTATGTGATTAAGGGTAATTAAAGCATAATTAGTGGATTTTTCTTATGATTAAGTTGGGTTAAGGTTAGATCCAGTGAGTAGGGGTTTTAGGAAATAATTTTAGGGTATTTCATCTAAGCTATTCTCTAAATCCCCTTTTCTTTCCTTAATCCCCTTCTTAATTAAGGGTTAATTCATTAATTATCCCTTTAAATAATTTCCAAAAATTATAAAAATCTCCAAAAATTAATTAATCGACCTTGGGTAGATTCTTAGGTGTTCAATATCCTAAGTATAATTAAAGAAATTAAACCCCCTTTCATAAGTGTGAAAGGGTGTTTTAAAAGTACTTAAGCTAAAACCCCTTAGCTTAATTAACTTTTAATTGCGAGCCAAATTACATTAGACCTTTTCATTACTAAGTGCATTGCAAATATATAGACCTTATTGGTTTTATGTCATCTCATTGGTTCATAATTACTTAGTTAATTTCTCAAAGGTGGTGTAGGTAAGGGTTAATTAAGCCATTTAATTCATACCCTAACCTAATCAATGCTTAAATATGGATTTAATTTTTTGAAAATTAAACTAAAATACAAAACACATGTGGGAATGGGTTAGGAATATCAAACACATCTCACCTTTTCAAAATTAAATCAAACTTCAACTAAACAAAAATCATTTTAAAAATTCACTTTGATTTATTCTAAGTTTTCTTATTCTTTAAGAATGTCTTTAGATATTAAGCAAAGTGAGTTTGTTTACATGATTACATTGTTTTAAATCTTTCCCAACATGTTAAATTGTAGGCCATATGACTTATGCATCCATGATTTCATGTTTTCAAAGTTTTAAAATGAAATTATTTACTTTATGTCAAATGTACATGTGTTGGCTAAAGTAAAATATGAATAGCTATTATCACTACTAAACTCAAAGTATTTTCAAAATATATAATTGAAATATCAAATCTAAAAGTGTTTTATTTATATATTAATTATTAGCTTGCATGTGATGAGTTATAAGGTCATGTTTAGTGTAGGCTTTCCTTCCTCTCTTATGTTAGCATAGTTTTGAATAAGGGTTGGTAAGATGTGGGGTTCATTTGAAAAGAACCCAACACTTACTTAATCCTATACCTTATTCATCCCTATGCTCCCATCTAAGAAGGATTTCCTACACTTGCATGAATAAATTGCATATACAAAAATGAAATTATTAAATAACTTTTGCATATTCCTTTCCACTTCATTTCTTTTATATGTATGTTTGTACTTAAGGAAAGTGATATATTAGTCTAGACAACCCAAGCTTACGAGGCTTTAAGTATCCCTAAGTAGGTTTTATACCTCACACCTCTGGTTAACAATGGTGTTGTACTCACTTATGCCTTTCTTACTTTCATGCATGTATGTGAAATTTTGGATAAGGAAAATATTTTCTACTTAAGAATTCATGCATCCAAATCTTCTAAATTTTCTTAAATGAATTACTTAGCATGCATCATAAAGTGTGTTAATTATCTTCATTTGCATGTATAGATATGCTTAGGGTCCATCCATATGCATGTTAAATATGTTGGGGAAGAATTGAAGTAATGTATATTATGTGGATTTTTTATTCATTTTTCTTAATCTTAAAATGCCTTTCTTTTGAATAGGTTTGTTTAGAATTGATCTAAACTTAGGATTAATTAAAAGATTTAATCAAAACATTCACCTAAATGAAACCAAAAATGAAACTTATCTTAGAAATTACTTAAGGATTTCTCTTCTCTTTCCCTCTCTTTATGACCTAGTAATTAATTGTAGGTTTCATTTAAACCAAACTAAAACATGAATTAAAAATAACACAAAGTCACTAAACAACTTAAGTGAAACCCTCCTTTAAGTTGAACATGTCTTTCATACTTAGAAAATTCAAACCTAAATTCCTAACTTAAGTATACCACACAAACCTTCAAAGCACACACATTAGCCTAAGCCACAACATTTAGCTTTAGGTTAGGTCGGTGCATAGCTTGATGTTATGATTTTTTTTTGTGATGAATGTTTTATACTGGATGTTAGGGTGTATGCTCGTAGAAATGATGGTAGGATGTACTTAGCCCAACTATGCATTTCTACAGGTGATTGTGCTAAAGGGGCGCTATCATAAATAAAAATATAAATGCTTCTTGCTTGTAGGTGCTTATACCCCTTAGAGTAATCTATAGGCCAGGAGGACTTAGTCACCCATGTGTGGAGTGATAAGTCTAATATACATGATTGGTGTTTGTGTGGTGTGATTTGACTAAACTTTATTTTACATGTGTTAGTTAGATTTTCTTTTTCCTTTTCATGTAAAAATTTGTATATTTAGGATTTTGAAATGATTGTTATGGGGAGTTAGGATGAGTATTGGTCATAAGATCCTATTTATGCACTATGTGAAGCCTTGGAGCATCTACCATTCAACCATCCAAAGGAAGATCCAAAGAAGAAATATAGAAGAAAAGAAAGAAAGAAGAAAGAAGAAAGAAGAATAAAGCTTGAAGACCCCCATAACAATGAATTCCTTTTGCTTAATTGTAATTCAATTCATTTATAATCCGGGCTATATAAGGGTAGAGGTCGGCTACCCACATTTGATATTTTTGAGTTTGTGCGATGGTGACCAACCACAAATAACTATTTATTCTTTTTTTGCGAGTTCCATAAATTGATTAAAGTTTGTTTAACTTGTGCATTAAGTGGCATGCTTCTCCTAGTTTCTTCCTTGCTTTATGTATGGCCTAGATGTAGATTAGGCACTTTAGAAAAAAATAAATCTTTTACCCAACTTAAAAACTTAAAATAAAAATAAATAACTCATAACCTCACTTAAACCTTAAGATTAAAATAAAGATAAAAGAATTCACAGCCCCTTAGCTGAATGAGCATTTCTTTATAATATCATGCACAAATGCATCTTATTTCACTCTTGATTGGGGCTTTCACCTTTACAGAGAACCCGACTTTACCTTTGAGCGTGGTGGAAACTCACCTCCTACCTTCTTGATTTTTTGGCCAATCTAATTCTCATGCATTAGTCATAAAAGCCTATTAGCAAGTCAAAATGATTGTCCAAAATAAAAATAAATAAAATTTGAAATGCATTAGATTTAGGTCATTTTAAAGCATGTCCCTTTACATGATCTAGTCTCTTTAGAGAGTGAGTTTAAGGACTTAGTCTCTTTCTAAATAATAACAATAGCTATCTTGCATAAGCATAAAGACTTGCCTACATGTATTTAAAAAATTATAGGAGGAGTTAGTTGGCAGCACAGTTGTAAGTCCAAGCTGTTGGGTGCTTTGTCCTCTCTTTTGGAGGAAAACTAATTAACCATTTTTGCCATAGATTTAGGTTGTGCTTCCCACCCTCGCCGAAGCTCCCTAGATTTAAGTTCTGAGGTTGCTTCTCCCCTTTGTAAGCATAATTCCTCACCTTTTAGGCATTTCCTTAATCTTGTGTCAATGAATCTTAAGTCTTAAAATTCTAATGAAAAATATAACTCGAACAAACTAAATCAATTTCTAAAAATGTAAAGCCCAATTTTATGATAGTTTGAGATACTCTCTAGGTTTTCTAGCATTGTGAATATCTCCTACTTATTCCCATTTTGGCTTCGATAATAACTCCCTCTTTTGATCAATCTCATTTGATTTTCAAAATATAAACTAATCAATTGATAGTCCTTCCTATTGAAATCTTCGAGGATAACGATCATTTACCTTAATCAAGAGTTTTCCTAAATGATCTTATCCTTATGATGTAATTAACTATGGGGGCTTTCCCCTGCAGGGAATTTAACAAACCTGGTTTAAAATAAGCCTTGTTTTACATTTTCATGTAAAGTATGGGAAGAATCTCTGGTACATATGCAGACCCGTCATCTTTAAGAGTCTTTATTGAGGTGATTGGTTCCATTAAAGAGTAATGATTTCCGTCTTTCGAGATAGTACACTATTACCTTGATGACGTACCCGATCACCTGAATAAGTACATCTGCGAATCTGCGTGGAATCTTACCAAGATGAATTTCCACATGTATAGTTTTGCCTTTCCTTTCACCAATAGATTTGAAGGTGACTCTATATGTGTGTGGGAATAGATTTAAGCAAGTATTATGTTCTTTTCAAATGAACTATACACTTTACAAATCCTATTCAAATCTAAGTTAAGAGGAGAGATGAAAATCACATAACACATCTTATGTTATAATCACATGCAAGCTTATAAGTACTTACAAGTAGCACACCTTCATTTTTAAGTTTGATTTATAAGTTTCAAAAATAATTTTTGATTTAATAGTCATAATAGCCACTCATATTCTTACTTTAACCAAAACATTCAATTTGACATAAAGAGAACATTTTATTTAATGGATTTTTCAAAAGACATGAATGCAAGATTTCATATGGCATATAATATTTAGCATGCTTGGAAAGAAATAAAGTGATGTGAGCATGTAACTTCATTCATTCTAATTAATTCCTAAGTACAATCCTATAAGATAAGATTATTCAAAGTGAATCAAACTATTTTTAAAGAGATTTTTAGTTTTGAATTTGATTTGACTTAGGAAATGTGAAAAGAGTTTCTTTTCCAACATTCTTCCCCTCCCCACCATGTGTGATTTTAGTTTAATTTTTAGAACAATTAGATTGATTTTATGTTTCATTTAGGTTAATGTGTGAATTAAATCCATTAATTATCCCTTACTTACACCACTTTAACATAATTAATCTAACAATTATGAGCCAACATATGATATGCAATCACATGGATATTAAATCAACAATGCACCTAATAAAGAAAGGGGTCTAATGCAATTGGCTCACAATTATTGATTAATTAAGCTAAAAGTTTTTCATTAAGTACTTTCATAACCCTCCCATATTGAGTTGGATGATTTCCTCTTAAAACTTTTGAACACAATCTACCCAAGAATTAAGATTATTAAGTTTTGGAATGATTTGGTTTTGAATTTTGATTAATTGAATTTATTAATATGGTGATTAACACATTAATTACAACTTGATTAAGTGTTTTCCAAATGGAGTGAACTTAGGGAGAAGAGATTGGAAAAAGCATCATAATCTCATTCCCTAAGCCCATTCAATATTTCATAGTGATTAACAAACTTAATTTATGGATTCATCACTATTTAATAGATTAATTAATCACTTAATTAATTAAAGAAGTGATTAGGGATTCATTAATTAATTTTCCTAATTAACTCATTAATAAATCCTAAAAAAATTAGGAGAGGCAGAAGTCATCCCACTAAATATGTCTAAGAAATTTGGAATTAATTAATGGAGTAATTATGGAATATAAGATTATTAAATTTATAATTAAACCCTAATTAAGGAAAACCACTGTTCAAAATCAATTAGAAATAATTTTATTGGATTCCCCTTTGAATTATCTTTAAAATGAGCTCTCATTTATATTTTTTAGATTTTTCTATATTTAATTATAAATTTATAAAGTTTATGTGATTATTGCTTAATCAATTAATTAAATAATCATTGCCATGGACACTATCTCCATGTGGCATGATGGGATGGTTATTTAAGTTGTCATCATGCCACATCGGTGGCAATAAAATCAAATTAAACTCATGGTACTTCGTTTCAGTTACGTATTGCTATACTTTTAATTGTTAGATCATCCGTCCTGCGGTATGGACAAATTATTCATCCTGCCTAATTTGCGGAGATGGAGATTAGATCCTTCCTCCATGGCTTGATCTGAGCTTACCGAAGCTCGGATTAGGCTAGGATTCATCCCACACTATCAAGAGGTGTAGAGAAGAACATCTAATGGTTGAATTTTAATGGGCTTATAATTCCCTTGACAAAGGACCAAGCATTTTTCAAATGAGGATCGATTTTGAACAATACCTCACCGGAGGCTATCACTGATGCTTCCAATGGAAGAGGTAGCTTCGTCTAGTGGAGACGAAGCTCTATTGAAAGTTTCAAGGCTTAATTTGAATTAGATCTCTTGATCGACCAAGCTCCCCTCTAATGGTTTGCGGCTTTGATCGAACTGAGGATTCCTGTGGCTTGATGACTTGGGAAAAGCTTTGGGTGAGCTCGACTTGCCTCCTTGATGGTGCTTGCAAAGTGAATTGAGGTTTGGTGGAGAATTGAGTAAGTTGGAAAATCCTTAGGCCTCCTCTATTTCGGCTATGAAGAAAATTGAGAGAGGGAAATTCAAAGGAGCTTGGGAATGCTTTGAGGGGATTAGAGAAGCTTGCTCTTACTTCCTAGGGCTCAATCAAATTTGAGTCACCCATTTGAGTTGGAATGAGGGGGAGTATATCTCCCCCTCCTAGGTTCAGATTGTCGTGGCTTGCCTTGCAATTTTGATCAAATTGAGGAGATTGATTAGGTTGTTTAGGTTGTTAAGAGCTCCATGTGCTTCAGTTTTGGCATAGAAGTGGAATAAAGGAGGTGCACATGTGCTAGGTGAGTGTAGGAGGTGATTCAAGTGGAGAAATTCTAATGGAGGGGTCGATTTGGCCTTGGGTTAGGTCATGGCTAACCCAAACTCATTGGGTCATGTTCGCCACCCTCCTTAGTGTCCATGTGGTCCACTAAGAGGGTGCCAAGTGGCCATGAGAAGGAATTGGCCAAATTCTAAGTGAATTTGGCCATAGGTTACCCTTTGACCTATGGGTAAAATAGTCATTTGGCCTTGATTTGGTTTGGGCAGATTTGAGATGGTTTAAAAAAAGATTGGGTCAAATTTTAATGAATTTGGAGTTGATTTGATATGATTTGACTTAAGTTGACCCATTTAAGTCAAGATGGGTCAACTTGGGTCATGTTGACCAATTTGTCAAATTGGGTCAAAGAAATAGTTGGGTTAAGTTCATATGACCATTTGAAGTATTTTGGTATCACTGGTTTGGTTCAATTTGGTTTATATTTGGTTTTGGTTCATTTGAGTTCACTTAGGTCAAATGGGTCAAGTTGACCAATTAGACCCATTTGACCCAATTAGGTTAGGTCATGGGTTGGTTTAGGCTTGGTTGATCATTTGAAATGTATTGCAAGCTTTAGTTTCAATCAATTTTGTTTTGGCTTGATTTCAAGTTGATTTGACCTTTTAGGTTAAGTTTGATTCATGATCAATTGGGCTAAGTTGGGTCTAGTTGGCCAATTGAGGCTTTGGTCAAGTTCAACAAGTGATTTAGAATGAATTTGATCCATTGGTTGTAATTAATTTAGCTTAGATCAAGATCTGACCAATTTTGACTTTTTAGGTCAACTTGGGTCAAGTGGCCAATTGGGCTAGGTTTGGCTCAAATGATGACTTGGTCAAGTCCAATCATTGATGGTGGATTGGTTTAGATTAATGGTTTGAATCAATTTGGCATATGGTGGATTTTGGCTACTTTTGGCTTCATTTGGGCTAAGTATTGACTTGGTCAAAGGTTAGGTTTGACTTAGTTTGACCCAATTTGAGTGATTGATCATCCTAGGATAATTGTTGCTCGTAATGTGAGGCTTAGATAGGCTTAGTTCAATCCAATTTTGGTAGGATTAGAACTTGGCTCAAAAGGTGTTTTAGGTCACTTTGGGTCAAGTGAGCCTAAGTGGGTCAATTGGCTTGATCAAGGTTTGAGAAAAGTTTGGTTGAACTCACATATGGACTTATGATTAAAATATAAATCCAATTGCAAGTAATTTGGAGTCAAATGGATTTTGATTTATTTGACAATTTCAAGTCAAAAGGGTGAACATGGGCTTGACTTGGGCTAGCTTGATTTTGGTTTGATGATTGAAGTTTGTGTTTATATTTAGTTTGTGATTGAAGGATTGATTGTTTGAGGAGAAAATCCAAAGGTTTGAATTGACTTGAGAATTTGTTTAAGGTGGGTATAGATTGGATTTAGGTTGGATTTGGGCTTGAGTTTTGAATTTAGTTTTGGTCATTTGAATTTATATTTCATTTATATTTATGAATATAAATGCAGATATAAATGGATTATGAGAGAATCTATTGAGTTTGAAGTGATTTGGATTTGATTTGAGCTAAGTCCTTAAGATGAAATCAAAAGGGCTTAGAAATGATTTTGGATTTTGAATTGAATTTTGGATTAAATTTGGTTATTTGAATTTATATTTCATTATATTTGTGAATATAAATAAGAATATAAATGGGTTATGAGAGAATTTTTTGAGTTTGAATTGATTTGGATTTGATTTGAGCAAAGTTCATAAGATGAAATTAAAAGGGCTTAGAAAAGATTTTGGATTTGGAATTGAATTTTGGATTTAGTGTTGGTTATTTGAATTTATATTTCATTTATATTTGTGAATATAGATGAGAATATAAATGGGTTGTGAGAAAATCTTTTGAGTTTGGAGTGATTTGGATTTGATTTGAGCTAAGTTCATAAGATGAAATCAAAAGTGCTTAGGAAAGATTTTGGATTTGGGATTCAATCAATTCAATCATTTGATTTGGAATTGATTTGAATTTGAGAAAATCAATTAAGTTGGAATTGATTTGAATTTGAAGTTGATTTTAATTTGAGGTTGATTTGAATTTAAAGTTGGTTTGAATTTGAAGTTTGACTTAAAAGAAGAACGTAAGGATTTGGTTCAAGCTATAGGGTAGGCAAGTTTTCCTAATACCCCTAAAGCATAACCTATTCTTATGGCTAACTCTTCTAAGTCTCTAGGGTTAGGATAAGTGTTTACCTAATCACTAGAAGTTTCTTAAGACTAAAGAAACTCTTAATGTCTAAGAGGAGTCCTATGTCTAAGATGGAGAAGTTGAGAGCTCACTCAAAAAGTGAGGTCAATAGTTACCACCCATGTGTGAGGTCATATAGCTGCTTGGGTTGTATGGTGTGTTTAGCTAACATTTATTTTGTAGGTGTAGCTAGATTTACTTTTCTTCTTTTAATGTAATTTTGCATTAGGATTAGAATAAGTGTTATGAGGTATTAGGATTAGCTTTGGTTATAAGACAAAGTCTTATGTACCATGTGATGCCTTTGGAGCAAGCACATCCAAATCAAGCCAAAAGGAAGAAAGAAATGGAGCAAATCAGATGAAGAAGCGAATGAAGAATGAAGATCGCCATAACATTCATCATTTGTAATTATAATTATTCTATTATAATCCAAGTTATATAAGGGTAGAGCTCGGCTACTCACATTTTTTTTGGGTTGTACGGTCGTACCCAACTACATCGGCCTTTTATTTTTTTGTGATAGATTTATAAAATTATTTAATGTTTTATTTAGTTTGTGCATTAGAAAAAAATGTCTTTTATAGTTTGTTTATGATTGGTGATTGTTGTATGGCTTAGATGTGATTAGGCTCATAGGATAAAAATTAAAATATTCTTCCCAAATTAACAACTCATAACTAAATCTCTAAAATAACTCATAACCTCATATAAAAGCCTAGGCATTAAATCAAGATAATAAATATTTAGCAACCCCTTAGATCGATGTTGTATGTTTAATACCATGCATAATCATCTTATTTCACTCTTATTAAGGGAAGGCTTCCATCTTTGCCAGATAGTAAGGGCTTAACCTTCAAGAGCCTATGATGGAAGAACACCTTTTTTTCCTTTTAATTTGGCCCATAGTCAACTTCTCATGCATTTAGGCATATAAAATCCTATAGCCTGTGTTAAAATAAAGAGTCCCAAATTAAATAAAATTTAATAAAAATTTGCATTATATTAAGTCATTATTCATACCCCTCATGCTTTAGTCTCTTAGGGAGTGAGTTTAAGGACTTAATTTTTTTTTTAAATAATAACAACCTAGCCATCTTGCAAAATCATATGGCTTGCCTACATGGATTTAAAGCGTAGGAGGAGTTAGCTGGCTACCACTCTAGGCGATAATAAGTCTAGCAGTCTAGTGGTTTACTCTCTCTTATAGAGGTAAACCATATACCCACTTTTTCTTAGATTTAGGTCATGCTTTGGCCCTCACCAAAGCTTCTTAGATTTAGGATCTGAGGTTGCAATTTCATACAACCTACAAGCATAAATTCTTACCTCTCAGGCATTTTCACAATCTTGTGTTGATGGATTATCAGCCCAGCAATCTAATAAAATTTTAACTCTAATAAATAAATCTCCTCAATTTCAAATATATAAAGCCCAACCATAGGATAAATTGGATTGCTCACTAGGCTTCCTAGTATCATGAGCACTCCATACTCATCTCCTTTGGTTTGGATAAAAACCTTTCCTTTTTTGATCAATCCCACTTGATTTTCTAAAATACGACTAATTTATTGATAGTCCAATCTTTGAATTCTTTGGAGACAACAATAGCCTACATTAAACGAGACTATTCTTAAGGGATTCACTTTCCTTAAGTTGTAATTAACTATGGGGGCTTGCCCCCATAGGAAACTTTAGAACCCGATCTAAATAAACCCTACTTTATTCATCCATATAAAGTAGGGGAAAAATCTCTAGTATATTTGAAGACCCATCATGCCTTAGGAGTCCTTATTAGGTGATTAGGTCCATTGTAGGGTAGTGACTTCTATCTTTCGAGATAGTACACTATTCCTCAATTTCATACCCGATCATCTCAATAAATACACCCTCAGATCTCCATGGTCCCCCCCTAATATACATGAATCAAAAATAAACACCACAATCATCATCAGCTCCTAGGTTGATTTCTTTGAGTTAATCAATAGTAACTGTTTGTCCACCATCTTTGAGTTCTTCAGGTGCATGCTTGGCTTCTACTTCTTCATCATTTATAAGAATAATTTCATGGAGATCATCTTCTTCATCACTATTAGTTTCGATTTCATTATATTATAAAAAACTTTATTTTGATGAGACTTGTGAATGAACCTAATACCTTTAGTGATAAATTCATCACTTCTTCATGATGCTTGAGGACTTCTTTGGCTCCACATCATGTTAAAGATTTGAGTTCTATGTTTAGTAGTTCTAATATAAATTCCAAGCTTATGCATCATTCTTCGTAATTTTGATGGATAGTATAATGGTATTCTTGTTGGCACTATCTCATCAAAATTTTCATGTTGAATAGGCCGATCAAAATTATGAGGTTGAGACTCTTCAGAGTTGTAAAATAAAGATTATGTTCCTCCACTCTCACTCAATGGTGTGTGGTGTTTATTTTTGTGTTGAATGGTGTTAGGTTTTGTGTGTGTTTATGAGAGGGGACACCACACAGATTTGTAGATAAACTCATTAGAGTGATCAGGTATGATATTGAGGAATGATATACTATCTCGAGAGATAGAAGTCATCATCCTACAATGGACATAATCACCTAATAAAGACCCCTAAGGCATGATGGGTCTTCTAATGTACCAGAAATCTTTCACATACTTTACATGAAAAAGTAAAGTATGATTTATTTTAAGTCGGGTTCATTAAGTTCCCTATGGAAGCAAGCCCCTATAGTTAATTACATCCTAAGGAATGATATTCCTTTGGAATACTCTTGATTAAGGTAAATGATCATTGTCTCCAAAGATTTCAAAGATAGGACTATCAATCAATTAGTTATTTTTTTGGGAAAATTAAGTGGGATAGATCAAAAGGAGAGAGTTATTATCAAAATCAGAGGGAGATGAGTAGGGGATGCTCATGATACTAGGAAGCCTAGTGAGTATCCCAAACTATCTTATGGTTGGGCTTTATATTTTTGAAATTGAAGAGAATTATATATTTTAGTTAAATTTTTATTAGAAATCTAGAGTTTACAATTCCACAATACAATATTATAGAAATGCCTAAGAGGTGAGGACTTATGCTTGTAGCCCCAAGGGAAACAACAACCTTGATCCTACCTAAGGAGCTTTCGAAAAGCAACCTAAATCTAAGGCAAAAAATGGGTATGTGGTTTGCCTCCACAAGATAGGATAAATCACGGAACTATTGGACTTACAACCACTTATGGTGGACGCTAACAAACTCCTCTTATGATTTTAAATACATGTAGGCAAGTCTTATGCTTTGCAAGATGGCTAGGTTGTTGCTTATTTAGAAAGAGATTAAGTCCTTAAACTCACTCCCTAAGAGACTAGATCATGAAAGGCATGAATAATGACCTGTGATTGTGATAATGGTTGATCAAGTCATTAAAAAAGTGAATTTTTTTAAATATTCTGGGTATATTGTTAGAAGTGTTGGTGGAATAGATGCAGATGTTCTTAATAGAATTCTCATTGAATGGTTTAAGTGGAGGACTGCATTGTGCCTATTATGTGATAAAAAATTACAATAGAAACACAAGGGAAAATTTGATAAGATGGTGATGAGAAAGTTAGTTATGGGCCAAAATTAGAAAGAAGGAGGTGTGTTTTCACCATGGCTCTCAAAGGTCAAGCTATTTTCTCCAACAAAGGTGGAAACCCTCCATTAGCAAGAGTGAGACAATATGCTTTATGCATGATATGAGACATACAACATCCAGCTAAAGGGTTGCTAAATATTTTATTATCTAGATTTATGCCCTATGCTTTAAGTGATATTATGAATTGTTTAATTTAATTTTGAGTTGATTAATTGGATAGAAAATTTATTTTTCCCTAAGACCCTAATAGCATCCAGGACATTCAACAAACATCAAACATTTAAGAAAGTAGAAAAATCCATTCCATCCTAATTATGCAATCATAAACATAACATCGATCAATTTATAAAATTAGCCCAAAAGAATAAAAGGTCGGTGTGGTCGGGTACCGTCGTACGCCCTAAAAAGAAATGTGGGTAGCTGAGCTATACTCTTATACAACCCAGATTACAAATGAATAATTACAATTAAAAGGAATTCATGTTATGGGAGTCTTCATTCTTCATTCTTTCATGTTGATTTGCTTCTTTTCTTTCTTCCTTTTTGGCTTGATATGGAATTTGGTTACTCTAAGGCTTCACATGGTACACAAGCCTTGGTCTTATAACTAATGTTCATCTTAATCCCCCATAACATTCATTTCAAATTTTAATTACAAAATTTATATCAAAATGAGAAAGGTAAATCTAACTAAACCTACAAAATAAAGATTAGCTAAACATACCACACATCCCAAGCAGTTATATGAATAAGTTAGACTTACCACCCCACACATGGGTAACCAAGTCCACCTATCCTAATTTGGGTTATGCTTAGGGTTATAAGAGACCTGCACAGCAAAAAATATTTATATTCTTATTATAGTGCCCCTTAAACATAACCCCTAGCAGAAAACATGATTAGGCTAGGATCGCCCTATCATCTAGTCTACGCATATACACTCTAACATCTAGTCTAAAATAATACATCCCAAAATAAAATATTCATCACACCATGCACCACCCTAACCTAAAGCTAGAAATGGTGACTTAGTCTAATGTGTGTGTCATTTTAAGGCTTGTGTGGCATGTCTTAGCTAGGCTTTAAGGTTGGAATTTTCTAAGTGTGAAAGATTCAATGTAGATGGTAATTTCATTTCAAGTTATTTAGTTGACTTGTCAATATTAGTTGGTGATTTGATTTAGTTTGAATGAACCTACATTTAGTGATTAAATGTTATGAAGAGAAGAAAAGAGAAGATAGCTCTCTTTCATCCCTACTTTAAAATATTTCTAAGGTTGATTTATTAATGAATTTCCTTTAGTGAATGGTTTATTATGTATTTTAATTGGTCCTAAGTTTGGGTTCTCTATAAATAATCATATTTAATAAGAAAGGCATCTTAGGATTAGTTAGGGTAGATTAGTATCACATAACACACACCTCTTCATTTCTTTCTACCATGTATACCATGCATATGAATAATCCAAAGCATATCTATACATGCAATGCAAATCTTAACACACTTTGATGATGAATGCAAAGAGATGTGGTTTGAAAATTTGGATATTCCATGTGTTAATTGGATCATTGATTATGTCTTTATTATGCAGAAAAGAAGGATTTCTCATCCATTAATTAAATACACATTCACATATATATAAAAGTTATAAGTGAGTACGATGCCCTTTTTTTCTACAGCAGGTGTACTACCTAGAAATACTTAAAGGACCAGATGTCTGATGATATACCACTTTTCTTATACATGTAAATGTATAAAAAGAACCAAATGGATAAGGAATCATGCAAAAGATTGTGTTTGATTTGGTTGTATAATTTACATGTATAATATGAAGATCCTTCTTAAGTCATAACATAGAAATGCATAGGAATAGATTTAAACAAGTGTTATGTTCCTTTCAAATGAACTATACACTTACAAATCTTATGTAAATCCATATTAAGAGAAGGAAAGAAAACTTCATAATACACAACTTATGCTATAATCATATGCAATAAATATTTATAACTAGCATCACTTCATTCATGATCTTTGATTTATAGGTTTTGAAACTAATTTTTGCTTTTAATAGTGATAATAGCCACTCATATTCTTAATTTTAGTCCACACATGCAATTTGACATAAAAGGAAATATTTTATTTAATTAATTTTTAAAAGAAATAAATGCATGATTTTTTATGGCAAGCAATATTTAGTATGATTGTAAAG
The DNA here is from genome assembly GCA_021442155.1 of Cymbidium sinense. Classification (NCBI taxonomy): domain Eukaryota; kingdom Viridiplantae; phylum Streptophyta; class Magnoliopsida; order Asparagales; family Orchidaceae; genus Cymbidium; species Cymbidium sinense. The sequence continues at coordinate 28,093,804 of CM038218.1, forward strand.
AAATAAAAGGATGTAAGTACATAACTTCATTCACCCTAATTAACTCCTAAGGACAATCATATAGAATAAGATCATTTAAAATGAATCAAAATTTCTTTAAAGAGATTTTTATCTCTGAATTTGATTTGATTTAGGAAATATGAAAAGGGTTTGCTGGTCCTAACCTATTCCCCTCCCATGTATGAATTGATTTGGTTTAATTTAGGACAATTAGATTGATTTTATATTTTAATTAGGTTAATGTATGAATTACATCCATTAATTACCTCTTACATATACTACTTTAACATAATTAACCAAGTAATTATGAGCCAACATATGATATGCAACCATATAGAAATTAAATCAGCAATGCACCTAAGAAATGAAGGGGTTTAATGCAATTGGCTCATAATTATTGATTAATTAAGCTAAAGGGTTTAATTAAGTACTTTCATAATCATCCTACACATGTAGTTTGATTATAATTTTCTTTGGAATTCTCCTAAGTTATTGAGCACCTAAGAATCTACCCAAGAATTGAATGATTAAGTTCTGGAATGATTTGGTTTTTAATTTTATTAATTAAACTATTTAATGAAGTGATTAAGTCATTAATTAAATACAAATTGATTAAGTGTTTATCCAAATGAAATAAACTTAGGGGAAAGATTGGAAAAGAGGTCCTCATCTTATTCCCTATGTCCATTCACTGTTTTATGATGATTAATAAGTTTAATTAATGAATTTATCACTGTTTAACATGTTAATTAATCATTTAATTAATTAAGAGAGTGATTAGGAATGAGATAAGAAATTTTCCTAATTAATCAAGTAATAAATTCCAAGAAAATCATGGGAGGTAGAGGTCATCCCACTAATCAATCTCAAAAAATTTGGAATTAATTGTTAGAGTAATTAAGGAGTAATTAGCTTAATTATATTTTCAATAATACCCAAATTGAGTGAAAATTATTGGTCAAAATTAATTGATTTTAATTTTATATTATTCTCCTTTGAATTATCTTTAAAATAAGTATTTATTTATATTTTTTGAATTTTTCTACAATTAGTTATAAATTTTGGAAGTTTCACCAATAAAATCAGATTAATTAATCCAAATTAAACCCCTAATCCCATTGGGCCATGTGGTATGACACGGCTTTCACGCAACAGATAGGTTATTTAAGTTGTTATATCGTTGGTCGAGTCACCGTGGCGCGCTTTCTACGGGTCGATTCTCTAAGATTTGATGGCTGAGATTAATCCTGTGGTTTAGGCTTAAAATTCTAGTGGATCTAGTGTGATCTAATCATAGCCGTTCATTCCAATCATGTGAAACGGATGGTGTGTGATCTGTCTCCTCTCAGACGATGAGAGATGAATACCGTCCATCGATCATCGCTCGATCTGAGCCCACCCGAGCTCGAATGGAGCTCAAATTCATCCCACACCTTCGGGGAAGTACAAGTAATGCATCTAGTGGTGGAGATCACAGGACTTGACAATTTCCTTCACAAAGGACCAAGAAAAATTTCCTATAGCTACGATTTCAATGGCATACCTCACCGGAGACTATCACCAACGCTTTCAACGGAGGAGGTAGTTTTGTCTAGTAGAGGCGAAGCCCTGTTGAAGGAATTCGATCTTGATTTGAAGTGGTGTGCTCGGTTGACCAAGCTCTTCTTCAATGGTGGTCGGCCTTGATCAAAGTGGTGCTTCTTGTGTCTTGGAGACTTGGGAAGTGATTCAATTGAGCTCGCCTTAATCCAAGAATGATGTGTGCATGGTAAACTTGATTTTGGTTGTTGGATGTGGAGTTCACCTCCCTTGTTTTGGCTTTGAGTGAAATCAAAAATGGGAAATGTGGGAGCTCGGGAATGGCTTGGAAAAGGTTGGGGAGGCTTCGATTCAACCTCTCTAGCTCTGAGGAAATTGATTGGTTGTGGTTTGAGTGAGAATGAGAGGGGGTATATCTTCCCCCTCCTTGGATCAGATGGTGAGAGGATGTTTTTCCATTTGGCTCAATGGCTTGGATTGGAGGCACAGTTTGAGCTACAAAATATCTCACATGGGTCATTTTGGGTAGTGGAGTGACGGAGAGTGGATGCCCATGTAAGTGGTGAGTGTATTTGGTTATCCAAGTGTTCAAATGTGATTGGGGAGGTCAGTTTGGCCTTGCTTTGCATCATGACTGACCCAAACTCATTGGGTCATGTTCCCCGCCTTCTTTGGTGCCCATGTGGACCAATAGAATGATGCCAAGTGGCCGTGAGAAAGAAATGATCAAATTCTAAGTGAATTTGATCATAGGATACCCTTGGACCTAAGGGAAAATTGGTCATTTAGCTATGAGTTTGATTTAGGCAGATTTGAAATGATTCAAAAATGGGTTGGGCCAAATTTCAAGTGATTTGGAGTTTATTTGATTTGAGCTGGCTCAATTTGACCCATTTAGGTCAAGTTGGGTTAAATTAGGTTAGGTTGACCAACTGGTCAAATTAGGTCAAACTATGGGTTAGGCAAGTTCAGATGATCATTTGGAGCCTATGGGTATCATTGGTTTGGTTCAATTTGGTTTAGATTTAGTTTTAGTTCATTTAGGTTCATTTAGGTCAAATGAGTCAAGTTGACCAATTTGACCCATTTGACCCAATTGGGTTAGGTCATGGGTTGGTTTAGGCATGGTTGATCAATTGAAATATATTGCAAGCTTTGATTTCAATCAATTTTGATTTTTTTATTTCAAGTTGATTTGACTTTGTGTCAAGTTGATTATATTATGGGTCTAATTGATCAATTGAAGCTTTGGTCAAGTTCAATAATCAATTTAAAATAAATCTAACCCATTGGTTGCAATCAATTTGCCTTAGATCAAGATTTGACCCATTTTGGCTTTTTAGGCCAATTTGGGTCAATTTAGGTCAAGTGGCCAATTAGGCTTGGTTTGGCTCAATTGATTATTTGATCATGTTCAATCATTGATTAGGAAAGAATTTGGGTCAATGGTTTCAATTAATTTGGCATATGATAGATTTTGGCAAGTTTGGGTTTAATTTGGGCTAAATGTTGACTTGATCAAAGGCTAGGTTTGACTTAGTTTGACCCAATTCGAGTGATTGATCATTCTAGGATGATTGTTGATCACAATGAGAGGCTTAGATTGGTTCAATCCAATTTAGGTTGGATTAGAATTTGGCTCAAAAAGGTCCTTTAGGTCACTTTGGGTCAAGTGAGCTTAAGTGGGTCAATTGGCTTGATGAAGGCTTGATTCAAGTTTGGTTGAGCTCACATATGGACTTATGATGGAAATATAAATCCAATTGCAAGTGATTTGGAGTTAGACGAGTTTTGATTCCTTTGACAATTTCAAGTCAAAAGGGTGAATATGGATTTGACTTGGGTTAGTTTGATTTTGGCTTGGTGATTGTAGGTTATGTTTATATTTAGGCATGTGATTGAAGGAGTGATTGTTTGAAGAGAAAATCTAAGGGTTTGGATTGATTTGAGAATGATTTGGCTAAATCCAAGGAATTAGCTTAGAGGATTGTTGACCTCATTTTTGGAATGAGCCCTCAACACCTCCATCTTAGACATAGGATTCCTCTTAGATTTTAAGAGTTCCTTAGTTTTAAAGACACATCTAGTGATTAGGTGGACACTCCCCTAGCCCTAGAGGACTTATAAGGTTTAGCCATAGGATTAGGTCATGCCTTAGGGGTGTTAATAAATTTGCCTACCCTTAGCATGCACCATTCCTCACCTTTCCTTCTTTCAAGTGAAAACTCTAAGTCAATTCTAATTGATTTTATCCAAATCAAGTCAACTCCATTTAAATCAAATCCATGATTGAAACTTTTGATTGAATGCCATGATCAAAATCCATCAAAAATTCCATGTCAAAATTTCCTAAGTCCTTAACCCTTTCTTAAGGACTTAGCCAAAATCATGATTCAAACCAATTCAAACCTTTGAGATTTTCTCATGATCCATTTATATTCTCATTTATATTCACATATATAAATGAAATATAAATTCAAACCCATCAAATCAAATTCAAAATTCCAAAAACCATTCATGAAAATTTTCTTAAATTCCTTTAATTTCCATTAAAGGACTTAGCCAAATCAACTCCAAAACTTGATCAAACCTATTCAAATCCTTGGGATTTTCTCAAAACTTATTTATATCATCATTTATATTCTCATATATAAATGAAATATAAATATAACTCAATTCAATCAAACCCAAAAATTAAATTCCAAATTTGAAATCCTAGAAATTCCCTTAAATCCCTTAATTTTGAATTAATGGATTTAACACAAATCTTGATCAAACCATTTCAAATCATGAGATTTTCTCAAAATATATTTGTATTCTCATTTATGTTCTCATATAGAAATGAAATATAAATATACATCAATAAAATCTAACTCAAAAATTAAATTTCAGCTTAAAAATTTAATTAAATCCATTAAATTCTCTTTAATGGATTTAACCCTAAATCATGATTAAACTCTTTCAAACCCTTGAAATTTTCTCATGATCAATTTATATTCTAATTTATATTCATGTATATAAATGAGATATAAATTCAAACAATCAAAACCTGCTCCAAAAAATCGAACTCAAATCAAATCAAAATCAAATCTAAGCCTTTCAAGTCAAAATCTTGAACTTAGCCAAAATCAATTCAAATCAAGTTAAACCCTCGATTTTCTCTCATGGTTCAATCATTCCTACAATCATGAGCTCATATATAAATTCAAACTCCAATCCTTCAATCAAAACCCAAATCAAAAATCAAACCCAAAACTCCTTCATATTCTTCCTTTGAATATGAGATTTTCAAATGAATCAAAATCTATTTGACATCAAATTATTTATATTTTGATCATAAGTCCATATACAAGATCAACTTCAAGTTTTATTTTGACCCAGGCTTGACCCAAAGTACCCTTATGAGCCAACTTTTGATCCTAACCAAATTGGATTGAACCAAACTCATATATCCCTCTTATTTTGATCAACAATCATCATGGGATGATCAATCAATCAAATTGGGTCAAACCAAGTCAAACTTAAGGGTTGATCAAGTCAACACTTAACCTAAAGTGAAACATAATATAACCAAAATCAACTATAGGCCAAATTGATTGAAACCATTGACCCAAGTTCACTCATGACCTATATTTGAACTTGACCAAGTCAACCTTTGAGCCTAACCTAGCCCATTTGGCCCACTTGACCCAAGTTGACCCATTTTGACCTAAAGGGTCAAAATGTATCAAAACTTGATCTAAGCCAAATTGATTTAAACCAATGGGTCAAGTCCATCCTAAATCACTTGTGGAACTTGACCAAAGCCTCAATTGACCAACTAGACCCAACCTAGCCCAATTGACCTTAGACCCAACATGACCTAAAGGGGTCATGTTGAGACAAAATTGAACCTAACTGAAATTGATTGGAAATAAAAATACCAATCCACTTCATATGACCAACCTAACCTACACATACCCTTGACCTAACCCAAATAGGTCAAAGGGGTCAAATGGGTCAACTTGACTCATTTGACCTAAATGAGTCATATGAGCCAAAACTTAACCTATACCATATTTAGCCAAACCAAAGGAACCAAAACATTTCAAATGATCATATGAACTTGACCCAACCCTAGGTTTGACCCAATTTGACCTATTGGTCAACCTAACCCAAGTTGAACCATTTTGACCTAAATGGGTCAACATGAGCCAAACCCTATCAAATAGATTCCAAATCCATTGAAACTTGGCCCAACCTATTTTCTAAACATACCAAACATACCCAAATTGAAAAAATATAACAAAATGACCATTATACCCCTAGGCCATAGAATAAATTTTGGCCTAGCCCATGAGTATTATGGTCATGCAGTCATCACAAACACTTGAGGCTCTCCTAAAACCTCAAGGGGACCCAGTGATGAGTGGTGCACCCAACCCAATGGGTTTAGGTCAACCCATTTGGCCCATGGACCAAACTTGACCCATAGACATGAAATTGAATTTCCAAACTCCCCCCAAACCTCAATTGGATGCACATGGGAGCTAGGCTTCCACTTCTCTAGCCAAACTAACCATGTGCACACCTCTAACCACTCAAACAACCCATTCAATGGTGATAATTGGATCAAAATGGCATGCATAGGGGGAGATATACTCTCCCTAATTCACTGAAATCACAACTCACTCATACTCGATTGAGGTCTAAGAAGCTTTAGCAAACATCATAGAGCTTTCCCAAGGCCTCTAGAGGAGATTTGAAATTCATCTTCCTTTGTTTTGCACAGTGCAAAACATGGGAGCTCACCTTGACTTCCAAATTTCTCCACAATTGATCCCACTTCAATTCCTTCTACACTCATCATCCAAGGACTCAGTTGAGCTTGCCTAAGCATCCAATTGAGTTCTAAAGCCAAGAGAAAGATCAATTCGATGAAATTCGCAAGGAGAGGTAAGAGGAGTTGGTTCATCCACTCATCTACTCAACCTCAAGAGCTAGGAACCTCAATAGGACTTCGTCTCCACTAGATGAAGCTACCTCATTGATCCCTTAAGCCGGTGATCACCTCCGACGAGGTTAGTAAATTTCTGACCACTTAGGCTAAGGTGTATTGGTCTTTTGTGAAGTGGATTTTCATTTCATAGATCTTAGCCATTGGATTGACCGCTCTGATTCTTTAGATGTTGTGTGTTGAATCTTGTTTGAATCCATGAAGGATCGGGCTCGGATCTTCCCTCGGATTGTGAATGGCTCACATTCCTCCTCAGGGAAGAACTCAGCCAATCTCAACCATCCATCCACGCATGTTTAGATGGGCGGCTGAGATTATTTCTGACATTTTTAATCCCCTTATCCAATTTAAAATCGTAGGTGTATCCTCTACCGTCTGGTCTTTAATCAGACGGCTAAGGGTAAAAATGAGTGTGCCACCACCACCTCTCCTGATTTGACAAGTTAAGTAATGGCTCATGGCACGATGCGTGTAAAGCGCGCTGATCGCCGCCACCACGCGTCGCGCTGTGGGTGGGGAATTAAGTGGGGATTAGTTAATTAATTAATTAATTCCTATTAATCCCTATAGCTTTAAAATCATAACTCCTCATAGAAAAATTAGAAAAATAAAAGGAAAAATGCCTTGGATAGATAATTTCACCTAAAAAATTCTAAAAATGTTTTCAATATTTTTTGGTTTCCCTTCTTCTTTGAATTTGAGTATCTTTGGGAATGGTAATTAGCTAAATATTTCCTAATTAAGCCACCAATTAATCTCAAACTTATAGGATTCATTTTAGGGGATGACCTCTGCCTTCCCTAATTTTTTTGAGATTTATTAAGGCCTTGATTAGGAAAATTGCTAGCCCATTCCCTAATTACCCCTTCATGTAATTAGTAGATTTTCTCTATGTTTAAGTTGGATAAGGTTTGATCTAGTGAATAGGGTTTTATGGAATAATTTTGGGGTATTTCCCCAAAGCTATTCCCTAAACCCCTTTTGTTTCCTTAATCCCCTTCTTAATTAAGGGTTAATCCATTAATTATCCTTTTAAACAATTTTTAAAAATTTTAGAAATCTCCAAAAATTAATTAATCTACCTTGGGTAGATACTTAGGTGTTCAATAGCCTAAGTCTAATTAAGGAAATTAAAACCCCTTTCATAAGTATGAAGGGGTGTTTTAAAAGTACTTAAGCTAAAACCCCTTAGCTTAATTAACTTTTAATTGTGAGCCAAATTGCATTAGGCCTTTTCATTACTAGGTGCATTGAAAATTTACATACCTTGTGAGTTTTATATCATCTCATTGGCTCATAATTAGTTAGTTAATTATTCTAAGGTAGTGTAGGTAAGGGTTAATTAAGTCACTTAATGCATTCCTTAACCTAATCAATATTCAAAAATGGATTTAATCATCTAAAAATTAAACTAAAATATAAAACACATGTGGGAATGGGTTAGGAACATCAAACTCATCTCACCCTTTTAAAATTAAATCAAACTTCAAACAAATAAAAATCATTTTAAAATTCACTTTGATTTATTCTAAGTTTTCTTATTCTTTAAGAATGTTTTTAGGAATTAAGCAAAGTGAGTTTGTTTACATGATCACATTGCTTTAGATCTTTCCCAACATGTTAAATTTTATGTCATATCACTTATTCATCCATGATTTCATATTTTCAAAGTTTTAAAATGAAATTGTTTATTTTATGTCAAATGTACATGTGTTGGCTAAAGTAAAATATGAATGGCTATTATCACTACTAAACTCAAAGTATTTTCAAAATCTATAATTGAAATATCAAATCTAAAAATGTGATATTCTTATAATTTAATTATAAGCTTGCATGTGATGGATTATAAAGTCATGTGTAATGTAGCCTTTCCTTCATTTCTTATGTTAGTATAGTTTTAAATATGGGTCAGTAAGATGTAAGGTTCATTTGAAAAGAATCCAACACTTACTTAATTATAAACTCTATTCACCTCTATGCTCTCACTTAAGAAGGATTTCTTACACTTACATGAATAAATTGCATAAACAAAAATGAAATCATTAAGCAAACTTTTGCATATTCTCTTTCCATCTCATTTCCTTTATATGTATCTTAGTATTTAAGAAAAGTGGCATATTAGTCTAGACAATCTCGGGGTTGTGAGGCTTTAAGTAGCCATAAGTATGTTTTTTATCTTACACCTCTAGTTAACAATGGCGCCATACTCACTTATGCCATTCTTACTTTCATGCATGTATGTGAAATTTTGGATAAGGAAAATCTTTTCTATTTAAGAAAGATCCATGCATCTAAATCTTCCAAATTTTCTTCAATGAATTACTTAGCATGCATCATAAAGTGTGTTAACTACTTCATTTACATGTATAGATATGCTTAAGGTCCATCCATATGCATGTTATATATGTTGGGAAAGAATTGAAGTAATGTATGTTATGTGAATTTTGATTCATTTTTCTTAATATTAAAATGCATTTCTTTTTGAATAGGTATGTTTAGAGTTGATCTAAACTTAGGATTAATTAAAAGATTTAATCAAAACATCCACCTAAATCAAACTAAAATGTGAACTTACCTAGGAAATTACTTAAGTATTAGGGAAGGAAAGAGAAGTCCCCTTCTCTTTCCCTCTATTTATAACTTAGTAATTAATTCTAAGTTTCACTCAAAAAATATTAAAACATGAAATAAAAATAATCCAAAATATTTAAACAACTTAAATAAATCTCTCCTCTAAGTTGTACATGTCTTTCACTCTTAGAAAACTTGAACTTAAAGTCCTAAGCTAAGCATGCCACACAAACCTTCAAAGCACACACATTAGCCTAAGTCACCACTTCTAGCTTTAGGTTAGGTCGGTACATGGCTTGATGTTATATTTTATTTTATGATAAATGCTTTATACTGGATGTTAGGGTGTATGCTCATAGAATGGATGGTAGGACATGCTTAGTCTAACTATTCTTTTCTGCAGGGGATTGTGCTAAAGGCGTGTTATCATAAATAAAAAATATATAAATGCTTCTTGTTTGCAGGTGCTTATACCCCTTAGCATAATCCATAGACCAGGTGGACTTAGTTACCCATGTGTGGGGTGATAAGTCCAATATACATGCTTGGGATTTATGTTGTGTGATTTGACTAACCTTTGTCTTGCAGGTATTAGTTAAATTTATGCTTTTCCTTTTCATGTAAAAGAAAATTTGTATATTTAAGATTTTGGAATGATTTGTTATGGGGGATTAGAATGAACATTGGCCATAAGATCTTATCTTATGCACCATGTGAAGCCTTGGAGCATCTACCATTCAACCCTCCAAAGGAGGATCCAAAGAAGAAAAGAAAGAAGAAAAGAAAGAAAGAAGAAAGAAGAACAAAGCTTGAAGACCCCCATAATAATGAATTCCTTTTCTTAAATTGTAATTCAATTCATTTGTAATCTAAGTTATATAAGGGTAGAGCTCGGCTGCCCAATTTGATATTTTTCAGGTTTGTGTCATGGTGCCTGACCACAACGGCCTTTTATTTATTTTTTGCTAGTTTTATAAATTGGTTGATGATTGTTTAACTTGCATTAAGTGGCATGATTTTCTAGTTTCTTCCTTGTTTTATGTATGGCCTGGATGAGGATTAGGCTCTTCAGAAAAAAATAAATTTTTTGCCCAACTTAAAAATTTATAATAAAATTAAACAATTCATAACCTCACTTAAAGCTTAAGATTAAAATCAAGATAAAAGATTTAGCAACCCCTTAGTTGGATGAGCTTTTCTATATAATATCATATGCAAATACATCTTATTTCACTCTTGATTGGAGGGCTTCCACCTTTGCTAGAGAACCTGGCTTGACCTTTGAGGGCCATGGTGGAAACTTACCTCTTAAACGTTTAGCTGATTTTGGCCAACAATCTACTTTCTCATGCATTAGTCATTAAAAGGCTATTAGCCTGAGTCAAATTGATTGTCCAAAATGATAATAAAATGAAATTTGAAATGCATTAGATTTAGGTTATTTGAAGCATATCCATTTACATGATCTAGTCTCTTTAGGGAGTGAGTTTAAGAACTTAGCTTCTTTCTAAATAAAAACAACCTAACTATCTTGCATAAGCATAAAGACTTGCCTACATGAATTTAAAATCGTAGGAGGAGTTAATTGGCGGCCACCCCCAGGAGGTTGTAAGTCCAAGCTATCGGGTGGTTTGTCCTCTCTTATGGAGGCGAACCAATTGTCCATTTTCACCTTAGATTTAAGTTGTGCTTCTAGCCCTCATTGAAGCTCCCCAGATTTAGGTTCTGAGATTATTTTTTCCCTTCGTGGGCCATAAGCTTAATTCCTCACCTCTTAGATATTTCCTTAATCTTATGTTAATAAATCATAAGTCCTAAATTTCTAATAAAAATGCAACTCAAACAAACTAAATCAATTTCTAAAATGTAAAGCCCAATCATAGGATTGTTTGAGATGCTAGGTTTCCTAGCATCGTGAGCATCTCCTACTTATTCTCATTTGGCTTCGATAATAACTCTCTCTTTTGATCAATCCCATTTTATCTTCAAACATAAAGCCAATCGATTGATAGTCCTTCTTATTGAAATCTTCAAATACAATGTTCATTTATCTTAATCGAGAGTTTTCCTAAAGAATCCTCATTCCTTAGGTTGTAATTAACTATGGGGGCTTGCCCCTGTAGGGAACTTAATGAACCCAGTTTAAAATAAATCCTGCTTTACTTTTCCATGTAAAGTAGGGGAAGAATCTCTAGTACATATGCAGACCCATCATCCTTAGGAGTCCTTATTAAGGTGATTGGTTCTATTAAAGGGTAGTGACTTCTATCTTTCGAGAAAGTACACTATACCTTGATGACATACTCGATCACTTGAATAAGTACATCTACAGATCTGTGTGGTATCTTACCAAGATGAATTTTTGTAAGGGTTCTTCTTTCTTTTCTTCACAATAGATTTGAAAGGCGACTCCCTTATAGAAAATTTTCACCACAAGGATATAAGTTGGGTTTGGATTTGAGTTTTGAATTTATATTGATTTGATTTTGGCTATATTTCATTTATATTTGTGAATATAAATGAGAATATAAATCATCCATGAGAGAATCATGTTGATTAGGAGTAATTTGATTATGAATTTGGCTAAGGTAGGTTAAAAAGTTTGGAAAAGGGGGTTTTGATTTGGTTTGATTTATATTCATTTGATTTGAATGACTTGGATGCCAATTTCATTTATAATTATGAATACAAATGATGGAATAAGTTATTTATAAAGAACTCACTTGGCTTTGGGTTGATTTGAAGGGTTTGGCTAAGCTTATGGATGTGATTCATAAGGCTTATGAAAGTTTTAGATTTGGAATTGATCATGGGTTTCAATTATTTGATTTGGAATTGATTCATGATTTTGATATTGGAATTTGGATTTGAATTTGAGGTTTATTTTGGAAGAAGGAAGTAAAGATTAGGTTCAAGCTATAGGGTAGGCAAGTCCTTGTAAACCCCTAAGGCATAACTTATTCCAATGGGTAACTCTTCTAAGTCTCTATGGTTAGGTTAAGTGTTCTCCTAATCACTAGAAGTGTCTCAAGACTAAGGAACTCTTAGTGTCTAAAGGAGTCCTATGTCTAAGATGGAGAAGTTGAGAGCTCACTTCAAAAGTGAGGTCAACACGGTGACACATAGAATGTTATCAATTCTTCAATATCATGGACTTCCAGTAGAGTGATTTCTTTGAGGTATTACTGAGGGATGGGTATAATTTTGAAGGAGATGTCTGACTCTGCCAAGTGAGCTATCCTTCTTGATGTGACCTTCTAAACCCTATTTTCATAAGTAGATTCAAAGTCATAGTCTGAATCAGAATCACTTATTTTATACTTTGCCTTTCTTGAAAGCTTATAAGTTCCCTTAGGTTTGACAGAAATATTTTCTTCTTCTTGTGTGTCACTTCCCAAATGAGAAACTGATCTTCTTAATTTAGGTGTAGAGTTATGTGCTTTAAGGAGAGTCAGCATTACCTTCTTTCTTCCTTTTTGCATCTGCTCTTTCACCTTATGAAGTTGATTTTTAGTTCTTGGATGCTACTTCCTCAAGAGGCTCTATTGGCTTAGGTTCTTTAGGGATGAAATATTTTGCATCTTTATAAATCATTGCTTCATGGACGGAGAATAGTTGTAGGTTACCAGGATTTCTAAACTCTTCTCCCTCTCTCAGTTACTTCATATACTGATGCATAGTTGATGAGACCATACCATACTCATGCAGCCATGGCCGACCTAAGAGAGCTCTAAACGATGTATCAGTGCCGATTACATAAAACTTGGTTTCTGTATACTAATCTTGAAACTTGAGTGGGAGTATAAAAGAACACAAGGTTTTCTGCCCTTACTTATTGAAACCATGAACCATCAACTTATCCCTCCCAAGATATTGGATATCAAGTGATAATCCTCTTAATACTTTTAGACTCATAAGATTGATAGAAAAATTTGGATCAATTAGTATTCGATTGATCAAGATGTCATCACTCTCTGTGGTAACATATAGAGGACGGTTGTGATCTGCCATTACCAATATAAGGTCTTCTTCAGAAAATGTGATTACTGAGAGATCTTAAGTTTGCAATGATTCAATCATACATTTTTTATTAAAGTAAGCTTCATAACTCTCCGGATCTTTAAGAGCCTATATCAAAGTTTTTCGGAGGTCTATTGACATTAAGAGAGCCTCATATACACTTAATTATGCAAGGATCTTTCTTAGATGTGATAGAATATTATAATATATCTTTTTGCTAGATCTAAGCTTTATTTTAGGATTCTTAGGAATGATATCTTCATTAACCTCAATTATTTTATCTTTATCTTTATTTGAATTTCTTTTCTTTGATGATGGTGGTAAGACTTTACCATTTCTCAACTGAACTTGAATCATCTTGTCTTGCTCAGATTCTTTCAAAGAAGTAGTTTCTTCAAATTCATTTTATATTCTGGAGGATTGACCAAAAGAGTTAAACTCACTTTTCAACTTTATATATTTTATATGTGATGTTGTTGATGAGTCTGACTCTTATTCATCTGAAAAAAATAAATCTCCATATGAACTATTATCCTTTTATTGAGTCATTAGACAAAATTTAAATATTAACTCCTCAGACTCTTCTTTCTTTTCTGAGAAGAATTTTGATGAGTTGGCCAAGTCTGTCTGACTACCATTGTCATTTTGGAGTGACTTGTATTAAAGAACATCCGACATTACCTAAATAATTCAGCATGTCTCTACTGAGCAAGATTCACCATTATCTTCTTCATCCAATTCAATAATATGGAGTTTAGGCATAAAATCTGCAAGCCTAAATGGTTATTAATAATCTTTTGAGTTATAGTTATCTTCTTAATCTTCTTTTTCTTAGCCAGCTTCTTTGACTTATGAGGCCTACATTTAGTAGACTGCTCGTCATGCTGTGATGAAGTAGCCTTATCAAAATGCCACTGAGAAGCTAAAATATTTGATTTAGGCATTTTTTAAAGTCTAATATAGGTTCAGGTGGTGATTTTCACTTAACACTAGGGACATTTTTAGCATTTTCATGGTCTCCTTAGAGACTACTGTTTCCCATTCTTCAATTTGAACTGATTTTTCCTTCATTTTGTCTTTAATGGATGATACAGAAGAGAACGTAATCATCTTTGTAAACTCTCTTTTCGAGTTGAATGGAACACTATCAGATAATATAAATTCACCCCATCAATACTTCCTTTCTAGCCAATCTTTGAAGATATAACAATCTTCAATAGGATGACTAATCACCCGATGATATAGATAATAATTTGGATTATTGACTTGATCAGCTTCTTCTGGCCTTTTACTTTCTGATAATTATAGACCAGCTTTAACTGCTTGTCAAAATAAGTTAGCCATATTGTCCCTTTTAAAAGAATATTCTTTGTTTATCTTTTTCTTAAGAGATGACTTCATTCACTCATCATCTCTTGTGGCTTATTTTGGATGCTGTTTACTAGCTAAAAAAGTATGAGATTTAACATTATCTCCTAATACTAATTTTAGCTATGGATTAGGATTAACAAGCTTCTTTCCCATATCATCACTCTACATTGGCTATTTTCCTTTATCTACATTATAGATTACTCATTTTTCATCACTTGAACTATAGGAAGCAGCATGAGTTTCATTTTTTCATGAATCTGAAGGGTTATTTTTCTGTAATTTATCTGTATAGATTTTAGACTTATGGTGATTTAGCTTTTCAAATTTGGCTACCCTATCAAGCAAGTCCTGGAATGTTGTAATTGATACCATACATAAAAATGGTGTCATTTTATCATCCATATTTCCCATTAAGAATTGGATTGCATGCTCTTTCTCCAATTGTTGTTCATAATTCATGCTTAGGTTACGCCAGTGAGTTACAAATTTTATCACTAACTCATCTTCTCATTTTTAGCAAGGCAAGGTCAGCAATCGTTATCCTCTTAGTTGCACTGGTGAACCTTTTCACAAGCATTATCACTAGCTCAGCTAAGGTTTTGATCGAGTCATTCGATAATTTTGCATACCACTCGAAAGTAGTTGAGGTCGGGCTACTGACGAACTAGCGAAAAAGCTGTGCATCATTTCCTCTTGTGTTATCAGAAGTGGCCTTGAATTGGGCTAGATGTTATTTTGGATTACCGTGCCCACTAAAAATATTAAATTTTGGTACTGAGTAACGTTTCAGGTATGACACTTGATCAAATTCAGCTGAGTAA
Source organism: Cymbidium sinense (assembly GCA_021442155.1). Lineage (NCBI taxonomy): Eukaryota > Viridiplantae > Streptophyta > Magnoliopsida > Asparagales > Orchidaceae > Cymbidium > Cymbidium sinense. Next base: position 28,109,122 of record CM038218.1, read on the forward strand.
GGGTGACCCTTACTCACCAGCTTTTAAGCTTGCTCTGAAGCTATGACTATCTTTATCTTTTCATTAATTATTATTTCTAGTTGGGCAACTATTATTGTTCCTGGTGCACTAGTCACATTATGAATTATAAGTTGAAGAGCAAGTTGACTAACATCACTCCTCCCTTCAGGCATAGCATGTATTATAGGAGCCTGAGGTATCAGATTGACTGGTGGTATAGAGGTTGTATTATTAGCTACCTATTAATTAGCAGATAAAATAGGTGATATATTTGATGTGATATTCTTCTCTAACTTTTCCATCATGATATTCATTTGTTCCATCATGTCATTCATCTTAGTACCAAGCTATAAAATTTCTATCTTTGGCTTCCATTTGATGCTACATTTGTCTTTTCTCTCTAGCTAGCGCCATGGTGTCAACCAATACAAGCTCTTCTTCTTCTTCTATTTTTTTGTTGTTGTTCTCCTCTCTACTTATCTTTAGGGAAAGGGCTTGACTATCCTTCTCCTTGTGCATTGTCAGGGACAGTTGTTGCCGGGCAGACCAATGATGTTGATTGTGAAATCGTGTAGCATGCTGATCATTCATGGTTCAACCATATAAATAGCTTCAACTCCCATGACCTCATTTTCATTTTGATCTTCTTCTCCTTCCTCTTCAGCAGAGATTGAAGATCCATCTTCTACTCTCTTTTGTCATCAAATTCAGGTTCAAGCTCACTGGGTTCATGTTGTTGATGATGCTGAGAAGAAAGTTCATCTATATGTCTTGTCATATAAACAACTTCTACTTTTATAGTTCCATGTTCATCATCTTCTTCTTGCACATAAATTTCTAATCAACTCTTTCAATGGATCTCCAGTTCATTGTAAAGAATAGACATCCATTCGGGGACTGTGATCAGAATCAACTTTCTCCCGCAGGGGGTGAATCCAATGATGGCGGGATCTCTTAGAGGATTCTCCAGAGTGTCGACCATCATATCTTTTATCAATGATATCCCTTTTTTTTAGGCATCTACTTCTGATGAGTTATTTTTTAGGTGGATTTCTGAATATATGCATCAGATGTTACACCTATTTCTTTCTTCAAAATTTCATCACGGGGCATTGGCCTTCATATCTACTTACCCTTTCGCCGGGACGTTTCAGTAGTGGATTCTTGGACACATGGTCCAAGTGTCATGCTCTGATGCTCACTGCATGAGGTATACTTGTCTTGATGACTAGTTACCATAAGAGATGGCAACCTTCTTGGTGGAATCTTAATATCTTCAATCATGATAGGCCTTTGAAATTTTCTTTTCATTAAGCCTCTTTCTTTGGTTACTTTAACGATATTATGTATTCTAGCGGATAGTATTTCAAGTTGTCTCCTCTACGGTGGTAGAGCTTGATGTTATTGAGTCCAGAAAGACTGCTTCACATTACCAGTAGATCTATTCATTTTTACCCATTTTAGATTATCAAAGTTATTATGGGTAGGAATACTCAATTCTCATGGTAATATTATTTGTTCACTTGATCATTCAAGTAGAATCTGCTGAGCCATCAGCTCAATATTTCTTCTTCTTCTTTGCCTTCTAGTTAATTTGCTTCATGATGAGGAAGCCTAAAAATCATGTCTTCTAGGTGCAAAGATTTCAGTTGGTGAAGCAGCTGTACCATGAGGCATTAGAGATGCAGTATGCCCAATGGTAGTTCTCTTCATCATAGGGGCTTCAGATTGACCTAGTCTTTCAAAAATTGAAGTTATCTATTGAGAGAACTCCTTAATAGCGGTTGGTTGATGAATTGGTTGATGACCGCGAAGCCAGAACTGAGGCCTTCCAAAGATGGCCTCGGAGTGCACCACGGTGGGTACCGTGAGTTGTTGCTTATGATAGCTAAAAAATCCATGCTACCAAATTGAATGGTAGCTCCAACATCTCTTGTGTTGATGACGGCGTTAGCTAAGCAAATGTTTGCACCACGCCCTAGCTGAACAGTGAAAGGAATTCTCTGTAAATCCATTATGCGCAATTGAAAAATAGAGATTAATATTTAGTAATTATTATTTCACCCCATACTTTCAAAATACAGATATACTATAGAACAAAATAATAGTATAATAAAAAAATATACTCTACAGAATAATTCATTCAACATAAAGTCTCATGCATTAGTGATTTAAAAATTTCACACATTTAAATCACCATTTTTTGTTTAAATTTTCAAATATTTTGTTGCTACTATAACATGTATATGACCAGCCAAAGATAAAAAGAGAAACATGTCCCCAACGGAGTAGCCAGAAATCTGTGGGCTCCAAAAATTCGTCACCAACTCCTCACTTTAAAGAGAGTATGAAATAAGACAGTAGATAAGACACTACCTAGAGATTTCACCTTCATTTGACGAGGACTTTAGATATAATTCCAGGTTTCCTATAGGCGCAAACACCTATAGTTAATTACCCCTCCCAATACTGAGAGAGAACTTTCGATATTAAGGCTAGTTGTTAGATCGCTAAACACGCAGCTTATAGTAGTAGCATGTGGAGTATAAAATTATGAATTTATGAAATTCATTATGTTAACTTAAAGCGGATGGTTGGGGGAATGATGATATCCTCGATCTAGATCCCATGGTTATATCATTCTTCCTGCCCCTACCTACTTAGTCGAGGAGGTAGTCGAACTTGTAAGGATTCTTATCAATAGCCCCATCGTCCAAGTAATCCTTGTAGATTTAGGGTGGTGTTTATCTAAGGAGACAATCTTAAGTCTACCTTAATTGACAGAGGGTTTTTTGCCCTATCAGGTGTATCCTATGATTCACATCTCAAGGTACAAAGCCATTGAGGAGCATACGAGCTATAATCATGATCGTAATATAATGGTGTCATTTGGTGGCAGCCACCGATCAGAGCACTCTGGTCATAAATGTATCATATGTGGAGCCTAATGGCCAAACCACGCAGTCGGGGAACACAGGCCATATCCTTGCTATCATGAGATTGATTGAGAATAAATATAGAAATATATTTGATTTGACATTGGCTCCTTTATGAGCTAAAGTTTTCTTAATTTATCACCTTCGACGAACAATTGTGAAAGGTGGGTTGGATTTTAGCTTTAAGTTTTTTTTATATTGAATTTTATTTAAGCATTAAACACTTAGTAATTTATCTGATTTTATAGTTGTATTGATACTTGATTTTGATTAATTTGATTTGAGTTTGCAAGCACATTTTGACAGTATGTATCCCCTCCGGTTGAAATCTTCATTCAACACAGCCATCATCGGGGTAGATATATTATTTTGCTATTCCAAATCCTGTCGACTCTATTAATTTAATAATAGAGGATCAGATCTAATGTCATGTGACAGAATTAACTTCTTAGATATTTTACTAGGTTGAAATTCTTTTAATAATTAAATTTTTTGGTTTTGTTAACCCGAATCTAGTCCTAGGACCAAACTGGGAAGCAGCACGCGCAACATCCTCAAACACTAACTTTAAGCATTTAGCATTGCGTCGAGGTCCATGCTGGTATTTAGTAATCTAGGTAATTTTATTTCTAAATCATGATATTAATTTCATATTTTCATTTAATTCCAACTGAGCCTGCGCAGCCTTTTCAAACTTTAAAATTTACATTTTAAATCTCTATGTCTGAGCACATGAATGTATTTTTAGCTTAGATAATTTTATCTAATTAATGAAATAATTAATTTTGAAAATTATAATTATAATAAAATTTCTAATCTTTGGATTGAAAAAAGCTCTTTTATTCATGCAAAATTTAATTTAGTGTCGCTTTCTATCTGCTTATATGAATAATTATAGATCCGGTGACATGAATTTTAGCTTTATACAAGCAATTCAAATTGCATCTTTGCTTACATTTAAACTGGCAGCAAGTTAAAAAAAAGTAAACTGATTACTTAACTTATGCACATTAATAGGCTTTTAAATCTTTGTAAATCATCATCAGCTCTTGTTCTTTCCTATGTGATCTGGCATATCACTTTCAAATAAGCTTGTGTGAATTCAAACACTTTTCTTCTTTGATATGTAATGCAATGCTCCTTAATTATTTATTGGAATTTTATGTTCATGCTTCTTGAAAAGCCATTTAATTTTTCGCACATTTCTTATAAGCTCGGTTCGAATTGCATTTGTATTTGAATGCTAGCTTTCAAGCTTACTATAAGTCTCCTCTAATTTGATTATAAATCCAACTAGATTTTATTTTGGATCAATTAAAGTGACACATTGTAAGAATTATATTCGTGGTAATTAACTATGTATCAAATTCTTTGTGTATCTCACTTAAACTTTCTCAACACTTTTCAACTAGCTCAGAAGTAAGCTATCAAGCTTCATATAAGTTCTTCGTATTTAATTGTGTTCAATTGAAATTATTTTTAATTCGCTTGGAATAAGTTATAATAACTTTAGTGTTTATTGTGTGAGCCATTTAATTCGTGCTTCCAGGTGGATTATCAATCCTTTTTAATTATTTCAATGCTTGAATGTTTATTGAAAGGTCTCGTAGGCATTTGGTGAATTTCTAAAATCATTTTAAGCTTGGCTTAAGATTTATAAGTCATTCAATTTAATTAGTGAGATGAATAATTATATTCAGGCGATCACTAAAGGTTATATTTGTGCTCATTGGTAAGTTGTATGGTTATGTTTATAAGCAAACTATCAAACTCTGTATAAATACTTATTCTGAGTCTAAATGATATTTAATTCTTTTAGCACAAAATGTAATATACCCGAGTGGTCATAAGATTTTATTCATATTTTCTTTTGCTAAAAAGCAAACTTTTAAATTCATCACCAATCATTTGTTATTTTACACATTATTCAATTGAAATCTTTTGGTTTCACTTAACATTAAATGGGGTTGTTCAAATGTCTATTTGATTTTATTCCTTTAGGTCCTCTTTTCAAATTTAATATGTGCACTTGTATTTATTTTATGCATTTATAAGTTCACATTTTAGCTTTTTATAACCAAAGCTTTGATTTATGTCTTTTATTTAATTCTATTTAAGCTCATTGATTATTTCTTTTTCCTTCTCTTTTTTTATTTTCTAACTCCAAAAAATTTGACAAAATTTAGGCAGTATTTCGGCATAAAAATGTTATATTTAACAATTTTGCGTATTCCACAGATCACAACCATCTCTTCAACTACGCTTATCGAGATAAGATTCAAACTGAAAAGAAGCACAAACATATATACAATGATTTTCATACACATCCAAACTTATTTTGTTGCACATTTATAATGATCAGCAAGGAAATAAAAGGATTAATTGCTGTTTTGACAACCAAACAAGAAGTAAGGAGGATTGTTAAGTTTCGGTTTGTGCGCTCGGTACCGCGAGAAATCAGGAGGGAAGGGATGATAGCGGCTTGAGGGAAAGGCGAGGGCTGCGGGAGATAGGGATGAGGATAGAAATCAATTAGTCATTATCTCCTTATATAACTTAGGAAAAATAAAATAAAATAAAGCTCTCCAAGTTGCAGCACTTTTAGGATTATTTTAAAGACAGTATTAACTTTAATTTTATTTAGGCATCAAAAATTTTAACATGAAAATAGTCTCGTCACTGGACGAAACATTTACGTCCGTCCGTTTGACGGACGACTGGTACCTTTTTTTTTTTTTTGTAACGGCGTGGAGAGTTAGAGAGAGAAACGAAGTGGAGAGAGAGAAACGGCGGGAGAGAGAGAGATAGAGAGAGATCTTTTTTTAATTTTTTAAATAATATAATTATATATATAAAAAATATTTTTATAAAATATTTAATAACTAAATATTTATATATTTAATTATTAATTTATTTATTTATATATATAATAAATATATAATTTAAAAAATATTTTAATTATATTTTAATATTTTATTAATTAATATAATTATGTATAATATATTTTTTATTAATTTTTGTTAATATATAATATAAAATTTTTTAAAATATATAAATAAATAAAAAAAAAGAATAAATTTTATAAATATTTTATAAACTATAAATAAAGTAATTATATATATATATATATATATATATATATACATATATATTTTTTATAAATTTATTTAGTTATTTATATGTTTAAATTATATAAATATTTTAAGTTATATAAATAATTTAAAAATAATTTTTATAGAATATTTTAATTATATAAACATAAATATATATATATATATATATATATATATATATATATATACATATATATATATACATATATATAATATTTAATATAAGTCTTTAATAATAATAATAACAAAAAATATAAAAAAATAAAAAAATATAAATAACAAATAAATAATTTTAATAAATAAATAAAGAAATGAATAAATATATAATAAATAAATAAATAAATATATATATATATATATATATATATATATATATATATATAAAAATAAATAACTAAATATTTTATAAATATTTAAATAACTAAATATTTATATAATTTTATTATTTATTTATTTATTTAACTAATTATATAAATATTTAGTTATTTAAAAAATTGTATATATATATTTAGTTATTATATAAAAAAAAATTATTTATTATATAAATATTTAGTTATATTTAAAAAAATTATTTATTTATTTTTTATATTTTATATTTTTTTATATTTTTTTGTTATTATTATTAAAGAAGATATAAATATATATATATACATATATATATATATATATATATATATATATATAACATATATATATATGTATATATATATTATATTTTATTTATATTTTATATATAATTAAAAATATTCTAAAAATTATTTTAAATTATTTATATAACTTAAAAATATTTATATAATAAAATATAAAATAACTAAATAAATTTATAAATATATATATATATATATATATATATATATATATATAATTACTTTATTTATATAGTTTATAAAATATTTATAAAATTTATTCTTTTTATTTATTTATTTTATATATTTTAAAAAAATTTTATATATATAACAAACAAAATAAAAATATATATTATACATAATTATATTAATTAATAAAAAAAATATTAAATAAATTTATAAATTTATATATAATTAAAAATATTTTAAATTATATTTAATTATATATATAAATAAATAAATTAATAATTAAATATATAAATATTTAGTTATTAAATATTTTAAAAAAATATTTTAAATTATATACTTTAAATAATTATATTATTTAAAAAATTAAAAAAAATCTCCTATCTCTCTGTCTCTTTCTCTCTCTCTCTCTCTCTTTCTCTCTCTCCCCCCCCCCGCCGTTTCTCTCTCTCTCCCCACCCCGTTTCTCTCTCTCTCTCTTACCCGCACAAGCTGATTAGTCAAAGTCAATGATGACTGGCGCCGACGGTCATCTTTCCGTCCGTTGACGACGACACATATTCATAAATAAAATTTTTACGCCTAAATATAATTAAAGTTAATATTATTTTAAAAATAATCCTAACTAATCAAAATGTCATTAACAAAATATTTATACGTACTTAAACATTACACTGGGGAAGAGAAAAAAAATTATATTTAATCATTTCAAGATACCAAAACTTGCTTAAAACAAAGCCACAAAACTCCACCAAACCCTCTTTCTCTGCTCATCTCCAGCAGGTCCAGCATGCTTTTAATTTTATAATTATAAATTAATTAAGCATATTTAATTATATTTGTTAACCTAATTTAATTATAAGTCTTCAAGTTGAGAATAATAAAATCAGTTCATGGTATTATCGCGTAAGCTGTCGCAGAGATTGTTCATGTCGGTTTGGGGCTGAAGAACGTGCATCAGTAGCACCTTTTAAATGCGGTTTAAATCGTTGTTATTCTGTTTAATTGCTGTAAAAAATTATTTTAATTCTTTTAAAATTGCAGCGTCTTTTTAAATGTCTGCTGAATAGAAATTATTACATACGAAATTTAGATGTAGCTCTCAATCTGAACTTTAATAATATTACATGTGATCATAATATATATAAGTACAGATATATACATAATTTAGATTATATAATATATTATGACATCATGTAATACTTATTAATCGGGATATAGTATATTGATGCATTATAATAATTTCTCTTGCTAGAAAATTATTGCATACTTAATTATACTATTACAAATTTACATGCATACCATACAAATTTTATGTATTTAGATAACTAATATAAACTTAAAAAAGTTCATATTTATATTTATAATATTTTTCTATGTACTAAAAGATGTATTTTATTTTAAAAAATAAATGATAGTAATATTTTAAATAGATATTAAAATTTTAAATATATATATATATATATATATATATTACATAATATATATACATAATTTAGATTATATACACATATTATGTAGACATCATGTGATATAATATAATTAGAATGAAGATGTAGAGTTATATTCAGCTTCTGCACATAATAATTTCCCTTGCTAGAAAAATATTGCATACTTAATTATACTATTAAAAATTTACATGCATACCATACAAATTTTATGTATTTAGATAACTAATACAAACTTAAAAAGTTCAAATTTATATTTATAATATTTTTCTATGCACTAAAAGATATATTTTATTTTTAAAATATAAATGATAGTAATATTTTAAATAGATATTAAAATTTTAAATATTATATATATATATATATAATTATTATTACATTAGGATATCTGACAAAAAATGCATCAAAAGGACTTTAATATCCTACCACTTGTCTAAAAAAAATCAAATTTGTTTGCATTTAAAAATTAAGATGAGATAAATCACTTAATTTCTTAAACACATGGCAGGATTTAAGAGCCACTCGACTCAAAAAAAACAAAAATTCAATTGAAAAATTTGTTGTAGTTTATTTCTATGTAATTATCTACTTTTATAAGCAGTTCAGGCCATCAAAATAGTTAATTATTCATGCTCAGATGCTCTATCATGTTCAACTCAATAAATCAATTTTAAATAAAATTATTTTATAAGTCTATCTTTTTAATGAGCCGATAAGGAATATGATATTTTTTTATTATGCTGAACTGAGTAGTATCTTTATAATATTCATTCATATATACGCACGTAGAATATCATTGATATATATGTAGCATAATATGTATAAGCTATATTTTAAAATTAAGTTAAAATTTTTTCATTATAATATTTTATTTTACATTTTAATATTAATAAATTTATTCACTTTTTGTAAAATTTTATATTTACGTACATGCAAGATTAAAAGTAGAGAAGGTTCTCATTCTCTACTTTTTCTCACCTGCTTGTTCTACATAACTTGCACTTCGAATCCATCTGCCAGATAATATTCGGAAGTGTTGTCCTATTAATCATTATTATTATTATTGTGTGCTGTAGAATTTTATTCTAGATGCTAGATCTTCGTTTTCAAAAAATTATCCAACACACAAGCAGGGATATGAACACAGGGGTTATGGAAAACCCAAGGGAAAACCACTGGCCTTGCCCACAGAACTTTCACTATGTGTTCAAAAGAGCGTCCTGCTTCGTTAGTTCTGAGAAGAAGGTGTTTACGGTGGAAACAATATTCGAACTAACTCCAACCCAAGGGAGAAGTTTTATCGGCAGAATCGATCTTCCTGAGCAACCTCTGATCTTCGAGAGGAGCTGATCTTTTCTAGTCCCCTGAGGCGCATCTCCGATCTTCGTGCACTACCTGGTGGCACCGGTGATGATAGATCGTCTGGCCAAGGTCGACCGTGGTTCTCGCTCCCTGCAAATCGATTCGTCCCTTTAAGGTAAGAATGAAGCTCTATTTATAGATTTTGGGAGTGGCAGTTTGTAAATTGCGGAAAACTCCAACCACTCCCATCTGACGCCTGTGAGCATCCCCGATCGACGGTGTATTTTGATGATCCGTGCCTTAATGATGTCGAATTGGGTGATCTTGATTCGCTGGATTCGCCTTGACGAGCCGCCGACCACTAAATATGTCCGCTTTTGTGACCATTTGGCGATCGTGATCCATTTTCATGCTCGATAGCTTGATCCGAGTCGATTCGAACATCGCACTATGTTTGATGTTGTTATGTTCGCCTCATCGAGACGGGCTTGATCAAGTTTGCAAATCGGTGATTATCAAGCATTTCAAAATGCCTCAGATTCGATCGACATTAATTTTCGAGGATGTATCGGTTCCCTCTATTTTTGGGTGACATTATCTCGCCATCCAAAAAATATATGCCAAATACTTGAAAATAGCAAATGAAAATTGAGAGTCCATCAAGCTAACAATCTTCATAACAAAGACAATATTATAACTTGAAGTCACGATCAAATGCGATAAGTATGCGAGTGATATTTTGAGGTTAGGACTGTTCGACACTAAGTTTTCGCGCTTCGGGACCCGGGCTCAAGGAGGGCTGCAGGCAGGCTATGGCTACAAGAAGGCCATGCGCTGGCGAAGGCGCACGCAGCCTGCTGGAGGGTCTCCGCGGGTCGCGCGGGTCATGGGTCGGTCGCGGCCGCCGTGCTGGTCGCGGGCGCACGCTGCCATGGCCATCGCTGGTCACGTATGGGTTCACCGGGCCATCGGCGCATGCTGGCCACGGGCAAGCCGCACACGCGCGCGGGGTCATACACACGCTCGCTTGATCGCGGCTGGCCGGCCGGCTGCCGCTGTGGCCACCGGACTGGGCTTGCCGGGCGGCCGGGGATGCGCTACGCTGGCCGACGCTGGCCGTCTGACGCTGGCGCTGGTACAAGGCGCTACGCTGCTGGGTCGCTACATGGGGCCCATGGCGTCTGACCAGGGCTGGCCCATGAGTTTTGAATGCTTTTTTTGTTAGGTTTTTACTTTCCCCGGTCTATAAAACCCCTAGGTAAGAGGGAAAGCCCTCCTCTCATCTTCTCTCCTCTTAGAGTGCCTCCTCCTCATGGGAGTTTGGGCACTCTTGATCAACCTCCACCCTCATCTCCACCAAGCCAGAGTGCATAGCCTCCCTGGTGGGAGTTTGGGCACTCTTGGATCAACCTCACCTCCTCATCTCCACCAAGCCGAGTGCATGCCTCCCTGGTGGGAGTTTGGGCACCTCCTTGGAATAATTTTCCTCTGCAGGAGTTGTTTGTAGATGGGAATCTTTGAAAGGGACACGTCCACCCTTGTAACTGGAGACCAGGGAAGCTTCTAAAATGGGAGGACCGGGTCTGGGAGTCGCCGAGACATTGATCGCTTGAAAAATATTATTTTTCAATGATTTGGTTCAAGTGTCCGATAGAGCCCAATCTCCGGGTATTTCACCACTTAGATGAGTTTGGGCGCTTCCATCCCGAGATGATCGCCATTTTGTCATAGCATTTCCCGCTGAAAGGCAATGACGATCGTGATGGGACTTATAGTCTTTTCGTGTGACCTTGACTATTGATTACTCACGGATGTGCAAGTTTATTTACATGCACATGGTCGTGACACCGCAGAGTCTACTTGACCTTCTTAAGGATCCTCCCAAGAGTTGGGCAAGCATTCTTTTGTGAAGAATGACAGTCTTCTCGAAATGGAGAAAGCAGAGATTTACCCATTCCCCTACAAGTTGGTGATGAAGATAACGCTGAAATTATAATGAAGATCTTCGATTTGAGATTCGATATAACAGATTTGAAAGTGGAGGAATCTTTGTTCATTCATTCATCCCAGCCATGCTGAGAAAGCCCAACAAAGAGGTTTCACCATCTCCCAAGCTGCCCCCGCTTCTTCCCAGAAGGACCCGCCTCCAGAGAAGAGGAAAAGGAGCTAAGAGGTGATGGTGATATCGAGCACCAAAAAAGAGTCGCCTTCGAGTAGTCGCCCCCAAGGATCTCTTCATTCCCGAGGACGAATCATTCCTCAGAGTCGCCAAGATGTCAAGAACTGTAACAATCCTTCTTTCATCGCCTTTATTTCCATTGTGCTTAACGTAATTTTTCTTATGATATCGAAGAAGCAAGAACTTGACTTCAAAATGAACAGAATGACCGGAATTCGTGAGTTCGTGAAGGTCAAGTTTCTAAATATAAGAATGCATGTGGAGAAAGTAAAAGAGATGTCCGCGTTGGAGAATCAACTTGATGAGTGCAGACCGAAGTTACACTGCCACTTCTCTCTTCTTTCGCCGTGAAGTCGATTGACCTGGATGAATTAAGGAGGCTGAACAGATTGCCCAAAGGATCTCAAGATCTCTCGAGAAGGTTTCGTGTCTGAGGCAAAGAACCGAGAGTTACGCCGCTTTCGTGAGAAAGAGGTCGCCTTTATCTCTCGTGAGGAGCCGGATCACAGTCGCGGAGGACTTCAAGAACTCGACAGCCTTCAAGAGTATCATACAGATCACGCTGTGAGGCCGTGAGACCACGCATGATGTGAGGTGAAGGCTTTGAGCGCAAGCAGTTGATGAAGGCTTCATCCCAGGTTTCAAGGGGACACGCCATGATCGCAAGCTGTGAGTCGGTGTTGAGGTCCTTTCTCCTAGCTTCCACCCTTCTACGATGACGAGGATGACTCGAGATAGTTCTTCATCATCTACCGATGAGACCATCCATCGTAGCTGTAGTTGTAGCTTTATGTTGCAACCGCTCAGTTGTATTTATTTCGGTTGATTACTTGTATGTTCGAGAAATATAACAATCCACAAAAAATTGTTTGAATATTTCCTGAGTCAAAGTGTACTCGATGATAAAGATTCGTAGATCTTCTAAGATCAAAGATTTGATGACAAACTTGAGAATATATTTATGAGGTTCTGTAACCTCGATCTATCCCTGTTGAGATATGATGTTAACCGATGGAGAAAGTCGCATTAGGATTGCCAACTTATCCAAGGTTGTTTATCGAGCTCTATGTTAACCTCGAATATATTTGAGGTTCTCTAACCTCTCGATCTATCCTGGTATCTGAGCCGCTTACTGATGTTAACCGTTATGGAGAAAGTTGTAAAGTGCCTATGAGGATTGCCAACTTATCCAAGGTTGTTTATCGTGCTACTCGACGATGTTAACCTCAGATAGAAGATCGATCAATTCTGGGATCGATCTACTCGAATGAGATACAACAATAATGTATCTCTGAGTCGTGTTTTAAAATGCAAGCATAAGCAAGAAAAGTCACAATAAGTAAGAACTTTAACATGATAGATACACCTTGATGCCAAGGTTGGATAATATGACAAACAGTATCGATAAATGTTTAATTCGATAACAACAATTGTAATACAAACATACACGATGATAATGTTTTCGCGATTCACTAAAAAAGTCGATACATCACAGTTCCTCGAGGTTTGTAGCATTCCGTGTAATGGGAGAGTCTTCCCATACTATCCTTAAGCTTGAACGCGTGCTTGATTTTAGACACCACCACATACCTGCCTTCCCAAACCGGTGAGAGTTTGTTCTCCTTTTCCCGCCGAAGTCGAGACTTCGAGGACGAGGTCCCCAAGATATTGGTCGTTTTACCCTTCTGCTGAAACCTCGAGCAATCCTTTGTCGAAGAAGCCATTCTGAGTGTCGACATGTCTGTCTCAGAGATCCATGGAATCGCTTATCGCCGTTGCGTCAGATCAAAGTTATGGGTTCTAGGCTCTGGGACCTGTCGACCGAATAATCCTCGCCCAAACACGACATGCGCTCCAAGAGGTCCTCGATGTAAGGCGGTAAGCCCAAAGAACATTGATAGTTCTTGCCCATTGCTCCTGGTTCGCCGTGTCTTTAGCCCTTTAAGATTGTCCTATTGGTGACTTTGGCCCCGCCCATTTGCCTGGATGGGATACAACGCGTGGATTAACCGATATGTACCCCCGCGTAAAGATGTGAATGTCTTTCCCGTGAACCGCCCCATTATCTGATGATTTTGCGGAATGTCAAACGACAAATAATATTTTTCCAAACAAATTGTTTGGCATTTGTTTCGTGATTTGGCTCAGCCTTCCACCCACTTCGAAGTAATCAACGCCAAGATTATGAATTTTCGCTGGGCAATGGGAAAGGGTCCCATTATATCGATCCCCATCGAGCAAAGGGCCACGCTCGATGTGAGTTCTACGATGGTGTATGAGTGAGATTGGAATGTAATTGACACTTGTTACACTTCTTACAAACTCCAATGCATCTTCTTCATTGTAGGCCAAGAAAACCTTGCCTCATGATTTTGAGGGAGGGCTTTTCCTCCCAAATGTTCACCACAAATTCTCGAATGAACCTCTCGCATTGCATAAGCCTCAAGGTGGTAGACACTTTGCAAGAAGGACCGCCAGAGTTCGTCACCATTATGGTGAAGTTCAATGCTCTACGCCTGAGACGGATAGACGGGTCTGGCAAGGCCCCGCTTTGAAGAAAGGACATGATCGTCAATCCATGAAGATTCTTTTGGTCCTCCAGATTGTACCCAAGGCCTCAATACCGGAAAGTGGATGTCCTCTATGTATTTTCTCTGAAAAGATCTCCGTCGCATTGTGGCTAACTTGAGAGGGCATCCGCGCCGCTTCTCTTAGAGTTATCCGATGGGTCTCGATTCTGCAAGAAGTGACTTTGCCAAAAGACTGCATCAAGCGCGATGACCTGCATCAAGTCTCCTTCAACCCGTGAAACCACAAGTCGTGAATGCGTAGATGGCTAAGTTCGACCTCACAAATAATGGCGAAGCCTTAGTCCCGCTACGAGGGCCTCGCATCCGACATTATTGGTGGCCGGAACTTTAGTCCTGCACTCTAAAGTTATTTTACTGGGAGATAAGCAAAATTCTCGCCCGCACCGGAAGTACCAAGCTCCATCAACATATAATGTCCATTGATTTGTCATGGAGTGATGAATGATCTGCTCGTGGTGATGGGATGGTACATTCTACAACGGTCAAGACTGACTTTATATCGACGCGGAAGAAAATGGATGTCAAACTCTCCAAGCTCGACCGACCACTTCATCAACCTTCCAGATACATCGCTTTTGCGTAATAGTTCTTAATGGAAGATGAGTGTGACGCTGATGGTAGTACGGTCGCAATTTTCGCGTAATGCACTATAACGCCGCCTTATCCGCTAGTGGATAGCGCCTTCATCGAAAGGATTTCCGACATAGTAAATGGGTCGCTAATGAATTCTCCTCGCAGACGACGGAGCTTACGGCATGAGAAGAAACAAGAAGATAGATGCCTTCTCTCTCCTTGATAGGCTTTGATAATGAGGGGAAGCTAACAAGTTGCTCAAAAGTACCGACATTCGTCATCCGAATCCATTTCCTCGCACCTTAAGATTTTGAAGAATGATACTTATCTCCGAGCGCCAAGAATCGTGATAAAGCCGCAATCCTTCCAAACGCTGGACTTCCTTGATCGCTCTTGAGGTGACATGTCCTGAGTGCTTTTATCTTCTGGTTGGCCTCTATCCCGCCGAGTGACCATGAAGCCTAGAATTTCCCAGGAAACTCCAAAATGCACTTGCTTTGAGCCGATCTTGTAGTGTCAAGAATGTCAAAGCATCGCCGCAGATCGTAAATATGCCGTGATATTTCCAAGCTCACCAAAGATATCATCAACATACACCTCCATATTGTGCCCTATAAGATCCTTGAAGATCTTATTCATAAGGCGTGATATGTTGCTCCAAAGATTTTTTAGTCCAATGGCATGACCGATAAGCAAAGATCCCTTATCGCTTGGAAGGATGTTGCTTCCTCATCTGCTTTGTTCATCCCGATTTGATTGTAGTATAGGCATCCATGAAGCTCAACATCCGATGTCGATGTCGCATCAACTAGTTGGTCGATACGAGGAAGGGGAAGCTATCTTTGGGCATGCACGACATTAAGGTCAGTCGATGCACATTCTCCAGAACTATTGGCCTTCGACTAACACCACGTTAGCCAACCGTGGGGTAGAGACTTCGAATGAACTTGACTTCCAAGTTTGATTTCTTGTTCTATGACCGCAATCGCTCGTGGAAGGTTCTTTTCTTCAGACACCGCTTGTAGGTTGAGTCAACTTTGAGGGAGTGCGTAATGACTTCCCATCAATGCCCGTAATGTCGATGCGCCCGCAAAGATATCTTGATTTTACGTAAAATCTACGATCGATTTCAGACAAAGAACGATCCCACCTTCACCTTCGCGATGGATCAACTTCGAGATAAGACAAATTACATCTTCAACCGGAGAAGCCCTTTCGAGGCATCCTCATCTCGTAGTCAAGTTCTCGATGTTGAGGGTTACCGACGTAAATGGTCGTTGCTTGATATAGACGCCAGGTTATCTCGCTGATTCCCACTTACCACCGATGCCACCGGTGTCGGAATTTCATCTGGTGAGGTGATGATGTGATCGCCAATATGACCGGAGAGGTCTCCCAAATATTGCATTGTATCGGACTCACTTGACTACAATAAATAAATCAAGTGGGTTACGTCGGGAAATTCTCCAAGAGTTACGGAAGACTCATTGTCCCTTCCACTAATACGGCCGACATCAAATCCATACCGGCCGGGTTGAAGCTTCTCTCTTTCTATACCCATGCTAAAGTGGAGTAAAAAAGAACATCAACCAACTCCCATTTATCAATATCCTTTAACATTGAAGCATCACCGAGACCGATGACAAGGGGATCTTGATGTGGGATGCAAGCCCTCTAGATCTAAATCATCAAAGGTGATAGAATGGTCAACCCGAGACTTCTTGCTCGCTCAAGGGCGGCAATGAATATTTGGCATAACACCTCCCTCCCGCAATTGTTTCTATCTCACCGCCATGTTCCTCGAGTTGGTTGCCCCAAAGATTTCTTTGACGAGGGTTGGTTTTGTATAAAACGGCCTAGATACTCGACGATTAGTCTTTCAATCTCCTCCTTCGCTTGGTGGCACTCTTCGGGTGTGCCCTCTACCGCGTGAAAGTGGCGTAATTCTCTTGATTTCCACCGCTTTAAAGGTCGTCGCCACTTGACGCTATCCTCTTCCTCAATATAGGATGTTCGCATGACGGTTGAGAGTCAGATATTTCCTCTCGATTGAGTCATCCGAGGTCGCCGAGGAGGTTTTGGGGAGGTTGTCGCTTCTCTTCTTTCTCTCGAGATGTTTGAACATCACCTTTGGGAACCTTCTTCCGCTTGTCGCTTGGTGGTTCAAACTGCTGTCGATGAGCACCGATGCCGGCCGAGATTTGTGCCTCTATTCGTGGACCAGTCAAGATGGGAATGGACCTCCGCATTAATGATGAATAAGTATATCCCGCCGAGTCCTCCGAGAAGCACGCCTCAAAAGTTCCGGATCTACTCCTCAGAGACCACGGGCTCGAAGAGAGAACCTCTCTGAGTGATTCTTCGGACTCTCCAAATCGCTCGGCCAATGGATTCCGGAGATGTGATTTGAATACCCCGACGTCATTTGTTCGTCAAAGTGATCGATATGCTCGCATTGGACGGCCATCGTAGTGGGTCCATGCCGGGGAAGCTTGAATCTCGCCTAATCGGGCATTGTGAGATGATCTCCGAAGGGACGAAGTTTGGAAGAGGCGGAGAATGGATCATTCGATTGTTTCGGGAACTCTTCCCGCACGCCGTTCATCGCGTATAAGATGACGTGGAGTTTCACCAATACGAGTCAGCCATTCGTGGGGTGGTGAGTAGAACCGGCAGATCCGTAAGTTCAAGATCCGGATGTGGTGCCAAGGGGTTCTCTACTTGTTGATCCCCATTCCTGCAATCATTCTCGTGAAGAAAATCAGTATGCCGAGTGAACCCGTGGCTCTTCCAGCGTTGGAACGCTTTTGCCTGGCCCTCCGCAGAGTCAAGAATTTCGCTCGGGAATCCTCCATCCTTGAACGCGATCTTCCAAAGAGGGGCCCCACTGACCTCACTGCTACCAATCATTGGAGATATAGAATTGGGAACCGTTGTTTCCCAGACGGCCAAACCTCATGTGCTGAGAATTTTATTCTAGATGCAGATCTTCGTCGAGCTCAAAAATTATCCAACACACAAGTGGGATATGAACACGGGTTATATTGGAAAACCCGCTAAGGAAAACCACGGCCTTGCCTCCAGAGAACTTTCACTATGTGTTCAAAAGATACGTGTCCGCTTCTCGTGGAGAAGGTGTTTATGGAAACAATATTCGAGCATCTGGCCAACTCCAACCCAAGGGAGAAGTTTCCCAAAAAGCGGCAGGAACGGATCTTCTGGGAGCAACCTCTTGATCTTCAGGAGAAAGGAGCGGAACTGGTCTTCTCTAGTCCCCTGAGGCGATCTCGATCTTCGCACCACCTGGTGGTGACCTACTGATGGGATGTCGCCAAGGTCGACCGGTGGTTCTCGAGCTCCAAATCGATTCGTCCCTTTAAGGTGAATGAAGCTCTATTTATAGATTTTGGGAGTGGCGTTTGTAAATTGCGGAAAACTCCAACCACTCCCATCTGGACGCCCAGCGATTCTCGATCGACGGTATTTTGATGATCCTTTAATGATGTCGGAATTGGGTGATCTTGGATTCGTTGGATTCGCCTTGACGAGCCGCCGACCGACTATAAATATGTCCGCTGACCATTTGGATCGTGATCCATTTTATGCTCGATAGCCGATCCGGTCGATTCGAGCTATCGTTGATGTTGCTATGTTCCTCATCGGACGCTTGATCAGTGTCAAATCGGTGCTTAGATCAAGCATTTCAAAATGCCAGATTCGCGTTGATCGATTAATTTTCCGGACGATCAAAATTATTATTATTATTATTCTATAGATTTTCTTAAGACACATATATATATAGAAATACAGTAAGCATATTCATAAATTTATTCACTTATATCAAAATATTGGTAAAATTTTGACAAGTTTACATTTCTCAAAGCATTTATAAATTTCAAAGAAAAAATTTCTTGAATCAAAGAACATATATAAGTTCAAATGAATTGGATCGATTTGACTGAATTAAATATTAAATGTTTTACAAAATTCAGTTTATTTATCAAATAAGTTAAAAATTTTGACTTGAAGTTGAATACCCGCCTTCAAATTGATTGATTTAAATACGATCAGGCTAATGATTTGAAGTTATACTTTAAATCAATATCAAGTTAAATATAAGTTTGGATAAATTGAGAATTTACTTAGTCAAGTTTGTCAGAGTGACTCATTTAATTTTTGGAAGATTTAGGTATTTGTCACATAATTCTTATACATTTATATATCTAACACTTAAAATTAGATATTTACTAATCTTGCACTTTGCTATACTTGAAAATGTGCATTTTAACCTTTTAAAAAAAGTGATAATGATATTTTTGATGTGATATTGAAAATTAAGGTATCATATACATAAAAATGAAAGTTTAGGTATTAGATATGTAAACTCATAATATTTGTATTAAAATTGTAGAGTTAACTTAAATCTAATCTAAAAAATTAAACAAATATACTGCTGGACATGTATCCCACCGAAAGTCAATTAAGTCAATTTAAACTTGAATTTTTAGGGTCAAGTCTATTTTAGATCAATCATTAACACCCTTATAAAAATATCTAAATTTTATTTTTAATAAAAAATATAATACAATTGTACCGGAAAACAAGTTATAGAGTAAAAAATTTATGCTTAAATTTTATTGACAATTCAAACAAATAATATGAATTAAAGATAAATGAATCATTTTAACGTGGAAAACCTCAAAAGAGGGGAAAACCACTGGCTAAAAAAGATTTCACCATGTATTCAACAAATCTTATGACTGATTAGATATTTGAGAAATACAGTGTAAATAAATCGTTTCGGACTCTTCCTCTTCTTCCTTGCCTTCTTCCTTGCTTTAGCTTCCTTCTTCTTCACTTGCTTGGACTCTTCTTCTTCTTCCTTGCTCGGGTTCTTGTTCTTCTTCACTTGCTTCAGCTTCCTTCTTCTTCACTTGCTTCACTTCACTTAGCTTAGCTTAGCTTAGGCCCCTCCATGTGAGGAGTGAGGCCTATTTATAGATGAGGGAGATTCTAGTAAATTCATGTAGCCCATACCACTCCCTCGATCGGACGGCTCGGATGACTCCTTCGATCATTTGATGTAGCCTTCTTGCTTTAGCTTCCTTCTTCTTCACTGGACTCTTCTTCTTCTTCTTCCTCGCTTGTTCTTCTTCACTTGCTTCACTTCCTTAGCTTTTAGGCCCCTCCATGCGGAGGAGAGTGAGGAATTTTATGGAGATTCTAAGAAATTCAAGCATACCAACAATGTATTTTGAAGAGACAAATAAAATACGACTAAAATCATATGAATTTGAGCCCAAATAGGCATGAGCTTAATAGAAAACTTATAGAGGCTAATTCAAGCATCAAATATTTAATTAATATCATGTGCTTTTAATCAAAATGAGCTACTTTATTAGATGAATTTGAAGAGTCTAAGATTTTTTAATTCAAAATTCATTGAGGCACTAAAATGTCCAAAAATATATGAAACAATAAAGCAATATCCATTCTAAGTATTAGATAAAGTGTCATACATTATGGCAAAAAATAATTGGAGCACTCCTTCCTCTAATTTTTAAATAAGCATATTTTTTACATTAAATAAAGTATTTTCAATAATAATTTTAAAGTTTTATTCAAAATTTTCATATATATATATATATATATATATATATATATATATATATATATATATATATATATATATATATATATATATATATATATATATATATATTGAATCGAAGAAATTTAATATAAGAAAAATTTTAGGTCTTTGATATAATCACATATTAAATAAAATTATAATTGAATTTTAAATAAATATATTATCTAGCTTTAATCAAGCTTTCTTGATAAATTTATTTGGAGTTTTAAGAAAAATTACTAATTAAGTATTTATAAAATTAATCATATTTATTAGATTAATTACTTAGAAAACAATCATAAATAAATTCTCATTGCTTCAGGTAGCAAAATATGAGTCCATATGCAGTCCTTCCAGCTGATCTGTATCCTGCCTGCTTTTCACAGATAGCCCGGCCCATATTATGAAGCGCAGTGTCGCTGTTCTGGAATTTGATCCGCTCTTATCATGATCCCAAATTTTCTCAACTCCCTTTCCGAAGACGTCAATTTAGACCCAAAATATCACCGTATCATTTTTTGAAGACACATCAGATTCCATTGCTGGGTACGAAGTTCGGTGCAAGAACAATAAAATTACCGCACGATCAACGATACTTTAGACTACCGTTTGCAGGTGAGACCAGCCACCAAACGCGGAAATTCCACTGGGTATCCATACACCTCCAGGTAACTTACCGCGAAACCCTTCTGCATTTTGACTATCCTTCTCCACCTCCTTCCTCTCACCCGACGGAGAAATCGCGAGATGGGGAGAAAACCTCGTCCTTCCTCTATCCCATACTAAGCCCTAAAGCCTAATCGATACGATCCGATGGCTTTACGCCGCCTCCTTCTATATGCTAACAGCAACAGTAGCTCCAACGAAAGCTTCAACTTCGACGGTAACATCACGCTCGATTGCATCTTCAATTGCATCGGCGTTTGCATATCCGGCATCTGCATCCCTACTCCACCTATATCGCCGGTTTTTTTACCACACGAAGACAACTCCAGCGACTCTACCATACCGATTGACCTTCACCACCGCGATCGACTCACGCCGTCCCTTATAATTGCTGTCGTGTCTGCGGTCGCCGGCTCCTTTGCCCTCCTTCTCACTCTTTACGCCTACCTACGCTTCCGCCGCCGCCGCGCGCGCCGAAACAACCGTCAACGGGGATCGGAAGCTGCACCCGACGTTGTCAACGACAACGACGACGAAATCGGCGATGATCTCCCTCCCGGCAGCGAGATCGAGCACCACATCTGGTATATCCGAACGCAGGGCCTTGACGATAGCACGATCGCGTCGATCACTTCTTGGATTTATAAATCCAGCGACGCCATCATCGATAGTAAGGATTGCTCCGTTTGCCTTGGCGAGTTCAATGATGGAGAGCTGGTCCGCCTGCTCCCCAAGTGTAGCCACGCCTTTCACCTCCCCTGCATCGATAGGTGGCTTAGATCTCATGTTAACTGCCCTCTCTGCCGCGCTCCGATAGTTTTTCCGGTGACTGCTAATGTGCTAGCACCTTCTCCTGCTTCTCCTGCAACTGCGGCCGCCTCAGATCCAATAGAGGCAGTAACTGGTTCCCCTGCTCCATTGGAATCCTCGCAAATTGAGGCTTTACCAGGGGAAAACGTTAGCGAGGATTTCGAGGTCGGAATAGTGATCCACCCAAGTGAAGGGTCATCTTCTCGGTCTTCGACTTCACAGTTGCCACCTAATTCGTCAGAGGAAGATGACTACTTGCAGCCAATCCGGCGATCGATTTCGATGGATACCTTCTCTCTGGATGTGCTTATTAGGCATGGAGGGGCAGAAGAGGAGGGACTAGCATCTTCAAATAGAAAGAAACCAAGGGGCTTTTTGAAAGGGGACCTCTGTCGGAAACTACCAACGAAAATGGATGGATCTCTTTCCAGCCAAAGTTCAAGGTGGTTCTTTCCCAGGTATGGGCGTCCCCGAAACTCTGTTCTGCCATTGTAAATTTCGGCGGAGCTTCTTTTTCCGCTTTTAAAAAAAAAAGATTTCTTCTTTCCCCTCTCTTTTGTTAACTTCGGCGGGCGAGTTCATTGTAAAACCTTGGATTAGGAGGATGCTCTCGGCAAGTCGAGTGATGTCCCTTTACCGCTTTTAAATATCATACCACATGAAAGCATGACAGGATTAAAAAGGAATCCTATCTTGCTATGGAGTAATTAAGATGTTACAAAAGTTTTGTTTGCAGATCAAACTAATGGCATTGATGTTTTATAAATTCTAACTATTTCTCAATGCATTTACCATATTTCTGAAACTCAAGTATTGCCAACTTCATCCATCTCTGTTTGACTTATATTTGGCTTTCATAATCATTGGTCACAACCTAAGTTTTGCTTGATAAACTGTTAATGTTCCCAATCTTCGTAGCAAGTCTCTTATTAATTTTTTCAGCTTATGGGCTACTGACTTTGTTCCAATGCAATGGTTTGTGCCTTTTACTCAAATACACACTTTTTGAGGAAGATTTAATCTAAATCCTGCTTAATAAAGGTAAATGAGTTGAGTGAGCGAGTTCAATTCAAATTCATGATTTGACTCAATAGGCTTTCAGTCCTTTTTGAATTTGGCTCATGTTCGATTCAGTAGGGTTGATGGGTTTTTGTTTGATTTGTTAGGCGTCTCCATAGGTTGAAGCAGCTGAATTAAATCTCAACCGAATCATTAAGGAAGAAAAATGAAATTTTTTTAGAGGAATTCTCCGCTAATGATTCGGTGTTTTAAATAGAAAAGAAAAAAAAAGGATTCCTTGTCATCTTGCTTAACAATTGAATGAAAATAAAGATGAGGAATTGCTCTTCCTTCTTATTTGCGACAGTTATACCATTTGCATCATCAGAAGCTTTTAAATTTTAATCCAAGTGGTGGGCACAATGCGATTTCATTTGAAAGGCAATCAGAAACCTTTATATTAACTAAAAGGTACCTTTCTTCTTAACCAAAATTGGCGCTTTTCTTTCTATCCAGATTATTATACTTTAGGGTTTAAGTTGAAGAAATCCTTTGGTTAGCATTCATTAAATCCAATCTTCTGCCTGTCAGTTTAATTTAATTGTTAAAATTTTTGAAATTTTTAATCAATATTTTTAGCTTTAAATTAGTATTCATTAAATTTATGCCCCCAAAAAAAAAATTCAGAATTAAATATTTTGTTATTCTGTTTATTTGTTGCAAAGTTTGATCGATAAGCCTTCTACTTTATTTGCTTTTTAAAAACTCCTGCAATGTATATGCTCACCTGTCTTTTGATGGATCAGTGAATTACTGTATCTCTCGATTGGGTCTATTGTATATTTTTTGAATAAAATTGAATTGTACTTTATACTCTTATATTGTGCAGTCCAATTAAAATAAATTTTGTATTGATTATTTGTATAGATTATTTTACTTGAGAATGCAAATCAGGCCATTTTTTTAGGGGCATGTACGTACATGGTGCATAATTCTTATATATTTATATACTTAATAATTAAATTTTAATATTTACTTAAAATGAACTTAAATCTGAATATTACATCAAAAATATCATCATAATTAACTTTTTAAAATAAAAATATACTTTTTCATCTATAAATAAAAATTCATTATGTTAAGTGTTAAATATGTAAATATATCAAAATCATATGCTATGTAGTCTCTCTCTTTGTTTGTTTTTTTTGGCTCTGTGATAATTTAATCCAAAACTTACATACAATATATATATATATATATATATATATATATATATATATATATATATATATATATATATATATATATATATATATATATATATATATATATATAAAGCTTCAAATTTAAGTTCTCGATCAATAATAAACAAAGTTAGGATGCATAATAAGGTAAAATTTAGTGTTGTTAGATGCAAAAACTTTAATTTTTTTTATCACGTTCTTCGAGTGCGGACGAGCATATCAATAATAAATAAATAAATAATTCAAAATGTACAGCAAATGAAGGGATATGCTCAGCTTGAATTTTGTCGTGG
The DNA here is from genome assembly GCA_021442155.1 of Cymbidium sinense. Lineage (NCBI taxonomy): Eukaryota > Viridiplantae > Streptophyta > Magnoliopsida > Asparagales > Orchidaceae > Cymbidium > Cymbidium sinense. The sequence continues at coordinate 28,133,720 of CM038218.1, forward strand.
AGCACAACTACGCTTTGGTTTGATAAAATAAAATTACGATGCTTTTAAAAGAGATTTGTGCTGCTCATAAGTTAGTTCATTTGCTAAATAAATTATAGAGACATAGAATGTGTACTTGTATGCTCATAAATTTTAGAGAAAGTGTATAAAATGATGAATTTTTAAATTTGTTCAAATATAAATTTATTTTTTTTGAAAACTAAAAAGATTTGAGCTATAATTTATATTATATGTGGAAGGAAGATAAAAAAAAATTTAAGTATTACAAAATACTAACATTTTCTAATTAAGTATGATTTTAGTATAATTTTATGGGGGATATATATATATATATATATATATATATATATATATATATATATATATATATATATATATATATAATAATTTTATGTATTGATATATCTAACACTTAAATTTTTAATTTTTATATATATAATTTTTTAATCTTCAATATCATATCAAAAATATCATCTTCATTCTATTTTTTAAAATTGAAATATATTTTAAGCATAAAAAAATTCTAGATAAGTAAATATAGAATTTTAGGAGTTAGATATGTAAATGCATAAGAATTATAAGGTATGTATGTAAATCTTTCTAATTTTAAAAGTGTGTTCAAAGGCTAGAAATTTCATTTGTTGATAACTTATAATTATGATTTTTCAGTTCAATAAGTTGAATTCATTGATATTATGAATATTTGGTAGATGGGCCAAAGTCATATATTCCTAAATATTTTCAGTAACCTCTTAGGGCTATTTGGGAGAAAGTTCTTCAAAATTTACCTTAATGAATATTGGGATAAAGAGATTTAATAATTGAAAATTTTCTTAAGTTTCTTTATCAAGGAGATTTTTCAGTTGCCCCTCTAAAAATCCATAAAATGAGAGTTTATTATTATATAACTTAAAATCTTGATGGAAACATTTAAAAGCCTCATCAACCGAATTAGTTGATACCTACATGATATGGAGATTTCTTAATATGGCATTGTGTGTGCAAAACTCTCTCTCTCTCTCTCTCTCTCTCTCTCTCTCTCTCCATACAAAGATTTGTCATATCCTTCTAGAGACTTGATTAGATTTGTCATATCCTTCTAGAGACTTGATTAGATTTGCCTTATCCTTCTAGAGACTTGATTAGATTTTCTATATCCCTCTAGAGACTTGACTAGCATTACTTATAACACTATTTATCCCAAAAAGTAAATTGAAGGTTCATCTACTATGTTTGGCATATTTTTTCAATGTCCTTATGTATTCAAATGTTATTTGAAGTTAGGGTGTAAAAGAGTCAAGTAAGTGTTGACCTCATTTTTAGAATGAGCTCTCAACCTCTCCATCTTAGACATAGGACTCCTCTTAGACACTAAGATTTCCTTAGTCTTAAGACACTTCTAGTGATTATGTGAATACTTAACCTAACCCTAAAGATTTATAAGCGTTAGTCATAGGAATAGGTCATGCCTTAGGGGTGTTAGGAAAATTTTCCACCCTATAGCTTGAAACAAATCCTTACTTTCTTCTTTCAAATCAAACTTCAAATTCAAACTAATTTCAAATTCAAACTAACTTCAAATTCAAACCAACTTCAAATTCAAATCAAACTTTAAATCAATTCCAACTTAATTGATTTTCAAACCTTAAATCAATTCCAAAACTCAAATCATGAATCAAATCTCAAATGATTGACATCCATGTTCAATTCCAAATCCAAAATCCTTCCTAAGCCCTTTGATTTCATCTTATGGACTTAGCTCAAATCAAATCCAAATCATTCCAAATTCAAAAGATTTTCTCATAATCTATTTATATTTTTATTTATATTCACAAATATAAATGAAATATAAATTCAAATACTCAAAACCAAATTCAAAACTCAAATCCAAATCTAATCAAAATCCAATCTAAACTCTTTCAAGTCAAATTCTTGAACTTATCCAAATCAAATCAAATCAATTCAAACCCTTTGGATTTTCTCTTCAAAGAATCAATCCTTCAATCACAAACCAAATTCAATCATAAACTTCAATCATCAAACCAAAACTAAACCCAAATCAAACCCATGTTCATCCTTTGAACTTGAAATTGACAAATGAATCAAAACCCATTTGATTCCAAATCACTTGCAATTGGATTTATATTTCAATTATAAATCCATATGTGAGTTCAACCAAACTTGAATCAAGCCTTGATCAAGCCAATTGACTCACTTAGGCTCACTTGACCCAAAGTGACCTAAAATATCTTTTTGAGCCAAATTTTAATCCTACCAAATTGGATTGAACTAAGCCCATCTAAGCCTCATATTGTGAGCAACAATCATCTTAGGATGATCAATCACTCAAATTGAGTCAAACCAAATCAAACTTAGCCTTTAACTAAGTCAATATTTGACCTAAATGAAACCTAAACAAGTCAAAATCCACCATAGGCCAAATTGATTGAAACCATTGATTGAAACCAATTTATGATCAATGATTGGACTTGACCAAGTCATCATTTGAGCCAAACGTAGCCCAATTGCTCACTTGACCCAAGTTGACACAAGTTAACTTAAAAAGTCAAAATATATCAAATCTTGATCTAAGTCAAATTGATTGCAATCAATGGGTCAAGTTCATTCTAAATCTCTTGTTGAACTTGACGAAAGCCTCAATTGGCCAACTAAACCCAACCTAGCCTAATTGATTATGAACCCAACTTGACCAAAAAGGTCAAATCAAGCCAAAATCAAATCAAACCAAAATTGATTGAAACCAAAGCTTGCAAAATATTTCAAATGATCAACCAAGCCTAAACCAACCCATGACCTAACCCAATTTGGTAAAATGGGTCAAATTGGTCAACTTGACCCATTTGACCTAAGTGAACTCAAATGAACCAAAATAAAATATAAATCAAATTGAACCAAATCAATGATACCAAAACATTTCAAATGATCATTTGAATTTGACCAAACCCATGGTTTGACCAAATTTGACTAATGACCAACTTGACCCAAGTTGACCCATTTTGACTTAAATGGGTCAACATGAGCCAAATGATATCAAATCAACACCAAAATTCATTGAAAATTGGCACAACCCATTTTTCAATCATTTTAAGTTTGCCTAAATCAAAATCAAAGCCAAATGTCTATTTTACCCTTAGGTCAAACGGTAACCTATGATCAAATTCACTTGCAATTTGATCATATTCCAACTCAAGATCACTTGGCATCCTTCTAGTGGACCATTTGGACACCAAGGAGGGTGGTGCACATGACCTAATGGGTTTGGGTAGCCAAATCCAACCCAAAGCCAAAACTAACCCCTCCACTCAAATTCCTCCACATGGATCACCTCCCACACTCATTTAAACCCATGTGCATCTCCACACTCCCACTCCTCTGCCAAAACTGAACCACATGACACTCCTAACAACCTAAACAATCCATTCCATGAGAGCAATTTGATCAAAATGGCAAGGAGGCACTCAGTCATCAGATCCAAATAGTGGGAAATATACTCCCCCTAATTTCATTCCAAAAAAAAAAATATTGCAATCGATTGAGCTCAGAGGATCAAAGGAAAGCATCCACAAGCTTCCCTAGGCATTCTCAAGCTCATTCAAACTTCTCCTTCTCGATTTCCTTAAGCCGAAAATAAGGGAGCTGGGAAGAAATTCCAATTTACTCATCACTCCACCAAAGGCCAATTGCTCTTGCAAACACCATCAGGGAGGCAAGTCGAGCTCACCCAAGGTGTTTTCCAAGCATCCAAGCCATGTGAAGGAGGACTTAGACCAAAGCCATAAGCCATTGAAGCAAGCTTTGGTCAATTGGAAGATCCACTGCAAAGTGAATCTTCAAACCTTCAATAGGGCTTCGTCTCCACTAGACGAAGCTACCTCAATGGTTGGAAGCGTCGGTGATAGCTCCAGGTATGCCTCAAAACCGAGCTTAAGTTAGAAAATCGTTGGTCCTTTGTGAAGGGAATTGTAATCACATTGAATTTCCATCGTTAGATCTTCTTCTCTATGTTCTTAGATTGTGTGGGTTGAATCTTAGCCTAATCCAAGCTCAAGTGAGCTCAAATCAAGCCATGGAGGACGGATGGTCTCTGTCTCCCACAAGCGAGGGCAGGGATGAATCATGGACCATTCATCTCGCATGTTTTGGATGGATGGTCCTGATTAAAACATGCTAAATCCATTGATTTAATCCCCATAACCATGGGTTTTATCCTGATCGTCCGATCCTTGATCGGACGGCCAAGGAAAAAGCGCGTAGTGCCGTCGGCTAATGCAGCATAGGATTTGACAACTTAAATAACAAATCCCGCCATCCACGTGGAAAGCGCGTGCCACGTCAGCGGTCCACGTGGCATCGACGGAATTAGTTATATAATTATGGCTATTTAATTATCCCTTAATCACTGAAACTTCCTAAATTCATAATTAAATATAGAAAAATCATAAAATGCAAACTCAATTTTCTTTTAAAGATAATTCAGAGGGGAATCTAACAAAATTGTTTCTAATTGATTTTGAATAGTGTATTTTCCCTATTTAAGGTTTAATTGGAAATCTAATAACCCTAATTACTTTCTAAGTATTTCATTAATTAATTCCAAACTTCTCAAGCATGTTGAGTGGGATGACTCCTGCCTCTCCTAATTTTCTTGGAATTTATTAATGAGTTAATTAAGAAAATCAATTAATGAATCCCTAATCACCCTCTTAATATAATTAAGAGTAATTAAGCATGTGAATAGTAATTTAATCATTTAATTAAGATAATTAAGCATTGTTAAGTGAAGAGGAGGTTTATGGAATGGGTTTGAGGTATTTCCCCTAAGTTATTCCCTAAACCCCTTTTCTTCCTTAATCTAATCCTAATTAAGGATTAATCCACTAATGATCTACTTAATTAGCTTAATCAAACTTTCAAAATCAATCTGAACTTAATTGATCTCTTGCTGGGTAGATCCTTAGGGGTTCAAAAGCCTAATGTTAATTTAAGGAAATCATATCCAACTCACATGTGTGGTAAGGTTATGAAAGTACTTAATTAAACCCTTTAGTTTAATTAATCAATCATTATGAGCCAATTGCATTAGACACATTTTTTTCTTAGGTGCATTGTTGATTTAAATTCAATGTGATTGCATATCATATGTTGGCTCATAATTATTAGGTTAATTATGTTAAAGATGTGTAGGTAAGGGATAATTAATGGATTTAATTCACACCTTAACTAAAACAAAACATAAAATCAACTTAATGGTTCTAAAAATTAAACTAAATCAACACACATGGGGAAAATGGGTTAGGACCAGCAAACACTCATTTTACATTTCCTAAATCAAATCAAATCAAAACAAAAAAAATTTCTTTAAGAAATTTTGATTCACTTTAAATGATCTTATTTTATAGGATTGTCTTTAAGAATTAATTAAGGTGAACGAAATCATATGCTTACATCACTTTATCTTTTTCCAAGCATGCTAAATGTTGTTTTCCATATGGAAATCATGCATTCATATCTTTTGAAAAATCAAAATAAATGAAATGTTTCCTTTATGTCAAATTGCATGTTTTGGCTAAAGTAAGAATATGAATGACTATTATCACTATTAAACCAAAAATTATTTTCAAAACCTATAAATTGAAAATCATAAATGAAGGTATGCTACTTATAAATACTTATAAGCTTGCATGTGGTTATAATATAAAATATGTTATGTGATCTTCTTCTCTTTTCTTAATATAGATTTGAATAGGATTTGCAACGTGTATAGTTCATTTGAAAAGAATACAACACTTGCTTAAATCCATTCCTATCCACTTCTATGTTATAACATAAGAAGTATCTTCACATCTAAACATGTAAATTGCATAACCAAATCAAATAAACAAACATAAACCTTTTGCATTAATTCTTCATCCATTTACTTTCTTTTTGTACATGCACATGTATTTAAAAAAAGTGATATATTAGTCTAGACATCCTGGGGTTGTGAGACTTTAAGTAGCCCTAAGAAGGTTTTGTACCTTATACCCTTGGTCTAGAAAATAATGGTGTCATACTCACTTATGTCTTTCATACATGTTAATGTGCATTTGATTAATCGATAAAAGAATCCCTCTTTTCTACATAACAAAATCTTGCATCATGAAATATCCAAAATTTCCTTAAGCAAAATCTCTTAGCATTCATCATTAAGGTATGCTAAATATTTGCATTTTCATGTATAGATATGCTTAAGATCATTTCATATGCATGATACACATGTTGGAAAGAAATAAATGATTGTGTGTTTTATGATATTAATCCACTTTAATTATTCCTAAAATATCTTTCTTATTGAATTAGTTTATTTAGAGTCAATATAAACTCAGGAGTAATTAAAACACATAATAAAATATTCACTAAATAAAAATCACTAATGAATCTATCTTATACTTAAGGTAGGGAGGAAATAGAAGTTCTCTTCTCTTTCCCTCTCTTTACAACACTTAATAATTAAGTGTAGGTTCATTCAAACCAAATCAAATCATCAAATAAAATTAACAAATCAATTAAATCACTTAAATAAAACCACCCTCTAAGTTGAATCCTTCACACTTAGAAAATTTTAACCTTAAAGCCTAGCTAAGACATGCCACACAAGCCTTAAAAGGCACACACATTAGGCTAAGTCATAATTTCTAGCCTTATGTTAGGGCAGTGCATGGTTTAATGTCTGATTTTATTTTGTGATGTAATATTTTAAACTAGATGTTATGGTGTATATGCGTAGACTAGATGATTGGACGATCTTAGTCTAATCATTATCTTCTGTAGGGGATTGTGCTTAAGAGGCGTTGTAATAAAAATATAAATGTCATTGGTGTGCAGGTTGCTTATACCCCTAAGCATAATCCAAAAAAAGGCCAGGTGGACTTGGTTACCCATGTGTGGGGTGCTAAGTCCAAATTATTCATATACATGCTTAGGATTGTGTGGTTTGTTTAGCTAATATCTATTTTGCAGGTTTTAGTTAGATTTACTTTTCTCATTTTCTTGTAATTTTTACAATTAGGATTTGGAATGAATGTTATGGGGGATTAAGATGAACATTGATCAGACTATGTCTTATGCATCATGTGAAGCCTTTGGAGCAACCATATCCCAACTAACCAAAAGAAGAAAGAAGAAATAAGAAATAAGAAAGAAAGAAGAAATGAAGAAAGAAGAAATGAAGAATGAAGACCCCCATATCATGAATTTTTTCCAAATTATAATTATTCATTCGTAATCTGGATTATATAAGGGTAGAGCTTAGCTACCCAATTTCTTTTTGGGTTTGTGTGGTGGAGCCACCACAAATATCTTTTATTCTTTTGTGTTAACTTTATAAATTATTTGATGTTTGCTTTATTTATGCATTAAGATGGCATGTTTTTCTTAGTTTCTTCCTTGCTTTGATAAATGGCCTGGATGTGATTAGGCTTCTAGGAAAAAATAAATTTTCTATCCAATTAATCAACTCAAAACTAAAAATTAACAACTCATAACCTCACCTAAATCCTAGGTTATAAATCAAGATAAAAGATTTAGTAATCCCTTAGCTGGATGTTGTATGTCTCACATCATGCATAAAAAGCATCTTGTTTCACTCTTGTTAATGGAGGGCTTCCACCTTTGCTAGTGAACTTGGCTTGACTTTAAGATTCATGGTAGAAACACACCTCCTTCTTGCTGATTTTGGCCCATAACTAATTTCTCATGCATTAGGCATATGAATCCCATAGCCTGAGTCAAATAAATTTTTCAAAAATGAAAATAAGCTTAACAAAATTTGCATTAGATTTAAGTCATTATTCATGCCCTACATGATCTAGTCTCTTAAGGAGTGTGTTTAAGGACTTAGTCTTTTTTTAAATAAACAACTGCTTAGCTATCTTGCAAAAGCATAAGACTTGCCTATATGTATTTAAAATCATAAGAGGAGTTAGTTGGTAGCCACCCCTAGGCGATTGCAAGTCCAACAGTCAGATGGTTTGTCCTCTCTTGTGGAGGTAAACCATATGCCTATTTTCATCTTAGATTTAGGTCGTGCTTAGGCCCTCGCCAAAGCTCCCTAGATTTAGGATCCAAGATTACTGTTTCTCTTTGCGAGTTACAAGCATAAATCCTCACTTCTTAGGCATTTCGATGATCTTGTATCATGGAATTGTAAGTCTTAGATTTCTAACAAAAATTCAACTCAAACAAATAATTCTTCAAATTTAAAATATAAATCCTAACCATAGGATAGTTTGGGATGCTCGTTAGGTCTCCTAGCATCGTGAACATCCTCTACTTATCTTCTTTTAGATAATAACTCCTCTTTTTGATCAATCCCATTTAATCTTCCAAAACTAACCAATTGATTGATAGTCCTATTTTCGAAATCTTTGGAGATAATGATCATTTACCTTAATCGAGAGTATTCTTAAGGAATCTCATTTCTTAAGATGTAACGAACCCAGTTTAAAATAACCCTACTTTACTTTTTCATATAAAGTAGGAGAAGAATCTCTGGTACATCTAATAACCCATTATCCTTAGGAGTCCTTATTAAGGTGATTAGGTCCATTACAGGATGGTGACTTCTATCTCGCGAGATAGTGCATCATTCTCAATGTCGTACCTGATCACCCTAATAAGAATATCTGCAGATCTATGTGGTGTCCAAACAAAGAAGAGTTATATTTTTGTCTTCATTTAGTTCATTTTTAGATGAAGAGAAGGAATAAAAAAAATTCACCACAGATTTGTTTGGTGACTCCACTAGGGATGGTTCCTCTCTCCATCTTTGGTAAATGATCGTTATCTCCAAGTATTGATAGTGGGTTTATATTTTATATGAATCTGAGACTATCCTTATTTTCTGTTGGCACTTAGTTTATTTCATCATTAAGCTAAGCTAGCCAACATACTTTAGGTTTTAGGACCTCACTCTGTGTGGGTCTTAAAACCCATGTTGTTCCCAATAGATGAAAATAAAAATTTAATAAAAAAAAATAACTAAAGACTTCCTCCTTACCATTTTCATGGTAAGGAAAGGTTCATTTAGAAAATAAAGAAAAATAAATCCTTTATAAAAACAACACTTTCTGAAAAGCATTTTATCAAAAAGACCACATAATAAAATATTTGCACCTCATCTAGCAATCAAAACTATTACATGTAGGGTCATTTTAAAAATAAAAATCAACAATCATATTTTCAAAAAGCACAAATAAACATCCTTGTTCAATTTATTGAATGAAGATTTCATTTAAAAAAATAAAATAAAATCAACAATCATCTTTTCAAAAATAAAATCCAAAATCATTTTTTCCAAAAAGCATAAATGAACATCTTCATTCAATTTATTGAATGAAGATTTCAATTTTAAAAATAAAATTAACATTCATCTTTTCAAAAATAAAATTCAAAGTCAATTTTTTCAAAAGCACAAATGAACATCCTCATTCAACTTATTAAAAGAAGATTTCATTTTCAAAACAAAATCAACAATCATCATTTCAAAAATAAAATCAATAATCATGTTTTCAAAATAAAATTAATAATCATCATTTCAAAAATAAAATCAATAATCATCTTTTCAAAAATAAAACCAACAATCATCTTTTCAAAATAAAATTAACAATAATCTTTTCAGAAACAAAATCAATAATCATATTTTCAAAAATAAAATAACATTTGGATCCTTTATTTAGCATACCTAAATTTGCTAAGTAAACAATCGTCTTTTCAAAATCAAAAATAAAAATACACATGGATCCTTTATTTAGCATACCTAAATTTGCTAAGTAAAGAATCTTCTTTTCAAAATCAAAAATCAAAACACACTTGGATCCTTATTTAGCATACATAAATTTGCTAAGTTAAGAATCCACTTTTCAAAAATCAAAACAAAACGCATTTAGATTTCTTTAGCATACCTAAATTTGCTAAGAATCATCTTTTCAAAATCATCAAAAAAATGCACATTTGAATTTATTTTATTTAGCATACCTAAATTTGCTAAGTAAAGAATCATCTTTTCAAAAATCAAAACAAAATACATTTAGATTTCTTTAGCATACCTAAATTTGCTAAGAATCCTCTTTTCAAAATCATCAAAATAAAATACATTTGGATTTATTTTATTTAGCATACCTAAATTTGCTAAGTAAAGAATTCTCTTTTCAAAATCATCAAAAACAAAACACATTTGGATCCTTTATTTAGCATACCCAAATTTGCTAAGTAAGGATCATCTTTTCAAAAAATAACAAAATATTTTGGATTCTTCATTTAGCATACCCAAATTTGTTAAGTAAAGATTTCATTTTCAAATTCACACATAATTCACAAACAAGCAAACAAAAGAAGAAATTTGTTTTTAAACACCTCACATAGCATACCTAAATTTACTAAGTGAGTAAATTCCAAAATCACAAATTAAAGTAAAATCAATTGACCCTTTACTTTAAACTACTCAAATTTGTTAAATAAAGGTTCCCAAACACAAAAATCAAAATCAAATATGAACAAATGGAAGCATCAATCTCTTCAAAATATTTTAACCCATTTACAACATACACAAATTTGTTGAAAATGGTTTCTAAATTCAAAAATCTCCTTTCCAATTCTAACTTAAAATTTTTTTTGTCTAAAATCAAAGAGCCCCACTTAACATATTCAAATTATTGAGTGGGTTCAAATTCTAAAAAACAAATTAAAGCATGAAATCTGATTCGAACTTGTTTTCAAAATTGTAGAAGTTCAACCCTGTTTCAATCAGTTCATCCAGTTCTAAATGGTAGCTTAGAAGTACGTGTTTACTTTTCCTTTTATTATGGATTTAGCCTTGGATCGGGCTAGCCTCCCATAGACTGACTTTGCCCACCTCATTCATTTTGACAGATTTGAGATGGCTAGGATCACTTGTGAGGGGACCACCCTCACAACCGTCAGCGGGAGTGCAGTGACTGGGCAGAAGCCAGTCACTCATGTAGAGATGTCGTCTGACTTAGAGTTCCCTCACTAAAGAGAAAGACTGTGGTAGTTCCCACAGTAGTTATAGTTCTAGTGCCAGTGTGCTCAATGGTTCCCCTTTCTGCCCCAGTACAGGCTAACACCCACTCGTTGGCTCCATCCAAGGGGAAGGCTACCCTATAGGGATAGTCTCCCCCCACCTACTAGGTAGGGTCTAGTTCTCATGCCGCCCCTCCTAGTAGGACTTAGCGTCGTAACCTGTGTAGCAAGATCAAGCAACATCACAACTGCATAGCCAAGGAGCTAGGCGTTCCCGTGCATTAGAGGAGTTATGATAGTGTCTCCTCTTATCATAGAGAATAAGTTTCACCCCCTCTTTAGATCTAATGGAGAGGAAGATATTAAGAGGATTTCAATTTCACCTCCACTGCAGATGAGGCTCTATCAAAGATAGAGGAGGTATTCATCTTAGCCGCCAGGTTGGTGGAGCTTACAGAAGATCAGAGCCTAGGGCTCAATTTGATTTATGTTCTATCATCCCTCGGTATTAGGAGCACATCTCAGAGAGGGCCGTGAGGCTGGTATCGGTACAAGTTACTATCAGAGAGGCAGAGGTAAGAGGGCGAGCCTCGCCTTATGGATTTTTTGGATGATGTCGTCAGCCATTATGACAACATTGTATTGATGGGTACCCACCATAAGAGAGGAGCTCTTGCACACAGAGAGTCGGTGGTGCCTCCACCACACCGCTCTACTCTATGCCTACCATCTCTAGTACAAGTTCCATCATCTATAGTTCTAGCAAAGGCCATGAAGGTAGCATCTGGGGAGAAGAGAGCTCCACTGGTGATCCGGCTACGACCAAGAGATCCCATTCCATATACACTACCAACTGAGGCGAGGCCGAGCTCTCTTGCTCGACCTTCTGCCCTAATTGTGGTGAAGAGGGAATGGTGACCACAGAGCATTGTAGTTGTGCCATCACCACCACCACTTCAGCAGAGCATGGAGATAATAGTAGTAGAGGGTGGGGAAGATAGTTTAGTTGCCCCCATAGTAATAGATCCTCCTAAGAGTAGTACTCCACCTATGATAGAAGATATCCATGAGCATCTATCCTCTAGTGAGCGTAGTCCTCACAAGATCAGCTCTCCAACAGCAGGGGAGGTTAGATGTCTATCTATTCATGACAGTGATCTTACTACTAATCAGCCATGATCTTTTGTACCTATTCAGTTGGACCATTCCCTAGATGATATTGTAGCTCAGTATCTGGTTGAGAAGAAAAAAATTCTAGGATATGCCTGGTCTGACTTAGAGGATGAGTAGATTACTTTTGATTTTAATGAAGATGATTTGTTAGAGGATTCAATAGAAATGCACATGATAGACACCAGGGGTTCCCTCCTTCATGATCAGCAAGGTTTGGAAGGTGTTGCAGCTGAGCAGGATGACACAGTTCATTCGACCCAACACATCCTTCAATAACTAAAACAAAAGGTTTAATAAATAGATAGGATGGGAAAAAGGTTTGAAGACTTACTAGCAATAGTTTTGGCACTTCAGAACCAAACCCCAACAGTGCATCCTTCTATTACAGAAATAAGTCAGCCTGAGTTGTTGCATCTCTTAGATCAAGCCAAGGCTTCACCTCCAGTAGAGCAGGGCATAAAAAGGTAGTGGATAGTACATTGGTACAAGAAAATGATATTAAAATCATGGTTGAGCAGCAAGTGAGAGAAGCATTGGCACAAGCCCAAAGAGGATCATTAGTTCCAAAGGATAGACCCTACCAGAGGAATTTGATGCCATCCAGTATCCTTAGGGTTTCGTGCCACATTCTTTCAAGTACTTTGATGGGAACCCACGCCGACATAGTGCACTTGAGCACTAGTACGGTGTGATGCATTACTATTCTATCTTTTTGTTAGTAGTTTAGTAGGAATAGCATTTAATTGGTACGCTAAACTTCCCAACAGTTCAGTGAAGACTTTTGCTGAGTTGGAGCAACTCTTCATTAAGAGGTTTAATGGAGCTCAGGAAAGGGTGATTGTAGGAGATCTCATGGCTCAATAATATCCTAGTGAGTCTCTCATTAATTATATTCTTAGATGGCATAATTTGAGTATGAAATATGAACCACAGCTGTCTAAACATCACTATTAAAATTCTACTAAATAATATTTATGGCCCGATCACCTTCATGCTCTAAGGTTTTACCATCAAGACATTTGAGAAACTAATCAACAAGGTGGCTAGCTTATAAGGAGAAGCCAAACAGTTGCCTTTTCCAGATCAATCAATAAAGCCAAAGCCATAAAAAGCTTATGAGAAGAAGCTAGGGGCAGTAGCAGTGTTGGACAAGAGGAAGCAGCCAGCCAGAGAGTAGTATGAGAGACCTCGAGCTCCACAATCGTTACTTCCACCTCCTCTACCACTGCCCAGGCCATCCTATCGACCGCCACACCAGCCTCGATAGCCTTCGTCGCCTCCTCCTCATCCATACTCACAGCAGCAGTGGTATACATACCCACTGCCAAGTAGCTACCATCCATCTACTCTTCTGGATAAACTAAACAAACCTTATTCATTTAAGAAGGAGGTAATCAGGAACATTTTTAAGAACCTCTTAAAGAAACCTGATTTTCAACTACCGAGCCTAGAAGGCCGGAGGAAGTGGGCAAGAGTAATGATCCTAACTTTCCCCTACCACGGCATGTTAGGTCATTTTTAGAGGATTGCTTTATATTTAGGACTGGCTTGAGCATAGCTACAAGACAAGCACAATAGTTATCTCGAAAGAATACCTTATGGAACAACCATCCAGTTCCATTAGGGTAATCCTTGGGGATACCTGTGATCCTCTCAAAACCAAAGAAGGTTGGGATATCTTCTTATTCTGAACCTCTAAAAAGATTATGTCAAAAATCAAGAAACTTTTCTTGCAGGTGCCTAAGGCAGCTCGAACCTCTAACATCAAGGAAGGTTTGCAAGTTGCCAAAGATAGCTTGGGGAAGGTAGGAGCTCAGCAGCAGCAGCAGCCTACACCAGCCCGAGATAGCCAAGTAGCACAAACATCGACCAAGCCCAGCCTCCATTCCACCATTGCAGCTAATACTTTAGCCGACACTTCTACTTTAGCTAGCTCTTCTTCTAGTAGACATCTTATATCGTCAGATGATGGCATCAAATCCCTCACTCTGCTTACTTTACTAGATTTCTATTATGTACCTCCTTCAAAATCAAAGAAATGGAGGAATAAATCTAGTTCAATTACATATGTGTCACTTCTGATGGATTTTCTAAATCTACTCTCTTAGAAAACTCTCCAAGTTTAAATAATAATTATAACTCGATCTTCCTCTTTCTGATTCAGAGTTGGACTTTCCTTTTAAGTACTACGGGTTCACTCCTTGAGATAGACTTGGAATCATCTGATTCTAAAGGTCCTATAGGAGAAGCTGTAGGTGAGCCTGATGAGTAGGTATAATCTTCCACTAACCGACCATAAGAGATCACCGAAGTCAACCTCTGTAGTGGCAAGGTTCTACCTCATAGGGCAACACCTCAAGATAAATGGAAATAAGTCATTGGTTTTCATGATCGAGAAGCCCCTCCACAGGATGCTCCACCCATGGATATACTTGTGGAGGATCAGCCCAAGGTTGGTCATAATGTCCTCTCTCACCTTAGAAAGTTACCATCTAAATTAAGCATATATGATGCCCTTATTTTATTTAAAGAGATGAGGGAATCATTAATCAAGGCTCTTCTTAATCCAGAGATAAGCTTAGCTCAATTGACTATTGTTGAAGAAGAGCACATTATTCAAGAGAAACCCAGGGAATCACCTTCATAGATGAAGACCTTCTTTTGGGTGACATGGAACATAGCTATCCCCTCTACATCATAGTGGACATGGGCAGATTTAGACTTTCTAGGGTTCTTATTGATCCATGTGTCGATGAACATTATGAGTCTAAAGACCCTTGCCTAATTGAGGATCAACATCTCCACACTCCGAGGAGATCGGATGATGTTGAGAGGATTCAATGAACAGAGTGAGAGGGCTCTAAGCTCCATAGTGTTATATTTGGAAATAGGTGACTGGAAGACTAAAGCAAAGTTTTATATCATTGATTTTAATACTTCATTCACCACTTTGCTTGATAGGCCTTAGATACATCAGAACATAGATGATTCCATCCTCCCTTCATTAGTGTATCAAGTTCAGAAGGGATGGGATTGAATACTGTGTCAAAGGAGATGAAAAGCCATTTTCAATCAGAGAGGTTAAGATATATGAATATGCGACCTACTATCTTCCTCAAAACACCTTTTCTCATGAGCTTGGTCAAAATTCAAATGCAAAAGAAAAAGAAAAAAATCAAAAGAAAAAGAAAAATAAAAATAAAAGAAAAAAGAAAACACAAGTGAACGAGAAAAGGACATTAAGGAAGAAATAGAGCCGCATGTCACATTCCACCCACAGTTCATTCCATCATATGGACATATGGGTAGGATGACTTGACCTCCACTAGATAGAGGCAGAGGTAGACATAGAGGTAGTTCCAGATGTGGAAGACCCCCTGGTTGGCCACCAACAAACAGAGGTTATGTTCTAGTTCACATGATTACCCCTATGTTGACCTCATTTTTAGAATGAGCTCTCAACCCCTCCATCTTAGAAATAAGACTTCTCTTAGACTTTAAGAGTTTCTTAATCTTAAGACACATCTAGTAATTAGGTGGACACTCAACCAGCCCTAGAGACTTATAAGAGTTGGCCATAGGAATAGGTCATGCCTTAAGGGTGTTAGGAAAATTTGCCTACCCTTAGCTTGAATCATTCCTCACTTTTTCTTCCTTCAAGTCAAACTCCAAATCAATCTTATTTGAATTTCTACAAGTTCAAAATCAACTCCATGCGATTGAAACCCATGAATGAAATTCCTAAGTCCTTAAATTTTCCTTTAAGGACTTAACCTTAAATCATGATCAAACCAAATCAAATCTTTGAGATTTTCTCATAACTTATTTATATCCTCATTTATATTCACATATATAAATGAAATATAAATATAAATCAATCAAACTAAATTCAAAAATTCAAATCCCTACTCCAAATTTTCCTAAGTCCTTTAAATCCCTTTTAATGGACTTAGCCTAAATCATGATTAAACCACTTCAAATCCTTCAAATTTTTTCATGATCAATTTATATTCTCATTTATATTCACATATATTAAAGAAATATAAATTCAAACAACCAAAACCAATTCAAAAATCAAACTCAAATCCATTTAAAATCTAACCTAAGCCTTTCAAGTCAAAATCTTGAACTTAGCCAAATCAACTTCAAATCAAGCCAAACACTTGATTTTAGTTCATGATTCAATCAACCATACAATCATGAATCCAAATAAATACAAACTTCAATCACCAAAACAAAATAATTCAAAAATCAAACCCTAAATCCTTTCATATTCTTCCTTTGAATATGAAATTATCAAATGAATCAAAACCCATTTGACTTCAAACCTCTTGCAAATGGATTTATATTTCAATCATGAGTCTATATGAAAGTTCAATCAAACTCAAATCAAGCTTTGACCAAGTCATTTGACCCACTTAGGCTCACTTGACCCAAAGTAACCTAAAGTACCCCTATGAGCCAAATTATAATCCTAACCAAATTGGTTTGAATCAAACTCACCTATGCCTCTCATCATGATCAACAATCATCATGGGATGATCAATCAACCAAATTAGGTCAAACCAAGTCAAACCTAAGGGTTGACCAAGTCAACACTTAGCCCAAAATGAAACCTAACATAGCCAAAATCCACCATAGGCCAAATTGATTGAAATCATTAATCTAAGTTCATTCATGAACTATGTTTGAACTTGACCAAGTCAACATTTGAGCCTAACCTAGCCTAATTGTCCACTTGACCCAAGTTGACCCAACTTGACCTAAAGGGTCAATATGTGTCAAAACTTGAACTAAGCCAAATTGATTGAAACCAATGGGTCAAGTTCATTCAAAATCACTTATTGAACTTGACCAAAGTCTCAATTGACCAACTAGACCAAACCTAGCCCAATTGACCTTAGACCCAACTTAACCTAAAGGGTCATGTTGAGCTAAATTCAAAATTAACCAAAATTGATTGGAAATAAAGATATCAATCACAATTGTTATTTCCAAAGAATTCAAAGATAGGACTATCAATAAATTGGTTATATTTAGAAGATCAAATGGGATAGATCAAAATGAGAGATTTCTTATCGAAGCCAAAAGGAGATGATTAGGTGATGCTCATGATACTCGGAATCTAGTGAGCATCCCAAACTATCATATGGTTGTGCTTTATATGTTTGAAATGGAGGAGAATTATATATTTGAGTTGAAAAAATCTAGGACCTATAATTCCATAATATAATATTGTGAAAATGCCTAAGAGGTGAGGATTTATGCTTATAGCCCCAAAGGGAAACAACAACCTCAGATCCTAAATCTCGGGAGCTTTGGCGAGGGCCAAAGTATGACCTATATCTAAGGTAAAAATGGGTATATTATTTACCTCCACAAGAGAGAGTAAACCACGATTGCTAGACTTATAACTACATGGAGTGGTAGCCAGCTAACTCCCCCTATGTTTTAAAACCATGTGGTCAAGTCATATGTTTTTCAAGATGGTTAGGATGTTATTATTTAGAAAGATACTAGAATCATTAAACCCACTCCCTAAAAAACTAGAGCATGAGTGGTATGAATAATGACTTAGTCAAATGTAAATCTTATCAAATTTTATTTAATTTAGACTCTCTATTTTGACACAGGCTACAAGATTTTACATGCCTAAATACATGATGAAATGGGTTAACCATTAATTAATTTAATTCCAAAAAGTAAATACAACATAGGAAATGAATTAGGAAAAATATCCTAATCACATTCCCTAAGCTCCCTTATTGTTCAACATAAGTAATTAAGCTTAAATAATTAATTAAGTCACTATTCATTTACCAATTATTACTAATTAAATTAAGAGAATGATTAATTCTTAATCAATTAATTTTTCTAATTAAGCAATCAATAAAATCCAAAAAATAGGGGAGGTAGATGTCACCCCTCTAAATATCCATTGAATGTTTGAGATTAATTAGATAATTAATTAAAGAGTAGTTAAGCTAATTAAATTTTTAATTAATCCAAAATTATTGTTCAAAATTAATTAATAATAATTTTCTAAGATTCTCTCTAAAATATCTTCAAAATGAGCCCTCATTTATATTTTTTGGATTTTCTAGGATTAGTTATGATTTCTAGAAGTTTCAATCTTAAAATAGATTAATTAAGCCTAATTAAAGCTTTAATCCCATCGGGCCACATGGCAATTGATGCGACGCACTTTTCACGTGGCGTGATGGGATTACCTATTTAAGTTATCACATCCATCGCTGACTTGGATTACAGTGGGCGCACTATCTCCATGGACCTTCCGATCTAAGATTGGACAACCTTGGTTTGATCCAGTTTAGAGGAGAAATTAAAGGATCTAACGTGTGATTGATCACGACAGTCCATTCTAATCACGCTGAAAGGATGGCCCGTGATCTTCCTCCTTCGCATGCGGTGAAAGACAGATGTCATCCGTCTTTCCCTAATCAATCCAAGCTCACCCGAGCTCAAATTGCCTCCAAAATCATCCCACATCTTTAGGGAAGGGAGACACACACATCCAACGACTAAGATTTGCTCAAATGCACATTCACTTTACAAAGGACCAAACAATTTTCATTAGGGAGCTCAATTTTGCAAAATTACCTCAACGAAGCTAATGTTCGGCTGTGGGACCAATGGAGGTAGCTTTGTCTAGTAGAGATGAAGCCCTGTTAAGAAGATTGATTGATTTGATGTAGAATGCTCAATCAACCAAGCCACGCACGTAGGAGCCTCGTCTTCGATCGAACTCCAATCTCCGGTGGTTGGGAAGGCTCGGGGATGATTCGGTTGGGTTTAAAGAAGTATAAGGATGGTGTGGGAGTGAGGAGTTGGTATTTGATCAAGTGGAGGAGGAGTATTGCATGGGAAGGGGGTGTCATGTTTCGACTTTGCTCAGAGAGGAGGAAAGGTCAACCGAGGAAGCTCGAGGAGGCCCTTGGGAAGTCTCTAGGATTTCAAAAAGCTTAGGGAAGTCTCACGAATCGAATCATGACATTTTTTCCTCGAGTTGGGGGAGTATACCCTGAGATTGCATGTGATGGATGGACGAGATCACTTCCAAAAATTTGGCTGATTCACCACCGTCTGTCTGCCATGTTTACCGAGTTGTCACCATCAGTGCCATGTGGCTCGCCATAAGTGGGTGATTGCCTCCTCCTTGTGTCCATGGTGGGTTCGGCCATGAGAGGGAGAAATGGAAGAGATTACCTTTGGTACATGGCAAGTGGTCGGTGTGTAAAGTGGGCTAAGGTGTCTTAGGAATACCTCATTTGGCAAGCGGAGGGCTGCTATGGGAAAGGCAAAGTGGACTTTGCCACTTATGGCAAGAATCCTATGCAAAGAGCTTTGAACATTGATCAATTCCCTTGGATTGGGTTCTAAGTGGAGTTAGACTTATTTGGGAGTGATTTATGGTTGATGTGGATTGGGTTTGATCAGCTTTTGGGGTCTCATAAGGTGGCTTTGAGTGGTTTGGCTCAATTTGGGTTAGGTTGGGTTGGGTTGACCAATTGGTAAAATTAGGTCAAACCAAGACTTAGGTTAGGTTCATATGATAATTTGGATATTTTGGTTTAATTGGTTTTGAGTAATTTCACTTAGGTTTGAATTTGACTCATTTGGATTTGAAAAGGTCAAATGGGTCAAATGGGGTCAAGTTGACTAATTTGACCAAATTGGGTTGGGATTGGTGTTGAGTCAAGTTCAATTTATTGATGAAAGTAATTTTAGCTTTTGGTTTAGTTTAATTTGGATTTAATTTGAATTTTTTCCAATTTGACCCTTTAGGCCAATTTGTGTTTGGTTGGGTCAAGTTGACCAATTGGTCAAATTGGGGTCAATCATGGCTTTGGTGAAGTTCAATAAGTAATTTGGAATGAACTTGAGCCATTGGTTGCAATCAATTTGGATCAAATCATGATTTGATCTATTTTGTCTTTTTAGGCCAATTTGGGTCAACTTAGGTCAAATTGTCAATTGAACTTAGTTTGACTCAATTAATGGTTTGGTCATGTTCAATCATTGATCATGAGTAATTTTAAGTCAATGGTTTCAATGAATTTGGTATATGGTGGGTTTAGGTTAGTTTGGGTTTCATTTGGGCTAAATGTTAACTTGGTCAAAGGACCAAGTTGACTTGGTTTGACCCAATTCAAGGTAGTTGATCACCTAATGATGATTGCTGATCATGATATGAGGTTTGAAAAGACTTAGTTCAATCCAATTTGGGTTGGATTAGAACTTGGTTCAAAAAGGGTCTTTAGGTCACTTTGGGTCAAGTGGACCTAAATGGGTCATGTGGCTTGATTCAAGTCTAGTTGTTGGTATATGGTTTTAAGATGAGAATATAAATCCAATTGCAAATATTTTGGAGTCAAATAAATTTTGGTTCATATGATAATTTGAAGTCAAAAGGGGTCAACATGGATTTGACTTGGATTTGGTTTCATAATTATAGTTTGTATTATATTTGGAACAATGATTAAAAGAATGATTGAATCATGAAGAAATTCATGGGTTTTGAATTGATTTGGATATCATTTAGCCAAGTTCAAGAGATTATCTAAAAGCGCTAAAATTGAGGGATTTGATTTTATTTGGGTTTAGTTTTGGCTATTTGAATTTATATTTTATTTATATTTGTGAATATAAATGAAGATATAAATGATTCATGAGAAAATTACTTGGGTTTTGAATTGATTTGGAAGCAAATTTGACTAAGTTGAGGGATGTAGGTCAAAAAAGCTTAAGTAGGGAATTTATTTAGTTTGATTTATTTTTGGTCATTGGAGGGGGGGCTTCATTTATATTTATGAATATAAATGAAGGAATGATTTATTTATAAAGAAATCAATTGAGTTTGGGTTGATTTGGATTGAGATTTGGTTAAGCTTATGGAGGTGTATGCCAAGGGCACAAGAGAGGAAGAAAGGGTCCACTGAGGGATTAAGCATATGAACCTTCCACTAGGGAAGCAGGTTCAAATTATCCATAAAGGATAAGATTTTGAGTTGGATTGATATGATTTGGGGAGAAAAGATCCACTGGGAATGAGTGTATGAACCATCCACAAGGGAAGTAGGTTCAGATTATCCACTAGGAATAGAGGATATGATTTGCATCTCGCTCGGGAGAAATTTGATTTATGTTAATTGGTGGGCATCCATTGGGGATAAGAATTTGGTTTTATCATGATTTGAGGGTCCACTAGGGAGAGGATATGATTTGGTTTTGAGGACACATCTGTTGGAGATATGAGTTTGGATTTGCTGGGGATAAGGTGGTTTTAATTTGGACTCCACTAGAGTGAGGATGATGGATTTGATGAAATGGACCCTTTCGGTGTGCGATGGATCTATTAAAAAGGAGCTAATATCAGCCTAGACCTGTCTTAGATTTACAAATCCAAAGGGATAGTCTACTAGCTGCGGGGTAGAGCTAACCAACCTAAGGGGTGCCTTTGGTGTGCAATGGTCAGTGGGAAGAAATCTTGTAGACTTATAACTTCTTAAACAAGGAACCACTGGGGTGATCGGTTGATAGCACAATGAATCAAACCTGACCTAAGATAATTATTTGAGCGAATGCCGCTGTGGACTCATATCGACTCAGGAATAGTCAAAATCAATTTAATTTAGGATGGACCCTGCCGGTGTGTAATGGATCTACTAAGAAGGGACTAATATCAGCCTAGACCTATCTTAGATTTATAAATTCAAAGGGATAGTCTAGCAGCCATCATGTAGGACTAACCAACCTAAGGAATGCCTTTCGATGTGCGATGGTCAAGTTAGGAAGAAAGCTTGTAGACTTACAACTTCTTAAACAAGGAACCACTGAGGTGATCGGTTGATAGCATAATGAATCAAACCTGACCTACGGTGACTATTTGAGCGAATGCCACTGTGGACTCATATCGACTCGAGAAAGGTCAGAATCAATTTAATTTTTAGATGGACCAGGTCGGTGTGCAATGGATCTGCTAAAAAGATAAAATTAGCCTAAATCTATCTTAGATTTACAAATCTATAAGGATAGCCTACCATCCATTGGTCGACTAACCAACCTAAGGGATTCCTTTCAGTGTGAAATAGTCAAGTTAAGAAGAAAGCTTGTAGACTTACAACTTCCTGAATAAGGAACCACTGGGGTGATTGGTTAATAGCATAATAAATTGAACCTAACTTGAGGTGACTATTTGAGTGAATGCTATGGACTCATATCGACTCATAGCCAAGATCAATTTAATTTTAGATGGACCCTATCAGTGTGCGATGGGTCTCCTAAGAATGAGTTAATATCAGCCTTGTCCTATCTTAGATTTACAAATCCAAAGGGATAGTCTACCGAGTACGGGTAGAGCTAACCACTTAAGAGGTTCCTTTCGATGTGCATTGGTCAAGTCAGGAAGAAAGCTTGTAGGCGTATAACTTCTTAAAAAGGAACCACTAGGGTGATCGGTTTATAGCACAACAAATCAAACTTGACCTAAGGCTGGCTGTCGGTGTGCAATGGTCGTGCTAGAGAGAATGTGTGATAGCCTTATATCTTCCAAAGCAAGGATGACCGTCGGGGTGACCTGTTGGTGGCACAATAAGTCAAACTAGACCTAAGGGCAACTTCTAAGAGAGTGCCGACCCGAGACTTATCTCAACTCAAAAGTAGTCAGGCGATTCCTATAGGGAGTTCTGCTGGCATTGCCCTAAAGATAGGATGTCTGCTTAGGAAAAAGTATCATTGGGGGTTTTGCTCCTAATCCACAAGTGAAGATATCTATTTATTTTATTTATATACATGGACCCTATTGGTGTGCAAGGGACCATACTGAAAAAGAGCTTATATTAGTCTAGTCATATCTCAGACTTACTTGACCAAGGGAGAATCTGCATATCAAGACAAATTCTTCAACCACAGGGGTGGCTACTAGGAAAGCGGGACTGTCCAATCCAAAAGTAACCATGGTAGTGTCTAAATGGGGTCGCTAAGGACGTGATCCAAATAGAGTGTCCACAGGGAGGTGTTGCTATGGACTTTATTTAGAACCCTGTAAAAGAAAGCCTATATGTATACGGTGGTCAACTCAAGGAGAAAGCGTAACAGTTTGATATCTTCCAAGAGGTGTACCCACTGGGTGGGTCGCTATCAGCATAGCAAACACCAACCAACCTAAGGTTCCCGTCAGCGTGTGATAATTAGTCTAGAGAGTAGGTGTGTAGACTTACATCTCCCTAAAGTGGAATTGATTGCCCGATTATGCATCGACAGGTAGATGCTATCGACCTAGGCTGACGGTGCACGGATGTACTAAAAAAGAAAGCGTAGCAGACTTACATCTTCCAAAGTATGGATCAACCACTGGGGTGACTCGTTGACTGTGCAATAGATCAGCCCAACCTAAGGGAGACTACCAAGTAGGGAATCACAAAGAAGGACTAGACCTATACATGAAGTAGTCATGAGGAAAGGAGTCACTAGGGGACTTACCCTAGTCCTCTACTCGACCAAGTCAATTCACCATGGCTAGTTTAAGAAGAAGGTGTAGTAGACTTACATCTTCTTAAATGAAGCCAACATGAGGGTAGCTTACCGACCGTGCAATAAGGCCTACCATGCCAACAAGGCCCTCGTTGGAGTGCAGCGGTCAATTCAGGAAAGAAAGCATCTTCCTGAACAAGGGACAACTGGGATGACACACTAGCAAGGTAGCTTATCAGCCTGACCTAGAGCAACTAATGAGTGAGTGCCATAGGGGGCTTGCTCTTACATCAAAATAGCTGAGACAAAAGATATGTGTTTATTTTATATGTGATTGTGTGTAGTTTATGTTGGTGTTGTGATGACATAAGATAGGATGCCGCTTGGGTTCCTCACTCCTACCCTAAACACATCGTGGTGGATTCGCAAGCAAATATATTTCTAACCAATATGAAGAGATGGAATTTGAGATGAAAGAAATTTTATTGATAATTGATTTGAAACAAGATTTATGGATAGTATTTCTTTAGGTAGAGCCTATTGATTGGAAGCATTGGGCTCCCTCCCTTATAATTTATGAGTTGATAAGATCCTCCTTGGTAGGCCTTCTCTATGGAAAAAGGGCCTTCCCAAGTGAGTTCAAACTTGCCTCCCATCTTTCGACGAGCAACAGTTGGTCTCCTTAGCTAAAATAAGCTCTCCTACTTGAAAATCTTTAGAATGGACCAAATTATTATGAGCTTGAATCATTTTGATTTTATACAACTAGAGGTTCTGGCATGCCTGTAGGTGTCTCTCCTCCAAACCTTCATGCTCTTCTAACTATAACTTGGTGTTCTGCTCTATTGTTATCTTAATACCCATAGCTATCCTTAATGATGGGAGTTAGACTTCTAATGGTAAGACTGCTTCAGACCCATACACTAAAGAGAATGAGGTAGATTGAGTTGGAGTTCTGTGTGTGGTATGGTAAGCCCACAAGGCTTCAATTAACTGCTCATGCCATTATCGCATGTTATCATCGAGTGTGTTCTTTAATATTAGAATGAGAGTTTTGTTGAAGGCTTCTACTAAGCCATTTGCTCATGGGTAGTAGATGGTGGAATATCTCCAATCTATGTCATGTCTCTAGGAAAAGCTGTTGATTTTGTTTCTCTTGAATGCGGTACCATTATCATATATAATTTGTCGAGGCACCTCATACTTATATACGATATGGTTCCTGAAAAATTAGAGCACACTGAGTTGTGACCTCTCTGAGTGGGATTGCCTCCACCCACTTTGAAAAGTAGTCGGTGGCAGCTAGAATGAATCGATGACCCTTGGAAGATGGAGGATCTATCAAACCCGCTATGTCGGTACTCCCAACACTCAAATGGCCATGAAGCCAATGTAGGATGTAAAATGTTTGGTGGTTGGTGTAGGACCACATCGTGCACCTCACATTGGTGACATCTTCTATCTACATCCATGTAGCCCGTGATCATCGAAGGCCAGTAGTATCCTAGTCTCTTAATGTTGGCTTTCATCTTCAGACTAGATTGATGCAATCAACATAAACCTGAGTGTACCTTGGTCACAATCCTATGGGATTCATGCTTGCACATATAATTGAAGGACCACATACAAGGTGTCATCTACGATAGCGTATGAAAGGGCTCTCTACTTCACCTGAAGTGCTAGTGACTTCTCTTGGGTAGTTTCAATATTTAGATAATCCATGAATGGTTTCCTCCAATCCAACTCCTCATCCTTTTTGGCAATGATAACCTCCCCTTCAAAAGAGAGCCTCTCGAAGAGTTCAACATCAATAAGGGATAAGACTTGCCTATTTTGGACCCTTATTAGTATGGACTCATCTTTTGGACATGCCAACTCTTTGACAAGCTTGGTTAATGCATCCGCTACATGTTCTCTCCTAGAAGAATCTTATAAATAGTAACCCCTAGGATTTGGACCAATAATTCCATGGTATATTTATGTAGTGAAGGAACTTAGGCTTTAGAACTTTGTAAGACCTAACAATTTGATTGATGACTAACTGAGAACCCCTAAAGATGTTGATATTCTAGATGCATAGTGTAATGGATAACTCTAGATCGGTAATCAAAGCCCCATATTCAGCTTTGTTATTGGTGCATGGATTGGACACATGATATGAGAATCTCATCACATCGTGGTCTCGAGTTAGGAGAACTATTCCTTTCCCTGCCTTTTTTGGAAGAGTAAATCATGGTTCTTCTCCCTTCTGAAAGGAAGCTACACCATCAAAATACATCTCCTAGTGGTGAATGCTAGTATCCTCTAATTTCATGATTTGTTCATCGGGGAGGTCATCACTAAGCAAAGAATCATCAGGAAGTCAGTGTGCTGCTAAGAAATTTGCTAGTGCCTATCTTTTCATCGCACAGAGGGGGTACAAAAGTGATGTCAAATTGTGATAAAATCATGGACCAATGCGCCAACCATATGGATAGCATTGATCGTGCCATGAGATATTACATTGGATTGATCATAGAGATCAGATTCATCTTCTGAGAAAGCATGTAATGTCATAGCTTTTGGGATGCAAAGATTAAAATTGTGCAATATTTTTTAATAGGTGGATAGTTTGCCTTAGCAAGAATTAGATGATGACTAAGATAGTAGAGTGCATTCTCTTTCCCTTCATCATTAGTTTGGGCCAACAAAGTGCCAAGGTAGTCATCTAATGCATCAGTATATAGGATGACTGGCTTGCCCAGGATAGGGGCTGCTAGAACTGGTGACATCATCAGATTGTGCTTGATGTCTTCAAAGGCATGTTGACACTTGTCATCCCACTTAAACCTGGCATCCTTTTTCACAAGTGCTAAAAATGGTTGGCATCTTCTTGATAGGTTGGAAATGAAGCATCTTAGATATGCCAACTGCACTTGAAATGCTCTGAGTTGAGCTAGACTTTTAGGGGGTGAAATTTCCAATATTGCCTTGATCTTCTCCAGAACAATTTCTATTCCACGATGCCAAACAACAAACCTAAAGAATTTCTCTGAAGTTACTATGAATGCAAACTTCAAAAGATTCATCTTAAGGTTAAATTTTCTTAACCATTTGAAAACTACTCTCAGGCCAAAGAGATGGTCTTCCTTTTGACTACTTGACCGTAACACTCGATGATGAATGAGTTCAGATTGGGTTAGTACGCCATTTTAAGGTCGAAAGGCATGACAATATAATAATAGATTCTGATCAGGGTTTAAAAAGCATTATTTCTCTCATCCTCGGGGGCCATCTTAATTTGGTTGTAGCCAAATGACCCATCCATGAAAGAGAAGACTGCATGAGATGAGGCAATGTCCACCATTAGTTCCAGGATTGGTAGTGAAAATTCATCCTTAGGACATGGCTTATTTAGATCCCTAAAATCAATGGATATGCAAATTTGGCCATTCATTTTCTTAACTAGAATGACACTGGCCAACCAGGTAGGTTGTTTTTCTTCCCTGATAATGCCAGCATCGATCAGTTTCTTGACTTCAGAAATGACTTACTGTCCAATATCTAATCACATATGTCTAGGAGCTTGCTTGATAGAGTTAGCATTAGGTTATATTCCTAGTTTATGGATTGCTATATTTGGAGATAAATCGGGCATCTCTTCATGCAAGCAAAGTAGTCAAACTTTAATTTAACTAAGTCATTGTTTTAATATCATTCAACGAACATTTATGTTAGATGTGGATTATCTTCAGTTCATAAGTTAATTTCTTTGAGCTCATCGATGGTTGATATGATCTTTTCTTCAAACTCTAGCATCTCTAACTTCAAGATCATTTAGATCATCTGAAGTTTATAAACACACCTCCTCATATGAGTTAGCATGATTTGAAAAGAACCTATCAATTTCCAAATGATTGGTGATGACTAGGCAATGATTGTCATCATTAAGTGGACCCACTATACCAAATCCTAGCCTTGGTCTTGACTGAGGATGTCTACATTGGTTGTCCCATAACCTTTCAAAGTAGTCCGACCTGTGTTTAGACCAAGTATGTGGGATTAATCCTTTCTTTGCTAAGTTAAGAACATAAGGTGAGTACCAATCAAAAGGCAATTATATTAGATCTTTATATGAATCATCCTCAAGTTCTACATTAGCTTCCTAACTTGAGGATGATGCTCAACAGAAACCTCCTTAACTACCAAACCCTTAACTTTTTGAGAGGAAAGTGAGGTTAGAGCTAAGGTTCCTAGCTGCAGTCTGACTGTTCTACATAATACTAACTTAGAAACATTCATATTATGCTTGGAGGCCTAATCTTCATCATTGTCTGGCTCGAATGTCACCTTCAATGAGACCCACTGAGAGGGGTTGATTGGCATGCTAACCACATGAGACTCATCCTCTGAATTGGATTCCAAATCTATATGAATAGCGGGGGTACTCCTATGAGCTGGAACATAGATCCCATTTGCTGGCCACCAATAAGGAGGTCTTTGTGGTGAAATTTTTAAGAGGAATTTCTAAAAGAAAAGGGGTATACTTCCATCTTCACTCTATGCAGGATAAAATGAAGATAGAAATATACTTTTCTTTTTTATGCATTTTTGACACCACGTAGAATAAATACTCATCCAGCTAAGAGGTTGCTAATTCTTTTATCCTGATTTTAACTTAGGCTTTAAATGAGATTATGAGTTTTTTATTTTTAATTTTGCTTTGATAAATTTGGTAGAAGATTTATTTTTCCCTAATAACCTAATAGTCATCCAGGCCATATATAAAGTAAGGAAGAAACTAGAAAAATATGTCATTTTAATGCACAAGAAAAACAAAACAATTCATTTTTTATAAAGCTAATGCAAAAGAATACAAGGCCATTTATAGTCGGGCGCCACCACACAAATCTGAAAATAATTTGGGTAGCCGAGATCTACCCTTATATAACCCAGATTACAAATGAATTAATTTACAATCAAGAAAGAAAATTTATGTTATGGGTGTCTTCATTTCTTCTTTTCTTCATTCTTCTTTTCTTCTTTCTTCTTCTTCTTCTTTTCTTCTCGTTCATTCTTTTGGATAGTTGGAATATGGTTGCTCCAAAGGCTTCACATGGTACATAAGATGTAATCTTATGACCAATGCTCATCCTAACCCCCCATAACATTCATTCCAAAATTATAATTGCAAAAATTATATGAAAAGGAAAAGTAAATCTAACTAACACCTACAAAATAGAGATTAGCTAAACAAACCATACAAATCCTAAGCATGTATATTAGACTTAGCACCCCACACATGGGTAACCAAGTCCACCTGACCTAATGGATTATGCTTAGGGGTATAAACACACATACAAAAGTAGTTATATTTTTTTTATTACAGTCCTTAAGCATAATCCTATAGAAAATAATGATTAGACTAAATCATCTTACCATTTATTCTACACACATTCACCTAACATCGAGGCTAAAATAGAATATTACAAAATAAAAGCAAACACCAAACCATGCACTGCCCTAACCTAAAGTTAGAAGTGGTGATTTAATCTAATGTGTGTGCTTTAGAAGGTTTGTGTGGTATGCTTAGCTATGGCTTTAAGATTTGGAATTTTAAGTGTGAAGATGTTCAACTTAGAGGGTGGTTTTAAATGGTTTGGGTTGATTTTATTTGATGTTTTATTTAGGTTTGAATGAACCTTTGATTAATTACTAAGTGTTATAAAGAGAGGGAAAAGAGGTGAAACATCTCTTTCCTTCCCTACCTTAAGAAACTTTTAAAGTAGATTCATATTTAGTTTTTTTTAGTGAATGTTTTATTATGTGGTTTAATTAATCCTAAGTTTAGATTTTTCCTAAACAAACCCATTCAAAAATAAAGGAATTTTAAGATTAAATAAAGTGAATTAAGATCACAAAACACACATCACTTCATTTTCTTTCCCAACATGTATAACATGCATATGAATAAATCTTTAGCATATCTATACATACAAATAAAAATGTTTAGCATACTTTATGATGAATGCTAAGTGAGTTACTTAAGAAAATTTGAATATTTTATGATGCATGATTTTCATTAAGTAGAAAAGAGGTTTTCTTATCCATTTTTCACATGCACACATGTATGTATAAAAGGCATAAGTGAGTATGGTGCCATTATTAACTAGGGGTGTAAGGTACAAGACCTACTTAGGGCTACTTAAAGCCTCACAATCGGGGTTGTCTATATTAATATACCACTTTTCTTAAATACAAGCATATGTACAAAAAACATGAAGGGAAAAGAAAGATGCAAAAAGTTTGTATTGGTTGATTTGTTTTGTTTATGCAATTTATATTTACAAGTGTAGCTATCCTTCTTATGTAATAGTATAGGAATAAATAGGAAGAAGATGGGGTTAGGCAAGTGTTATGTTTGCCAAATCCTATTCAAAATCATACTCAAAGAAAAGAGAAGGAAGGTTACACTATGCATATCTTCATATTTATATCCACATGCAAGCTTATAAATGATCATAAGTAGCACACTATTAGTTTTAGATATTTGAATTATAGATTTGAAAATAATTTTGAATTTAATAGTGATATTAGCCATTCATATATTACTTTAGCCAAAACATGCAATTTGACATAAAGAAAACATTTTATTTTGAATTTAATTTATGGAAAGCATGAATGCATGAAATTCATGTGGCATACACATTCATAGGCAAGTGTTATGTTCTTTTCAAATGAACTATACTTTTCCAAATTCTATTCAAAATCATACTCAAAGAAAAGAGAAGGAAGGTTACACTATGCATATCTTCATATTTATATCCACATGAAAGCTCATAAATGATTATAAGTAGCACACTATTAGTTTTAGATATTTGAATTATAGATTTGAAAATAGTTTTGAATTTAATAGTGATAATAGCCATTCATATATTACTTTAGCCAAAACATGCAATTTGACATAAAGAAAACATTTCATTTTGAATTTAATTTATGGAAAGCATGAATGCATGAAATTAATATGACATACACATTTAGCATGTTAGGAAAGAACTGAAGTGATGAAAGCATGTAAACACATTCACCCTAATTAATTCTTAAAGGTAATCTTATGAAATAAGAAAGCTTAAAGAAAATCAAGTTATTTTTAAAGAAGGTTTGATTTTATTTTGAGTTTGATTTAATTTGAGAAATGTGAGGTGAGTTTGCTATTCCTAACATATTCCCACATATGTTTATTATTTTATTTTAATTTTTAGGTGATTAGATCGATTTTATGCTTTAATTGGGTTAAGGTATGAATTAAGTGTATTAATTACCCTTACATGACTTTGTATAAATCAAATAATTACCAAGAGATGACATAAAATCACACAAGAAATTTAAATCAACAATACACCTAAGAAAGAAAGGTACCTAATGCAATTGGCTCATGATTAATGATTAATTAAACTAAGGGGTTTAAATTAAATACTTTCATAACCCCTCTCACACATGTGAGTTGAGTTTTGATTTCCTTAATGTACTTAGTCTCTTGATCACCTAAGCATCTACCCAAGATAGATTAATTGAGTTCTACAAAGTTTTTAGACATTTATGAAATTAATTAAAGGGGTAATTAGTGAATTAACCCTTAATTAAGGTTGGATTAAGAAAGAAAAGGGGGTTTAGGGAATATCTTAAGGAAAGCATCCCAAAATTATTTTCTAAACCTTGTATTCACTTAATCAAAACTTAATTGACTCAATCAAAGGGTTAAATCACTAATTATGCTCTTAATTAAGCTTAATTATATTAAGAGAGTGATTAAAGAATGAGCTAGCAATTCCCCTAATTAAGCCACAAATAAATTCCAAGAAAATTAGCGGAGGTAGGAGTCATCCCACTAATTAAGCATAAGAAGTTTAGGATAATCACTGGAGTAATTAGAGGTAATTAACAAAATAATATTTCCAATAAAACCCAAATTTAGAGAAAAGTACTAATCAAAATTCATTGAAATCATTTTTAGAATATTCTACATTCAATTATATATCCAATGCAATTTATTTCATATTTTTCAGATTTTTCTAAGCTTAGATAAGAATTTAGGAAGTTTTCATAATTAATTAGAACATTTAATAGCCTAATTAAGTATTTAATCCTTACATGGGCCTTCACAGCATGCTTTCACATGGTGGCGGGTTGGATAATAAATTGTCATATATAGCTGTTATATGGCCTTCGCCGCTTTCTCCTGATCATCGAGATGGGATTAAAGCTACGGTTCTAAATAAATCTGGCGGATCTACGTGCTATAATCACAATCATCCATCCAAAATTTACGGATGGATGACCAGAGATTCATCCTTGTTCTTGCATCTAAGAGATGTCTACCGTCCACTTCTCGAGGGAGATCCGAGTTCTATTGAGCTTAAATTATGCTAAAATTTAGCCCACACCAACATCTTGCAATGGAGATCACATCCAAAACTAGCTTATCATGCAATGAAAATTCCATTCACAAAGGACCACACCACACCTAATCTAAGCTTAGTTTAATGGCATATCATGAAGGTGTTCACCGGTGCTTAATTTCCTTGGAGAAGCTTTACTGAAGTTTGTAGGCTTTGAGATGGGGTAGATCCTTCTATGGACCAACTCTTCTTGACTTAAGCTCAACTTTGGTCTAGACCACTCCTCCATTGCTTCAAGAACTTGTATGAAGCTTTTGGCAAGCTCGATTGAGCTCCGATGGAATTGCAAGGGGGGTGGTTTGAAGTGTGGAGTGAGATTGGATTTTAATTTTCTTCCTTTATTTTTGGTTTTAGAAAGCAAGAAATGGGAAATTGGTTCTTACTTGGGAGAGCTTGGGGAGGCTAAAGAATGGATTCTCTAACTTCCCTAGATTCAATCGAATTGAAGAATGTTGAAATGAAATCAAATAAGGGGAAGTATATCTCCCCCTTTGGCAATGAGATGGTAGAGCAAAGCTTTGCCATTTTGATCCAATTGAGCTCCTTGAGTGGGTTTGTTAGGCTATTAGATGAGTCATTGCATTCAATTTGGCTAGGGAAGGAGTGGATGAGGTGGCCATGTGCTTAATTGACTGGAGGAGGGATTCCATGTGCTCAATTTCAAGACATATGTGGGTTTTTTGGGTCAGGTTTTCCTATGAAAAGGGAATTGACCAAATTCCAAGTGGTTTTGATTTTAGTTTATGGCCTAGGGGTAAAATGGTTATTTGATCTTGATTTTAGTTTGGGCATGTTTGATATGATGATAAAATAGGTTTGTCCAAGTTTCAGTGAACTTGGAGTTGGTTTGATATGATTTGGCACATGTTAACCTATTTAGGTCAAAATGGGTCAACTTGGGTCAAGTTGACCAATTGGTCAAATTGGGTCAAACTAAGGGTTGGGTCAAGTTTATGTGATCATTTGAAATGTTTTGGTGGCTTTGGTTTGGTTCAATTTGGTTCAATTTGGTTCAATTTAGGTCAAATGGGTCAAGCTGACCAATTTGACCCATTTGACCTATTTGGGTTAGGTCATGGCTTGGTTCATGTTTGGTTGGTCATATGAAATGGATTGGTATTTTTGTTTTCAATCAATTTTGGATAATCTTGAGTTTGGCTCAATTAGGTCATGTTGGGTTCAAGGTCAATTGGGCTAGGTTAGGTCTAGTTGGCCAATTGAGGCTGTGGTCAAGTTCAACAATCATTTTGGGATTAACTTGACCCATTAGTTTCAATCAATTTGGCTTAAATCAAGTTTTGACACATTTTGACTTTTTAGGTCAAGTTGGGTCAACTTGGTTCAAGTGGCCAATTGGGCTAAGTTATGCTCAAATGTTGACTTGGTCAGGCTTGAACATTGATCATGAATGAACTTAGATCATTAGTTTCAATCAATTTGGCCTATGGTTGATTTTGGCTAAGTCTTGACTTGGTCAACCCTTAAGTTTGACTTGGTTTGACCAATTTGAGTGATTGATAATCTCATTATGATTGTTGATCATGATGAGAGGCTTAGGTGGGCTTAGTTCAATCCAATTTGGTTATGATTAGAATTTGGCTCATAAGGGTACTTTAGGTCACTTTGGGTCAAGTGAGCCTAAGTGGTCAAATGGTCAAAGCTTTTTGATTTAACTCACATATGGACTTATGATTGAAATATAAATCCATTTGCAAGTGGTTTGAAGTCAAATGGGTTTTAATTCATTTGACAATTTCAAGTTCAAAGGGGTGAACATGAGTTTGACTTAGGTTTGATTTTTGAATTGAGTTTTGATTTGATAATTGAATTTTATGTTTATATTTGGATTCATGATTGAAGGATTGATTGAATCATGAAGAAAAATCAAGGGTTTGGCTTGCTTTGAAATTGATTTGGCTAAGTTCAAGATTTTTACTTGAAAGGCTTAGGTTGGATTTTGATTGAATTTGAGTTTGATTTTTGGAGTTGGTTTTGGTTGTTTGAATTTATATTTCATTTATATATATGAATATAAATGAGAATATAATTGGGTTATGGGAAAATTTCAAAGATTTGAAGTGATTTGAACATGATCTAGGCTAAGTCCTAAAGAAAAAAAAAATCAAAGTGACTTAAGAAAGATTTGTGATTTGAACTTGAATTTGGAATTTGATTTGATTGATTTGAATTTATATTTCATTTGTATATGTGAATATAAATGAGAATATAAATGAGTTGTGAGAAAATTTCATGAGTTTGAATTGATTTGAACATGATTTAGATTTGAGGATTAAACTTAAGAGAAGATTTGGAATTTCAATCATGCTTCAATCATAAGTTTTAATCATGGTTTCAATCATTTTGATTTGAGTTTGGAAAATCAATTAAGCTGGAAATTTATGTTTGATGTTGATTTGGTTGGAGTTTGACTTGAAGGAAGGAAGTAATGTGGTTCAAGCTATAGGGTAGGCAAATTTTCCTAACACCCCCTAAGGCATGACCTATTCTAACTCTTCTAAGTCTCTAGGCTAGGTTGAGTGTCCACCTAATCACTAGATGTGTGTCTTAAGAAGGATCTCTTAAGTCTAAGAGTCCTATGTCTAAGATGGAGGGGTTGAGAGCTCATTCTAAAAATGAGGTCAACAAAGGCCAATAGGTGTGGTGTGGACAAGGAACTGCATTGGTGTTGGCCAAAGATCAACAACACAATGATCAAAATCACTAATAGATACTCCTAACCCCAAGGTGTAGAAGGAATCCGAGCTTAGTGCAATGTGGCTCTACTTATGTCAAGGACATAAGAGGGAAGGAGGAATCCACTAGGGATAGAGTATGTGAACCTTCCTTGGGAAGCGGTTCAAGTCATCCATAAAGGGATGAGAGGTTTGATTTGATTTGAGTCTCTGTTGGGAGAAATTTGATTTGTTTAATTAAGTTTGGAAGAGGGTTGAATATGTTTCAATTTGTTGTTTAATTGTGTTTGTTTTGACTCCACAGGGGATAGAAAAGTGAACTCTCCACTAGGGAGGCAAGTTCAAGTCATCCACAAGGGAGGGGTTGTGAAATCCACTGAGGGATTAGAATTCTAAGTCCACTGGGGGAACCAAAAAGATTTGCATCTCACTGACGAGAAGCAAAAGATTGGATTTAGATTGATTGATTGTTTTCATTTTATTTGTTTTAGATTTTTAGATTTTGGATTTTGATATGGACCTATTGGTTTTGATGGATATGCTTGGTAGCCATGAAGCTAACTTCAGATTTACCAATCCAAAGGGTAGTCTACTAAACACATAGTAGGACTAGCCAACCAAAGGGATGTCTTTCAATATGTATGTACTAGGAAAGCATAGTAGACTTACATCCTCCAAAGTAGGGACCAATTCTTTGGGGTGATCCATTGGAAGGAAATAGGTGAACTAGGTGACTATTGAGTGAATGTCACTGGGGACTTAAATCAACTCAAGATAGTCAAGATTAATTTCATTTTTAGTTTATTTTGATGGGTCCCATTGGTTTGATGGACACGTAGGGGCCATGGGTGGCTAACTCTTCAACTTACCAATCAAAGGGAGTAGTCTACCAACCACAAGGTAGGACTATCCAACCAAGGGGTGCCATTCAGTTTGCAATGGTCAACTCTTAAGAAGAAAGTATGGGGACTCACATCTTCCAAAATAAGGAACCACTAGATGGTTGGGCAACAAATCAACGACCTAAGGTGACTATTGAATGTTGTTGGGGACTTAAATCGCTCAAAGATAGTCAAGATTAATTTCATTTTATTTATTTTGATGGATTATTGGTTTTGATGGATCACACTAAGAAGCTTATATCATTATACCTATCTCACTTGAACCAAAGGGAGTAGCTTCGACGATGGGAGAACTATCTCGACAAGGAGTGCCTTTCGGTTTGCAATGATCAATTAAGGGAAGAAAGCTTGGGACTCATCTTCCACTACAAAGACCAGGGGTGATTGGTTGCTTTGGGCAACAAATCAAACTTGACCTAGAGGCCCGTCGATTTTGCAACATGCTAGAAAGAATGCATCATAGTCTTACATCTTCCAAAGCGGAATGGTTGTCGGGGTAACCTGCTTGTAGCAAAATAGATTGAACCCAACCTAA
Source organism: Cymbidium sinense (assembly GCA_021442155.1). NCBI lineage: Eukaryota > Viridiplantae > Streptophyta > Magnoliopsida > Asparagales > Orchidaceae > Cymbidium > Cymbidium sinense. Next base: position 28,169,994 of record CM038218.1, read on the forward strand.
GAGACTATGAGTGAGTCGAGATTTATCTCAACTCAAGTAGTTAGGAAATTCCTACAGGGAGTTCTATTGACACTGCCCTAAAGATAGGATGCATGTTTAGGAAAAGGGCCCCTTTGGGGGCTTGAATTCCTAATCCACAAGTGAATTAATTTTATTTATTTTTTTAATTTATTTAGTTTATTTATTGTGGACCATGTTGGTTTATGAGGGATCAAACTAAGAAGGAGCTTATATCAGCCTAGACCTATCTCAAATTTACAGAACCAAGGGAATGCATCCTGAATAAATTCTCCAACCACGAGGGGTGGCTACTAGGAAAAGGGGCTGTCCAATCCAAGTAACTGGGTAGTGTCTAAATGGTGTAAGGATGTGATCCAAATAGAATGCGGAGGAGAGGGGCACTAAGGGCTTAATCCAAAACCCGAGAAGATGACATGGCTAGTCATATATCAAATAGGTATTGGTGGCCAACTCAAGGAGAAAGCGTGGGACTCACATCGCCAAGAGTGGGTATCCACCTTTGAGTCGTGGTAGAACATCAACCAACTTAAGGTGCCCGGTTTGCAATCAACTAGGAAGAAAGCAGGACTCACATCCTCTATGGCGATTGATTGATGGGATAGTCTTGGCAGCATGTGCCATCCTAGGTGACTCTTGAGTGAATGCCACTTGGGACTTATATCAACTCAAATGTAGTCAAGAGGAAAGGAGCCTTTGGGGAACTTATCCTAAACCTCAAATATTCTCGACCTAGTTAGATCATGATGATTAGTTCAAGAAGAAAGCTTGGGGACTCACATCTTCTTAAATAAAATCAACATGAGATAGCTTGCTGGCTAGCCAGTGAAGTCTACTATACTAACAAGGTGCTCTTTGGTTTGTAATAGTCAAGTTAGGAAGAAAGTGAGGGGACTCACATCTTCCAAACAAGTGACCACTAGGATGACATACTAGCGAGGTTGCATGTAGACCCGACCTAGAGAGCTAATGAGTGAGTGTCACAAGGGGTTTGTTCGCACATCAAAATAGCCTGAGAAAAAAGATTTGTGTTTATTTTTATGCATGTGTTAAAGGGAATAGAAAACCTCTCAAGTTATCTTATACCTACCTTAAATACATTGGGGGAGTTTGATGAAATGGTGCCACGAATGGCAAATGGGAATTCCCACTAAGAAAGGATGTTGCTCGGGTTCTCTTACACCTAACTTAGTTATGCTAATCAAAATAGGATGCCTCTTGGGTTCTCTCACACCTATTCTAATAGCACCAAGAGATTATGTTTGTGTCGTGAAAGAGGAATAGGATGCCGTTGGGGGACTCTTACACCTACCTAAACACGTCATGGCAGATTCGTAAGATAAGCAAACAATGCTTTGAAAGAAGATAAAATTTTGATGAAATGGAATCAGATTTTTGTTGATTGATAGGATTATTTTCAAACATGATTTTTATGGATAATATTTCTTCAAATATAACTCATTAATTGGAAGCATCAAGTGTTCCCCTTTACAATCAATAAGCTAGTAAGATCCTCCTTGGTAGGCCTTCTCTTTGACATAGGGGCCTTCCCAAGTGGGTTCAAGCTTGACTCTCATCTTTCGATGGGCAACAATTGGTCTCCTTAGACTAACAAGTTCTCCCCTTGGAAAGACCTAGGGTGGACCGACTTGTTGTGAGCTTGAATCATTTTGGCCTTGTACAACTTGGTTCTATGCCTTGGTGACTCTCCTCCAAACCTTTCAGCTCTTCTAACACAACTTTGCATTACGCTCAATAAGTGATCTTTTTACCAATGCTATCCTTAGTGATGGGAGTTGAACTTCTAAAGGTAGAAGCGCTTGACCCATACACTAAGGAAAAATGGGTATTGAGTTGGAGTTTGGTATGTGGTGCTGGTGCCCAAGGCTTCAACCAACTACTCATTCCACTGCCTTTTATTATCATCAAGAGTCTTCTTTAGTATTTGGATGAGAGTTTTGTTGAATGCTTTTGCTAATCCATTTGCTCTAGGTAGTAGATGGTGGAGTATCTCTAATCTATACTTTGTCTTCTAGCGAAGCTGTTGATCTTGGTTCTTTTGAATGTAATACCATTATCATATATAATTCATGGCACCCACTATATGATATGGTTCCGAAAAATTGAAGCACATGGTATGACCTCTGAGTGGGCCTCGCCCACTTGGAAAAATGGTGTGGATAAGATGAACCGATGACCCTTGGAAGAAGGAGGATGATCAATACCCATAATGGTACCCCACACTCAAATGGCCATGAGGCCAATGTAGGTGTAGAATGTTGGGTGGTTGGTGGAGGACCACATGCACGACACGATGGCATCTCCTACATCCATGCGTCATAATCATCAAGGGTAGTATCCTAGTCTGATCTTCATCTTCATCTTCCAATTGATGCACTCTACATAACTGAATGTACCTGTTACAATGCCATGGGCTTCATGTTTATCTAAACAGTAACCACATTTGGTCAAAGGACCATCTATAGGGTTCCATCAATGAGCATAGGAGAGAGCTCTGTTTCACGATGGGCTTGTGACTTTTCTTGAGGTAGTTTGTTGGTGTTCAAATAGTCTATGAATGTTGCCTCCAACTCTTGTCCTTATAGGCAATGAACCTCCCTTCAAGAGAAAGTCTCTCAATGAGTTTACATCAATAAGGGATAGGACTTGTCTATTTTGGACCCTTATTGAAATGGACTCATCTTCGGACATGCCAATTCTTTGTAAGTTTGGCCAAAGCATATCTTCTTTGTTCTTTCGGGGAACCTTAGATGGTGACTTGAGAATTTGGGCCAACAACTTCATGGTATACTTGGTAATGATGAAGCTTGGGTTTGAGAACCTTGTAGGACCAAGATTTGATTAATGATCGAGAATCCCCAAAGATGTTGATGCTCTTGACCTTGTGATGGCTAACTCAGATTGATCAAAGCCTCATACTCACTTTGTTGTGTGGGTTGGAAAGATAGTATGAGAATCTCATCACATCTATCTGGAGTTAGAGAACTATTCTACCCCCTTTCACGGAAGAGTAGATCATGGTGCTTCCCTTTATGAAAAAGCACCATCAAAATACATCTCCCATTGGCAGTTGTCAATCTTCCCTAAGTTCATGATTTGTTCATCAGGGAGATCATCACTAAGTGAAGAATCAGAAGGAAGTGAGTGTGATGTAAAGAAATCTGCTAGTGCTTATCCTTTTACTGTACGAAGGGGTACAAATGTAATATCAAACTACGAGAGGATCATGGACCATCATGCAAAATGTTTGGATAGTGTTGACTGTGTCATGAGATACTACAATGCATTTGGTTTTGGAGATCAAGTTCACCTTATGAGAAAACACGTAGTGTCATAGCTTTTAAGATGCAAAGATCAAAGTTAGGAAATATTTCTCAATAGGTGGATAGTTAGTTCAAAGAATTAGATGGCGAGGTAGTGAGAGTCTCCTTCTCTTCATTGGCTTGGGCCAAGAGCACAAAAGTCATCCAATGTAGCGGTGTAGAGGATGAGTGGCACACGGATAGAGGTACTAGAACTGGTGACTTCATAATGCTTGATATCTTCAAAGGCATGCTAGCACTTATCATCCCACTTGAACTTGGCATCCTTTTTGATAAGTGCTGAGAATGGCTTGCATCTCCCTAATAGGTTCGAAATAAAGCATCTTAGATACACTAGCCATCCTTGGAAGGATCTGAGTTGAGTCAAACTCTTAGGTGGTGGCATTTATAAGATAACTTTAATCTTTTCTAGATCTATTTCTATTCCCGGTATCAGACAACAAACTCAAAGAATTTCCTTGAAGTTACTCTGAATGCACACTTTAGGGGATTCATTTTGAGGTTATATTGTCTTAACTATTTGAAAAATTCTCTCAAGTCAAAGAGATGGTCTTCCTTTTCTTTTGCTCTTGACTAGATCATCAACATATAACACTCAACGATGATGGATGAGTTCATTGAAGATCACGAGTCATGGTGTTGTAGCAGCACCAACATTTTTAAGGTCGAAAGGCATGACCTATAACAGAAGATTTTGATCGAGGTTCGAAAAGCAATATTTCTTTCATCTTTAGGAGACATCTTGATTTGGTTATAGTCAGATGACACATCCATTAAAGAGAAAACTACATGAGATGAGATGATGTCTACCATTAATTCTGGTATAGGAAAGGAAACTCATCCATAGGACATGCCTTATTTAAGTCCCTGAAATTGATGTAAATGTGAATTTGGTCATTCTTCTTCTTAACTAGTAGGATACTTTTTTTTCCTAATGAAACCAGCATTGATCAGTTTCTTGAGTTTAGAAATGACCTGTTATTCAATTTCTAATAGTATGCATCTAGGAGCTTACTTGATAGGGTTAGCACTAGGATCTATTTCTAGCTTATCGACTGCTACATCAAGAGATAATAGCATCTCTTCATAACTCCATGCAAATAATTCTTTAAACTCAATCAATAGCCTAACTAAGTCATTGGTTTCTTCTTCATTCAGCAATGAACTGATGCACATCGGGAATGGATTTTCTTCTGTCCTGAGGTTGATTTCTTTAAGCTTGTCAATTATTGAATGGATCTCCTCTTCAAATTATGGGGTGCATCTTTGATTTGGAGATCATCACGGATCATCGAGGTTTCTAAATACACATTCTCATAAGAGTTGGTGTTGTGTGAAAGAACCTCGGACTCCAAATGATTGATAACTAAGCTAATCATCATCATCGTAGACCCACTATCAAATCTAGTCCTACTCTTGATTATGCTTCCCACACTTTTATATTGTTCCCTTCTTATACTTTCACGTGCTTGGACCATGTATGAACCAAACCTTTCTATAAGATTATGAACACAAGGTGAGTAAAAGTCAAATAGTAATTCCATTAATTCTTTAAATGAATCATCCTAAAGTTCTACAACAACTTCAGGACTTGAGGATGATGATCCCAAAAGAATCTCTTTGGCTTCACATCATTGAAAGACTTAGGAGCTTCCTTAACTACTAAACCTTCAACTTTTTGAGATGAAAGTGAGGTTAAAGCTAAAGTTCCCAGCTACTGCCTTATAGTTTTAGATGCATCTGATTCAAATACTTTGCTTTGTCCAGAGGCTCGATCTTCATTGATGTTCGGCTTGAGTCACCCTGAGAGAGGGTTGGTTGGTATAATCACATTAGACTCATCCTCGATTCCAAGTCTATGTGAATAGTAGAAGCACTCCTATGAACTGGAACATAACCCCTGTTGGCTGATGGCCAACCAGGAGGTCTTCCACCTCTAGAACTGCCTCTATTTTTGCCTCTGCCTCTACTTGGTGGAGGTTGAGTCATCCAACCCACATGTCCATGTGATGGAATGAATTGTGGGTGGAATGTGATATGCGGATCTATTTCTTCTTCAATTCTCTTTTCATGTTCACTTGGATTTCCATTTTTCTTTTCTTTTTCTTTTTCCTTTCCTTTTTCTTCATTTTCCCTTTATTTTGAATTTGAGTTTTGTCCAAGTTCACAAGAAAGGGTGTTTTGAGGAAGATAGTAGGTCACATCCTTATAAATCTCAACCTCTCTAACTGAAAATGCATTTTCATCTCCATCGACATGGTATTCAATCCCATCCTTTCTTAACTTGATGCACTGATGGAGGGAGGATGGAATTATCTTATTTTGATGTATCCAAGGACCGAAAGCATGAATGAAGTATTGAATCAATGATGTAAAACTTGGCTTCAGTCTTATCTCCAAAGATAACACTATGGAACCTAAAAGCTCACCTTGTTCATTGAATCCTCTCAACATCATCGATCTCCTCAGTGTGGAGATGTGATCCTCAAATAGGCAAAGGTCTTTAGACTCATAATGTTCCGATGCACTGATCTGAGAACTCGGAAAGTTTGAATCACCCATGTCAATTTGTGATGTAGGGGGGCGGTTGTGCTCAAGTCCCCGAGGAAGAAGGTCTTCATCTGAAAGTGATCCCTGCTTCTTTGTGTAATGTGTCTCCCTCTCACTATAGCGATCTGCTAAGTAAGCATATCTGGGATCGAGGGAGATTATTAATGATTCCCTCATCTCTTTTGGATAAGACAAAAGGGCATCATATGCTTAGCTTAGATGACAACTTTCTTAGATGAGAGAGGACATTGTAGTCCACCTTGGGCTGATCCTCCACAAGCATATCCAAGGGTGGAGCATCCTGTGGAGGGGCTTCTCGATCCTCATACCAATGACTTGTTTCCTCATCTTGAGGTGCTGCCTAGGTAGAACCTTTGCCACTATGGAGGTTGACTTGGTGATCTCTTGTGGTAGGGTAATGGAAGGTTCTACCTATACCTGAGCTCACTCATATGGGACCCTAAATGGGATGATTCCAAGTATCTCGAGGTGAACTTCTGAGCATTAGTAGGAAAATCCAACTCAGATCGAAGAGGAAAATCAAAATTATTATAGTTATTATTTAGATTGAAGAGTTATTAGGAATAGATTCAAACAACCCATCAAAATGGACACATATGTAATTCAAGCTAGCTTTATTCTTCAATTTCTTGAATTTCATATGAGGTACAAAGTAAAAATCAAGTAAAGTAAGTGGGGTAATGGATTTGATGTCCTTATCTACTGATACAAGAGTTTTACTAGAAGAAGAGAGAACTAGAGCTAAAATAGAGTTACTAATGTGGTAATGGTATGGAGGTGGACTTTGTTTACAGGCTATCTAGGTTATCTTTATCTTTGTGCTCCCCTCCTTCCTTGAGTTGGCACTAGCAACTTCCAAACCTTCCTTGATGTTAGAGGTTTGAGCTCACTCAAGCACCTGCAAGGAAAGTTTTTTGATCTTCTAAATAATCTTTTTAGAGGTTTTGGATAAGGAGATATCCCAATCTTCTTTAATTTTGGAAGGATCACAAGTATCCCCAAGGATTATCCTAATGAAACTAGATGGTTGTTCCATAAGGTATTCCTTCGGGATAACTATAGCACCAGTCTTGAAGCTATGTTCAAGCAGTCCTTAAATGTGAAGCAATCCTATAAAACATGACCTAGCATATGGTGGTAGGGACAAAAGTTAGGATCATGGCTTTCATCGAGTTCCTCCGATCTCTTAGGCTCGAGTAGCTAAAAATCATGCTTCTTTAAGAGATTCTTAAAGATCTTTCTGATTATCTCTCTCTTAAATGAATAAGGCTTATTAAGTTTATCCAAAAGAGTAGGTGGACTAGAGCTACCTAGCGGCGGGTATGTGTGTCACTGCTGCTAGTGATGTGGCTGAGGAGGCGGTGGTGTAGGCCATGGAGGCTGGCTGTACCTCTGGTGGTAGAGGTGGAAGTGAAGGATCTGATGTGGTCTCGGGCGATCTCTAGCTAGTTGTTTCCCCATCTATTTTGGGCTTCTTCTTGTATACCTTCTACGGCTTTGATTTGGGCAACTAGTCTTGAAAAGGCAACTATTTGGCCTCTCCTTGTAGACTAGTCACCTTATTGTTTAACTTCTCAAAGATTTTGATAGTGAAGCCCTTAAGCATGAAGGGGACTGGGATATGGATATTCTTTAGAAGAATCTCAATGGCATGTTGTTCAGATAGTTGTGGCTCACATTTCATACTCAGGTTATGCCATCTGAGAATGTAGTCAACAAGGGACTCACCTAGATGTTGGTTTGCTACAAAGATGGATAACCCTTTTGAGCTGAAAACCTCTTGATAAAGAGTTGCTCCAACTCAGCAAATGTGTTCATTGAACTATTGGAAAGTTTAACGTACCAATTAAAAGCTATCCTACTAGGCTAATGAAAGAGGCGGAATAGTAAAGCATCGCCAGGTGTTGCAACAACTACGAGTGTGCAATATGCTACCTCGGGATTCCACTGCCATCAAAACTCTTAAAGGAAGGTGGCACGAAACCCTTAGGATATTGGATTGCGTCAAACTCCACCGGGTAAGGTCTACTCTTTGGAACTGATGATCCTCCCTGGGCTTGAGCCAATGCTTCCTTCACCTAGTGCTCAACCATAGACTTGATATCTTTCTTATGTATGGAGGTACTTTTCACTACCTTCTTATACATGCTGGTGCTACCTTGCTCTAATGGAGGTAAAGTCTTGGCTAGGTCCAAGACATGCACCAACTCAGATTGACTAGTCTTAGCTGTAGTAGGATGAACTGCTAGGGCTTGTTTCTAAAGTATTGAGATTGCTGCTAACAAGTCCTCAAGCTACCTCACCATCCTATCTATTTATTCATCTTTCTGCTTTAATTAAAATCGAAGGTGTTGAGATGATTGGGTTGTGTCTTCTTGCTCAACCTCATCACCTTCCATAGCTTGCTACTCTTTGAGGAGGGATCCCCTGGTATCTACCATGCAAACCCCAGCTGAGTCTCCCAACAAATCATCTTTATTGGGATCAAAGCTGATCTTTTTTTCATCAGACCAGTCGTATCCTAAGATCTCCTTATTTTTCATGAAATAGTGAGCTACTATATCATCTAAAGATGATCAATCAAACAGCACAAATGCTTTGGTGATGGGATCCACATCGTGTTATGAGGCACCAGACCTCCCCTGCTGCTAAAGAATCAATCGTGTGAGGGATGTACTCGCTAGAAGAGATACACTCCTGATAGTCACTGATTATGTACGGGGTGACATTCCAAGGAGGTTCTATGATCATGGGTGCAACTGGATTTCCATCCTCTCTCTCTGCAACTGCTATAACAATCTCCAAATCCTGCTGCAGTGGTGATGGTGAAGGGACGATCACTATGCTTCGAGGTTGCCATTCCTTCCACCTGGGGACAAAAAAGGCGGGGAGAGCGGCCTCACCATAGTAGGTGGTGTGGATGGGATCCCTTGGTCATGATCACCATCTCTTCTCTCCCAAAGTGGCCTTCATGGCCTTGGAGACTAGAATCTAATTGAATGGGTGGCGGTGGATGAGGGGGCAATGTGGTGGAGACACCAGACTCTCTGGGAGGGGCTCTCCTGTGATGTGGTCCTCGTAAAAAGATATTATCCGTGTGATCGAGCGGGTAGCATAAAGGAAATCAATGAATGCGAGGTCGACCAAACCTCCTCGCCTCTCACGTGATATGAGAGTAGTATGGGCCTCCCGGCCCTCCCCTATAGATGTTTTCCCCCACAGGGATGAGATCTCAAGTCAAATTGAGCTGACTAGAATATAGCAGCCTGAACTAGAAGGACATATGACCTCCCTTTGGATGATGGTGTGATTATGGATCCTCCCATCCTATGTTAGACCAGAGAGAGATGAAATGGGTTCTATAACCAACGGGGAAATTAGAGTGGGAAACTCCACCATAACTAATCGTCTAGAGGCCTCCATCTCCCCGGCGATGTGTGTATGGTACCGCTTAATCATGCAATTTTTGTTCCTCTCAGTCTAGGGTGTGATGGGTGAGAGCTAGACTAACCTCAAAGCTATGGAGCAATCATCGAGGAGCCTTACCCTTGAGGGTGCTAATGTGGGTGCTAGCCCTCACAGCAACACAAAACAACCAGCACCTCATTATCACCACTATCACTAACACTATCTTGTAAAATTGTCCTCTTTAGTGAGGGGATATCAGTCGATGGAAATCAATCAATGACGACTTACGCACCATTGGTCCTACTAACAGTTATGAGGGGAGTGCCCTCATAAGTAATCCTCACCCCCTTGAAACCTCTACTGAAATGAATGAGATGTGTGTAGTCAAATCGAGGGAGATTGGCCTGATCCAAGGCCAAGTTCATGCGGTAAGGGAAGGTACACATAAGCCATAAACCAAGCTGTGCGAAAGCGAGCGGTTGCGAGACTAATCGAATGAGAGTTTGCAATGTTGAAAACAAACTTGGATCAAAATTTTGTTTTGTTGATTTGAATTTGAATTTAAAATTTGAACCCACATCCAACATCTTAGAAGTGTTAAGTGGGGTTCAAATGGATTTAGAGAAGAATTAGGGATTTGATTGGAAAGAGGAGTTTTTTTAATATGAATCAAATTTCAACAAATTTGGGTATGTTGAAAATGGGTTCAAATATTTTTAGAAAGATGCTTCCATAGGTTCATGTTTGAAATTAGATTTTGATTTGAGGACCCTTTCCTTTAACAAATTTGAGTATGTTAAAGTAAGGGTCAATTTTTTCTTTTGGATTTGAGATTTTTGAAATTCACTCACTTAGTAAATTTGGGTATGCTAAGTAAGGTGTTTGAAAATAGTTGTTTCTTTTTCTTTGGTTGCTTTATCTTATGAATTATTGGCGATTTTTAAAATTGGAATTCCCACATTAATTTGGGTATGCTAAATGAAGAACCCACGTGGGTTTTGTTTTTAGAAATTTTTTGAAAATAGGATCATTAGCAAACTTGAGTATGCTAAAAAAATTCTAATGTGTTTCATTTATTTTAGATATTTTGATTTTGAAAAGTAGGATCCTTAGCAAATTTGGGCATGCTAAGGAAATCCTAATGTGTTTCTTTTATTTTGAATTTTGGAAAATGGAGATTTCACTTTAGCAAATGTGGTATGTTAAGATGAAATTCCAATGTGTTTTGGATGGAGATTTCATTTAGCAAATTTGAGTATGCTAATTGAAATTCCAAAATGTGTTTCATATTTTTGTTTTGAAAAAGATGGAGACTTAGCAAATATGGTATGTTAAAAGTGTAGTTCCAAAGTGATTTGAATGGAGATTTCACTTAGCAAATTTGGGTATGCTAAATGAAATTCTGAAATATGTTTCAAATTTTTGTTTTGAAAAAGATGGAGACTTCGCTTTAGCAAATATGGTATGCTAAAAGTGAAGTTCCAAAGTGTTTTGAATGGAGATTTCACTTAGCAAAATTTGGGTATCTTAAATGAAATTCTGAAATGTGTTTCAAATAATTGTTTCAAAAAAGATGGAGACTTCACTTTAGCAAGTATGGTATGCTAAAATTGAATTTCCAAATGTATTTTGAATATTTTATTTTGAAAGAGGGATACTTCACTTTAGCAAATATGGCATATAAAAAGAAATGAATTTTGTGGAATGGTTTTGTTTTGAAAATGGAGACTTCATTTTTAGCAAATTTGGTATGCTAAAGAATGAAGTTCCAAATATGTTTTGAAAAAAATTTTTTTTATTGATTTTTGAAAAGAGATTTCAATTTAACAAATTTGGGTATGTGAGATGGAAATCAATTTTTGAAAGATGAAAGCTCAACTTAATCATATATGGAATATGTTAAGTGGGATTTCAAAGTAATATTATTTTATTCAATAAATTTGGGTATATTGAATGGAGATGTTCATATGTGTTTTTCAAAAAATTTATTTTTGATTTTGTTTAAAAATGAAACTTCCATTCAATAAATGTGAGCATATTGAATGGGGAGGTTCATATGTGCTTTTGAAAAATTTGGTTTTGTTTGAAAATGAAACTTCCATTCAATAAATGTGGGTATATTGAATGGATGTGTTCATATGTGCTTTTGGAAGAATTTACTTTTGCTTTTGTTTTAAAAGTAAAGATTCAAACTTACATATGGGATGTGTTGAATGGAATTTCAAAGTTATGATTTTGATTGAAGATGTAATATCCATTCAACACTTTTGGATGTATTGAATGGAAAGGCCCATCTTCAAATTTTATGCTTTTGAAAATATGATTGTTGGAATTTTATTTTTGAAAATGAGGTTTTCACCAAAAAAGAATTGAGTGAAGAAACTCATTTGTACTTTTAGAAAATGTAATCGTTGGAATTTTAGTTTTGTAAAGATGATCCTTCATATAACAATCATAAAGATTGTTTTATGAAGGTGATTTAGGAAAACTTTTGTGCAAAATATTTTATTATGTGCATTTAAAAGAGTGCTTTTTGAAAAGCAAGATTTTTTTATGAAGGATTTATTTTGTCTTTATTATTTTAGAATGAACCTTTCCTTAACATGAAAATGGTAAGGAGGAAGTCTTTAATTAATTCTCTTTGTTTCAATTTTTATTTTTACCCATTGGGGAACCCAACAAGGGTTTTAAGACCAACACGGGGTGAGGTCTTAAAACCTAAAGATATTGGCTAGCTTAACTAAAGGATGAAATAAGCTAAGTGCCAACAAAATGAAAGATAGTCTTGGATTCATACCAAAGTACAAACCCACTATCGATACTTGGAGAAAAATGATCATTTACCAAAGATGGAGAGAGGAACCATCCCCAACAGAGTCGCTAGAAAAATCTGTGGTGAAATTTTTATGAGAAATTTCTAAAGAAAATGGGTATACTTCCATCATCACTTAATGGGATAAAATGAAGATAGAAATATACTTTTCTTTTTTATGCATTTTTGACACACATAGATCTATAGATATTCTTATTGAGGGTAATCGAGTACGACATTGAGGAGAGATATACTATCTTGAAAGATAGAAGTCACCACCCTATAATGGACCTAATCACCTCAACAAGGACTTCTAAGAATAATGGGTATGCATGTACCAAAAATTCTTCCCCTACTTTACATGAAGAGTAAAGTAGGATTTATTTTAAATTGGGGTCATTAAGTTCCTTATAGGGGCAAGCCCCCAGAGTTAATTACATCCTAAGGAATGAGATCCCTTAGGAATACTCTCAATTAAGGTAAATGATTGTTATCACAAAGATTTTAATATGTAGGACTATCAATCGATTAGTTTATTTTGGAAGATCAAATGGGATTGATCAAAGAGATAGATTTATTATCGAAGCCAAAGGAAGATAAGTAGGAAATATTCATGATGCTAGGAAACCTAGCGAACATATCAACCTATCCTATAGTTGGGCTTTACATTTTTTAAATTGAATTGTTTATTTGAGTTGAATTTTTATTAAAAGGTAGGGCTAATAACTCATAATGCAAGGTCATGGAAATGCCTAAGAGGTGAGGATTTATGCAGGGGAGAAGCAACCTCAAACTAGGGAGCTTTGGTGAGGGCCAAAAGCATGACCTAAATCTAAGGCAAAAATGGGTATTTGGTTTGCGTCCACAATAAAGGATAAACCACCCGATTGCTTGGACTTACAACTGCCTGGGGGTGCCTGCCAACCAACTCCTCCTATGATCTTAAATTCATGTAGGCAAGTCATATGATTTATGCAAAATAACTAGGTCATTATTCATTTAGAAGAGATGAAGTCTTAAACTCACTCCCTAAAAGACTAGATCATGTAAGGGCATGAAAAATGACCTAGATCTAATGCAAAAATACATTATATTTTATTTTCATTTTTAGACAATCATTTGACTTAGGCTTATAGCATTCATATGCCTAATGCATGAGAGGTAAGATTATTGGCCAAAATCGTGAGAAGGGAGGAGGTGTGTTTCCACCATGGCTCTCAAAGGTCAAGCCAAGTCTCTCTGAAAAAGGTAGAAGCCCTCCAATCAAGAGTGAAATAGTATGCTTTTATACATGATGTTATAAAAGAAATACTCATCCAGCTAAGGGGTTGCTAATTCTTTTATCTTGATTTTAACTTAGCTTTAAATGAGGCATCTTAAGATTAAATAAAGTGAATTAAGATCACAAAATACACATCACTTTATTTTTTTTCCCAACATGTATAACATGCATATGAATGAATTCTTAGCATATCTATACATACAAATGGAAATGTTTAGCATACTTTATGATGAATGTTAAGTGAGTTAGTTAAGAAAATTTGAATGCATTATGATGCATGATTTTCATTAAGTAGAAAAGAGGATTTCATATCCATTTTTCTCATGCACACATGTATATATGAAAGGCATAAGTGAGCATCCAATGTTAACCAGGTGTAAGGTACAAGACCTACTTAAAACTTAAAACCTCATAACCCAGTTATCCAAACTAATATACCACTTTCCTTAAATACAAGCATATGTACAAAAGAAATGAAGGGAAAAGAAAGATACAAAAAGTTTGTATTGGTTGATTTGTTTTGTTTATGCAATTTATATTTACAAGTGTTATCCTTCTTATGTAATAGTATAGGAATGAACTGGAAGGGGGGTTAGGCAAGTGTTATGTTCTTTTCAAATGAACTATACACTTTATCAAATCCTATTCAAAATCATACTAAAAGAAAAGAGAAGGAAGGCTACAGTATGCATATCTTCATATTTATATCCACATGCAAGCTCACAAATGATTATTAGTAGCACACTTTCAATTTTGGATATTTGATTTATAAATTTTGAAAATAGTTTTGAATTTAATAGTGATAATAGCCAATCATATTTTACTTTAGCCAAAACATGCAATTTGACATGAAGAAAATATTTGATTTTTGGAAAGCATGAATGCATGAAATTCATATGGCATACACACTTAGCATGTTAGGAAAGAACTAAAGTGATGAAAGCATGTAAACACATTCATCCTAATTAATTTCTAAAGCCAATCTTATGAAATAAGAAAGCTTAAAGCAAATAAAGTTATTTTTAAAGAAGGTTTGATTTTATTTTGAGTTTGATTTAATTTGGAAAATGTGAGGTGAGTTTGCTATTCCTAACACATTCCCACATATGTTTATTATTTTAGTTTAATTTTTAGGTGATTAGATCAATTTTATGCTATGATTAGGTTAAGGTATGAATGGTGTAATTACCTTACACCTAGTATACTTAATCAAATAATTATGAGCTAATGAGATGACATAAAATGACAGGAATTTAAATCAGCACCTAAAGAAAGGTAATGCAATTGGCTCATGATTAATGATTAATTAAACTAAGGGGTTTAACTTAAGTACTTTCATAAACTCTCACATGTGAGTTGAGTTTTCATTTCCTTAATGTACTCTTGAATCTACCCAAGATAGGTTAATTGAGTTCTAGAAAGTTTTTAGAATTTTATGAAATTAATAAAGGGGGTAATTAGTGAATTAACCCTTAAGACTAAGAAAGAAAAGGGGGTTTAGAGAATAACTTAAGGAAAGCATCCCAAAATTATTTTTTAAACCTCATATTCACTTAATCAAAACTTAATTGACTCAATCAGAGAGTTAAACCACTAATTATGCTCTTAATTAAGCTTAATTACATTAAGGGAGTGATTAGAGAATGAGCTAGAATTCCTCTAATTAAGCCACCAATAAATCCCA
The DNA here is from genome assembly GCA_021442155.1 of Cymbidium sinense. Lineage (NCBI taxonomy): Eukaryota > Viridiplantae > Streptophyta > Magnoliopsida > Asparagales > Orchidaceae > Cymbidium > Cymbidium sinense. The sequence goes on from CM038218.1 coordinate 28,185,113, forward strand.
AAAAAATTGGGAGTCATCCCACTAATTAAGCACAAGAAGTTTGGGTTTAATCAATGGAATAATTAGAGGGTAATTCACAAAATAATATTCTCAACAAAACCCAAATTCAAAGAAAAGTACTACTCAAAATTCATTGAAATTATTTTTAGAATATTCTATATTCAATTATCTATCTAATGCAATTTATTTCATATTCTTTTGACTTTTCTAGGCTTAGATATGAATTTAAAAAGTTTCCATAATTAATTAGAACATTTAATAGCTAAATTAAGTATTTAATCCCATCGACGCCACATGGGCCGCTGACGCGGCATGCGCTTTCCACATGTTGTGATGAGATTGGATAATAAAGTTGTCACATCATAGCACGATGATGCCATGCGCTTTCTCCTCAGTCATTCGATCAAGGATTAGACGACTGAGATTAAAGCGATTCTAAAGGATAAATCTGACGGATCTATGTGTTTTAATCACAGCTATCCATCTAAAATGCACGGATGGATGACCAGAGATTCATCCATGTTCTTCCCTGTGAGAGATGGCTATCATCCACCATCTTGGGGGAGATTCAAGCTAAATTGAGCTCAGATTGGGCTAAAATTTAGCCCACACCATCATCAAGCAATGGAGATCACATCCAACATAGCTTATCATGCAATGAAAATTCCTTTCACAAAGGACCACACCACACCTAATCTAAACTCAGTTTAATGGCATACCTCACCGGATGTGATCATCGATGCTCGATTCCCTTAGAGAAGCTTCATTTAGTGGAAGCTTTGCTAAAGTTTACAGGCTTTGAGATGGGGTAGATCATCCTATGGACCAACTCCTTGACTTGAGCTCGGCTTTGGTCTAGAGCACACCCCTTCAAGAACTTGTATGAAGCTTTTAGACTTGAGCTCCCTAATAAGCTTGCAAAGGGAATTGGGTTTGAAGCATGGAGTGAGATTGGATTTTGGTTTTCTTCCCATAATTTTGGTTTTAGAAGAAATGGGAAATTTCTTATTGGGAAATGGAGAACTTGTGTTCAATCAATTGGAGAATGTTGAAATGAAATCAAATTAGGGGAGTATATCTCCCCCATGGTGATAGCTTTGCCATTTTAATCAATTGAGCTCCTTGAGTGGGTTTTGTTGTCATTCATCATTTTTGGCAGGAGTGGATGAGGTGGCAATGTGCTTTAATTGAGTGGATGAAGGATTCCATGTGCCCAATTTCAAGGCAAATGGTTGATTTTGGGTTTGGTTCGGGTTTGGTTGACCCAAAACATTGGGTCATGTGCATTAGATCCATTAGTGACCATTTGGTCCACTAAGAGGATGCCAAGTATCCATGAAAAGGAATTGACCAAATTCTAAGTGATTTTGATTTTAGGTTACCCTATGGCCTAGGGGTAAAATGGTCATTTTACCCTAATTTTAGTTTGGCCATGTTTTATAGTGATAAAATAGGTTAGGTCAAGTTTCATTGAATTTGGAGTTGGTATGGTATGATTTGGCTAATGTTGACCCATTGAGGTCAAAATGGGTCAACTTTGGTCAAGTTGACCAATTGGTCAAATTGGGTCAAATGAATGGTTGGTTCAAGTTCATATGACCAATTGAAATGTTTTGGTGGCTTTGGTTTGGTTCAATTTGGTTTAGGCTTGAATTTGGCTCAATTTAGTTCATTTAGGTCAAATGGGTCAAGTTGACCAATTTGACCCATTTGACCTATTTGGGTTAGTTCGTGGGTTGGTTCATGTTTGGTTGGTCATATGAAATGGATTGGTATCATTGTTTCCAATCAATTTTGGTTTAATTTGAATTTGGCTCAATTTGACCCTTTAGATCAAGTTGGGTTCAAGGTCAATTGGGCTTTAGGTCTATTGGCCAATTGAGGGGCAAGTTCAACAATCATTTTAGTATGAACTTGACCCATTGGTTTCAATCAATTTAGCTTAGATCAAGTTTGACACATTTTGACTTTTTTTTGGGTCAAGTTGGGTCAACTTGGGTCAAAGCTAGTTAGGCTTGACTTGGTCAAGTTCAAACATTGAACATAAATGAACTTAGATCATTGGTTTCAATCAATTTGTCCTATGGTGGATTTTGGCTATGTTAGGTTTCATTTTTTAGTGACTTGGTTTGACCCAATTTGAGTGATTGATCATCTCATATAGTTGATCATGATGAGAGAGCTTAGGTGGGCTTAGTTCAATCCAATTTGGTTATGATTAAAATTTGGCTCATAAGAGTACTTTAGGTCACTTTGGGTCAAGTGAGCCTAAATGGGTCAAATAGCTTGGTCAAAGCTTGATTTGAGTTTGATTGAACTCACATTGATTTGAGTTTGATTGAACTAACATATGGACTTATGGTTAAAATATAAATCTATTTGCAAGTGGTTTGAAGTCAAATGGGTTTTAATTCATTTGATAATTTCAAGTTCAAAGGGGTGAACATGAGTTTGACTTAGGTTTGATTTTGAATTGAGTTTTGATTTGATGATTGAAGTTTAGGTTTATATTTGGATTCATGATTGAAGGATTGATTGAATCATGAAAAAATTAAGGGTTTAACTTGATTTAAAATTGATTTGGCTAAGTTCAAGATTTTCACTTGAAAGGCTTAGGTTGGATTTTGATTGAATTTGTTTGATTTTTGAGTTGGTTTTATATTATCTTTATATTTCATTTATATATGTAATATAAATGAGAATATAAATGGGTTAGCGGAAATTTCAAAGATTTGAAGTGATTTGAATGATGATCTAGGCTAAGTCCTTAAGAGAAAATCAAAGAGACTTAGGAAAGATTTATGATTTGAATTTGAATTTGGAATTTGATTTAATTAATTTGAATTTATATTTAATTTATATATGTGAATATAAATGAGAATATAAATGAGTTGTGAGAAAATTTTATGAGTTTGAATTGATTTGAACATGATTTAGGCTAAGTCCTTAAGAGGGGATTAAAGGACTTAGGTAAGATTTGGAATTTCAATCATGGGCTTCAATCATAAGTTTTAATCATAGGTTTTAATCATGTGGCATTAGTTTGAGTTTGAGAAAAATCAATTAAGTTGGAATTGATTTAAGTTTGATGTTGATTTGATTTGTAGTTTGACTTTAAGGAAGGAAGTAAGGAATGTGGTTCAAGCTATAGGGTAGTCAAATTTTTCTAATTCCCTTAAGGCATGACCTACTCCTATGGCTAACTCTTCTAAGTCTCTAGGGCTAGGTTGAGTGTCCACCTAATCATTAGATGTGTCTTAAGACTAAGGATCTCTTAATGTCTAAGAGGAGTCCTATATCTAACATGGAGGGGTTGAGAACTCATTCTAAAAATGAGGTCGATAGACTTCCACCTCTAGAACTGCCTCTACATCTGCCTCTTCCTCTACCTGGTGGAGGTCAAGTCATCCTACCCATGAGTTTGTATGGAGGAATGAATTGTTGGTGGAATCTTACTTAAGGCTCTATCTCTTCCTTAGTGTCTGATTCTCGCTCACTTGTATTTTTATTTTCATCTTCTTTTCATTTGTCTTTTCTTTTTCTTCTTCATTTTCTTTTTCTTTTATTTTGAACATTAACCAAGTTCGCGAGAATAGACTTTCTGATTTTGTGGAAGATAGTAGGTTGTATCCTCATATATCTCAATCTCTCTAACTAAAAATGGCTTCAAGTCTTTTAACACAGAATTCAATTTAACCTCTTCAAAATTTGATACACTGATGTTGAGAGGATGGAACCATCTTGCTCTTACATATCAAAGGTCTACTGAGCAAAGCAGTGAAAGATGTATCTGAATCAATTATGGCAGAACTTTCTATCTTCCTGGTCATCTATCTCTAGCACTATAGAGCACTAAAGCTCTCTCCACCTTGCTCATTGAATCCTCAACATCATCCATCTCCCGAGTGGAGATGCCAATCCTCAGGAAGGGGTCTTTAGACTCATAATATTCCTAATGCACTTGGATCAACTAACTTGAGAGAGTCTAAATCTGCCCATATCCACTGTGATCTAGAGGGGACGGTTGTGATCGATTATCCCTAAAAGAAGGTCTTCATCAGTGAATGTTACTCAACGGTCTTCTCTTGAATAACATGCCTCCTCTCTAATAGTGGTCAGCTGAGCTAAGCATATTTCTTGATCGAGGAGGGCTTTGATCAATATCTTTGAATAAGACAAGGGCATCATATATTCTTAGCTTAGCTGACAACTTTCTCAGGTGAGTGATGACATTGTAGTCAACTCTGGGCTGGTCCTCCATAAGCATTCCAGTGAGCATCCGTGGAGGCTACTGATCACTTGGTTAAGCACATATTCTTATCCTAAGGTGCTACCCTATGAGGTAGAACTTTGCCACTATGGAGGTTAACTTTAGTGACTTCACAAGATGGTTTAGTGGAAAGTTCTACCTGCTCATCGAGTTCTCATATAGCTTCTCCTACAGGATCATCGGAGTTGAATGACTCCAAATCAATCTCAATGGGTGAACACGAATGATTCAGGAATGGGTAATCCATTTCTAAATCAAAAGAGGAATGATCAGAATTAGAGTTATTAATATTAATTAGATTCAGAGAGTTTTTTATAGGAATAAACTCAAGTATATCATCAGAAGTGACTTAAATGTAAGTGGAATCAGCTTGCTTCATTGATTTCTTAAATTTGGATGGAGGTACAAAGTAAAAATCAAGTAAACTAAGCAGAGTAAGGGGTTTGGAACCCCCATCCATCGATTAATATGGTTTCTACAAGGAGTGCTGACTAGAGGAACTATAGGCAATATGGAAAGGTCTTTGGCAGGTTGGGTGGTTGCTATTGTACTATCTATCTCGGGCAAGTGGAGGCCTATGTTGCTACTACTGGGCTCCTACCTCCCTCGAGTTGTCCTTAGCAACTTGCAAACCTTCCTTGGAGTTGGAGGTTTGGGCTACCTCAGGCACTACAAGGGTAGTTGCTTGATCTTAGAAATGATTTTTTTTTGGTTCAGGATAGGGTGATATCCCAACATTCCTTTGTCTTAAGAGGATCGCATGTATCCCCAAGGATTACTCTAATAGAAATAGAAGGTTTTTCTAATAGGTATTCCTTGGGGATGACGATGGAGCCTAACTTGTAGCTACACTCAAACCAGTCCTTAAAGGTAATGCAATCTTCTAAGACATGGTCTAACATGTGGTGGTAGGGGCAATAGTTTAGATCATGACTCTTGCTTACTTCCTCCGGCCTCCTAGGCTCTAGTAGCTAGAAATTAGGCTTCTTTAAGAGATTTTTAATGATCTTCCTGGCTGCCTCCCTCTTAAATGAATAAAGTTTATTCAATTTATTAGCAAGAGCGGGTAAGTAATAAGTACTTGGTGGTGTGTAAGAATACTGCTGCTGATGATGCTGATGAGGAGGCGACGATGGTGGCTGTTGTGGTAATTGAAGTGGCCAGTATGATGGTCGAGGTGGTGGCAGAGAAGGTGGCAGAGGAGGCTGCTGAGCTTGAGGCCTATCTGACTAAACCCTAGCTGGATGTTTTCCCTTATCAACTATTATGACTACCCCTGACTTCTTCTCAAATGCTCTCTGAGGTTTGGGCTTGGCTGACTAGTCCTGAAAAGGCAACTATTTGGCTTCCTCTTATAAACTAGTCACCTTGTTAATTAATTTCTCAAAGGTTTTGATTGTAAAACCTTGAGCATAAAAGAAACTGGGTCATGGATGTTCTTCAGGAGAATCTCTATGGCGTGTTGTTCAAGTAGTTATCGTTCATATTTCATGCTCAGGTTTCACCACCTGAGAATTTAATCAATAAGGACTCATTGGGAACTTGTGTCGCTACAACAAGACCACCTACAATAACCCTTTGATGAGCTCCAACAAATCTCTTGATGAAGAGGTGCTCCAACTCAACAAATGTCTTTACTAAATCATTGGGCAATTCGACATACAAGTCAAACGCAACACCAGCTAAATTGCTAACAAATAATCTAAAAAGAAGGGCATCATTATCACCATTGTTGCAGCAACTGGCCCTGAAATGTCCAATATGTTGGCGAGGGTTCCCACTACCATCAAAAAATTTGAAAGAAGGTGACATGAAACTCTTAGGATATTGAACTGCATCAAATTCCTCCGGGCAGGGTCTACCCTTTGGAACAAATGAGCCATCTCGAGATTGCGAGTGCTTCCCTCACATATTGTTCTACCATATATTTGATATCTTTCTCATGCATGGAGGTACTATCCACCACCTTCCTATGCAATCTACCACTATCTTCCTCTCAGAATCATCTGATGATTTTGTAAGTGCCAACTCTACTTTCTACCACTAGGAGAAAGTGGGGTGAGTTTTGCAATCAAACTACTACAATTAACTCCTCAATATTTTTCTCCATCTTCTCAATGATCATCTCTCTATTTAAGTTGGTGGAGGAGATGCTGAGTCGAATGGATGGCATCGTCCTCTTCAACCACAATACTTTCTTGAGTCTACTGGTCTCTAAGGAAAGAGATCCTAGTATCAACCATGTGGACCTTCGAGTCCTCCAACAAATCATCCTCATCGGGGTCAAAATTGACCTTATCCTCATCCTGATCAAAGCATTCACTTCCAAAAAGCTATCTTTTATCCACAAAATATTGTGCTAGAATGTCATCCAAGGAATGGTCTCAGCTTGAACACTCACGGTAGCAGGTGGTAGTATGATCATTGACATAAATACTACCGCCACGAGTGCTATCTCTGGGAGGACTACACTAGCTAGAAGATACATGCTCATACGTGTTGTGTCTGGGGATCTCTAGCCATAGGGATTACGGTGTCTCCCTCCCCTCTTCGCACGCCAACTTTGATGGAGGTGATGGAATGACTACATGCTCTTGAGTTGCCATTTCTTCTTCACCACAGTTGAAGTAGAAGGTCGAGAAGGAGAGCTCGACCCACTTCAACAGGTGGAGTAGATAAATTAGGACCATGAGGTCATAATCGAATCACCAATGGGGCTTTCTTCTTGCTTGATGTTGTCTTTTGGCCTTACATGGGGATCTGGAACATGTATTGGTAAGGTAGGATGAGGTGTGGTGTGGTGGAGACATGCTCAGATGAGCTCTCCTCACTACTCCCTATGAGTACTATACTATTGGTATGGTAGGCTCTAGTAGCCTGCCGACCTAGGAAATCCAAGAGAGGCTGTCGACTGCTGGGCATACCTCCTTCTTGACCTCACTTTTGAGAGTGATCTCTCAACTTCCTCATCATATACTAGGACTCTTATAGACACTAAGAGTTCTTTAGTCTTAAGACACTTCTAGTGATTAGGTGAATACTTAATCTAAGCCTAGAGACTTAAAAAAATTAGACATATGAAGAGGTTATGCCTTAGGGATTTAGGAAGACTTGCCTACCCTATAGCCTTAAACCCAATTCTTGCCTCCTTCTTCTAAACAAAACCTTAAATTCAAATCCAAGATCATAAATCCAATCTCAAATCAAATGATTAAAACCCATGATTAAATTTAAATTCCAAATCCTTTCCTAAGCTTTTTGATGTTATCTTATGGACTTAGCCTTAGCCAAATTCAAATCAACCCCAATTCAATTGATTTTCAAGATAATAAATTCAATCTCAAATCAAATCCCAACCCAAATCATAAATCAAATCCAACTCCAAATTGAAACCCATGATTGAATTCAAACTCAAAACCTTTTCTAAGCCATATGAACCATCTTCATATGATTAGCCAAAACCTCCTTCAAACCAAATCAAATTTGATTGATTTTTTTATAAATCAATCATTCCTTTATTTATATTCACAAATATAAATGAAATCCAAATCTAAATCATTCAAATCAAATCAAATCAAATCAAACTAAACCAAACTAAATCAATTCCCTACTTAAGCCCTTTCGACCTACATCCCTCAATTTGGTCAAATTTGCTTCCAAATCACTCCAAACTCAAGTGATTTTCTCATGAATCATTTATATCTTCATTTATATTCACAAATATAAATGAAATATAAATCCAAATGGCCAAAACCAAACCCAAATCAAATCAAATTCTCAATTTTAGCCTTTTAGCTAATTTCTTGAACTTGGCTAAATGATACCAAATCAACTCAAAACCATGGATTTCTTCATGATTCAATCCCTTCAATCATTGTTCCAAATATAAACACAAACTATAATTATCAAACCAAATCCAAGTCAACCCAAGTCAAGCCCATGTTGACCCCTTTTGACTTGAAATTATCATATGAACCAAAATCCATATGGCTTCAAACCACTTGCAATTGGATTTATATTTCTATCCTAAGTCCATATGTGCTTTCAATTAAACTTGAATCAAGCCATGATCAAGCCAATTGACCCATTTAGGTCCACTTGACCCAAAGTGACCTAAAAGACCTTTTTGAGCCAAGTTCTAATCCAACCCAAATTGGATTGAACTAGGCCCATCTAAATCTCATATCATGATCAACAATCATCCTAGTTAATCAATTACTTGAATTGGGTCAAACCAAGTCAACCCTTGACCAAGTCAACCTTTAGCCCAAATGAAACCCAAACTAGCCAAAACCCACCATATACCAAATTGATTGAAACCATTGACTCAAACCCACTCATAATCAATGATTGAACATGACCAAACCCTCAATTGAGCCAAACCAAGTCCAATTGGTCATTTGACCTAAGTTGACCCAAATTGGCCTAAAAAGCCAAAATGGGTCAAATCATGATTTGATCCAAATTGATTGCAACCAATGGCTCAAGTTCATTCCAAATCACTTATTGAACTTGACCAAAGTTATGATTGAGCCCAATTTGACCAATTGGTCAACTTGACCCAACCTAGCCCAAATTGACCTAAAGGGTCAAATTGGCCAAAAAATTAAATTAAACCAAACCAAAGCTACAATCATTTTCAATTAACCAATTGAACATGAACTCTAACCCAACCAAATTTGGTCAAATTGGTCAAATTGGTCAACTTAGCCCATTTGACCCATTTGAATCCAAATGAGCCAAATTCAAACCTAAGTCAAATTAATCAAAACCAATTGAAAAAAACATCCCAAATCATCATACCTAAACCAAGCCTTAGTTTGACTCAATTTGACCAATTGGTCAACCTAACCCATCCTAACCCAAATGAGCCTATTTTGACCATATAAAGCCAAATCACTCAAAACCAACTCATGGGATCCTAGGACCTGGTCAAACCCAACCCAAATTAAGTCCCTATTCCCAAACTCCAAATCCAGGACCCAAGAGGGATTAACCAATGGACACCTCATTTATTGATTCTTGCTGGCAAAGTCTCTCCTCTCCAAGCCATCAAACTTCCAAATGAGAACTCCTAGCCACCTAGCACCAAGCCATCCTAGACCATGGACCAAGGGAAGCAAGCAACCTCACCTCCATGGCGAACCCCATGGGAAAAAGGATCAATCCAAATCTCCCCATATCAAGCCTTGAGACTCCTCCCAGCCTTCCATCTCCACTCCCCACTGGAGTGACCATGACCCCTCCGATGACCCAAATATGGTGAATCAGATTTTGGGATGAATCCTTCATCCCATCCAATTGGGGTATACCCCTCAAGTGATTCTTCAAATATTGTGAGAGTTCCCTCATTTTGAAATCCAGAGCCTCCCAAGCTCCTCCAAGCCTCGATGCATTTCTCCTTCACGAAAAGCCAAAATAGACATTCTTCACAATACTCCTCCTCTGATCAAATACAAATTCTTGCACCCACACCATCCTCTTACTTCATCAAGCCAACCAATCATCTCCAAGCCTTCCCAATCACAGATTGAGTTCAATCAAGTGAGGCTCATGAGTGGCTTGGTCGACCAGAGCTCTACACCACCAAATCAAGTTTCTCAACAAGGCCTCGCCTCAACTACGCAAAGCTACCTCCATCGATCCCACCGCCAAACATTAGCTTCAGTGAAGTAACTTTGCAAAATTGAGCCTTATATGAAAATAATTTGGTCTTTTGTGAAGCAAATTTGAATGGCATGTGTTTTTAGCCTTTGGATGTATCCCTCCTCCAAAGGTGTGGGATCAATTTGAGAAATCTGAGCGTGAGCTCGACGAATGGGGAAAGACGATGACATCATCTTTCACCGCAGGAGATGATCATGGACCATCATTTTGCATGATCGGAATGGATGATCTAATCACATTAGATCCTTTTCTCCTAAACCAGATCAAATGCGGGTCGCCGATCTAGATCGACGTCCATGGAAAGTGTGTCCACCACAATTTGAGTCAACGACAGATGTGAAAACATAAATAGTCAATCCTATCGCACCATGCCAGGATAGCCGCTGCCACCATCTCGACGGATTAAGGCTTTAATATTAAATAATCTATTTTAAGTCTAAAATTTAAAAAAATAATAACTTAATTAATTTTTTAAATAGTGATTTTGCTTAATTGTTAATTTAAATTAATTAGCTTAATTACTTCTTATAATCACCCAATTAATCTCAAATTTCTGGATTTTTGGGGATGACCTCTCCTCCCTATTTTCTAGATTTTATTGTTGCTTAATTAGGAAATTAATTGATTAAGCCTTAATCACTCTTAATTTAATTAATGATAATTAGTGAATAAATAGAACTTAATTATTATTGCTCATTAATTAAGATTCTAATTTATTAAGATGTGATTTTTCAAATTTATTAATTGAATGACTTAAGATTGATTGATCCTTTTTTAATTTCATCATCTAATTAAAATATAATCAAAATATTTAATTAATCATAATGACTTGATTAAAATAAAACTAATTTAAAAATTTTATATCCACCCCTTTAATCAATCTTGGGTAGCTCTTTGGGTGTTCAATAACCTAAAGAGAGCTAATGAAATTATGGTTTCACATGTGAAAAATAAAAGTAAGTGAGATCCTTAAGCCTACTAATTATTAATCGAGCTTAAATTCCCTTTCATTTCTTAGCATTATAAATTTATTTTTCATGTGGTTGCATATCATATTGGCTCATTATTAATTAGTTAATTAACTTAAGGTGACATGTGTTAATTAATTGAATTCATACCCTAACCTAATTAAGATATAAAATTTACCTAATTACTCTTCATTAAACTAAATTAACTCACACATGGGGATGGGATTAGGATTAGAAAACCTCTTTCACATTTCCTTAAATCAAATCAAACATGAAAATGAAATGACATTAAAGAACTTTGGTTTATTTTAAATAATCTTATTTAGTTTATTGTCCTTGGGAGTTAATTGATTTGAATGAAATCACATGCTTATGTTATTTTATTTTTTTTCCAATCATGCTAAATATTGTATGCCACTTGTACTCAAGCATTAATGTCTTTCAAATTAATCAAATGAAAATAATTTTCTTTATGTCAATCTGCATGTGTTGATTTAAATTAAAAATATATATGGCTAGTATCATTATTAAATCTCAAATATATTTTCAAAAGTTTATTAATCATTGAATATACATATATATTGTAAATTTAGTTATATATATACATAGGAAATGCAAGTGAATATAAATTTATGGTGTGAAATAAAGTCTCTTCCTTACATTGATGTGTTGATTTGTATAAGATAAGGGTATATTAGTGGACATCCCGGGATGCACTTTAAGTAGCCCCAAGGAGGTTCCTACCTCTTCTGTAGAACAATGTACGCTTGATTTAATTCTTATGCATTTGGACATTAGAATTTAGATAGAGCTTTAATTCATTTACACAAAATAAATCAATCAAATCAAAATATAATTTTGCATGGCTTTTTATTCTTGTAGTTGTTTATCCATATGTATCTGAGATAATGGGTATATTAGTCTGGACATTCTAGACGCACGACTTTAAGTAACCCCAAGGAGGTTCCTACCTCATTCCCTTGGTGCAGAATAATGGTGACGTACTTGCTTAAAACTTTTATACATGTGGATGTGTACTTAGCTGATGAATGAAAACTTTTCTAAAAAGACATGCATTCATATTTGTTTATTTGGTTGATTAGTCATGAAGGTTCTTTCCTTATGCTTTTGCATAAGAATTTAGAGCTTTAAATTAATATGACAAATCATTGAAATATTAATTCTAAATACATTTACTCATCATTTAAGTTAAGATAAGATATAGTTTAGATTTAAATCATGATGACATGATGGAAAGAAATGAACAAACATGTGTTATGTCATTCTAACCAAGATGCTTTCTTATTGAATGAGTTTATTTATAAACTTAGACTAATTAAAACATAAATAAGTCAAAGGAATTGATTAATTAATTTGCTGGTGACTTAAGGATAAAAGAGAGTGATCCCTCTTTCTTTCTCTTCAACAAGTCAAATGAAACAAAAGAAAATTGGTAAATTAAAAATAAAAATATCTAAACTTAACCCCTTTTGACATACCAAAACACATTAGATTAAGTCACCAATTCTAGCTTTATGTTAGGGCGATGTATGGTTTGATGTATGGTTGGTTTGTGATGTAATATTGTAGACTGGATATTAGGGTGTATGCTTCGTAAACTGGATGTTAGACATGATTAGCCTATTTTCTATGGAGATTATGCTGGAAATAAAATATATAAATATTTTTGTAGTTTTAACCCCAAGCATAATCTACATTAGGATAGACTGCTACATGGTGTCAAGTCCAAATTATTCATATTACTTGGGTTGTATGGTGTGATTAGCTAACACTTATTTTGTAGGTGTAGTTAGATTTATTTTTCCATTCTTTTAATGTAATTGTGCATTAGAATTTGGTTATGAAGGATGAACATTGGAAGGTTTAATCTTGTCATGTGATGCCTAGAAGCCTACCAAATCAAACGAAAGAAATCAAATGAAGGGAGCATGAAGACTTGAAGATCCCTCATAACACTTATCATTTTGTAATTTGTAATTATTCTTTAATATTATCGGGTTGTATAAGGGTAGAGCTCGGCTACCCATTTCTTTTTCGAGTTGTACCATGGTACCCAACCGCATCGGCCTCTTATTCTTTTACGTTAGCTTTATAAAATTATTTGATGTTTGGTTTATTTTGTGCATTAGAAAAAGCATGTCTCTTCATAATTTATTTATGATTGGTGATTATTGTATGGCTTGGATGCGATTAGGCTCTTAGAAAAAATAAATTTTATACCTAACTACAACTCATAACTAAACTTCTAAAATAACTCATAACCTTACATAAAGCTTAGGCATTAATTCAAGATAATAAAATATTTAGCAACCCCTTAGCTGAATGTTGAATGCTCAATATCATGCATATCATTTTGTTTCACTCTTGCTAAGAGAGAGTTTTCATCTTTATCAGATAGTAAAAAAGCTTAACCTTTGAGAGCCTATGATGGAAAAACACCTCTTTCACTTTTGATTTGGCCCATAACCCATTTCATCACACATTTAGGCATATAAAATCATATAGCCTGTGTCAAAAATAAAGAGTCCAAAATCAAATAAATTTTGCATTAGACTAAGTAATTATTCATACCACTCATGCTCTAGTCTCTTAGGGAGTGGATTTAAGGACTTTAGTTTCTTCCTAAATAATAACAACCAAGCCATCTTGTCAAGCATATGACTTGACCACATGGTTTTAAAATGTAGGAGTTAGCTGGTTGCCACTCCAGGAGGTTATAAGTCCAGCAGTTGGGGGTTTACTCTCTACTATGGAAGTAAATAATATACCCATTTTTTCCTTAGATTTAGGTCGTGCTTTGGCCCTTTCCAAAGTTCCCTAGATTTAGAATCTGAGGTTGATATTTTCCTTTGGGATTACAAGCATAAATCCTCACCTCTTAGAATTTCTACAATCTTGTATTGTGGAATTATAAGTCCAAGATTTTTAATAAAGTTTTAACTCAAAAATATAATTCTCCTCAATTTCAAACATATAAAGCCCAACCATATGATAGTTTGGGATGCTCACTAGGTTTCCTAGTATCATGAGCATCCCCTACTCATCTCATTTTGGATTCCATAATAAGTCTTTCCTTTGATCTATCCCATTTGATCTTCCAAATATACCAATTTATTGATAGTCCTATCTTTGAATTCTTCGGAGAAAATAATTGCCTACTTTAATCGAGAGTATTCTTAAGAAATTCACCTTCTTTAGGATGTAATTAACTATAGGGACTTTCCCCCATAAGGAACTTTAGAACCTGGTTTAAATAAATTATACTTTATTCATCCATATAAAGTAGGGGAAAAATCTCTAGTACATTCGAAGACCCATCTTGCCTTAGGAGTCCTTATTAGGTGATTAGGTCCATCATAAGGTAGTAATTTTCATCTTCCAAGATGGCACACTGTTCTTTGATGTCATACCCGATCACCTCAATAAGTACACCCTCAGATCTATGTGGTGTCCCCCCCCCCATATACACTCACATAAATATATAACCAAAAATAAATACCATAGATTTTTCTGGCAACCCCGCTGGGGATGGTTCCTTTCTCCATCTCTAGTAGATAATTATTCTCTCCAAGCATTGATAGTGGACTTGCATTTCATATAAGTTCAAGACTATCTTTCCTTCCATTGGCACTTAACTTTTTTCATTATTAAGCAAAGCTAGCCAACATCTTCTTGGTTTTAGGATCTCACTCCTTGTAAGTCCTAGAACCGCTATTAGGTTTCCCAATAGGTGAAAAATAAAATTAACTCATGAAAGAAAATAACAAAAATTTGAAACCTCCTTACCATGCAAGGTTCATCTTAATAATTAAGAAAATAAACTCTTTTATAAAATACCATCTTTCCAAAATCACCTATATCAAAACTCACATAATATTTTTTTTGCAAAATTTTATAAAACATAAAACTCATATAATCAAACCTCACCCAACCATCCCCAAGATTATTACATGGAGGTTCTTTTCAAAATCAAGATAAAATCATATTTTCAAAAGTACATTCTTGAAAATGACTATATTCATTCAACATACTCAAACTTGCAATGAGAGTCTATTCAAGATCATAACATAAAATTGAAACTCACTTAGCATATTTCATATGCTAAAAGTTGAGTTTCCATCAAAAGCACATTTTTTAAAATGACCATATTCATTTAACATACTCAAAATTATTGAATGAGGAGTCTATTTTCAAATTAAATCATAGCATAAATTTGAAACTTCACTTCACATATGCTAGAATTGAAGTTTCTCTCTAAATTACACATGAAAGAAAGATATATCATCAAACTCTATTTAACATACCTAAAATTGTTAAATAGATTTTCCTTCATTCAAAAATAACATACATTTGGATTTCACTTAATATATTCAATTTGTTAAGTAAAAAGTTTCATTCTCAAAACATGAATTTGACCTCCACTTAACATACCAAATTTTTTAAGTGAGGGTCTCATTTTCAAAATACAAATTTGGCTTTCACTTAACATAATCAATTTGTTAAGTAAGAGTCTCATTTTCAAAACATGAATTTGACCTCCACTTGACATACCAAATTTGTTAAGTGAGGGTCTCATTTTCAAAACATGCATTTGGCTTTCACTTAACATATCCAATTTGTTAAGTGAGAGTATCATTTTCAAGACATGAATTTGATCTCCACTTAACATACCAAGTTTGTTAAGTGAGGATAATTTTCAAAACATATATTTCAGTTTCACACATACCAAATTTGTTAAGTGAGGGTCTCATTTTCAAAATATGCATTTGGCTTTCACTTAACATATCCAATTTGTTAAGTGAGAGTATCATTTTCAAGACATGAATTTGACCTCTACTTAACATACCAAATTTGTTAAGTGAGGGTCTCATTTTCAAAACATACATTTAGCTTTCACTTACATATCCAATTTTTTAAGTGAGAGTATCATTTTCAAGACATGAATTTGACCTCCACTTAACATACCAAATTTTTTAAGTGAGGGTCTCATTTTCAAAACATATATTTTACTTTCACTTAACATATCCAATTTGTTAAGTGAGGGTCTCATTTCAGAATATGAATTTGACCTCCACTTAATATACCCAATTTGTTAAGTCAAGGTCTCATTTTCAAAACATACATTTGGCTTTCACTTAACATACCAAATTTACTAAGTGAAATCCCATTCTCAAATCATATTATATTTGGTTCCACTTAACATACCAAATTTATTAACTGAGAATCGCATAATCATGTCATATTTGACTCCTTAACATACCAAAATTGTTAAGTGAGAATCTCATTATCAAATCATATCACATTTGGTTCCACTTAACATACCAAATTTGTTAAGTGAGAATCATATTACATTTGGTTCACTTAACATACCAAATTTGTTAAGTGGGCATCCCATTCTAAAATCATATTTGGTTCCACTTAACATATCAAATTTGTTAAGTGAGAATCATATTTTCAAATCATATCACATTTGGTTCTTACTTAACATACCAAATTTATTAAGTGAGAATCATATTTTCAAATCAATTATATTTTATTCTTACTTAACATACCAAATTTGTTAAGTGGATAACCTCATTTTCAAATCAAACAAACACATAATCAATCACCACAAGCAAAGATTTTTCACAAGATTTCCAAAACATACAATCACAACCTTTCCTTAGCATACCTAAAATTGCTAAGTAAGGTTTTTCTAAATCAAAAAAATTTTCAAACAAGATAACAACACAAACATCTTCAAATATCTGAACCCTGCCCAACCTACTTAAATTGGTTGAGTATGGGTTCTAAATCAAAGTCAAATGGAAAAGACTCTCCTCACACATAAAAATCTCTCCAATGAACCCCACTTAACATATTTGAATTGTTTAGTGTGGGTTCAGGACTCCAAATCTCTATTACTCTCTTGGGGCAAGTATTAAATCAGAGATTTAACTCAAGTTACATTTCAACACATGCAGAGATACAGTACAGACTAGTCAGTGCAATTTGTTGTTGTTGTTTATACATGGCCTCCTAGAAGTTTATCTTTACATTTTCATTTGGTATGGATTTGGCCTTGGATTGGGCCAGCCTCCCTAAGATTGACTCCACCCACTTAGTTTTCTTTGGCCGAGGATTTGAGGGAGCGTGCATTACATGTGAGGGGTGACCCTCATCGCTGTCAGTGGGGATGAGGTAGCAGGGTAGAAGTTAGTCATCTACATTGACTTGCCTTCCGATATTGAGTATCCTTCCTTAAAGAGGAAGGTGGTTGAGGTTCCACCAGCGCCCCTCCCACTTCTAAAAGCCACTTAGTGCATATAGCCCTCTTGGTCCCCTTGGGGAAGGCTATCTTGACTTCAGATAGTCTCTACCTTTGAGGTAGATCCTCGCCTGCCTCCTACTGCCCACACACAATGCGCAAGAGCAAGATCATGAACCACCAGCATGTAGCAGAGATATCAGCATCCCATATTACTGAGGAGGGATCTCCCCATGAGACCTCTCCACTTTTTAGTGGCAATAGGTTTTACCCCCTCTTGACATCAGATGGAGAGGAAGACTATAAGAGGATAGCTGCATTATTTCTACCACCCGCATATCATGAGGTTTCAACTAGGGACAGGAGGAAGTCCTATGTCCATTAAGATATACGGTTGGTAGAGCATGAATGCTTGAGTCGCACATTATTTCATTTGAGGATGATCATCCCTTGGAGTGTTACCAGGAAGATCCACAGGGATAGAGAATCAAAGGCAGAGTACCAATCAAGGAGTAGGAGCATGAGGTTTTAGGTCGCGGCCTCCACTCTAGTTGATTTCCATCAATGGGCCACAGACCATGATTAATAGCATAGTGTTGATGGTACCCGTAGAGGGAAATCTCAAGGTGGAGGAGCCGTCATCTCCACCACTCATCACTCACCCGCCATCACCGTGTGTCTTGCCATCCACCATTCCCACAAAGGTCATGAAGTCATCTTCTCAGGAGAAGAAACCCCCTTTAGTGATCAAGCTACGGTCAAAGGATTCCACTCCATCTACTCCATCGACTGAGGTGAGGGCGAGTTCCCCTACTCGACCTCCTACTTCAGTCTTAGTGAAGAAGGAGTGGCGACCCCGCAGCATCATGGTCACACCACCACCATCAGAGCCACTGATAGTAGTAGTAACAAAGGGGAGGGAGACAGTTCTGTAGTTCCCATGGTAAGAGAACCCCCAGAGACAACACTCCACTGATAGTGGACAGTCATGTGTATGTTTCTTGTAGAGAGCATAGTCCTCCTAGAGATAACACTCCAGTGGCAGACAGTGTTATATGTATTTCTCTTAATGAGCACAATCCTTCTACCAGTTATCAGCGAGTCTTTATTCCAGTGCAACCTAGCAAGGTAGAAGATCGTTCCTTAGATAAGAATGTAGCAGCCTACTTTATCAAGAAGAGGGAACTCTTAGGAAGTGATCACATAGATTCAGAGGATGAGAGGATAGCATTTGATCCTGATGAGGATGACCTTCGGAGGATTCGATCGAGGTCCAAATGGTAAATACTTGGAGCTCCCTCCATAGAGACCAGCAGAGTCAGGAAGGTATTGTAGTTGAAGAGGACAATGTCGTCCATTCAACTCAACACCTTTTCCACTAGCTTAGGCAAAGAGATGATCATATTAACAAAATGGGGAAGAAGATTGAGGAGTTGATGGCAGTGGTTTTAGTATTGGAACTCACCTAGCCCCATAGTCGACATAGAGTTGCCACATAACTTAGATCATCCTAGATGCATTCCTGTAGAGGAAGACAGTGGCAGCTTCATAGGAAGGTGGTGGATAGAACTTCTATGTATTAGAAGGATATCAAATAGTTGGTGGAGCAACAAGTGAAGGATGCATTGGCACAAGCCCAAGGTGGCTTATATGTTCTAAAGGGTAGACCATACCCA
Organism: Cymbidium sinense; assembly: GCA_021442155.1. Classification (NCBI taxonomy): domain Eukaryota; kingdom Viridiplantae; phylum Streptophyta; class Magnoliopsida; order Asparagales; family Orchidaceae; genus Cymbidium; species Cymbidium sinense. The sequence goes on from CM038218.1 coordinate 28,203,962, forward strand.
GAGGAATTTGATGTCGTCTAGTATCCTAAGGATTTTGTACCTCCTTTCTTCAAAATCTTTGATGGCAGTGGGAACCCTCACCAACACATTGCATATTTCAGGGCCAACTGCTGCAACATTGGAGGTAGTGACACCTTTCTTTTCAGATTGTTTATTAGCAGTTTGTGCATTTTACTAGTATGTCAATTCAAATGGTAAAGACATTTGTTGAGTTGGAGCACCTCTTCATCAAGAGGTTTGCTGGAACTTATCAAAGGGTTAATGTAGGTGATCTTGTTGTAGTAACATAAGTCCCCAATAAGCCCCTTATTGATTACATTCTTAGAGGTGAAACTTAAGTATGAAATGAAAACCACTACTGTCTGAATAGCACACCATAAAGATTCTCCTGAAGAACATCCATGGCCCAATTACTTTCATGATCTAGTGCTTTACAATCAAAACCTTCAATAAATTAATCAAAAAGGTAGCTAGTCTACAAGAAGAGGCCAAATAGTTCCTTTCCAGGACCAGCCAGCCAAGCCCAGACCTCATAAGGGATTTGAGAAGCAACTATGGGTAGTCACAATAGTTGCCAAGGGGAAGTAGCCAGCTAGGGTTCATTCAGATAGGCCTCAAGCTTAGCAGTCTCCTCTGCCACCTCCTCTACCACCTCAGCCATCATACCAGCTGCCTCAGTTGCCACAATGATCGCCACCACCGCCTCCTCATCAACATCATCAATAGCAATATTCTTACCTGCCATTAGCTATTACCTACTCTCGATGATTGAATAAACCTTATTCATTCAAGAGGGAGGTAGTCAGAAAGATCTTTAAGAATCTCTTAAAGAAGCTTGATTTCTAATTACCAGAGCCTAAGAGGTCGGAGGAAGTGGGCAAGAGTCATGATCCAAAATATTTCCCTTACCACCGCATGTTAGGCCACATCTTAGAAGATTGCATTACATTTAAGGACTAGCTTGAGCATAGCTTCAAGTTGGGTGCCATTGTCATCCCCAAGGAATACCTATTGGAACAACCTTCTAGTTTTGTTAGAGTAATCCTTGGGGATACATGATCCTCTTAAGACAAAGGAAGGTTGGGATATCGCCCTATTTCGAACCTCCAAGAAAATTATTTCTAAGATCAGGAAATTACCCATGCAGGTGCCTGAAGTAACTCAAATCTCTAACACTAAGGAAGGTTCACAAGTTTCCAAGGATAATTTGAGGGAGGTAGGAGCCCAACAGTAGTAGTGATAACCTCCACTTGCCTAGTATAGTATAGTAGTGCAACCACCGACCGGTTCCAGTACTCCTTCCATAGTTATAGCTACAGTTCCACCAGCCAGCTCTTCTTCTAGCAGCAGTATTGTATCAATAGAGAAGGGTGCCAAATCCCTCACTCTACTTACTTTACTTGATTTATATTTTATACCTCCATCCAAATCTAAGAAATCAATAAAGGATTCCACTTACATTTGTGTCACTTTTGATGATCTACTTAATTTTATTCCTATAGATAGTTCTCCAAGTCTAATTAATATTAACTCTAATTTCAATCACTCTTCTTCTTCTATTTTAAAAATGGATTATCAATTCCTGAATCAGTCGGGTTCGCCCATTGAGATTAATTTAGAGTCATCTGACTCTGATGATCTTATAAGAGAAGTTATAGGTGAACCTGATGAGCATGTAAAACTTTCCACTAAATCATCTTATGAGGTCAATAAAGTCAACCTTCATAGTGGCAAAGTTCTACCTCTTAGGGTAGCACCTCAAGATAAAGGTAAGCAAGTCATTGGTTCTAGCGATCAAGTAGCCCCTCCACAGGATGCTTCGCCTATGGATATGCTTGTGGAGAACCAGCCTAGAGTTGACTACAATGTCCTCACTCACCTGAGAAAGTTGCCAACTCATTTATGCATATATGATGCCCTTGTCTTATCCAAAGAGATGAGGGAGTCATTGATTAAAGCCCTCCTCGGTCTAGAAATATGCTTAGCTCAATTGAACGCTATTGGAGAGGAGGCATGTTATTCAAGAGAAGCCCATGGAGTTACATTTACTTATGAAGACCTTCTTTTGGGACAAGCACAACCATCCCCTACATTATAAAGTGGATATGGGCGATTCAAACTCTCTAGGTGTTAGTTGATCGGTGCATCAACATTATGAGTCTAAAGACCCTCTACCAAGGATTGACATCTCGAGGAGATCAAAATGATGTTGAGAGGATTCAATGAGCAAGGGAGAGAGGGCTTTAGGCTCCATAGTATGCATTAGAGAGATGATGGAAGATAGAAGCCAAGTTCTATAATTGATTGGATACATCTTATACTTCTTTGCTCAGTAGGCTTTGGATACATAAAAACAACACAGTCCCATCCTCTTTACATCAGTGCATCAAATTTTGAAGAGGTGGAATCGAGTATTGTGTCAAAGGAGACTTGAAACCATTTTTAATTAGAGAGGTCGAGATATATGAGGAACGCAGCCTACTACCTTCCTCAAAATTAAAAAGTCTATTCTCACGAACTTGGTCAATGTTCAAAAATAAAAGAAAAAGAAGATGAAGAAAATAAAAAGAAAAGAAAAATGAAAAAGAAAATGAAAATGCAAGTGAGCGAGAATCAAAATTGAGGAAGAAGTAGAGCCTAAAATTAGATTTCACCCACAGTTTGTTCCTCCCTATGAACACATGGGTAAGATGACTCGACCCCGACCACATAGAGGAAGAGGCAGATCCATAGACAGTTCCAGAGGTGGAAGACCTCTTTGTTGGTGGCCAGCAAGTAGGAGGTATGTTCCAACTCACAGGAGTACCCCCTACTATCTACATAGACTTAGAGTCCAGTTCAAAGGATGAATCTCATGTGATTAGCATGCCAATCAACCCCTCTAGGGTCCCTTTGGAGGTGACATTCAAGCCAGACAGCGATGAAGACCAGGCCTCCAAGTAAAGCATGAATGTATCTGAATCATCAATATATAGAACAGTCAGGCAGCAGTTGGAAACTTTAGCTCTAACCCCTCTTTCTTTCTAGAAAGTTGAGGGTTTGGTAGTTAAGGAGGCCCCTAAGTCATCCACAGATGTCAAGCCAAAGAGGTTTTTGTTAGGAACATCATCCTTAAGTCAGAAAGCTAATGTAGAACTTGAGGATGATTCATATAAAGATTTAAACAATTACCTTTTGATTGGTATTCACCTTATGTTATTAACTTGGTAAAGAAGGGATTAATCCCATATACTTGGTCTAACCACATGTTGGATTACTTTGAAAGGTTCTAGGATAACCAAAGCAGACATTCTCAATCAAGACCAGGACTAGGATTCGACACGGTTTAGTCAACGATGACAACCATTGCCTAGTCATCACCAATCATTTGGAGTCTAATAGGTTCTTCTCAAATCTTGCTAACTCATATGAAGAGGTGTGTTTAAAAACTTCAGATGACCAAAATGACCTTGAAGTTATAGATGCACTGCCAGAGTTCCAAGAAGAAATCAGATCAACCATCGATGAACTCAAAGAAATCAACTTAGGAACAAAGAAGATCCACGCCCAACATACATCAATTCCTTGTTGAATAAAGAAGAAACTAATGACTTAGTTAGGCTATTAGCTAAGTTTAAGGACTACTTTATATGGAGTTATGAAGAAATGTCCAGTTATCCCTTGACGTGATAATCCACAAGCTAGCAATAGATCCTAATGTTAACCCATCAAGCAAGCTCCTAGACGCTTGCAATTAAAAATTGAGCAGCGGGTCATTTTTGAAATCAAGAAATTGATTGATGTTGGCTTTATCAGGGAGGAAAAATATCCCACTGGTAGTCATTCTGGTTAAGAAAAAGAATGATCAAATTCGCATATGCATCGATTTTAGGGATCTGAATAAGGCATGTCCTAAAAATGAATTTCCAATCCTTATACTAGAGTTGATGGTGGACATTTCCTCATCTCATGTGGTATTCTCTTTCATGGATGGTCCATCTAGCTACAACTAAAATAAGATGGCCCCCAAGGATGAGAAAAATACTTTTTTCAACCTCGAGAATCTATTATGGGGTTATGCCTTAAAAATGTCGGTACATACCGGTATGACTCGGATCTTCAATGAACTCATTCATCATTAGTTGAATGCTACGTTGATGATCTTATAGTCAAAAGTAAAGGAAGACCATCTCTTTGACTTGAGAGTAGTTTTGAATGGTTAAGATAATTTAACCTTAAAATGAATCCCCTGAAGTGTGCATTTAGAGTAGTTTCAAGGAAATTCCTTGGGTTTATTGTCCAGCATCGTGGAATAGAAATTGACTCGAAGAAGATCAAGGATATCTTAAAATGCCACCCCCTAAAAGTATAACTTAACTCAGATCATTTCAAAGGCGATTGGCATATCTAAGATGCTTCATTTTCAACCTATCAGGAAGATGTCAACCATTCTCTTCACTTGTCAAAAAGGATGCTAAGTTTAAGTGGGATGACAAGTGCGAGCATGCTTTTGAAGACATCAAGCACTACCTGATGATAGCGCCAGTTCTAGCAGCCCCTATCCTGGGCAAGTCATTGATATTATATACCACTGTATTAGATGACTCGCTTGGCAAAGGAAAAGAGAATGGACTTTACCATCACAATCACCGTCTAATCCCTACTGAGGCAAACTACCAACCTATTGAAAAGCACTTCCTAGCTTTAATCTTTGCATCCAAAAAGCTACGGCATTACATGCTTTCTTATAAGATGAATTTGATCTCTAGGATCAATCCACTATAATATCTCATGACACGGTCGACGCTATCTAGATGGTTGGTGCATTGGTCCATGATTTTATCATAGTTTGATATCACATTCGTACCCCTTCGTGCGATGAAAGGACAAGCACTAGCAGATTTATTAGCCACACACCCATTTCCTACTGATTTCTCGCTTAATGATGACCTCTCCGATGAACAAATCATGAACTTATGGGACACTAGCATTCATCGTTGGGAGATGTATTTTGATGGTACGGCTTCCTTTCAAAAAGGAGAAGAACCACGATCTACTCTTCCGGGAATGGTAGGGGTAGGAATAGTTCTTCAAACTCTGGACCATAATGTGATGAGATTCTCATAACATCTGTCTAATCCATGCACCAAAAAAGAATAGAGGCTGATCTAGAGTTACTACTATATTTTAGAGAATCAACATCTTCGTGGATTCTCAACTAGTTATCAACCAAATCGTCGAGTCTTACAAAGTTATAAAGCCGAAGCTCCATCATTATTATTAGTATACTATAGAGTTATTGGCCCAAATCCCAGAGGTTACCATTACAAGATTCCTCGAGAAGAAAATGTAGTTGCAAATGCATTGGCCAAGCTTGCCAAGGAGCTAGCATGTTCGGAAGATGAGTCCATACCAATAAAGATCCAAAATAGATAAGTCCTATCCCTTATTGATGTTAAACTCATCGAGAGACTTTCTCTTTAAGGAGAGGTTGTCATTGTCAAAAAGGATGATGAGTCAGATCAGAGACAACCATTCATGGATTACCTATATACAGGAAAACTACCTCAAGAGAAGTCACTGGCACATCAGGTGAAGCAGAGAGCTCTCTCATACGCTCTCATGGATGGCACCTTTTATCGGCGATCTTTCGATCATATATGGTTATGTTATTTGGACAGACACGAAGCCCATAAGATTGTGATCGGGGTACACTCAGGTTTATGCGGAGCTCACCATTCCAGTCCGAAGATGAAAGCCAAGATCAAGAGACTAGGATACTACTGGCCTTCGATGATCATAGGATGCATAGATGTAGCTAGGAGATGCCACCAATGTAATGTACATGGTGTGGCCACACCAACCACCCAACATTTTGCATCCTACATTAGCCTCATGGCCATTCGAGTGTTGGGGTATCGACATAGTGTGCTTGATCAATCCTCCTTCTTCCAAGGGTCACCGATTCATTCTAGCTGCCACCGACTACTTTACCAAGTGGGCAGAGGTGATCCCACTCAGAAAGGTCATAACTCAGCATGTGCTACAATTTTTCAAGAATCATATCGTATATAGGTTCGGGTGCCTCGATGAATTATATCCGATAATGGTATTGCATTCAAAAGCTCTAAAATCGACAGCTTTGCCCAGTGACACAACATAGATTGGAGATATTCCACCATCTATTACCAGAGGAAAAATGGCTTAGCAGAAGCCTTCAACAAAACTAGCATCCAGATATTAAAGAAGACACTTAATGATAATAAGCGATAGTAGCATGAGTAGTTGGTTGAAGCCTTGTGGGCTTACCGCACCACATACAGGACTCCAACTCAATCTACACATTTCTTCTTAGTGTATGGGTCTAAAGTAGTTCTACCATTAGAATTCCAACTCCCATCATTAAGGATAGCTGTGGGTAGTAAGATCATAATGGAGCAGAATGCCAAGTTGCGGTTAGAAGAGCTCGAAGGTTTGGAGGAGAGATACCTCCAGACATGTCTGAACCTCGAGTTGTATAAAGCCAAAATGATTCAAGCTCATAACAAGTTAGTCCTCCCTAAAGCTTTTCAAGAAGGAGTGCTTGTTTTAATTCTAAAGAGACCAATTATTTTCCATCGAAAGATGGAAGGCAAGTTTGAACCCACTTGGGAAGGCCCTTTCGCCATAGAAAAGGCCTACCAAGGAGGATCCTATCAGGTTATAAATTGTAAGGGAGAGTGCCCTATGCTTCCAATCAATAAGCTCTACCTAAAGAAATATTATCCATAAATCTTGTTTGAAAATAATTATCAATAAAACTTCTCTTCATTTCAAATTCCATCTCTTCATAGTTATTTAGAAATACCTTTGCTTGAATCTGCCATGATGTCTTTAGGGTAGGTGTAAGGAACCCGAGCGGCGTTCTATCCTTTAACGATAAATACCAATACGAACTACACACAACCACATATAAAATAAACACATATCTTTTTCTCGAGCTATTCTGATGTGGAAGCAAGCCCCCTGTGGCACTCACTTATTAGCTGCTCTAGGTCGGGATAACATGCTACCTTATTAGTATGTCACCCTAGTGATCCCTCATTAAGAAAGATGTAATTCTGCTGTGCTTTCTTTCTTTATTTGAGTGCTGCACTCCAACGAGCGCCTTGTTAGTTTAGTAGGCCTTACTGTGCAGCTGGTAAGCTACCTCATAATGACTTTATTTAAGAGGATGTAAGCCTATACGCTTTCTTCTTAAACTAGCCATCGTGCACTAATTGGGTTGAGTATATTTGAGGATTAGGGTAAGTCCCCTAGTGGCTCCTTTCCTTCTAACTACTTCAAGTCTGGGCTCAGTCCTTCTTTGTGATTCCTTACTTAGGTGGGTGATCATTGCACCATTAATGGGTCACCTAATTGGTCCCTACTTTGGAAGATATAAGTCTATGCTTTCTTGACTGAGCCCTAGGTTGATAGCACCGTCGAGGAAGAGATAAACTATTGAATCGCCACTTTAGGAAGATATAAGTCTACACGTCTTCTTTCTATACTGATGTCGCACACCGACATGCACCTTTGGTTGGTTGGTTATTGCCATGCTGACGGTGACCCACTCGATGGATACACCACTCATGGCAGATATAAATCTACACACTTTCTCCTTGAGTTGGCCACCAAATACCTATAAGCTTTCTTTTACAGGATTCTGGATAAAGCCCCTAGCCGTGCCTCTCCTTGGGCACTCTATTTGGATCACATCCTTAGCACCCCATTTTGACACTACCCCGGTTACTCTTGGATTGGATAGCCTCCCTTTCCTAGTATCCACCCTTATGGTTGGAGAATTTGTCTTGTGGATATGCAAATTCTCCCTCGGTCCAGTAAGTCTAAGATATGATTAGGCTGATATGAGGTCCTTCTCAGTATGGTCCCTCGCACACCAACAGGGTCCACACAAACATATAAACAAAAAATATATATGCATATATATATCTTCGCTTGTGGATTAGGAGGAAAACCCAAGCATCCTATCTTTAGGGCAGTGTCAGCAAAACTCCCTATAGGAATTGTCTGACTACGTTTGAGTTGAGATAAGTCCCTGGGTCAGCACTTTCTCAATAGTCATCCTTAGGTCGTGTTTGACTTCTTGTGCCACAACGAGTCACCCCAACGGCCATCCTTGCTTTGAAAGATATAAGTCTATTACGCATTCTTTCCAGCATGATCGTCGCACACTGACGAGCAGCCTTAGGTCAGGTTCGATTTGTTGTGCTATCAACCGGTCACCCCAGTGGTTCCTTGTTTAGGAAGTTATAAGTCTACAAGCTTTCTTTCTAACTTGACCATTGCATACTGAAAGGAATCCCTTAGGTTGGTTAGCTCTACCTAAGTATCCCTTTAAATCTAAGATAGACTAAGGCGATATTAGCCTTCTTAGTGGATCCATCGCACACCGACAAGGTCCATCTTAAAATTTAAATTAAATTTATTCTGACTATTCTTGGGTCGATATAAGTCCACAGCGGCATTCGCTCAATAGTCGCCTTAGATTGAGTTTGATTTATTGTGCTATCAACCGATCACCCTAGTGGTCTATTATTTAGGAGGATGTAAGTCTACAAGTTTTTTTTTTTTTACTTGACCATTGCACACTGAAAAGACAACCATTAAACACTTAGAAAAATTAATTAAAAAACTTATTTATACCTAATAACTCAAGCCGACCCTAAATCCCCTATTCACGATCAACTTGAGCCGGATGGCACGCGAGGCTTGGTCTCTTTCCTTTCACTCATTCGATTATTTTGACTCCTTCGCTCGGTTTGTGTTCCCGATTCTCTGAAGGCCCTCCTCATCTCGTCGATCCCTTGAAATCGCAAGCACTCGCTTAGTTTTTCTCCTTCTCACGCACGATCGTCTCCAAAAAAAGGCAAGCGAACTTCCACCCATTCCCTATTGTTCTCTCGTTCGATTTCTTCCTCTCAAACCACAAACCGTAGGTCCAAAATCCCTTCCCGATCCCTCTCTCAAAGCTGCTCTTGTGGGTTCTCTCAAAGAAACCGCAAGCACACGATTTCTCCTCTCTTCCACATTCGCTCGGCACGGGTTTTCCCTCAATCCGTAAGCATTGCCTTCCAGCTCTCTCTCATATTATCAAGCATGATTTTACCTTTTTGTTCAGCAAACCTCGCCGCAGTTCAGCCCTATCTCTCGCAACTCACATCTCTCTCTACCGACCATGCCAAGCAAAACCAATCATTCTGTTTCTTCTGAGTCCTCTTGTTATCGAGCTCACAAGCCAAAGATTTAATTTCTGTTTGATCTCCAAAGTCGCATGAAACTTCTTTCCTTTTTCCTGGTCTCAAGTTGTCCGATTGGTCTCACTTTCAGACCGAGTTTCTAATTGGTTTATCACTGTGGTTGGTTATAGATGTGTAATCATGTGTGTGAAGATTGTATACATATATGTATTTGTTTTTATGCATGTCACTCGTACGCTCATTAAGACGTGAAGATTTGAACGAGTGTTACAAAACACCCACCATCAGCCATGTAAGAGAGCTAAAACTATTAGATGTAGCTCCTCCTATGACGAAATACTACCAAAATTTTGATTAAATTTAGGACTTAAAAAAAGGGGAGAAGGTTTGAATGTGTAGAAATTGCATATATATTTACTTTTATGCAATTGAAGGTAATGCTTATCGAACGTGTAAAGATCTAAACACCAACCAAGACGCTTATCAGAGAAAGAATAGCCAAACAGCGGTGCCTTTCATGGGAATAATGCCAGAATACTGCTAAAATTGTGCCAGAATTTGGACTAAAATTCAGAACTTAAATAAATTTAAATGAAATTCATCTAAACTTAAATTAAATAAAAAGATACATGATAAATATGAAAATAAACATTAAGTCAAAGAGAAATAAATGGAGAGTACTTAAAGAAAACTTTATAAAAAAATACTTACTTTGAATGCAAGCAAATCCTCTTCTTTGCCTCAAAATCCTTAAAGGTTATGAAATATTTTCAAGCAAATAACTTGAAAGACAAAGCCCTCTCTTAGCGTCATTTATAGGGATAGAAAGAATTAATATGGGAGTCATCCTTGTTTAAACTTAATAATTAAATGTAACGACGGGGTTTGATGGATAATTGTCATAAATGCAAAGTTGTATGTGACAATATTGTCCCTGCAAATGCAATTCTCTATAGCTTAAATTGAAGCAAAACAATAAATATAAATTTTATGGTAAAAGAGTTCTCCTTCTCTCAAATTCCTCAAAATTAAATAAATTTTAATTGAAACTTGGGGAGGCTAATACTAAACCTACTAGAGACTCATGATAAATTTAAAGTTTAGTTATTAAACAAATATGAAACTTGATGTAGAGTTGAGGATAAATTCATATTGGATTTGAAGTCTTTTTATGTGAACAAATTATATTTGACGTCAAATGAAGTAAGGACCTCAATTAAATATAAAATAATAAACGATTGATGACAAATCTAATGGTCCATCTATAAATTGAGGAGTATAAAATTTGGTAGTTTTATTAAAAGCACAAGTTCAATTAGGCAGCTCATGAACAATCATGAATATGGTCTTTAAAAGGATCATTTGGATCTTGTATTTGAAGTTAGATTTAAACACATGAGAATTATGACATGTCTAAGTGCTTAGCTCCAAAATTAATGGTATTCAAATGAAATTCATAAAAGGATTTACACTATATCTAATCCACTTAATTGTAAACTTGATATATAGCACATTTAATGGGTAAAAGTCATATCTCATGATTTAACAATAAAAGTATCTGAATTATCAAAAACCCGCATGTGCCCCGACACTACAATGAATGCTTAAACTTAGTGTTTGAGGATGCTGTGCGAGTTGCTTCCCGATTTGGTCTTAGGGCCGGGTCCGGGTTAACAAAACCTAAAAATCCAATTATTATAAAAATTTCAACTTATTAAAATATCTGAAAAGCTAATTCTGTCATACGATATGAGATCTAATCATCTATTATTAAATTAATAGAGTTGACAGGATCTAAAATAATAAATTAAATGATCAAATAAATTCATAAACCTCGATGATGGCTGTGTTGAATGGAGATTTCAATCGTAGGCGATACTTACCATTAAAATTTGCTTGTAAGCTCGAATTGAATTAATCAAAATCAAGTATCAATATAAATATAAAATTGAATAAATTACTAAGTGTTAAATGATTAAATGAAATTCAATCCTTAAATACTAAAAGCAAACTCCACTGAATCCATCTTCCACAATAGGGTTGTTGAAGGTGATAAATTAAGAAAACTCTAGCTTACAAAGAAGCCGATGTCAAATCAAATATATTTTTATATTCACTTTCAATTAATATCATGTCGAGGGCGACATGGCCCCGTTTGCTTAAGAGGTATGACGCGTTATAACTAAAGTCCTCGATTGGTACGCCAAATGATACCATTTATATTACGATCACAATCGGCCATATGCTCCCAACGTGTCGGCCTTGAGATGTGAATCATTTGGTACACCTGATAGTGCAAAAAGCCCTCTGTCAACTAAGATGGACTTGAACTTGTCTCCTTAAACAAACAGCACCCCAGATCTATGAGAATTACATAAGACGAAACATATGTGAATCCTCCGCGGGGGGACTATCTCCTCTAACTAAAAAGACTAGGGACCACGACAGCCCGGGATGACGGAACCATGGATCTAGATCGGGCACGTCATTATTTCTCAACCATCCACTTTAAGTTAAATAACGATGAATTTCATAAATCTCAAATTTTATACTCCAAATGGTGTTTTTATACGCTATGCATTTAGTGATCTAACGACTAGCCTTAATCGAAAGTTCTCTCCCAGCATTGGGAGGGATAATTAACTATAGGTGTTTGCGCCTATAGAAAACCTGAAATCAGATCTAAAGTCATCACCAAATTAGGGTGAAATCTCCTAATGTATCTACTATCTACTTATCTAAAGTCATATTTAAATCAAACTCTCTTCAATGCGAGAGATCGGTGGTGAGTTTTCGGAGCCCACAGGCTATCATTAGCTGCTCATAATTTTTTCTTTGAATTATTTTACTTTATCAGACAAAAAAAATACTGCAGTTATAATATTTTCAACCAAATAATTTAAATATTATAATTATATGACTCTCACTTTACTCACCATTCTTTCTCACGGGAGTCATCCTTTCTAAGCAAGACAATCAAATGTCTCTCCATCCGACACAGGTAAACAGTTGTAAATTCTCTTTCGTCAAATTATATGCCAAGTATTTAGGTTGAAGCCATCCCAAATAATAAATATCAATGTTGTGAATTATGATTGTGTTGTCGTGTATATAAAATTAAAGATTAATCTCATATTTAATAGAAATTAGGAGTCAATTATGCAAAGTCTTGTTAGCTATCAACTATAATTAAATTTTTAGTTAGGTTCATTATTATCCGTAAACACGGTCTTTAATAATCATCAATCACATTATAATTAATATTATTTTCACCCTTTTCATCAATCAGTTGTTTGACTTTCTAATCTGAAAGCCTTTGTTGGCTTCTACTACAATAGACTTCTCTTCATTTTTAATTCGATAATTATTTATTGATGTGTACTGCGTTACTTATATGCGAGCTAAGCATATCAAATTTATATTAAATTATTAATACTTTATTGTAATTAGTGGACCATTAAGCCGGAAATGACGTTTTATGTTCCCATTTTTGTCTGCTGTTATTGCTGTTTAATATATATATATATATATATATATATATATATATATATATATATATATATATATATATATATATATATATATATATATATATATATATATATATATATATATAATTTTGATATACTCACAGGCTGAGTTGGCATACTATTTTTTAGTTACCACTTATCAATTATATATATTTACATATCTAATATCTCAATTTTAATATTTATATAAATAACAGTTAAATCTCTAATAGTGAAATGCAGTTTTCATATATAAAAAAAATGATATATTTATAAATAAATATATAAAATAATGTGATATGTATGTAAATTTTATTATTTTTTATTATTTACGTGGAAATAATATTAACCTAAAAATGTTTAATGATAAGATATTATGTGATCAAAAAATTATAAAATAAAATAATAATGAGAACAGATTAAAACTGGTGATATATATATTCTAGATCGAGTTTCTCCAGGAAATGGAAGCCCGGCCATGGTTTTGTTCATGGCTGTTTGCTCTATTTTTTATATATTTTAGATTCGAATTAATAACTTTTGGATTTATTCGCAGAAGCAGATCTTCAATAATTATTTTGATTATTTACAGCTGTTTTATGACCAGCAGTTTCTGACCGAATAAATAAACCAGAGCAATTACATCTAGAGCTCATGTTGTTTCTTTCAAGCAAAATATTCTAAATAGTAGAAACAAAAAAAAAAAAGATTATAAAACAAGGCTCAGGAGTCATTTGGTTCATAAATATATATATATATATATATATATATATATATATATATATATATATATATATATATATATAATTAAAAATGATTATTTATTTATTACTCATTTTGAGTACGAAAATATATATTTTTTAATTTCTAATCTCCTTCTTTTCTTTTTATTGCTTCAAATAAAAATAAGAGAGATTATTATAGAAAGTCTGACGTATTCATATCTAGACATCTATAAGCATGTACACAACTACTGTATATTGGTTGTCAAGTGCTGTGTATTAATGTTATATTCTTTACACAATAACATATAACATTTATATACATAATATTTTATAGTTAATATACAACAAATATGTATTGAGTAAGCATGACTTAATATTATACTATTGAATTTCGGATATAACCTTTTACATATGAACTCAGCACATAATATTTTTTTTTCTAAAAACAAATAGTTTTGTTATTAAGTTATCCATCTTCTATTGCTAGTATTTTTCCTAAACTAAAAAGATAACTCATAATTTTTATTTTTTTCTTAAATTATGTGCAAATAATTAAGTTCTCACAATCAATTATATGGATCAATAAATAATTTATTTGTTTTTTTTTTTAGAATTTAGTCAATTTTGCCATTCAAACAAAGATGATTTGAGTAACTTCATCATTTTTGTAAAAAAAAAAATGGTTTTCAAATGACATTTATAATGAATTTTTAAAATTTAAAAGTTTGCTAATTATTTTACGTAAGTAATCCCCATGATTAGTACAGAGAATCCAAATCAGAGAACCGAGATCCTTGACTTCTTAATGAAAATCAACTTGATATAAGTTCAATATGGCTGTGCTCTTCTCTGATGAAATCTGCATCTCTGAATCACAGTGTGACAGTTCAGTTGATTCCTTGCACAGAAGGAATATGTCTTTTGAGACAGTCCTTGCTGGTTCTTGTCCTTTTTTTTAAAAAAAAAAGAAAAATTAAGAGCTTGAGCTCATTTCCATTGAAAATAAACTTAGTTATATATATTAGAGCCAAAATAAGAAAAAAGAAAATAAATTATATTGCATGTAACAAAAATAAAAAAAATAGAAGCTATTGGGTAAAGCCAAATCCGACTCTCTAAGGTAAAAAATTATGATAATCCTATTAATATGATGGCTAAGACACTTCTAAATGCTAATTTTGACTATTGCTTAGACTTAATATTCATTTTTAATCTTTGAAGTTTTTTGAAAGATGTGAAAAATATTTTGTGAAAGATTAAAGATAAACTTCGTAAACTGATGGACTGATTATGTTTTTCTTAAGCAGAAAGTATTGTCTTTTTGCATGGAATTTTCCAAATCGATAAAACATTTAATGATTTTATTTTACTCTCATATGGCAAGTAATATTTTAAAATTATATAGCATTTTTTTTATATAATATCAGCGAAAACTATCTATTTATATAATAGTTGCAATATTTATATAATATTTTTTATATGGAAAATATTTTTTTTGGTAAACCAAAATATAAAATCTAATTTGATTCAGTTGATAAAGAGAATATACCATCTTAATTTATATAAAAATTATTTATACGCACAGATAAATAAATTGAAGGTAGTTCACACAACTTCAGTTATACCTATAACCAAGTCTATAAACCCTAAGCCTTAAATTGCTGAACACCACAAAGGAGGAACTTCATGATAAAATGATTTAAATAATCCATTTTTTTAAATTTATTTCTCATCAGATGAAACATGTGGGTCTCTGCACAGCATGAACAGACCAGTAGGAAATGGGTGGCGGTGAGAATTCTTAAATTTTGTTGAATTTTCAGCTCTCTTTCCGCTTTATTCCTCTGCATCATGACAAAAACGAACACTATTTTCGGTACAATTCTTGGCTTTAAGAAAAACAAAATCTAAATGACAGAAGTAATATTATTATTTCTGCTTTAATCATTCTGATTGTGACTCTCAGCACAACTGTAATCAGGGAATCTATCTCATCTCTCTACTGTTCTTTAAAAGCTTTTTATGTTGATAAATGTTTGCATTCGCTCATAGGTATGTGGCAGTTCATGTAATCAGCCAACAACCGAAGAACTCTTAGTCAATCAGAGAGGAATTTTCCTTCTGCGAAATTACCTTTTTTTAATGTTTTTGATTGATAGAGGCAGATGCCTCAGTTAGCAAAATGTCTTAATCAACTAAAGAAGCTGCCACCTTTTCCATGAAGTTAGTCTTAATCGAATAAGAACACTAATAGTCGAACACTCCTTCACACTTGGTTTTTTTTTTTTTTCTAATCCTATTGTCTCAGCTTTTATATGAAAAATAGTTATTTTGGGGTAATCTCTAAGCTCTTGAGAAGCTGAGAGCACTGTAGACTTCCAACTCTGTGTCTATTCCCATCATCGCAGCATAAAAAGGCTACCATTCCCAATTCCAAGGTCCCCTTTTTTTTACTTAAGTGCAGCAGTGATTCTCTTCAGTCAAGCGATTGTAGGGTTGAGGAGAGCAGAGATTCCTACTTGCCTTGACACCTTAGCTTTATCTTCATTGTCTTCTTTCTCTTGTCTTTGAGTGTGGAGAGAACTCTCCTACAGTTCTGGAGGAACAACCTACTAAACCTAATTAGCCGTTTAATGACTTCGTTCCAGATTTAATAACAATTATTTTTCAACTTACTTCTGTTTTTTTTTTCGTTAGCTAATGAGGTGTGTCTGAACTATTAAATCATCTGTTTTCTATTTTAAATGATTAATGATTTTTTTTAAACTTTTTTTTGATAGTTCATGGTTGAGCATTTGGCTGCGATAGTAAACTTCAAAAAAAAAAAAAAAAAACGTTCCTTCAATCATGTTAATTTGTGCATGAAGTAACATAGTATTGCTACAGCTTATTTGTTGTCTCTTCCATGCTGCAAATTGCTAGGTTCCTGTGAGCTTCTATTATTAAGTTAACTATCCCTTAAAAAATGAATAAATAAATATTATTTTTTTTATCTTGCCCGAATATTAAAATCCTGGATTCGACACTACTGACACTGAATATCGACACAGAAATATTTTGTTCACCAGTGGTTAATATATTTTTTTAAAAAATCATTTTTAAATTATTTATCATAAAAAAATGTGATTTTGATCATCATTTCTTCTTTTTTACAAAATGAATATAAATAATTGAGAATATGTTGATTTTTTTTTTTTTGCTGTGAAAACCATTGCTCAAATTGATACATTGCTTAAACTTTTTTAAAACATTACATACTTTTAAAAAATATTTACATAAAAAACCTTTTTTGAAGCATTTGATATGATAAGATTGTTCAATAATTAAAATTTGATTAATTGATTTTAAAAATGTGATTCATAATATTTTTATAATTTTTTTTTATTGTTTTTACAAAAGTTGCATTACAGTCACCCTATCAGACTATTTGAACTAAGAAATAATTCAGCCATAAATAGACAAAATGTAAGAACATTTATGACAGGAGAAAAAGGAGGCCATTTTCATCAAAACTCAGCTGAAGACACTCACAACAAAAATCATTTGACGTATGAAAAGCGGACCCGCTTTCTCTTTCATATTTCTGCATCGAATATCGTGCACTATTATTAAAGCCTTTATCAATAGCTTGAAAAGCGAACTAATCATTAACATATTCAGCGATCCTTTTGGTATTAACTTATATCCAATCAGATAATCTCTTGAAATTGTATGAATCTCATTATTTAAAAGACTTAATTATTAAAAAAATGATTTAAGACATCTCAAATTAAGTTAATTGTTTTTTGACGCTTATGCTAATCAAAATATAATCATCATATTAATTACTTTATTAAGGATTCTTCTCTTTTGTTTATCTTACATTTTAAGAGAAGATTTAACAGCTATCAAATCAAAGTTGTTTCAATTTTTTGAACCTCTCAGAAATTAAATTCACTAATTCTAGATTTAGAAAATTTATTATGTTATATTTGAATTTAAATTCTAGTTATAGTCAAACAGCCCAGCTTGGATGAGAATAACAGTACTGGATTTTACTTAAACCCAACTACTTAAGCGGCCACATGATATTAATTAAACAAGATCTTCACAACCCCAAAGCCTGGAAAGTACTGAAAAACTAGAAGTCAGTTTCCTCTTGAATCCTCTCCATCATCTGATACACAGCCTTCGCAACCTCATCCACTGAAATCAACTGGCAATCATCTTCAACCTACAAAAAGGATCAAAAAGAAGAATTAAGACATTGGAAAATACGAACTTTTCTTCATCCAGATGAAAATTATATGATCAAGGGCTTAAAAAAAGTCACCTTTAGACTGAAAGAGTAAAGAACCATCTCCTTCATGGTGGTCAAATTGAGATGAAGGGTCGTCAGACTTAGGCTCTGCAACCCGATTACCATCTTCAACAGCTGCCTCGGCTGCCTCTTCGATAGCACCCTGAGGTTGGCATGGCTCTCCACCATCGTCACCTCTATGTCCGCCGCAGCCTCCATGGCTGCCATTTCTTCCACCTTGTTAGTACTGCCGTGAGGAGAGAGGAAAGGCAGCTGATGGCTGATTTTCTTGCGAGCTTCTAAGGTTTGAAGAAGATATTCAAGCTCCTTCACATAGCTTATTGCCCCACCAATGATGGATGCTTGATCGCTCTAATAAAAAAGTATAGTAATGCCCTGATCGAAAAGCTAAAGCAGAAAAAAGAAATCACGGGAGGAACTATGATAATATTAAAAAGAAAAAAACCTTATGGACATAGGATGCCGGCATGATTGATCGGAGTACGGCGAGGTAGTCGTTCATTTGGCGTCGGCGGTTGCGCTCGACGGTAATGTGAGTCATCCTCTGGCTCTCGGCTTCCTCCTTGTTCTTGCACCGCTTAAAACGCCGCCTCTTTTTCTTAGAGTTGACGCCGCCTATAGCCGGCGCCGCTGTCAGATTTTGTTCGCTGAAAGCATCGCCTTCGGCGACTAGCTCTGGCGACGGGGGGAGAACGTTCCAAATGCTGCTCTCCTGCAGAGGAAATTCAAATTCAAAGTTCCAACGGTCCAGTTCGCCGTTTGATAAGGAAGAGAGCTCCTCGCAGGAGGAGGAAGAGAATGGATCTTTTTGGAAGACTACTGCTTCTAAAGCCATTCTGAAACAGAGAAGATGTGAAGAGTTCAATTGGAAAAAAGCTTAGACAAGATAGCGTTTTGAAGGGGTGGAGGAGGAAGAGGAAAGGAGAAGGGGGCATAAATAGGAGGGCAGAAGCGATTTAAGTGATTGGTGTTCTTCTTCATTTGCGGTCAGGAATACTGTAATGATGATATGAAGAAGGGGAGACGGGCAAGTTTTCTCTGATTTTGGAATGATGTGGTCGGAAGTTGGAGACCCACAGGAAAATAAGCTAAAGAAGCAACAAAATAATAATAAATAAATAAATATGAAAAAAAAAAAAGATTAATTCTGAAAACATGGAGATGCGAAAGAATCTACGGCTCAGTAAATGATGAAAGTTATTCTTTTATTCGAGCAACAAATTTTATTCGTTATTCTCAAAAAAAAAAAAAAACAAAAAAACAAAAACAAAAAATAAAAAAAAACAAAAAAAAGAGAAAAAAACTTTAAACTTAGACATAAGCATTATTTCAGAAAATATATAAAAGGCAAGTATAATTAATTGTAAAACTTTAAACAATGAGCAAAATTATTTTTAAAAATAACATCGTGCCTCTTTACAAGAAGTTTTAATTAATTGATAAGGAATACTTTAGCATTCAGAAATTCTAATGACATCATGATTATAATTATTGAAAAAGATTACATCACAATGTATGTTATATTG
The DNA here is from genome assembly GCA_021442155.1 of Cymbidium sinense. NCBI lineage: Eukaryota > Viridiplantae > Streptophyta > Magnoliopsida > Asparagales > Orchidaceae > Cymbidium > Cymbidium sinense. The sequence goes on from CM038218.1 coordinate 28,223,243, forward strand.
ATTTAGCATCATCAAAGTTACAACTAATGAGATGAAACAATCAATTAGTTGATCATCATTAATGTATACAAGTGGTGCGAACTAAAGTCCGTCTTATGGTTCAGAGAGATAGAGTGGCGAATATCAGAAGTAAGAGCATCTAAACTAACTTATTTGCATCGATATAGAAAGATACTTAGAGAGAGATAACAAATAAGAACAATGAGATGTAATTAAGTATTTTGGCGATTTCACTTTCATTTATTGTAATAATGCCTTAATTCAGTAGTCCACATAGGGCATATTTATCAAGTGTCTTTAAATATAGGAAGAATGATGGCATCAAAATATACATACTCACATCATATATAGTATCACCAATAGTTCAACATCTTATTATATTGTAGTAGGTGACTATTCTAGCAAGCTATCCTGGTTGATCAAAGTTAGTATCATAAAGTAGTATCACTCTTGGTGAATAAGTACAAGTCTAATTATATAGGTATTGGTCAAGTTAACCTTTGTTAAGCATTAGATTGGATGGATAATGGATAATTAGCCTTAATGGGGTGAATGTTATGGATGAGTTAATGCTATTGATGGATCCATATAATTAAGATAAATGAATGTCTGCTAATTAGTCTAACCTAATGCAAAACACAATTAGGTGAGGGGCTTTTTGAATGAGATGATTTATTCTTAAAGAAACTAAGTTAGATCAAATATCCTTATCATATGGAGTATGTAGATTTAGTGTAGAAAATGAGTCATATCCTTCTTTTTGCTCAATGAGGCCTATTTAGTTGGCATATGTTGATGAACTGATAATAATGACTATGTGTTCATCACTAAGCCATTCTATCATAGTCAACTAGTAGTTCTACTATGGCCAATAAGTAGACAGAACTCTTGAACTTTTACAAAGAAGATGGAGTTAAAGAAGTTATTACTAAGAGGGGAGCATCCACATTCTTATGGAGCCTTATCCTATGGTTGAACTCAAAACCTCTTATAAATATCAAATGTGACAATCATAGCATACTTTTTTCATCTTTGAATCCAAACAATTACTGAGAGAACATTATGCTTTGAGAGTTTGCACATAATTGTTCACTCTTCTTATCCATTTTTATCGCTTCAAACTCTCATATGTATAATTGAAGTGCCACTATGACAAAAAATATTACTTATCTCAGAAATTTATAGAAATTGAATCTTTCATATATTAAAATTTTAGTTGAATGATCTTCTACTTAAACTTTAAACAATAACTTTCATTTGTGAATAATACAAATTTAAAATAAAAAATTTAGCTCAAGGTATTTTAAACAAATTTTTTATCATGTTGATCACAAAATTACAAAATCTGTTTACTTCTTTTATATTACGCTCTTCTCAAACTAAATATATTGATTCACATACCTATAAGGACCAAAACTTGATCATATATATATATATATATATATATATATATATATATATATATATATATATGAGTTAACAAAAATCGAAGTTGATGGTAAGCTGAAGAGGACGCAACATAATTGAAGTATTGGTCAATATGTTATTCCCCTAAGCCTAATTTATATGTTAATTTTATTTGTCATATATGAGATTTGATAATGTAATGGATATCTCAAATCTCAACAATTTAAGAAACATCAACATAATAATAATAATAATAATAATGAGCATATATCCATAGAGCTAGATCAGGTCAATCTAATTGGTTTTAAGATTTGTTAAACTGTTCTATTTTAAATCTAGAATTAAAAAAAAAACTAATCCATTTAATTGTGGGCTCCGAAAATTTGCCACCGACTTCTCGATTAAGAGAGTGATTAAAAGTGTCGGTGTAATTTTCACAAGGCAAATGGAATAGTAGATAAGACACTACCCAGAGATTTCGCCCTCATTTGGTGAGGACTTTAGATCGATTCTAGGTTTCCTATGGCAAAGCACCTATAGTTAATTACCCTCTCTCAATCTTTGAGAGAGAGAACTTTTGGGTTAGATCAAAAGTAAGCATATAGTATATGTAGAGTTTCAGAACTTAGAATTTATGAATGTATTAAATTCATTATATTTAACTTAAAGAGGATGGTTGGGGGAATGATGACATGCCCAATCTAGATCCTATGGTTCCTTCATCCTGATGATCCCTAGATTTAGATGGAGGAGTGACCGACTATGAAGGATCCTTGTCAGCAACACATGGGTTACATCGTTCAAGAAATCTTTGTAGACTTGGGGTGGTGTTTGTCTAAGGAGACAAGCTTAAGTCTAACTTAGCTAACATATGGCTTTTTGCCCAATCAAGTATACCCTATGATTCACAACTCAAAGGCGGTGTTATTGCATCATGTGATATAATAATATAATGGTGTCATTTACAATCACCTGAGGACTGGGTCGTAACTATATCATGTGTATCTTGTAAATCACGCCAAATGAGGACATGAGCCAGCGTCCTTATTGTGATATTATTTGAGAGTAAACATAGTTATGTACTTAATTTGACTTTGGCTCCTTTGTGAGCTAGAGTTTTCTTAATTTATCACATTCGACAAACAATTGTAAATGGTGAATTGGATTTTTTTTAGCTTTAAGTTTTTAGATTGAATTTCATTTTTGACATTTAGAACTTAGTGATTTATGTTATTTCATGTTTGTATTGATATTTAGATTTGATTAATTTGATTTGAGTCTGCAAGCATATTTTGATGGTAATTATCCCCTCCTGTTGAAATCTTCATTCAACATAGCCATCATCGGGGTTGTTTGTTGTTTAGCTATTTTAGATCCTATCGAATCTATTAATTTAATAATAGAGAATTAAATCAGCTGTCATATGACAGAATTAGCTTCTCATATGTTTTATTAGGCTGAAGGTATTATAATATAATTCTTGAATTTTTTTTAAGTTTTGTTAACTCCCCAAGACCCAACATCCAGAATTAAATTTAGACAATTAAGCATTCAAATTATGCGGTGTTTAAATCATTTAATTTATTATTTTAGATCTTGTCGACTCATTAATTTAATAATATTTATATTTTGAGGATTTTAAATTTGATAATATTGAATTTAATATCATAAATATTCTGATAATAGTTACCCCTCTAGGTGATATCTTCAATTAACTCAGCTATCATTAGGGAGTTAGGAGATAATCGTTATACTATCAAATGACAGAATTAGCTTCTCAGAGATTTTCTCAGGCAGAGAAAGCTATAACAACATCATTAGGTTTTGTTAACCCAGACCCAGTCCGTAGACCCAACCAGGAATCAACCCGCACAGCATCCTCAGACACTAAGTTTAAGCATTCAACATTGTGTCGGGGCCCATGCAGGTGTATTTAAGAATGCTTACACACTTTTAGGTATTAAATTTTAGTTTTAATCATGCTTTATAATGTGTGCAAGAGTTTAATTGAATCTTTAATTAACATCTTCTGTTCGTTTGTACGATGTATTGCGAATCCGGTGGCATTGAAGATGTTATAGATTGATCTAATATCTTATTAGATTTTTAGATTAATATTTAATTGATTTCAATTTAACCTGCGCAGCCTTTTTAAACATAAAATTTATACTTTAAATTTTTATGTCCGAGCACATGCAGGTGTAGCTAAGAATGCATTAATTAACACCTTCTGTTCACTTGTATGATATGTTACGAATCTGGTGGCATAGAAGATGTTATAGATTGATCTAATATCTTATTAGATTTTTCATATTAATATTTAATTGATTCCAATTTAGCCTGCACAGCATTTTTAGACATTAAAATTTGTACTTTAAATCTTTATGTCCGGTGCATCCAATTCCTTAATTAGCCGTTACGCTTGTATGATATGTTTCAAATCCGACAATGTTTGGCATTTTAGATCTTGTTTAATTATTTATATTAATATTCATTTGTTTGCATTTAGTTCATACCTCATTGAGTTCTCTAAGTTTCAATGAAACTTAGCTCGTGATCGCTAAGAAGCTTATAGACACATTCTTATTTAAAGACCTTTAGAATTTTTTTGTGAGTAGGTTTGGCTTCGATTCATCATTTTTTTATTTAAGTTTAATTTAAGCTTATTAATCCTCTTATTTAATCATATTTAAGCTGTATGTCAATCCAAATTTTGGCAACCTCATCATCCCAGAATGATCGGTGCTTTGACCTACCCATGCTCTTCTGGTGGTCTTGCGACCGTGGTCATAATCTTCAATCCACCATGCTCTTCTAAGCACAATGGGGTCTTCAAATATACCTGCATAGCATAATATATACAAACATATATTTTTAAATGTTGATTTAACTTTGATTTATTATTTTCATTTAAGTTGAGTTTAAACTCATTAGTATTTTCATTTGATTCTCTTTAAGCTTTATGTCGGTCCAAATTTGGCACCATCCCGCCGTCTTTCCCACATAGAGGCTACTTCGGGAGTTATTCGACTTTCCCGTCAACTCTGCTAAGCATAAGGTCAGTGTCTTACGATATTACGGTTGTGGTCTTCTAACTTGTCAGCTCTACTGAGCATAATAGGGTCTTCACACCTGGAATTTCAATTCAAATTTTAATTTTGAGTTTATAGTTCATTTTGTGTTAAATTAATTAAGTTTTCTGTCAATCCGAATTTCGGTAGCCTCCCGACGTCTTCCTAGTATATGGGGCATCAAGGATATTCCTTCCACCGCCTCTAGCATAATGGTATGTCTTTGTGACCGGGGCGTAATCTTCTAACCCGCCACTCTCTCGAGCATTGAGTCTTCAAACTCCGAAGTATCCCTTCAGGATCAAATGGGGCCTGACACCATGAAGGATCATCATTCCGAAATGGACCCTCATGGGGATAGTCGTAAGTGCAAGCCTACAACACTTGGACCTCTTCTAGGCTAGATGTTGGTACAAATGATTAATTCCTAGCACCTGCCTATCAATATATCTTACTGCATTACATGGAGGATCTAATCTCCCCCTTTGTACCGCATACAACCGTGCAGACTTTCCACTGTCCACACTACTAGTATTATGAACAGTGAACTACTAATCAGAACATATGTCGCATAAATTGTGGTTAAGTAGATCACAAGAATACATGCACCCAGAGTCCATTGCCAAAAATATATCTTAAATACTGACCATCCTACTTGTGTCTCTTTTTGAACTTTTGCACTCTTTGTAAGAATTTCCATTACTGCCACCACTAAATATGCAAGAGCAATTCTCTAAAAGATGCCACACCATATAATATGTTTCATATCGACTCCATAGGTCAAATCATCTGGAGCATGCGAGTATCCGCCTTGCAAAATGAGGCACCAAAAAATGAGCTTTATCGTCCTCACAAGAACCCTCATAATATCAAGAACTCGATTGGGCATCCTCTTTAGGGACAGAGGAATGGCCATCCCTACAATGAACAAGAAGAAAGACCATCACAAAGTCTGCCAGTTTACAGTCATTCTATGGCACATGCCCAATCATAGGCCATTCTGCCATCCCCGGCCCACTGGGATCATCATGAGAGTTCATGAATATGTCGAGGCGAACCCATTTCGTCCTTCGAGGCTTCTCCTCCTGTAACTCCACCTCTTCCTTATTGGTGGTGAGAGGAAGTTGGAGCTTCACGGATCATCTTCATAAGTGGTGGTCCAGTTAATGTATGCCATGAGGCTGCCATTCTCAGAGTTACAGAAAGCAGAGAGAAGAAGAGTGGCCATGTGGTTATGATGATGATGATGGAGCAGAGAGAGTTCCAAATGAGCGTGAATTCTTCAAGCGAGAGAGTGAAGGGATATCACCTTTTTTTCTTTTTCTTTTTTTCATTTTGCAGGATAATATGATTTAATTAAATGAGGTGATATGGAGAAGAATGATGGAGCATCCATTTCTAAAGCATTTCCTTGATGTGATTAAATGATAATCAAATAAATTTATCTCGAAATACGTGCTAATTTCAATGAAATTTTAATTGCAACAACTTTAGTCAAATTGGGTGTTTATTCTATATAATTTTGACATTTTGGATGACATTTGTGAACGAGATCGTTTTGTGAGTGACTTGTGACTTGGGTCACTTCGGTTCAAAATATGCATTTTCTTCTTCTCGACATCGCTCGACATTCAGAATGACCGAATAGCTAGTCTCATTTAATAATGATGATGGGCTATGAACGGAGGTCATTCGACATCGTCGAAGCTTCCGACTCTAATATATGTCGACACATTAATTGGAAGTCTGATTTCTCATTAGATTTTGTAATATTTAAGAATTCGACAAAGTCCATTTTCGATTCTAAAGGTCATTCGATTATTTTGACGCCCAAAGGTGCTTATAGAAATCCATGAGGTGACCCTTAACTCGACTTATGACACATATATGGAGGTCAATAAATGCCCCCTAACAAATGTGATTCAAGCATGGAGAGAGTCGTGCTTGTTGAATGGACACTTTGGTGCTTCGAACTTGGATCATTGACTTTGCACTGATAGATTACATGCTAAATGACGCCTTGACTGATTTGTCGTGAATTGACTTGTCGATAAGAGTTCTTACACCATCTATTTTCTACTTCAATGGCTTTCTTTGAAGATCTCTCTTTTCTTTAGTTTCCTTTGCTTGGATTTGATGGAGGAATTTGTTTGTTTGCTTTGGGATTTAAAATTCTTTCTGTCCAAGCTTTAAGCTTGATAGATTTGATGAATGATTGATCTTATTTATCTATATTGACTTGTCAGGAAGTGTATGTACACCCTAAGTCCTGTGCTTGCTACTTTGACGGACTCGTTGAAGGGTGCATATAGTTGACCTAGCCTTCTGGCTCATATTAGGTCTATAATGTTGAGTTATCAGTCTAGCAATGTGTACTTTAACAGACTGAATAACCACGAAATTCCTTTAGTTTGGCCATTGCCTTTGTGCGAACTATAGAATCACTTCCTTGGTCCTATGCTTTCTACTTTTGCAAACTTGATGAGGGAATTGGCTTTAATCTGTGCTTTATGCTTGATTAGATCATTTGAAAAGAGATTGGAATATCACAATGCAGGCAATATATAGTTTGATTTGATGCAGCTTTGAAGTTAAAGTTTCTTCAGATTGTCTTGGTCCATAGATCAAGTGGAAAGATCTCTTAGATTTTGGTTGCTTATAGTCACTAAGCTGGATATGGTTTGAGATTGAACAACTATCATCATTGGGATGACGAGCAGGGGCTCTTTCACTACGGCCTTTTCTTGCGACTTGTTGAGTGAGGAGAGCGTTAGGGAATCGGCCATTTGTGGGCTTGTTGAGTCCGACCTTTAGAACCTACTCAAATTTTTTTACTTAAGCTATGATGGCTTGGCGGTCTTGTTATTAGATTGACGAATGAGGGCTATTTCACTACGGCCTTTTCTTGCAGCTTGTTGAGTGAGGAGAGCGTCAGCAACTCAGCTACCTGGGGCTTGTTGAGTTCGACCTTTAGAACTCATCCGTGTTATAGACTTGAAAATATAGAGATTGACATTTTTTTCGACTTAGTTGATTGAAGCTTCCAAAATTAGGAGTTCTTCTGATTTGATCTTCGACATTTGATGAATCTTGGAGAGAAACTTTTGAGATTTAGGGCTATCTTTTCATGCGTAGAAATAGATTCTTTTGGTTCGCAAGAGCCTGCAACTTTGACCATAACAATTATGGATATATTCAAGGATCTCGGCATAAAGCTCAATATCAGCCTGAATATATGCTAAAAGACCTCCGATTTTGCAGGAAAGGGTTGAACAATCTTGATCATTAAAAAAAGGGCTCCTATCTAATAGGAGGATTGCATATTAGTTCAAAATATATTACACAGCTTGATTTCCTTTGTTGAGGAATAGAAGTGATATATTTTCAGTCGTGATATGTATCTATTTAAGGATCTCATCTTAGTACATGATATCAAGTTAGATAAATATATAAAAATACCTCCTGTTTAATAGGGGGATTGTATATTTAGTTCAAAATATATCATAGGGCATCATCTTCTTCAATATAAATAGAGATAACTTATTCTGATCATAATGTATATTTATCTGAGAACCTCGGCTTGAAGCACGAAGTCAACTTAGATAAATATATAAAAATATCCCCTATCTAACAGGTAGGATTTGTAGATTAGCTCAGAAATGTATCACAAAGTTTGAACTTCTTTAATATAAACAAACGTAGCTCATTCTGATCATCATGTATATTTATCTAAGAATTTCGGCTTGAAGCACGATGTCGACTTAGATAAATATATAGAAATGCCCCCTGTCTAATAGGTGGGCTTTCACAATAATTATTGAGAGAATTTGGAATATCTTTGGTCATATGCTTTGTACTTTTAGACTTGTTGAAGACTTCCTCCTGAGAGTTTAAAATTTATATTTTTCTCATGTCCTCGCTTTATGCCTTAGCGAACTTGATGGAGTTGATGATTTATTGTTGAGATGAAAATGTCTTCAATCCTATGCTTTGTGCTTTGACAAACTTATTGAAGACTTCATCTCAAAATTTAAAATTTATATTTTCCTCCGGTCCTGGCTTTGTGCCTTAGTAGACTTGATACAGTTGATGACTTGTTGGCGAGATGATAACATCTTCGATCCTATGCATGGTGGTTTGACGGACTTATTGAAGACTTCATATCGGGAATTCATATATTATATTTCCTTCTATCCTGGCTTTGTGCCTTGAATTTGATGGAGGAAAATCCTGAGTTGTCTTGAAGACTTGTCAGGCAATACGAAATTACCTTTTTCCCCAACTTTCTGCTTTCGTGAACTTATAGAAGGATATCTGCTGACGACCTAGCCCTCAGAGCTTGTGTTGGGTCAATAATGAAGAGTCATTAGTCCTATGCTTTGCGCGTAACCGACATGTTGATGATATCAATCTCTTAGTTCAGCCTTTGGCTTTGTATGAACATTAGGGTGACTTTCGCGGTCCTTTGCTTTTTGCTTGGCTGGACTTGCTGAGGAAGAGTTTCCTTCGGTCTTTGCTTTCTGCTTTAACAGACTTGTTGAAGGAGTTGACATTTCTCATTTGATATTGATACCAAACTCAGCTTAGTGCTTTGTTGAGTGAGGATCTTTTTGTTGGATTTTGAAAAAAAATGACCTTACAACCATTAGGGATGATCTCCCAGTCTAGACCACTTGAACTCACTAAGTTGGAGGGATTTGGAGATTTGGATGCTCTTATCTTTGAACTAATAAATTAGGGGGATCCCTTACTACGACCTTTATGGTGTATTGAGTACAGTAGTCAATTTCCATATTTGTTGTTGAGTCCCACTTATGCAGTATTGGACTTGAGCAATTGATGGAGGATTTTATCATCAAGCTAATAAGGTGAGGGATCTCTTACTACGGTCTTTGTGGCATGTTGAGTAAGTAGACCTTTCAACAACTCGGCCATATTTGGGCTTGTTGAGTATGATCTTATGCACCAACTCGAGCCTTAGACTTAATATATGAATGGAAGATGTGTTTTCAACTTGATTTATTATAATTTGTAGACTTGAAAATTTATCTTTTTGGTTGGTAAGACTTTGAGACATGTGAACTTTGAATACATAATTTGAATATGTATATGGGGATCTCGGCCTAGGCGCGATATCAACCCAAATACAATAGAGAGGCCCCCTATTTCATAGGGAGAGCCTGATATTTTGTTATAAAATTAAAAATGCCCCCATCTAACAAGAGGATTTTTACTTCATTTCAGAAATGAATTCTTGTATTACAAGAGAATTTCCAAGTAAAATTTACAGATGTAATAATAGTGAGGAATAATTAGTCTTCTTAGTAGTAGGACCAATTCTCCATCTCGAAAAGCTCAAGGACGTATTATATGATCGAATGCTTTAGACATCCTCACTCGGTAGACTTCTAAATTTTATTAAGCTTGGAGCCTAGCTTTATCAAGTACATCAAGCTTTTCTATCCATAGACAGACATTCTCATCTTGAGTGAGATTGTGTTAATGGCTACTTAGAGTGAAGGTAGTTTAACATCAAGTGGTAGTACTGCTTCAGCCCCAAATACTACTACATAATGAGTGAATTTTGTGAGAGTCTTATAGGCGGTGTAGTAAGCCCATAAACTTCAACAAGCTTAGTATGTCACTCCTTTTTATTTTTTGTAAGGATTTTTCTAAGTAGCTTGACTAGTATTTTATTGAAAGTCTTGGCCAAGTCATTTGCTCTCTGATTATAAATCAACGAGTATCATCAATCAATCTTATGTCGATCAATAAATCTATAAATTTTAGTGCTTTTAAAGGCTGGGTCATTGTCTGAGATATTGTTGGCTTCTTCTATTCTCAAATATCAGCCACATCCGCCGAATGATTTATGATAGGTATTATTGCCAACATAAGCATATATTAAACATTTTCTCAAGTTGTGCATTCATCGCCTTATTGCTCGACAATTTTCTTTCCTTAAAGTATGAAGTGTAATCTTCTCTTCTTCTTCTAAGGATTTCACTTGGTGGTCTTGGAGTTTCTTCAAATTGAGGTCCTACCTCCTGAATAGTCCAAGCCTCATCTTGTTGATTTTAATGAGCAATTTGTAAGGGAGTGTAAGGACCAACATGAGTTGCATCCTGCTGGATTGCATTTGATGACCCCTCTTCCAGCGGAGATTTTTGATTTATTGGCTTTAGGACCCAACAAGTGCAAACACTAATTAGCACATAGTCATCATTTCTTTTGCTAACTTAGCTAAACAGTCTATTTTTCACTCTAGAAACTCGAGTCATAATGATATTTTAGATTTGCTTTATGAGCCCGAAAACTCGCTTATGATAGTAGGTCAATTTAAGTGTGTTGATTTTGTAAAGGCCCAACACTTGATTAATGATGAGCTGAGAATCACCATAAACTTGTAGATTTTGAGCTCCAATGAAGATGGCTTCATCAAGACCTGCCACCAACATTTCATATTATGCTTCGTGGCTCAATCAACCAGTAGGAATGCCTCATTATACCACCTTCTAGCGTGATCAAGATGAGACTGATGCCAATTCGAGCTTTTGGGAGATTTGAGGGCTGAGTGTATTTGATGGATGAAGCTTCATCAAAATACAATCCCCACATTTGTTGCTTCTTTTTTATATATATGCATGACCTGCTCGTCAGAAGATCATCATTGAGCGATGAATCTGCCGGGATAGGGTGTGCAGTAAGGAGGTCTGTCAGAATTTACCAATTCACCACTTTTTGGGAACATATGCGATGTTAAATTGTAGCAGAATAACAGCCCATCATGTCAAGCGACCTGTCAATGCTAGTCTTATCATCAAGACCTTTAGCGGATCGATTCTTAAGATGATAGTAATTTTATGAGATAACATATAATGACATAGCTTTTGAAAAGAAAAAATTAATATCAAATAATGCTTCTCAATTATAGAATAGCATATTTATGCTCCAATCAATCTTCGACTGATTAATATAGAGCATTATTCTTTCCCTCTTCATTGTATTGCACCAACAGAGCACGTAGAGATTCTTTCAGTACTGTTATGTACAAGATGAGAGATTTTCTTGGGATTGCTGCTGTAAGAATGGGCAGATTTAACAGATGCTTCTTGATACTGTCAAAAGCCTATTGACATTTTTTTATCCTATTTAAAAGGAGTATCCTTTTACATCAGCTTCTTCCTCTTAGATGTGAAACTCTGATCGATGCCTCCAATAAATTTTTGGCTCGGAGGACTACGATCGAACCTGACCTCTTCTCGAAGATATGGAGATGGTTGGCGACAAGCTCTAAGGTGTTGATTGTTAGAAATCTCATAATATAGGATATTTTCTTAGGTACACATTCTTAACGAGTTTCATTTGTGGTGGATCTCTAGGAGTACAATCCAGATGTTACGTCACTTCCCTTCTTTAAGGAAGTTTCACTTTAAGGCTTTAGCTTCCAAATTTTCTTACCTTTTTGTTGGGACCTTTCGACGGTGGATTCTTAGACCTGTGGTTCAAGTGTCATGCCTCGATGCTCACCATGCGGGACTTGAATTGGTTGACATTTTGGCAGGGTTGTAGGAGAAGGTCTCTTTGGAGAAGCAACTCTAGCCTCCTTGATGATAGAACTTGGATATTTTCTTTTCATCATTCCTTTCTCCTCAGCAACTTTAAGGACCCAATGCAATATTGCATATACAGTTTAGAGTTTTCACACTGGAGAAGCTGGACCTAACATTATCGAGTCCGGAAGGACTATTTAATTTGACCAATAGAGTTATTCCACTTTACCCATCATAGGGTGACAACTTATTATGGGTAGGAACACTCGCTTCTAGTTTCACAGTTGGTTGTAAAAAATTTTTATTTTAATAATGGTTATTGAGCATACAGTTCGTATTTCTCTTTCTCTGCTGCCTTTAGGTTAGCTTGCTTCCCAATGAGGAAGCTTTGCGTCACCACTTCTTCTTGAAGCTTCGGCCTCCATATTTATTATTATTATTTTTTTACCGGGACCTTTTGTAGTGATTCAACATGCGGTCATACCGATGTTCACCGCAGACTTGTTTAGAATGATCTTGAGTTTTACTATCACGATGGTAGTTTTGTAGTTGAGCATTCTTGGCTTCTCGATAATTAGTCTTTGATACCTCTTCTTCATAAGGCCTTTTCCTTGACAACCTTCGGACTCTATTCAGATAGAGTTTTAGGTTGTTTCTTTTGAAGAGTTGGAGCGACTCGCATTGAGCTCAAAAAAGACTTAACATCACCAATAGAGCTATTCCTTTTCACCCATTTCAAATTTTAAACTCATTGTGAGTGGGAACACTCACTTCTGGCATCAAGTCTGGTCACATGATTAGTGATTTATATAGCAATTGCTGAGCTCACAGTTTAGCATTTCTTCTCCTTCTTTCCTTCCACTCAATTTTTCTCTAGAATAGGAGACTTCAGCATTATGCCTTCCTAGTGTGAAAGATTCAGCTGACAAAGTAGTCACATTCATAGATATGACTGAAATGTTTTGCCTATTGATGGTTCTTTTCATGATCGATGCCTTAAAATAACTCAATCATTTGAATACAAAGGCTCTCTTTCGAGGAACCTCACTAGTGTAGTGGTTATTCTAGTTGTCCTCCTCTCCTGTATAGGTTGGTGTGTACAATATGCATGTGCTTCAAAAAGAGGATTGTTTGCAACAGCAATAGCTAGGAAGTTTACACTACCAAATTAGATTGTAACTCCAGTATCTCCAATATTGATTATACCATCGACCAAATGGATGTTGGCTCCACGACCTGGCTATATGATGAACAATGTATTATGAAGATCCATCGATATAATGAGATGACTAATTTAACTTTAATTATAATGATAATTGATTTTAAATTTTAATTTTTTATCAAGCTCCACTGTTACTATAGCTCAAATTCGATTAGCCAAATATGGAAAGAGAAACCATTCTCGAGCGGAGTCACCAGAAATCTGTGAGCTCCAAAAATTTTTCACTGACCTCTCGATTAAGAGAGTGATTAAAAGTGTCAGTATAATTTGCAGAAGGCAGATGGAATATTAGATAAGACACTACCTCAGAGGTTTCATCCTCATTTGGTGAGGACCTTAGATCTGGTTCCAGGTTTTCTATAGGCTCAAGCACCTATAGTTAATTACCACTCTCAATACTGAGAGAGAACTTTCAATTAAGGCTAGTCATTAGATCACTTAGTGCGTAGCATATAGTAGCAGCATGCAGAGTTTCAGAATTTAGAAATTATGAATTTATGAAATTCATTATATTTAACTTAAAGCGGAAGGTTGGGGGAATGATGACACTCCATCCCATAGTCATCCCAAATGGGTCCTGGTCTACTTAGTCAAAGGAGGAGATCGGAAGGATCCTTGTGAACATGGGTTACGAAGAAATCCTCGTAGACCTGAGATGGTGTTTGTCTAAAGAAACAAGCTTAAGTCTAACTTAGCTAACAGAGGGCTTTTTGCCCAATCAAGTATACCCTATGCTTCACAACTCAAAGAGCAGAGCCATTGGGGAGCATACAGGCTATAGTCGTGACCGTAATATAATGGTGTCATTTAGCGACAATCACTTGGTCAGAGGACTCTAGTCGTAACTGCTTGATTTGAGAGTAAACATAGTTATGTACTTGATTTGACTTTGGCTCCTTTGTGAGCTAGAGCTTTCTTAATTTATCACATTGGACAAATAATTGTGAATGGTGAATTGGATTTTTTTTTAGCTTTAAGTTTTTTTTATTTTGACATTTAGAAATTAGTGATTTATGTGATTTCATGTTTGTATTGATATTTGGATTTGATTAATTTGATTTGAGCCTGCAAGCATATTTTGATGGTAATTATCCCCTCTAGTTGAAATCTTCATTCAACATAGCCATCATCGGGGTTGTTTGTTGTTTAGCTCAGATCCTATCGACTCTATTAATTTAATAATAGAGGATCAAATTAGTTGTCATATGATAGAATTAGCTTCTCAGATGTTTTATTAGGCTGAAGGTATTTTAATATAATTATTGGATTTTTTAGATTTTGTTAACCCAGACCCGGTCTTAAGACCCAATCGGGAATCAACCTATGCAGCATCCTCAGACACTAAATTTAAGCATTCAGCATAGTGTCGGGGCCCATGCGGGTATTTAAATCATTTAATTTATTGTTTCAGATCTTATCGACTCTATTAATTTAATATTAGAGGATCAGACCTAGATTTATATTTTGAGGATTTTGAATTTGAGAATATTGAATATAATATCATAAATACTTTGATAATAGTTACCTCTAGTTGATATCTTCATTAACTCGATATCATTAAAGTAAGATACGTTATCCCAAATGACAATTAGCTTCTTAGAGATTTTCTTAGGCAGAGAAAGCTATAACAACATCATTAGCTTTTGTTAAGCCGGACCTAGTCCGTAGACCCAACCGGGAATCAACACGTGCAACATCCTTAAATACTAAGTTTAAGCATTCAGCATAGTGTCGGGGCTCATGTGGGTGTATTTAAGAATGCTTACACACTTTTGAGGTATTAAATTTGAGTTTTAACACCTTCTATTGGCTTGTACGATGTGTTGCGAATCCGGTGGCATTGAAGATGTTATAGATTGATCTAATATCTTATTAGATTTTTCAAATTAATATTTAATTGATTCCAATTTAGCCTGCGCAGCCTATTCAGACATTAAAATTTATACTTTAAATCTTTATGTCCGAGCACATGCAAGTGTATCTAAGAATATCTTAATTAATGTCTTCTATTTGCTTGTATGATATGTTGCGAATTCGGTGACATAGAAGATGTTATAGATTGATCTAATATCTTATTATATTTTTTGGATTAAGATTTAATTGATTCTAATTTAGTCTGCGCAGCCTTTTCAGATATTAAAATTTTCACTTTAAATCTCTATATCCGAGCACATGCAGGTGTATCTAAGAATGCCTTAATTAATGCATTCTGTTTGTTTGTATGATATGTTGTGAATCTGGTAGCATTTGGCATTTTAGATCTTGTTCAATTATTTATATTAATATTCATTTGTTTGCATTTAGATGATAGCTCATTGAGTTCTCTAAGTTTCAATGAAACTTAGCTCGTGATCGCTAAGAAGATTATAGACTCATTCTTATTTAAAGACCTTTAGAATTTTTTTTGTGAGTAAGTTTGGCTTCGATTCATCATTTTTTTATTTAAGTCTAATTTAAGCTTATTAATACTCTTATTTAATCATATTTAAACTTTATGTTAATCCAAATTTAGCCTCGCATCATCCTAGCATAGGGGCATCGAGTTGCTTTGACCTACCATGCTCTTCTAATGACGATTGTGTCTTGCAACAGCTGTCTTAATCTTCAATCCCATCATCTTCGCGTGGTCTTCAAATATACATAGCATAATATATACAAACATATATTTTAAATGTTGATTTAACTTTGATTTATTATTTTCATTTAAGTTGAGTTTAAACTCATCGGATTTTCATTTGATTCTCTTTAAGCTTTATGTCACCAAATTCAGTTTGACATCTTCCCGTGAGCTACATGGAGCTATTCTTCCGTCAGTTCTACTGAGCATAACAGCCAGTGTCTTATGACACTACGATGGCCTTCTACCCGTTAACTCTACTGAGCATAACGGGGTCTTTAAACACCTACATAAAAAGAGCATATATGTAAGTTTACTCTTTAATTTATCATTTTCAAATAAATTCAATTTAAGCTCATTATTTGTTTTTGTTTAAGTCTCCCTTCAATCTAAAATTTGGCGAGCGTTTCCCTGTAGGGGCTACATCGAGGCTATTCGACCTTATCATCTCGAGCATAATGGTGTCTTGCAACTACTTGATTCTAATCAAATCTATCGAGCATAACAGTCTTCAAACTCCGTAGATCAAATGGGGCGACACCATGAAGGATCATCATTCCGAAATGGACCCTCATGGGGGGAGTCATAAGTGCAAGCCTACAACACTTGGACCTCTTCCAGGCTAGATGTTGGTACAAATGATTAATTCCCATCACCTACCTATCAATATATCCTATTGCATTACATGGAGGATCCAATCTCCCCTTGTGCACGCGCAAGCGAAGACTTTTCCATTGTCCACCTACTAGTATTATGGACTGGAAATCGAGAACATATGCATAAATTGTGGTTAAGTAGATCACAAGAATACCCAGTCCATTGCCAAAAATATATCTTAAATCTGACCATCCAACTTATGTCTCTTTTCAACTTTTGCACTCTTTGTAAGAATTTCCATTCGCCACCACTAAAATGCAAGAGCAATTCTCTAAAGGATGCCACACCATCTTATATGTTTCATATCGACTCTATAGGTCAAATCATCAGGAGCATGCGAGTATCCGCCTTGCAAAATGAGGCACCAGAAAATGAGCTTAATCGTCCTCACAAGAACCCTCCTAATAGCAAGAACCCGGTTGGACATCCTCTTTAGGGACAGAGGAATGGCCATCCCTACAATGAGCAAGAAGAAAGGCATCACAAAGTCTGCTAGTTTACAACCATTCCATGGTGCATGCCCAATCACAGGCCATTCGCTGCCAGCCCTGTCCACTAGGATCATCAGGGCGACAGTGAGTCCGCGGAAGATGTCGAGGGTAGCGACCCATTTCGTCCTTCGAGGCTTCTCTCTACTCCACCTCTTCCTCGTCGGTGGTGAGAGGAAGTCGAGCTTTTGATCCTCTTGAAGCGGTGGTGGTGATGGCATGATGCCGTGCCATTGTCATCTCGAATCAAAGAGAGTTACACGGGAAGGGAAGCGGGAGAAGAGTGGCCGTGTGAGTTTTGTGTTCTTCTGACGACGATGGAGTGCTGAACATGATAGTTCCGTTAGATGATCGTGAGAACCTTAGAGAGAGAGCGAGAGAGGAAGTCTTTCCTCTTGAAGAAAAATAATGCGTCGGTCATGAAGCATTTTAGCGGTTTCGCTACCCGACCAAACAATGGGGAATGAGTATATCACGGGAGAAATTAAAATATCTTCATTTAGAGGCGGCGTATTTTTTTATTTGGTAGCGAGAGCATTACTGAAAAGAGCTATGAAGGAGAATGAATCTGGAAATGGAGGCGTTGAGGAAATACGATGATGTCGTAAATAAAATAGATCGGTAATCTTTTAAGGAGTTGTAATCCGCCTGTATTCATATTTATTTTTCATGATTTTTTGTAAAGTTCGAGAAAACATATTCAATGTAATCTTCGGAGGTATTGATTAATTTTTTAGTGTTTATTTACATATGTACTCTGTAGTGTCTTTCGGTATAGCGATTTTTTCAGTTTGTTTCACTTTAGCACGGTTGTTGGGATCATGGTAACTAAATCCCAATCGAAGCAATGATGTGGCTGTTTAGGGATTTTAGGAGATTTCTGGCACCTCGTACCTCTATACCTCTGTACCTCTGTACATCTGTACCTCTGTACCTCTGTCTTGCTATACCTTCTATACTCTATACCTTTGCGCTATACCTCAGTACCTTTGTGCCTCAGCCTTCTGCCACTGTCTTTCTGCTCTGTCAGATTATACCGTTCTGCCTCATACCTCTATACTCTTGTACCTCTGTGCCTCATTCTCATGCCTCTGTGCCTCTTGCCCTCTATACCTTCTTATGTCTGCGATACTATCTATCTTCTGTACCTATCATCCTCAGCCTCTGTTCTCAGGTTCAATTTGGTATTCATTTTTTGTGTCTATACTCTGGACAAACTGTACCCTCTATGCTCTCACTCTGTTACATTTTGTACTCTATTATCAGAACTGTTTGGACTCTATGTTTTCGCGGATGAATGTGGTGAATGAGCAATGCGATGATGAAGTTGTTTATCTAATGACCCAAATTTGGGGTATATCTAGGGTTGTGCATAATGAAACCGAAACTTATGCACTATGTGATTATGCACATCAAAGGTGTTAGAAAAGACCATACAAGTTATTGGCCAAACTCTAAGAAATTGAAATCGAGATTTTTTCTGCAGCAAAAAACAGTCAATCTAAACCATATAACAAAATTCAAGAAAAGCGTCTGAGGAGTGGTTGTCCATTCGATTGATGTGGATTTGGAGGGAATTGGTTTAAAATATATAGAGAGCCATAATCATTCAAAAGGCGGTGATCATCTTCTCGATCGCGACGTCGTTCTTGATGAGAAGGCATCGGTTTGAGCGATGGCGAGAGATGATGCTCAGCGTTATCTCGAGGAAGTTGGTGGGGTAGAGAATATTGGATTCACCAAAAGAGATGCTTTCAATTTCATCCGTAAGAGCGAAGATCATGGATTGCAAGCGGTGATAGCAATTAATACATTCAAGGAAAGACAAGTGAGAAGATGTTTGCATGGGATGTTGGTTGATCGTCGATTGCTTGGTGAGTTTTTTTGGAGCAATGGTATGTCTAGGGTTGAATTTGATTGTTTTGGGGATGTGATAATTTTGATACTAGCTATCGGCTCAATAAATATAATCTTATGCATTACTCGTTAGTGAATCATCATTGGCAAAACGTCTTATTATTAGCTTTTTTGTGGAAGAGACCATCGAGTCATTCACATGGTTATTGACATTTCTTCTTGATGGGTGGAAGGCATCCATAACGATATTTCTTCAAGATCGCTATGGCGAGAGCTATCGAGAATGTACTACGCATACTGGCGTCATAGGTTGTGCCAATGGCATATCTCAAAGCCCCTCCAAGGTCCATTGCTTTAGTAGTAACAAGAGAGTTCAAGGGCTATTCTATGCATGCATGAGCAAATGTGACCAGGATGAGTTTGAGGATGCTTGTTGCCATGCTAGAGGAGGGCAATCATATGATCATGTTTGGCTATCGAACTTTACAAAATTAGTAAATGGTCCACATTCAACAAATATAGATTTGTATTATGGCTGTTGTCCACTCAGTGGGAACAAATAGTGTGTGTGTATTTGAAGCCAACAAGTTCTCGGATTGTTTCTTGGGATTGGAGAAGGTGATGGAAACATGGCAACCGAAATGAACATGATGAAGACTTCAAGTGTATCCATGAATTGTTCCTGTTGTTAAGAGTAGTCCAATTCTTAAACAAGCTTTGTTTTATCTGAAGCTTTACTCTATGTTGAAGAAGAATTTGCATGGAGTTGGGGATTATCATTCTGCGTCGGATGATAGGCCCATGGAGTACTTGGTGAGGAACTTAGAGAAGAAGAATGCATCCAAAACCGATTGTCCACTTATGATGTGTGTCTTATGGATATTTCTTGTAGTTGCGAAATTTGAAATGATGGGCATACTTTGTACATTAGAGTTCTTAGCGAGAATGATGTCTGCGCATTCGGATAAGTACCTCCTTATGCGGTGGTCTACCGAAAAGAGGGACATCTACATCGATGGTTCATATAGAGGTTAGTACATGGGGAGCGAGATGGGCGGCATTGTTTTTTGAATCATATAAGTCGATATGCATATCAAATTAGCTCCGAGCACAGGTAATAAGATTCGAGGATTACATGCTTGCATCTCTTAGCGACTATCGATGAAGTGGACTCGTAATAAGTGGGAATTCTCCACGATTGACGGTCGCTTAAGAAGAAGAAGGCGACCACATCATCGGGATAAGGACAATTTGAAGGATCCAATCAAGAGCGTCAAAGGGTGTTTCCAACGCAAGGCTCAAGGCTTATTGGGAGAAATCCAAAAATCCACAAGTACTTACTACTTGCCTCGTTATTTGCTATTAGTTTCTGTAAATTTTAATTCATTATATTTTCTTGTCTTAGAAACAAAAGTGAAGCGAGTCTTTGTAGAGCGGGATCGTCCGCGGTTGCTCCACTCTCTGATGCCCGATGCTTTTCCGTAAGCCTAGAATATTGCACATTGACGATGTCAAATATTCATCCATTACTAAGATGTTGTACTATTACTACGATATTGTTCCAGAATTCAATTCGACCTTAATCAACCAACATGAAGGGTATACTAAGCTCATGATGGATATTATTACTACAAGCATTTTGATGCATGATATTATCCAAGAAGGCATTTTTTAGTTTCATTTTGTATGTTTTAGTCATAATGCTTGTATTTTTTTGGCATATGTTCTTTGTGTCTTTGTTCTTCCATTGTGTTGTTTAGAAATGCTATCATTCAAATAATCTTTTATTTTTTATGTGAGTAAATTTTACATGACATTACATGTCACACATCTCGTCATTTACATGTCCAACTCAAAAATATTAATATTTATATAAATAACCAAATCTTTATTATTACATCATTGAATATAATCATCATTATCTTTTAAAATAAAATACATGACAAATGAATTTATTAGAAAAGAATGCTATATTAGAAAAGAATTGTATTAGATGTATGTAATATTTAGATAGAATTGATTTTCTCTGAAAAGAATTGTATTGTATGTTTTTTTTTTTAAACATATTTTCTCTGAAACTGCTGAATTTATTTCTACGCTCAAGATAAAAGCAGAAGCATCCAACTAGATGCATTTCATGTATTTAAGGTTATTTTTTGCCTCCGATTAAATTTATTTATAAAAATACTATTTACCATTTCTCTCATATGGAACATATATTCAATGATTAGATATTCAATTTAAAATATGTATTTAAGTCATTGTGGAGCTCAAATGTTGGCATAGAAGGCTGCAATATATAATATTCAATGATTAGCACAATATTCAATTATATGTATTCAAC
The DNA here is from genome assembly GCA_021442155.1 of Cymbidium sinense. Taxonomy (NCBI): domain Eukaryota; kingdom Viridiplantae; phylum Streptophyta; class Magnoliopsida; order Asparagales; family Orchidaceae; genus Cymbidium; species Cymbidium sinense. The sequence goes on from CM038218.1 coordinate 28,244,459, forward strand.
TAAATTTTAATTTTACATATAATATTTACTATCATCAATATTGTACTATATTTTTAATTTAATGCCTAAGCTATTCTTTGCCAAAAATGGCTGCAGAGGAATCTTAAAATGCAGTCTGAGGTATGATTCTAGGTCTAGAATGCAGAGAGATGCAGGTACAAGGTAGAGGTACAGGAGTGCAGTGCAGTAATGCAGTGCAATCTACTAAAATTCATCGAGCGACCACCTCATTGCCTCAGATTTAGTTACAATGTTACGAACAAGCGAAGTGAAACAAAACACAGGAGGTACAATTGCAGAATCTGCTAAGATTACCAAAAGACCACCTCATTGCCTCATTAGAGGTGTTTACCAGTGAGATAGTAAACAAAACACAGAGAGGTACAAATACAGGAATCTAAAATTCATGAGCAACAGACTTATTGCTTCGGTTGGGATTTAGTTGCCATGATCTGAACAACCATGCTACAGAAAGTGAAAAAAAACTGAAAAAAATTCAACCTCAATGCATGAAATGAACATGCCTATGAATGTCGATTACATGGAACAATTATCACTACATAAACCCACAAATAACAAAAGCTTTTATCCACCTGAACAACTAAAGCATCAAAATTTTATTTAATTGTTTTTGAGGCCAAGCAAAAATCGCATAAACAAAATCGTAAATCTATTCATTTTTGTCCGTCCTTGTTGAGCCCAGTTAATTGTGGGCTTCTCGATATACCTCCATGTATTTGCAAATGAACATGCCATGATCGACATTTAATTTGGATGCAGCAACTCGCTTCAAGCCATTTTATTGGGTTCTTTGTCAAAATAATGGTAGATATCTGAGCAATTTAATCACTGAGGAAGATGGATAAGGTATTAGTGTGATCCCAGGAGAACCCGGAAGAGTGCATACCATTTCGGCGAGAATGCCTTTATGTCGGTTTGGCAATGAGTTAAAATGACCACGCCAAGCTTGATATTACCAGAAGTGTCGTCGATTATGGATAAGAGTAAAAGCTCTGATACACTCTCTGATGACATCTTTGGATATACATCTTGCTTTCTTTTAGCAAACCATCGCTCATAATTCTACAAGGATGCGGATAACATCTATAAGACACGACATACAGAATATCAAGAATGAATTGCGAACTAGTAATTTTGGAGGAGTAACTCAATGTAAGCATGAAATGTAAAGGAATGGGACATACAATCCACAGAGCGGGGAGTACTTCTCGTAAGATATCGACGCATCGGCGTGTACATCGGAATCGGTCCATCGATCGTCGTCAATCACCCTCATGAAATAATAATATTGCTAGACGTATCTCCCCATTATCGAGAGTCATTTTTTAAAGCAAATGAAACGAAGTACTTAGAATGATATGAGGAAGATGCCGGTGACTTACTTGTCACGGTCGAGCACCATTATGAGTTGGAGCATCGTGAGAGGCATGCCATCCCTAGATGGGAAGTCCACAACTCTTTGCCTACGTAATATAATTATTTAGGCTGAAATTAATTGGTAAAATCTATATCCATTGTCATAAAGATTGAGCATCGAACTCGCTTACCTTGGGCGGTGCTCCTCCACTTCGATAGCCTCGATGGCTCATCAAAGGAAAGCCTCGTGACGACGCTGAATTGAAGGGTGGCCCGAACAAGTCATCTATTTAATCATATTATTCATTAAATTAACGTAATACTGCCGGCCAGCTGGGGTGGATGGCGATCGAGCGACCACTCATAGCATGTGGTGCAGTGGTGAACGGAGAGAACACAGATTTCCTCTTCCTCGTCTGCCGTGCCTTCACCCGACGTACCAGGCTGCCAATGAAGGGGACGATAGCAGTTGTATGCTCAGTGGGAGTCTCCCCGCCCCACTCGGCCGGATCTTCACGGCACAAGACTCCAGGAGGCTTCCACTATAAAGGTCTCGAGAAGATACCCGGTGGTCTCCTCAGTAGCCTTCCACACCTGGGATGGAGCACTCCTTCGTGAGGTAACTTCCATAGCGGTAACTGCATGAATGTCATCCGACCTCTCACACCTTCTTGCATGGTAGGATGCCACAACTTCCCTCAACTCCCTCAAACCATAAATTTATCTCGCAGATCCTTCCGATTGGGGGGGTAGCGAGAGCAAGCTAGACCTGGGGGAATATCAGGAGAGATATCTGAGGGAATCGATGCGAGCAATAGGCGACCTGAGGGCGTGATGTCGAGTTCACATGGAAGTTTCATGGGGATGAGAGGATGATTCAATGAGCAGTCTCCTCTTGATAAGTCCTCGGTGTGAGGACTGTGTTAAGCCAAAGATAGATATGACGACTAAACATATGTAAATGCATCACTACGAAATGAATGAACATAACTAATGTCACATTGTCTCCTCCCAAATCGTCAAGGCAACATCGAACTTTATTTTAGGCCACGCAATCGTGGTCTGAGATGGAAATGACTAATCTTGATAATGTGCACCACGGATCAACAAAAAATGTATACAAGTTAAATTGCTCACATCAAGTAAAACTAAACTAGCAGATTGAGCATACCATAAGAAGAGGCACAAAGCCACTCATGTAGCCAGGAGCCTTCAATCTATCTTTTTGTAATGTATTGAATTGTGACTAAGAAGGCCCAAATGGCTCAATTGTACTCGACAAATTTTTTTTGATATTATCGGTAGGCAATTAAACTAGAATACTCTAGTTGTGGTAAGAACAAATTTGAAATAACGATATGTACAATGGTAAAATGTCTTGGCCGACAACCAGCTATCGATTCTCGAGCTTATTCTTATAATCTGAACTATCTTTGTGACAATGGATTACTAAAACTTCTCCCCTTTGTTTGGCATCCCGACATCCTTTACTTCATCAGGTGAAAGAAATGCCACCGAAAGAAAGGCTGTCGATGTCCCAAGATGGGATAGAGGTTATAACCGAGTCTTCTGCGGTCAGCAATGTGACTTGGTTCGGTGAAGCCCAATATTTCGGTCACTTCACTAGTGAAGCGAGCTGTAATATTATCAAATAATGCTCTGATGCCACTCGGCCTACATCTAGACGTTATCCTTTTTGCAGACATGCTGAACTTCAAAATAAAGCTAAGGTAATCAGAATATTAGCAGCATACTGGATTGCAAGCACCTTAATATCGGGAGTGCAGGAGGTACAGTGCGTATAGTACAGTGCATTCATTTTCTCCAGAACACATCCAAACCGCAAAATCTCAAGAAAGTATAGAATGCAGACGAGCGGTTCGGTGAGTACATTTTGCAAAGCATCTAAATTAGCTTCCAAACAACCTCTAAACTACTTCCACGCAGTTAAGCGGTAAACATTATCTCAATGTGGAAGCAATCAAGAAAAACATCCCAAAATGTCTATAGGGAGTGCAGGAGATGCAGGAGGAGTGCAGGAGTGCAGGAGTGCAGTGATTCATTTTCTCCAGAACACACCCAAAGGCAAAATCTCAAGAAAGTATATAGAGGTACGAGGTTCGGTGAGTACATTTTGCAAAGCATCTAAATTAGCTTCCAAACAATCTAAACTACTTTCCGCAGTTAAGCGTAAAATATTGTCTCAACAATCAGGGCCAGAACAATCAAAAAAAATGCGTCTATATTGGGGTCAGGAGGTGCAGGAAGTGCAGTGCAGGAGGTGCAGTGTGGAGGGGAGTACGATTCATTTTCTCCACAGAACACACCCAAAGCGGTAAAATCTCAAGAAAGTATAGAGTACAGAGGAGTGCAGGATGCAGAGGTATAAAGATGAGAGGTATAGAGGTATGGAGTGCAGTCTGAGTACAGAGGTATGAGTGCAGGGGTATAGAGTGCAATTCATTTTCTCCACAGAACACATCCAAATGCAAAATCTCAAGAAAGTATAGAGGTATAAGTGCAGAGGTACAGCGGTTTGGTGAGTACATTTTGCAAACAAGCATCTAAATTAGCTTCCCAACCTCTAAACTACTTCAGTTAAGCGGTAAACATTGTCTCAACAACTGACCGAACAATCAAGAAAAATAGCCCAAAATTCTAATGTCGGGAGGTGCAGGAGGTGCGAGGTGAGAGCAGAGGAATGCAGTAGAGGTATAGATCTGAGAGGTATAGAGGTATGGAGGTGCAGAGGTATAAGTGCAGAGGAGTCTGAGGAGTGCAGTCATTTTCTCCACAAATACACCCAAGCAACACAACCTCCCAGGTTATTGAGCGGTTTTATCCATAGTATGCCCTCAAGCGGAAAAATGGGCGAAAAAAAAATCTCAAAATCTCAAGTAAAGTGCTGTTGGGTTTGAGTGCAGGGGGTGCAGGCGAACAATCAACAAAAAGCAGCAAAATCGTCTAATATCGGGAGAATTGCAGGCGTCTGAGGAATTACAGTGATGCAGAGGGTAGCCATATCTTGAAAAAATGCCATAAAGAAACCTAGAAACACTACTTGATGGATTGTAATGGACAAAGACAAAAAACCCTAAAATCTCTCTCAAGTTGTGCATATGGAAATACCTCGATAACCAACGAGAATACCTCAATTTGAAATGCAGAAGCCCTAAGCGGTGGACGAGCGGCGGGGTGGGCCACCGACGGAGCTCGAAATTCTCTTAGGTCGAAAGCCCTCTGAGTATTACGAAAGAATCTGCGAGCAGCCGATATTTGGTTCCCGAGGTTTAGGCAGGTAAATCGGTCGGGTCGGTAGGCGATCCGCGAAAAAAATGCCGTTTTCTTACGGCGTCATTTTTACGATTAACAGCGTCGGTGATTGAAGTCCGCGTAAAGCTACGTCGACTCGGACGTAATATTTTCCCCAAGCGTGCCCTTTTCCACGTTAAGGGATATCACCTCCCTTTCTTTTTTTTTTTTTTTTTTTTTAGTCAAGAGGGATAAGATTTAATTAAATGAGGTGATATGGAGAAGAATGATGTGGCAGCTTTTTATTGGCTAGATGAGAGGTGGAGGCATGGGAGTGGGAGGCTGCCATTTTCGAAGCATTTACTTGATGTGATTAAAGATAATCAAATAGATTTATGTCAAAATACGTGCTAATTTCGATGAAATTTTAAGTGCGATAATTTTAGTCAAATTGGATGTCTATTCTAGGCAATTTTGACATTACGGATGCAAAACACCGTTTTTATGACAGTCGTTTGGCGAGGCGTAGGTGGGTCACTTTCGGTTAAAATCGCGTTCCACGCTTGACATTGAGACTCATCCAAATTGAGTTTGAATAGTCTCATTTGATAGTTTTTGATGTTTCGAAGCTAACGCGGATCTTTTATGAGCGGAGTCGTTGGACATTAGTTTCCGACTCGATATCGTGACAAATTAATAGCTTCGGCGCTGTCGATTGCTCATTAGGTTTTGCAATATTTATATTCGATGATGATTTACGGCACGATGGAAGTTCGTTTCTCGGTGGTCGTTACCATTTTGGATTGGCGTTGGCGTTTTGATCTTTGCTATTGTATTGAAGTCCATTCAATTCAACTTGTGAGCTTGACTCGACTTATGACACATATATGGAGGTCAACATTAATCAATAATATAAACCAAACTAATCCAAACCAAAATTTTTTTCGAATTTTTTGTTCGGTTTAGAAACAATCGAAAATTGAAAATATAAATGATTATGATAATTATTTATCAAAGAATTATATTAATTACATTACTTTATCAAATTATTTCAAATAAAATAAAATAAATCTTTAACAAATGAAACTAATAATATAAAATTTATCATTAAAATTGCTTTTTTGATAGGAATTAAAAAAAAACAATTTTTAAGCTATTTTTAGTTTAATCGGATTAAGATGATACAAAAATCAATCGAATATTATGATTAGACCTTCTGAGTGAAAGTTTTAGCTTTGTTGGTTAGTCCAAAGCACACACATATTTAAAGAGTGAGAACTAGTTTTAACGTGAAAACCTCGAAAGAGGAAAAACCACGGGGCTGGCCCAAAAAATGTTCACTATGTATATAATTAGTGAATCTTCCGATAACGGATTACAAGATGTTAGAAAGAGACAATTTATGTAACTGCGTCATTGTAATAGTTCTTGTGGCAGTGATGGTGAATGCGTGTAGAACTTCATGTGGAAATGAGAACAATTTGCGAAATATAGGAACAACCCGAGAAATGAAAAGCGATTAGGTGATTGGTCGAGGTTAGATGCTGGTGGTTGACGATCGTCGGGCGGTGGTGCGATCTCGCTCGGAGAATCTTTGAGCTTCAGAGATATCTCCTCCTTCTTGCTTGGGCTCCTCTCCTTCTTCACTTGGCCTCCAAAAGTATCCTTTCATATGGAATATGAGCTATTTATAGATTGGCGTGGCGTCTTGTAAATACATGAAAAATCCAAACCACTCCTCCCCATGGAATGGGCGATTCCTTTTGATCATTTGATGTTTTTTGAGTTTGGATGCTCAAATGAGGTCATGTGAGATCTTAGGGTTGTTAGATTCGGCTCGAGATGCTCGATTTGACTATAAATACTCTATATTTGATGATCATTGAGGTTTAATTCATGTTCCAAAGTTTCCGATGATTTTGGTGCTTGATCTTGATTGATTTACTTGGGATCGGCTTGCCTTTGCTTAAGATTCATGCTTCACTAGGGAATTTTGAATGTCATATCAATTACCAAATCCAAAAAAGATTGTATAAAATAGATCAGAATTCAAAAATTCGATTTAGATCAGTTCGGATAAGCAAAAAAATGCACACCCCTAATAAGAACACAAAAAAATAAAAAATAAAAATCTCACCTTTGAGTTCTAAATTGTTTGGCAATGTGGTGGATGACCTCCTTTAGCTTAGTCTTACTATTTTGGGGAGCCTAATTTTATTCAATCAACTCGGGATATAATGCTTACCTTTGCCGGTCGGTCACTTATTTGAAGGTTATTGGCTGAACTCTTGAAACTCAATACTTGGTTACAAAATATGCCCTCACAACTGGAACACCATCGCTGAGAAGTTTCCAGGAAGACCAAGAGCATATCTTGGAAAGAAAAAGCAATTTTTGAAAGCTATTTATCATAAAAAAATTGATTTTTGATAGATATTTATATATCATCTTAAAGTAAATAATATTGTATGAAATTATTAAATTTTTTTATATAATTATGCGGGAAAGAGTTGTTGGTTGAGATGTTTCAATCAGTTGGATCCAAGAATAAACAGGAGTCCTTTTACAGAAGAGGAGGGATAGAATTCATGGAAATAGATTGCCTGTGATTGCTCGTCTATGTCCTGGTCGCACAGACGCTGCGAAGAATCACTGGCATGTGATCATGGCTAGGAAATTAAGAGAGAGATCGAAGTTTCATGGCAAAAGACCCCGTTTCTCTTTTTCTTCCCTGGCCATGGATGACTGCTCAAGTAATTGTCAAGGGAAGCGGGGGAGTCTACAAGAGCCTCATGGATTCTTTTCCTCGGTAGGAAATTATTATAAGAAGCAACAAAACTGCTTTTTGCCCGAAAATTTTCGGTCGAATTCGGATGAGTTCCAGTCTTGGATTCATGGTTTCAGCGCTGATTTCAGTCTAGGTAATATGATAGAGATATTTTATATGTTGTTTGGTTCACTAAAATAGGTTATGTTCTTGGCATATATCTTGAATTATATATTGAAATCGATAAATTATAGCTTCATATATCAACTTCGTTTAACTCTCATTCTGATGATATTTAAATGCTGATTACTTCTAATAATATCTAAATATTGAGTTATCTGACAGAGAAAATTATAACAATAATTCATTTCTTAAATAACATTATGTTGTTTCAATATATATATATATATATATATATATATATATATATATATATATATATTAGTTCTGCTCTTCTAAATACATAACACGCGCTATCATCTGATAACAATGCTACAAACATAACAATATTGAACCATAAAAGCAAATTAAACAGATCTACGTTAAAATTTAATTTCTGGTAGTGTACTTTTATATGTTGCAGTTGGGAAGAAGAATCCGATCAAGTTTTATGACTCTCTGCATGTGAATTCCGACTTCAATGGCACAAAAGTGTTGTTGGAGTGTAGAAGACGTGAAGGATGAGGCACAAAAGTGTTGTTGGAGTGTAGAAGACGTGAAGGATGAGGCTGATCAGCAGGAACAAAGCAAAGCTCGTCCGTTCTTCGATTTCTTGGCAGTTAATGGGAGCATTTAAATTATTAACTTTAAGATTATAAGAAAAGTTTAACTAATTGATCATTATGCATGCATGATTAAGGGAAAAATAATCGTTTAGGATCATATTATATATATATATATATATATATATATATATATATATATATATATATATATATATATATTATTCTTTTAAGGTAGAATTTGTAATATGATTTGCACTCCTCATAAATAAATATAATATCGATAAAAATAAGTGTATGTTATTCAAAATAAATTATTTATATATCTAATATCTAAATTAAAAATACTTCGTATTTGCTCAGGTAATAATTAAATTATTAAAACAGTTGACATGTTAATCATATAGATAAATAAAATTAAGATGTTAAATAGTAAAATTACAACAATTTTTTTCCATAAAAACTTACTAATTCTAATGTAGGTTATTTTTACTTGATCATATAATTTTTTTAGATTTTTCATATATTATTCTATTTATAATTACTTTCTTATCCTTTTATAATTCTTTTTATTTAATAAGGTATATTCCTTGCATATATTTTAAAAAAAAAGATAATTGAGTCAATCAAGTTCTCATTTAGACAGTCAAATCTGAGGACCTTATCACGAAAAAAAAAGCAATAAATAATTATAAGAGCGCTATGAGAAGCTTGAAGATGAAGATATATAATATTAATTAGCACCTCTTAAAATTAATTCTAGTACTAAAAAACCAATAAATATTTTTATACTATACATAATTATACTATACAATCATTCTTTTTGAATCCAATCGGAGTCCAAATCACGACCATCTAAATCACTTAATGAATTTGGTATTTTATAATGATCTACAGCTAATTAACTAGTTGGACCATGAAGATTGAAGAAGCTACTAATTACTGCATTATTGAATTAATCATGACATAATTTAATCTAATTAAGAATTAAGGAGGGACACACGTGTGTAGCGGGTCAGTAGAAGCGTGGGAGAACCCAGAGATTAGAAAGCCCTGTGTGGAGAAGAAGATGGCATTATCGTAAAAGACTTTGCTGGTCAAAGAAAGAAACATGCATGCATTGCTTGCGCATAGTTTATATCCTCTAAGAATATAAATATAAATATTGTTATTTATTGAGCCTTCTCAAAAACATCTACACACTTTTTAAATAAAGGAAATATAGATACATACTTTTTTCTTTGTTGGTTCATATGTTAATATTTTTTTTCTTATGAAAAATAAAAAAAAAAAACTCTCTCATAAATTATTTCCTTAAAATAATAATGTTGGGATCTTATTTCGATTAATTTACATTTTAAGTTTTTTTTTTTGTTTTAATTAATTTGGTGTCATATTTAATCACATAATTTTTTCTCTTGCTCTAATTTATTTTATTTAGAAATGTACTTCACTTATCTAATTTTAGGCATTATAAACTCACACACATAATCGTATATATATGGATTTGAATCGCGGCCGGGAACCTCCCGCTCTATCCCCCTCCCTCGTCTCTCTCTCTCTCTCTCTCTCCCTGGTCCGCAGCTAAAGGTAACTCTCTCTCTCTCTCTCCCTCGTCCGTAGCTAAAGGTAACTCTCTCTCTCCCAGATCTCCCCGGTCCGTCGCTCCTACCCAGATCCCGCGTACCCTGTCTCTGCTACATTGTCGTGACCCATTATCCCATGATTCTTCTCTCGTCAACCCGTCCGTCTAGCAGAGCCAAACGACATCTCGCCTCACTCTCCCAGCCAACGAAACCACCTGCTCGGGATTGCCTTCTAGTTTCCCTGTTCGTTCGCAACACAAGGAGTAATCCCATATCCCATTGCTTTCTTCCCGTCCAAATACTACAGCCTACCTCATCTTTGCCCTTCTCTTTCTGTCTCCCTACTGAAAAGCTGAGCAGCAGTTGTGATTCTATGTAGGTTCTTATTCTCGTCATTTGTCTGCACGAGAAAGCAAAATAATAATAATAATAATAATGAAACTCAAATCCCGATCAGCCAATCTACGGTACTGTAGCACCGAGTACTACAGCAAATTACTGATCCGAATATATATATATATATATATATATATATATATATATATATATATATATATATATATATATATATATATATATATATATATATATATATATCTATATATATATATTCTTCTCTATTCCGTCTGCTACAGTACCCGCAATAACATTCTTAAACAACCCGCAGCTCTGCTCTATCCCAACAGCAGATGGCCGATGACTTCCTATTCCTATCTCCCATCCTATGCTGCCCAATATCACCCGTTCCCTCTCTTCATTTCAACTAGCAAAGACAATAATCACCTTGCTGTTAATTACAAAAGTATAACACAATGAAACTTGAATGTAAGGAAAATTATATATATTTGCTTCATTTTATCTAGGTGATCAAAGATCTACTAAGCTCAATAAGGCATAGTAGATTTGAAGACCCCTATGCTCAATAAAATATAGTGGTCAGCTCACTCGATAATCATCACCATTGCTCATTGCAAAGGCATAACATAAAGAGGCTTGAAAGTATGTGAAAATTATATATGTTTGCTATATGCAGGTGACCGAAGACCTCACTAATGCTCAATTGGGCTTGATGGACATGAAGACTCGTTTGTAATATGAGATCTCTCGCTTTCATAGAACTTAAAATTAAAAAGCGACGATATCCCATCTTGGGGACGGAAGAATCTTGTCGAAATGACACTAAAATTTGGAATAAATTTTGGAACTTAAATTTAAAGTTAATTGGATATTAAATTAATTATGAAACATAAAGTCTTAAAATAAAATAAATTCACTAAGATTGAATTTAAATAAGCTCAATGAATATTAATATTAAATAAGAATGAGCTAAGTGAGAATGATTATGTATAAAAATATACATGTCAAATATGAGATTGAGATATGATAATAATTGAGCAACACAAGATTAAATAACTCAATTACTTGCTATAATAATGGTTAGTTGGCTAAGAAGAATTAATTGAACTCTCTAGCTCATGTTATATCATGTATGAAAATAATTGAAGGAATTTCAATTGGCTATATTATTGAAGTGCAAAGGCTTATGGAATATATGGGGCTTATGAGAAATTTTAATATCAAATGGTTGTGCATGCTAAGTTGAAATTAATAAAAATATGAAATCAATCTCATAATTCAGAAATGAAAATTACCTAAATTATTAAATACATGGGCGACACATCTTGAATGCTTAAACTTAGTGTGAGAATCTTGTGTAGGTTGATTCATTTAGTCTTTGGGGCGTTAAGTTAATAAAACCTAAAAATCCAATTATTATAAAAATTTCAACTTATTAAAATATAGAACTAATTACATCATGATAGTAGATCTCATCTATTATTAAACTAATAGAGTCGATAAGATTTGAAATAATAAATTAAATGATCAAACAGTACATTCACTCCGATGATAGCTGTATTGAATAGAGATTTTAACCAGAGGGGATACTTCCATCAAAATGTAATTCTAATTTCAAGTCAAATTAACTTAAATTAAGTATAAATCCAAATGTGAAATCTAATATATCACTAAGCTATTAATGGTTAAATGAAATTTAATCTTTAAAAACTTAAAGCAAAATCTAACTCAATCTACCTTCGTAATAGTTTGTTAAAGGTGACAAATTAAGAAAACTCTAGCTTGCAAAGGAGCCAAAGTCAAATCAAGTGCATTTCTATATTCACTCTCAATCAATCTCATGCTAGTAAGGATGTAGCTCGTGCTTGTTGGTTGTGGTTTGGCGTAAGGCACATATGATGCAGTTATGACTAGAGTCCTCTGTCGGGGTTCTAAAATATCACATTACAATACAATCACAGTAGCGTATGCTCCCAGCTCTCTTGAGATGTGAATCATAGGGTACACTTGATAGGCAAAAAACCCTTTTGCTTGCTTAAGCTCATCTCCTTAGACAAACATCACCCTAGGTCTATAAGATTTATTTGGATGACGCATGACCCATGGCTGCTGACAGGGATCCTTCGGTCAGGTTGGGTATGACTAAGTAGACTAGGGACTGCGATAGCCCGGGATGATGGAACCATGGGATCTAGATCAGGCACGTCATCATTCCCCAACCATCTGCTTTAAGTTAAGATGATGAATGTCATAATCTTAAATTTTAAACTCCAATACTATACCCTACGCATTAAGTGATCTAATGACTAGCCTTAATCAAAAGTTCTCTCTTAGCATTGAGAGGGGTAATTAACTATAGGTGCTTGTGCTTATAGGAAACTTGAAATCAGATCTAAAGTTCTCACCAAATGAGGGTGAAATCTCTGGATAATGTCTTATCTACTATTCAATCTACTTTCTAAAAAATTAAAAATTACTTTAAATCATACTCTTCAATATGAGAGGTTAGGAGAATTTCTGTGCATTTCGACTGCATTGGGAGATAGTTTCTTTTTTCCATCTCATACATGCTATAATAATAACAAAATATTTAAAATTCAAAAAAAAAAATAGTGATTTAAAATGTGTAAGAATTTAAATTACTAATGTATGAGACTCTATGTCGAATAAATTATTCTACAGAGTATATTTTTATTATAATATTAGTTTGTTCTGTAGTACCTCTGCATTTTGAAAGTATGGAGTGAATTAACAATTACTAATTACTAATCCCCATCTTTCACTTGTGCAGAATGGATCTAAAGAGCACTCCTTTCACTGTTCAGCTAAGGCATGGTGCAAACATTTGCTTAGTTAATGTCATCATCAGCATAGGAGATGTTGGAGCAACCATTCAATTTGATAGCATGGATTTCCCAGCAATCATAGTTGTAGCTCCTGAAGTACCCACCCGTGGTGCACTCGTCCGAGGTCATGCCAGAAGGCCTCAGTTTACTAAGCTCCTACTCATCATGCTCACCAACTAATTCAGCAACCAACCACTATTAAAGAGTTCTCTCGACAAAGAACTTTAATTTTTGAAAAATTGGATCAATCTGAAGCCCCAATGATGAAAAGAATCGTTAGTGGGCAAACTATATCTTTGATGCCTCATGGTATAATTGCTTCGCCAACTGAAAACTTTGTACCTAGGAGACATGATTTTGAGGCTTCATCATCAAGAAGCAAATTAACCATAAGGCAAAGAAGAAGAAGAAATGCTGAGCCGAGGGCTCAACACATCCTACCTGAACAACCCAGTGAATAAACAATATTTTTGCCAGAAGCGAGTATTCCTATCCATAACAACTTTGATAATCTAAAATGGCTAAAAGGAATAGCTCTACTGGTGAGATGAAGCAGTCTTTCTAGACTTAACAATGTCAAGCTCCACCACTGTAGAGGAGATAACCTAAAATTTGTTTGCTAGAATACATAACGTTCTTAAAGTAGCCAAGAAAAGAGGCTTGATGAAAAGAAAATTTTAGAGGCATGTGATGATCAAAGATACTGAGATTCCACTAAGAAGGTTGCCATCTCTTATGGTAACTAGTCATCAAGCCAAGTATGCTTCACGCGGTGAACATCGGAGACACTTGGACCGCATGTCCAAGAATCCATTGCTGAAAGGTCCCAGTGAAAGGGTAAGCAGATATGGAGGCCAAGGCCCCTGATGAAATTCTAAAGAAAGAAATAGGTGTGACATATGATGCACATATTCAAAAATCTACCTCAAAAATAACTCATCACAAGTGGATACCTAAAATAAGGCATATCACTGATAAAAAATATGATGGTCGACACCCTGGAGAATCCTCTACGGAATCCCGTTATCAGTCAAATTCACCCCGCAGGAGAAAGTTGATTCAGATCGCAGTCCCCCAATGGAAGAAATGTTTATTCCTTACAATGAACCAAAAGCCATTGGAAGCGTTGATCAAAAATTCATGTGCAAGAAGAAGATGATGAACATGACACTATGGAAGTAGAAGTCATTTATATGATGAGACATATAGATGAACTTTTGCTCAACATCATCAACAACATGAATCCAGTGAACTTGAACCTGAATTTGATGCTTATGAAGGAGAGTCATCACAAAAGAGAGTAAAAGATGGATCTTCAATCTTGGTTGAAGAGAAGAAGAAAAAGATCAAAATGAAAAGGAAGTCATGGGAGTTGAAGTTATTTATATGGTTGAACCAGGAAATGATCAACATAGTACACGCTTTTACAGTCAACATCATCGATCAGCCCCAACAACAGCTATCCCAGTAAATGAATAAGGAGTAGGATAATCAAGTTCTTCCCCTGAAGATGAGTAGGGAGTAGAACAACAACAAGAAATTGAGGAAGAAGAAGAGCCTGTATTGGTTGACGTCGTGACGCTAGCTAGAGATCAAAGACAAATGCAGCATCAAATGGAAGCCAAAGATAAGGAAATTTCACAGCATGATACCAGGATGAATGACATGATGCTACAAATGAATATCATGGTGAATATATTGGAGAAGAATATCACATTAAATGTAGCACCTATTTTATCCGCTAATCAATAGGTAGATAATAATACAACTTATATACCACCAGTTGCTCTGATACCTCAAGCTTCTATAGTACATGCTATGCATGAAGGGAGGAGTGAAGTTAATTAACTAGCTCTTCAACCTATAATTCAAAATGCTAGTACACCCGAAATAGTAATAATTGCTCAACTATAAATAATAATTAATGAAAAGATAAAGGTTATAGCTTGAGTAAAGTCAAAGTTGGTAAGGGTCACCCTTACCCCGAATTTGATCAAGTGTCATACCTAAAAGGTTACTCAGTACTAAAATTTAATACTTTGAGTGGGCATGGTAATCCAAAATAACATCTAACTGAATTCAAGGCTACTTATGGTAACATAGGAGGAAATGATGCACTACTTTTTGCCGCTTGTCGACCGATCTCAACTACTGAGTGGTATGTGAATTACCAAATGATTCTAAAACCTTCCGAGCTAGAGATAATGTTTATGAAAAGGTTCAAAGTAAACCAAAAAAAGATAATGATCGATGACCTTACCTTGTTAAAAAAGAGAAAAGATGAGTCAGTGACAAAATTGTAACTCATTATAACCTAAGCATAAAATGTGAACAAAAAATTGAGAAGAACATGATTCAATTGTTAATGGGCATGGATGATAAAATGGCACCATTTTTATGTATGACATCAATTACATTCCAGGACTTGCTTGATAGAGTGGCCAAATTTGAAAAGTTAAATCGCCTAAGTCTGAAATCTATACAAATAGATCAAAGAAAAATAAGCCTTCAGACTCAAGAATAAATAAAACTCATGCCGCTTTCTATAGCTCAAGTGGTGAAAATGAGTAATCTATAATGTAGATAAAGAAAATAGCAATGTACAATGGTGATAAGTGAAAGAAGCATGTTCATCCTAATCCACAGCCAAAATTAGTATTGAGAGGCAATGATAAACATCAAACTTTTCTGGTGGTGGAGAGAGTCTAAGAAAAGCAATAAGAGATGATGAGTGAATACAACCATCTCTTAAGGAAAAGATGAATAAAAAATATTCCTTTAGAAGGGACAATATGGCTAAATTATTTCACAAGCAAAGTAAGTCTACAATTACTAAAGTAAAGGCCTAAAAGAAGTCGAAAAGTCAATAACCCAAATTATTGTCCCTATCATTAGGCGATCAACCATCCTATTGAAGATTGTTATCTCTTCAAAGATTTATCATTAGGTGATCAGCCATCCTATTGAAGATTGTTATGTTTTCAAAGATTGGCTAGAAAGGAAGTATCGATGAGGTAAATTTATATTTTCCGATAGTGTTCTAGTCAACCTGAAAAGAGAGTCTATAAGGATGATTACGTCCTCTTCTATTTCATCCATTAAATACAAAAAGAAAGAAGAATCAATTTAGATTGAAGAATGGGAAACAGTAGTCTCTAAGAAGATTATCAAAATGTTGAAGCAGCCAAAAGATGTCCCTAATGTTAAGTGGAAATCATCACTTGAAACTATATTGGACTTAAAAGAAATGCCTAAACCAAGCATTTTAGCTTCTCAATGGCATTTTGATAAGGCTACTTCATCACAAAGGCATGAGGAGCCGTCTACTAAACGTAGGTCTCATAAGTCAAAGAAGCCGACTAAGAAAAGAAGATCAAGAAGAGAACTATAACTCAAAAGATTATTAATAACTTAAAGAAGTATCACCAGCTGACAAGATAATCTAGGCTTGTAGACTTTATGCCTAAACTCCATATTGAATTGGATGGAAAAGATAATGGTGAACTTTTCCTAGTAGAGATATGCCAAATTATTTATGTAATGTCAGATGTTCTTCAACACAAGTCACTCCAAGATGATAATGGTAGTCAGACAGACCCAACCAACCCATCAAAATTCTTCTTAGAAAAGAAAGAAGTGTCTGAGGAGTTAACATCTGAATTTTGTCTAATGACTCAATAAAAGGATAATAGTTCAGATGAAGATTTATGTTTTCCAGATGGAGAAGAGTCAGACTCATCAACAACATAACATATGAAATGTATGAAGTTGAAAAGTGAGTTTAACTCTTTTGGCCAATCCTCTAAAATAAAAAGTGAAATGAAGAAACTACCTCTTCAGAGAAATCTGAGCAAGACAAGGTGATTCAAGTTCAGTTGAGAAGTGGTAAAGTCTTACCACCTTCATCAAAGAAGGGGAATTCAAATAAAGACAAAGGCAAACAAATTGAAGTCAACGAAGATATCATTCCCAAAAACCTAAAATAAAGCCTAAATGAAGCGAAAAAATATATTATAATATTCTATCACATCTGAGAAAGATCCCTGCACAACTGAGTGTGTATAGGGCTCATGTCAAAAGACCTCCAAGAACTTTGATATATGCTCTCAAAGATCAGGAGAGTTATGAAGCTTACTTTATCAAAAAATGGATGATTGAATCATTACAAACTCAAGATCTCCTAGTAATCACATTTTCTGAAGAATATCTTATGTTGGGAATAGCAGATCACAACCATCCTCTATATGTTACCATAGAGAATGATGGCATCTTGATCAACCGAATACTAATTGATCTAGATTCTTCTATCAATCTTATGAGTCTAAAAATATTAAGAGGATTATCACTTGATATCCAACATCTTGGGAGAGATAAGTTGATGGTTCATTATTTCAATGAGAAAGGTAAAACCTTCTTTTATTCTCCCACTGTTTCGTGATTTATATACAAGCCAAGTTTCATGTAATTGATCGATACATTTTAAAGCTCTTGGGTGCCATGACGATGAGTATGGCATGGTCTCATCAATTATGCATCAGTATATGAAGTACCTAAAAGATGGAGAAGAGTTCAAATTCTAGCAACCTGCAACCATTCTCCATCCATGAAGCAAAAATTTATGACGGTGCAAAATATTTCATCCTTAAAGAGCCTAGTAAACAGAGCCTCTTGAGGGTAGCATCCATTTGAGGGATTAAAAAGCAACCTCATAAGGTGAAAGAGCAGAAGCAAAGAGAAAGAAAGAAGGCAATGCTGACTCTCCCTAAAGCACTTGACTCTACATCTAAATTAAGAAGATCAATTCCTCATTTGGAAAGTGACACACAAGAAGAAGAAAATATTCCTGTCAAACCTAAGGGAACTTATAAGCATTCAAGAAAAGCAAAGTATAAAATAAGTGATTCTAGACTATGACTTTGAATATACTTATGAAGGTTCAAAGGTCGCATTAAGAAGGATAGTTCACTTGACAGAGTCAGACGACTCCTTCAAAATTATGCCCATCCCTCAGTAGTACTTTAAAGAGATCACTCCACTGGAGGTCCATAATATTGAAGAATTGATAACATTCTATGTGCCACCATTGATTGAGAGTGGCAAAATAAAAACTTTATTTTATAAATCTGAAGAGTCTCAGCCTCACAATTTTGATCGGCCTACTCAACATGAAGATTCTAATGAGATAGTCCCTACCAATATACTATCCACCAAAATTATGAAGAATGATGCATAATATTGGAATTCATATTAAAACTACTAAACATAGAACTCAAAACTTTAACAGATGTGGAGCCAAAGAAGTGATAAGTTTATCACTAAAGGACTTGGGTTCATCCACAAATCTCATCAAAATAAAGTTTATTATAATATAATAAAAGTTGAGATCGAATTAATATTGATGAAGAAGATGATCTCTATGAAATTCTTCTTATAAATGATGAAGGAGTAGAAGCCAAGCCTGCACTTGAAGAACTCCAAGATGGTGGACAAACAACTACTATGGATGAACTCAAAGAAATTAACCTAAGAGCTGAGGATGATTCCCGTCCAACTTTCTTCAGTGCCCTTCTACTTGATGAGAAAGTTAAAGAGCTAAAAATACTACTTTGCGAATTCAGGAATTACTTTACCTAGACATATCCTGAAATGCCAAGCTTATCCCTTGATGTAACGGTTCATACACTTGCCATTAAATTAGATACGATGTCTATTAAGCAAGCTCTTAGCAAAATAAGATTAGAGTTTGAAGAATAGGTAATTATAGAAATTAAGAAGCTGATCGAAGTAGGCTTCATCCAAAAAGAGAAGTATACAGATTGAATTGCCAACATTATCTCAGTTAGAAAGAAGAACGTTCAAATTCATGTCTGCATTGACTTTTGGGACCTAAATAAGGTGTGCCCAAAAGATGACTTTCTACTTCCAGTATCGAACTACTAGTGGACAATACTTTCAACTACAACATGTTCTAATTCATGGACCGATCATCGATATACAATTAAATCAAGATGGCTCCTGAAGATGAGAAGCACACATCATTTAGGATTCCAATTGGTATCTATTGCTACATAGTCATGACTTTTGATTTGAAGAATGCTGGAGCTACATACCAAAGAGCCATGATGTGTATTTTTGATGAGTTGATTCACTAGAAAGTAAAATATTATGTTAATGATTTGGTGGTGAAGAGCTTGTGGTGTTTATTTTCATATTAATTTTGATAGGGGAGGGGGGAGGAACACCACACAGATTTGAGGGTGTACTTATTGATGTAACCTAGTATGAGATTGAGGAATAGTATACTATCTCAAAAGATAGAAGTCATTATCCTACAATGGACTTAATCACCTAATAATGACTCCTAAGGCATGATGGGTCTTCGAATATACCAGATATTTTTCCCCTACTTTACATGGATGGATAAAGTAGAGTTTATTTAAATCGAGTTCTAAAGTTCCTTATAGGGGCAAGCCCCCATAGTTAATTATATCTTAAGAAAAATGAATCCCTTAAGAATACTCTCGATTAAAGTAGGCGATTGTTGTCTCCAAAGAATTCAAAGATAATATTATCAATAAATTGGTTGTATTTTAAAAAATCAAGTTAGGTGGATCAAAAGGGAAGAGTTATTATCTAAACCATATGAGATGAGTAGGGAGTGCTCGTGATACTAGGAAGTTTAATGAGAGCACCCAATCTATCCTATGGTTGGGCTTTATATATTTGGGATTTATTTATTTGAGTTGAAATTTTATTAGAAATCTAGACTATAATTCCACAATACAAGATTATGGAAATGCCTAAGAGCTGAGGATTTATGCTAGTAGCTCCAAAGGGAAATGGTAACCTCAGATTCTAAATCTAGTGAGCTTTGGCAAGTGCCAAAGCATGACCTAAATCTAAAGAAAAAATGGGTATATGTTTTACCTCCATAAGAGAGAGTAAATCACCCGATCGGTGGACTTATAACCGCCTGGAGTGGAAGCCAGCTAACTCCTCCTTTGCTTTAAATCTATGTAGGCAAGTCATATGCTTTTGTAAGATGGTTAGGTTATTATTATTTAGAAAAGAAACTAAGCCCTTAAACCCACTCTCTAAGAGACTAGAGCATGAGGGGTATGAATAATGACTTAAATCTAATGTAAATTTTTATCAAATTTTATTTAGTTTGGGACTCTTTATTTTGACATAGGCTATAGGATTTTGTATGCCTAAATGCATGAGAAGTTAATAAAAGGGAAAGATGTGCTCTTCCATCATAGGCTCTCAAAGGTTAAGCTCATTCTATCTGCACAAATGGAAGCCCTCTCTAATCACGAGTAAAATAAGATGATATGCGTTCTATTAAACAAACAATATCTAGCTAAGGGATTGCTAAATATTTTTATTGTCTTGATTTAATACCTAAGCTTTAGGTGAGGTTGTGAGTTTTTTAAAAGTTTAGTTATGAGTTTTGTTAGAGATAAAAAATTTATTTTGTCCTAGGATCCTAATTGCATCCAGGCCATACAACAATCACCAATCATAAATAAACTATGAAAATGCATACTTTTTATAATGCACAAGCTAAATAAAATATGAAATAATTTTATAAAGCTATCACAAAAGAATAAAAAGGCTGATGCAATTGAGTACTACCGTACAACTTGAAAATAAATATGGGTAGCCAACCTCTACCCTTATACAACTCAGATTATAAAAGAATAATTAAAAATAATGAATGTTATGGGGGTCTTCATTCTTCATTCTTCATTTCTTCATCCCTTCATTTCTTTATTTTTATTTGCTCCCTTTTTTTCTTCCTTTTGGCTTGATTTGAATGTGGTTGCTCCAAAGGCATCACATGGTACATAAGACTTGGTCTTATAACCAATGCTCATCCTAATCCCCCATAACAATCATCCTAATCCTAATGCAAAATTATATTAAAAGAAGACAAGTAAATCTAGCTACACGTGCAAAATAAAGGTTAGCTAAACACACCATACAACCCAAGAAATTATATGAATAGTTTAGACTTAGCACCCCACACATAGGTAACCAAGTCCACGTGTCCTAACTTGGGTTATGCATAGGGGCTAAGCAACCTGCATAGCAAAAAGTATTTATATTTTTATTTAACGACCCCTTAAGCACAACCCCCAGCATAAAATATGATTAGGCTTATATTAGCCTAACATCTAGACTATACAAATACACTCTAACATCTAGTCTAAAATAATACATCATAAAACAAGCACATATCAAACCATGCACCACCCTAATATAATGCTAGAAGTGGTGACTTAGTATAATGGTATGTATTAAAGCTTGTGTGGTATGTCCTAACTAGGCTTTAGAGTTGTAATTTGCTAAGTGTGAGGGATTTAATTTAAAAGGGGTCGACTTCTCTTTAAGTGATTTAAGTGATTTGATAAATTTACTTAGTATTTTCTTTTGTTTAATATGACATACACTTAACAACTAAGTGTTATAAAGAGAAGAAAAAGAGAGAATCTCTCTTTCATCCCTACCTTAAGTCACTTCTAAAGTAAGTTAATTTGTCAATTTCCTTAGAATATTTATTATATGTTTTAATCAATAAGTTTATCACTAAATGACCTTATTCATAAGAAAGATATCTTAAGATTAATTAAAATGAATTACTATCACATAACACATATTTATTCATTTATTTCCATCATGTATACATATGATTAAATCATATATACATGCAATGTAAATCTTAGCACACTTAAATGATGATTGCAAAGAAATATATTTAGAATTTAAATATTTTATTTGATTGGAAAATGAATGCATGTCTTTTTAATAGAAAATGAGGATTTTCATCCATTAGCTAAATACACATTCACAAGTATAAAAGTTTTAAATGAATTATTCTTTTACATGATTAAAGAAAGATGTTTATTTATTACTAATATACATTTCTTAGATACAGAATGTATAAGCAACTATAAGGAGATGAAAACCCATGCAAAAGTTGTATTTGATGTTTGATTTATTCTTATTCACATTACATCATATGTATATATATGTATAAGAGTTTTAAGTGAGTCGCCATCATGTTTACATTATAGATAAAGATACTTAGTACTTAAAGCCTCGTATGGTGTCACTAATATACCACTTTTCTTAGATACATATGAATGTAAAAGAACCACAAAAATAAATCATGAAGTTATATTTGATTTGATATGATTTATAATTTTATTCATTACAATACACATACATATGTATAAAAGTTTTAAGTGCATTATTGTTCTACACCATGAAGTGTACAAGACCTACTTAGGGCTACTTAAAGCCTCAGTCTGGGTGTCCAAACTAATATACCACTTTTCTCAGATACATATGAATGTACAAAAAGAACCACAAGAATAAGAAGTCATGCAAGAAGTTATATTTGATTTGATTATTTGATTTATGATTCTTATTCATTGGACACATCACACATACATATGTATAAGAGTTTTAAGTGAGTATGATTATTATTTTTCACCAGATAAGGTACAAGACCTACTTAGGCTACTTAAAGCCTCACCGTGGTGTCCAAACTAATATACCACTTTTCTCTATAATACATGAATGTACAAAAGAACCATAAGAATAAGAAGTCATGTAAGAATTTGATTTATATGATTTATATATATATGAAATTCTTCCTAAGTCTTAACATGGAGATGCATAGGAGTAGATTTAGGCAAATGTCTTGTTCTTTTCAAATGAACTATACATTTGTAAATCCTATGTGAATTCATGGAGTATAAGGAAAGAGAACTTTATATTGCATATCTTATATCATCAACACATGCAACTTATAGATACTTATAATTAACATCACTCCATAT
This sequence comes from Cymbidium sinense, assembly GCA_021442155.1. Taxonomy (NCBI): domain Eukaryota; kingdom Viridiplantae; phylum Streptophyta; class Magnoliopsida; order Asparagales; family Orchidaceae; genus Cymbidium; species Cymbidium sinense. The sequence goes on from CM038218.1 coordinate 28,267,217, forward strand.
ATTATAATTGATTTATGGTTTTTGAAAATAACATTTGATTTAATAGTAATAGCCATACCTATTTTAATTTAAATCAACATGCAATTTGACATAAAAGAAACCATTTTATTTAGTTAATTTTAAGAGAAATGAATGTATGATCACATATGGCAAGCAACATTTAACATGATTGGAAAGAAATAAAACAACACAAGCATGTGATTTCATTCAAATCCAACTAAGTCCTAAAGACATTCATACTAAATAAGGCTTTTTAAAATAAACAAAAGTTCTTTAATGTCATTTCATTTTGAGTTTGATTTGATTTAGGAATTATGAAAAAGGTTTACTAGTCCTAATTCCATTCCCCATGTGTGAGTTAATTTTAGTTCAAGGAAGAAATAATTAAGTTGATTTTATGATTTAATTAGGTTGTATGAATTAAAATTAATTAATTAACCCTTATCATCTTAAGTTAATTAACTAATTAATAATGAGCCAATATGATATGCAATCACATAAAAAGTAAATTTGCAATGCTCCTAAGAAATGAAAGGGGCCTAATGCAATTAGCTCATGATTAATAGTTAATTAGCTTAAGGGATCTCACTTAACTACTTTTATGATTTTCTCACACATGTGAGCTAACCATAATTTTATCATCTCTCACTTTGGGTCATTAGACACCCAAAGAGCTACCCAAGATTAGATTAGAGAAATGGATTCAATTAAATTAATTAAGTTCATTAATTCACTAATTAAATATTAATTAACCTTAATCAACCAAAAAATGAGATGATCTTAGAAAGAGAGCAAAGAAGAGAGTCCCTAATCTCAATTTTAATTAATTAAGGTTCTATATTTGGATTTTGATTATTAATTAATTAATTAATTAATTAATTATTTAAAAGGGGATTAGAGAAGACTTAAAGAAAAGATTGGAAGAGGGAGTCCCAATCCATTTCCCTAGACTTTATCATCATTAATAGAGGTTAATAAGCTTAATTGATTGAATAATTTACTATCCATTTATTTAATTATCACTAATTACATTAAGAAAGTGATTAAAGCTTAATCTATTAGTTTCCCTAATTAAGCAACCAATAAAATCCAAAAAATGTGGGGAGGAGGTCATCCCTAAACATCACAAAGTTTGAGATTAATTGATGGTTAATTATGGAGTAATTAGCTAATTACATTTCTAATTTAAACTTAATTAAGCCAAATCACTATTCAAAATCAATTAATATAATTTTCTAGATTCTACCATGAAATATCTTTAAAATGAGCCTAAGTTTGTATTTTTAGATTTTCTAGAATTAGTTATAAATTTGGAAGTTTTAGAATTAAAAAATATATTAGCCTAATTAAAGCCTTAATCTCTGGGCCATCATGCTAACGCGCACGCTTTCCACATGGTGATAAGATTCGCTATTTAAGTTGAAATCCCGACTCATGGTGGTGCACGTGATTTGGACGTCAATCTAAGATCAGACGGCCACAATTAAACCTATGGTTTTGAGGGATTAATCAGGGGCTCTAAGATTGATCGTGACCGTATTCGATCCGGGATGACATGATCTATTCCTCTCGAGCATCGAACAATGGCTACATCCATCGATCGCCGCCGACCCGAAGCTCACTGGATGGAGATGAAAATGATCCCACACTTTCGAGGAAGCACAACAATCAAATCCAATGGTGGAAAATGTGTGACATGAAAATTTCTTTCACAAAAGACCAAGCTATTTTCATTCAAGATCGCCAATGGCATACCACCGCTTATGACCCGAGCCCAATGATGAGGAAGCTTCTGGAAATGAAGCTCTCAAAAGAGCTTGACTTGATGTGGTTTGCTTGGAAGACCAAAGTGCTACATAGTGGTGTTTGATTAAACTCACCCTCCCCATGCTGAAAGGATTTGTTCTTTCTCATTTGCTCCAAGGAAGGTGTGTGCAAAGTTGCACTTTGGTGGAGATTGAAAATGGGAATGAAGGTGGCCTCCTATTTTGTTTTGCATAAACCGAGAATGGGATTTGGGAGCTTGGGAAACCTTGAAAATGTCTTGGATTTCTCTCCTGGAAGCCAATCAATCGAGTGTGAGTCTGAGTGAGTTGAGGGGGGGTATACCCCTCATTCCTGGATTGAATGATCACATTGTTATATTTTCCTTGATCAATGGCCACAGAGGCTAATGGAGGTCCTGCATGATGGATGGTTTGGGTGAGTTAAGTGTGAGTGGGTGTCCATGTTTGAAAGCAATGGGATGGGAGGTGATTCCTCCCCATGGATCATGGCCCAACCACCTTGGTGTCACCATGGTCCAAGGTGCCTAGGTGGACCTATTATTGGGTGCCAAGTGGCTAGAGAAAATGAGCCAATGAGCATGTGTTTTATATCATGAGTTGCCCTAAACCTAAGGGAAAAATGATCATTTGGCCATGGGTTTGATTTGAAAAGATTTGGGATGGGTCAAAAATGGGTTAGCCAAAATTTCAAGTGGTTTGGAGTTTATTTGATTTGATTTGGCTTGATTTGACCGATTAAAGTCAAAATAGGTTAGGTTGGGTCAAGTTTACTAATGGGTCAAATTGGGTCAAACCAAGGATTTGGTCAAGTTCACTTGACCAATTGGAGTGTATTGGCGTCATTCGTTTGGTTCGATTTGCTTTGGGTTTAGTTATGGTTCATTTGGATTCATATAGGTCAAATGGGTTAAGTTGACCAATTTGACCAAATTGGGTTGGGTTAGGTGTCAAGTCAAGTTCAACTAACTAATTGAAAATGATTGTAGGCTTTGGTTTTGTTTAATTTAGATTAAATTTACATTTTGGCTAATTTGACCTTAAATTTGGCAAAGTTGGGTCAAGTTGACCAATTGGTCAATTGATTCATATGGCTTTGGTCAAGTTCAACAAGTGATTTGGAATGAATTTGTTTAAATCAATCAATTTGGATCAAATCATGATTTGAACCATTTTGACTTTTTTGACCAATTTGGGTCAACTTGGGTCAAATGGCCAATTAGGCTTTTGGCTCAAGTGAAGGTTTTCATGTTCAATCATTGATGAGTTGGTTTGATCAATGGTTTCAATCAATTTGGCATATGGTGGATTTTGGCTAGTTTGAGTTTCATTTAAAGTGTTGACTTGGTCAATGAAGTTGATTTGGTTTGACCCAATTCAAGCAATAAATTGAAACCTTGATGATTGTTGATCATGTTGTGAGGTTTGATGGGCTTAGTTCAATCCATTTTGAGTTGATTAACTTGGCTAAAAAAAAGTTCTTTTAGGTCACTTGGGTCAAGTTAGGGTTAATTAGCTTGATCATTGATTCAAGTTTAGTTGAACTCACACATGAGCCTGGGATTGAAATATAAATCTAATTGTGGTTTGGAGCCAAATGATTTTAGTTCATATGAAAATTTCAAGTCAAAAGGGCTAACTTGGGTTTGATTTGGGTTAGCTTGGATTTGGTTTGAGAATGATTATTTATGTTTATATTTAGGTCAATGATTGTAAGAATGATTGAATCATGAAGAAATCCATGAGTTTTGAATTGGTTTGGGCATCATTTAGCCAAGTTCAAGAATTTGGCTAAAAGAAATAAAATTAGGAATTTGAATTAATTTGGGTTTCAATCATTTGGAGTTTGGAATTGATTCATGATTTGGAATTTGGATTTGGTTTGAGATTGAATTTGATAATTGAGAAAATTAATTGGATTGGGGTTTCTTTTAATTTGGTTAAGGCTAAGTCTATAAGATAAAATCAAAGGGCTTAGGAAGGGATTTGGAGTTGAATTTAATCATGGGTTTCAATTATTTGATAGTTGGATTTTAATTTTGAAATTTGGATTTGAATTTGAGGTTTCATTTGGAAGAAGGAAGCAAGGATTTGGGTTTAGGCTATAGGGTAGGCAAGTCCTCCTAAATCCCTAAGGCACAACCTATTCCTATGGCTAACTCTTCTAAGTCTCTGTGGTTAGTTAAGTGTTCACCTAATCACTAGAAGTGTCTTAAGACTAAGAACTCTAGTGTATAAGAGTCCTAGATCTATGATGAAAGTTGAGAGCTCACCAAAAGTAAGGTCAACAAAGGGCTCAATAGTGACAAGGCACACATACATATTGGTGTTGACCGAGATGATCAACAACATCGATCGCAAACACTAAAAAAAATGATCTACCCTCCAGGTGTGTAGAATCAAGATCTTAAGGTAATGCAACTCCACTCATGCCAAGGGCATAAGAGAGAAGAAATGATCCACTAGATCAAGCATGTGAACCTTCCACTAGGGAAGCATGGTTAAGTTATCCACTGGGAGGAAGGATTTGAATGCAAGATATGATTTGGGTAGATCCAAGGGATTAGAATGTATAACCCATGATGGTGATTTAATTTCCACTGGGAAAAAATTTGATTTAATTGGTCATCCACTGGGATGAAAGTTTGATTTGATTTAGATTTATGATTTGACTCCAGGGAGAATGATTTAGTTTGAATGGGGAGATTGATTTGATGAACCTTCCAATCTCATCCATGGGGAGGATAAGTTTGTGATGCATCTATAGATGTGAGCTCGGATGGGGACAAGGTAGATTTAATTTGGATTTGCTAAGGATGATGAATTTGATGATGGACCGTGCATGGATCCACAAGAAAGAACTAATATCGCCTAGATTGTTTTAGATTTATAAATCCAAAGAGATAGTCTACCACCACCGACCAACCTAAGGGTTCCTTTCTGTAATGGTCTAGAAGAAAGTAGGGGACTCACATCTCCACACAAGAACCACCGGGTGATGTTGGATGCAACAAATCAAACCCGACCTAAGGACTAGAATGAATGCCACTGGGGACTTATATCATCTAAAGATAATATCATTTGACTAAATTGCATTTATTTTAATTTTATTTTTTTTTTAATTTGATGGATTCATTGGTGTGCGATGGATTCACTAAGAAGGGGCTAATATCATCCTAGACCTATCTTAGATTTACAAATCCAAAGGTATAGTCTACCGTAATAGCTAACCAACCTAAGGGGTGCCTTTCGGTGTGCAATGGTCAAGTTAGGAAGAAAGCGTGGGGACTCACATCTTCCTACACAAGGAACCATCGGGGTGATCGATTGCTAGCATAATAAATCGAACCCGACCTAAGGCAACTACTGAGAGAGTGCTAACCCGAAGACTTATCTCGACTCAAAGTAGTTAGGCAATTCCTATAGGAGTTTTGCTAACACTACCCTAAAGATAGGATGCCTGCTTGGGAAAGGGGCCACTGGGGGCTTGAATTCCTAATCCACAAGAGGAGATATATTTTGTTTATTTTATGTTATCATAGATCCTATTTGTTTGTGAGGGACCATATTGAGAAGGAGCACATATCATCCTAGTCCTATCTCAAACTTACCGACCAAGGGAGAATCTACATATCCACAACAAAATTCTCCAACCAGGGGGTGGCTACTAGAAAGGGGAACTCAATCCAAGAGTAAGTGGGTGTAAATGGGGTCAAGGACGATCCAAATAGAGTGCCCACAGGGAGGTGCCAGGCATTATCCAAAACCTATAAAGAAATCCCAGTAGGTATTGGCCAACTCAAGGAGAAAGTGGGACTCACATCCGCCAAGAGTGGTGTCCACCGTGGGTCACGCAAGATGATGATAACCAACCAACCTAAGGTGCTCGCTGACAATCGGCCTAGAAAGAAGATGTAGCTTACATCTCTCTAAAGTGAATCGATCTGATAGTCTTCTCGACATATGAGCTATCGACCTAGGTGACTACTAAGTGAGGAGTCCATGTAAGGACTAAACCCAAGCTTATTCAAGAGGAAAGGAGCCACCGGGGACTTATCCTGCCTCAAATATACTCAACTAGTCGTGCATGATGATGGCTAGTTCAAGAAGAAAGCAGGCTTACATCCTCTTAAATGAAGTTAACATGGGGTAGCTTACCCGCTGCACAATAAGGCCTACCAAACTAACAAGGTGCTCGTTGGTTTGCAATGATCAAGTCAGGAAGAAAGCCTGGGAACTCACATCTGAGAGACAAGTGACCACTGGAGTGATATACTAACAAGGTAGATATCACCTAGAGCAAAATGAGTGTGATGGGGAGCTCCCACATCAAAATAGCTCGAGATAAAAGATATGTGTTCTATGTGAAAGAGGAATAGATGCTTGGGTTCTCTTACACCTACCCTAAACACATAAAAAATGGATCAAATTATAGAGGATAGACTCCAAGAAAGGATGTCGCTTTTTCTTACACCTAACTTAGTAGTCAAAATAGATGCCTCTTCTCTTACTAACTAGTTGCACTAGAGGATTGTGTGTAGTTTGTGTTTGTGTTGTTGAGTAATAGGATGCCACTTGGGTTCTCTTACACCTATCCTAAACACGTCATGGAAGATTCGTAAGTGAAAGAAATATTTCTAACACATAAGAGATGAAATTTGATATGAAAAGAAGTTTATTGATGATTATTTTTAAACAAGATTTATGGATAGTATTTCTTTAAGTAGCCCATTGATTGGAAGCATAGCTCTCCTTACATTTATACTGATAAGATCCTCTTGTGCCTTCTCTATGGAAAAAGGGCCTTCCCAAGTGGGTTCAAACTTGCCTCCCATCTTTGATGGCAACAATTGGTCTCCTTAGAACTAAAACAAGCCTCCTACTCTAGATGGACCAACTTGTTGTGAGCTTGAATCATTTTGGCTTTGTACAAAGGTTCCGCATGCCTGAGGTCTCTCCTCCAAACCTTCGAGCTCTTCTAACCAACTTGGCATTCTGCCCATAGTGATCTTTACCCACGCTATCCTTAATGATGGGAGTTGGACTTCTAATGGTAGAATGCTGCACCCATACACTAAGGAGAAAGGGGTAGATTGAGTTGGAGTTCTCAGATGTGGTAGAAAGCAAGGCTTCAACTAACCGCCATGCCATTGTCACTATCATCGAAGTGTCTTCTTTAATAGATGAGAGTTTTGTGAATGCTGCTAGACCATTGCCCTGCAGATGGTGAAATATCTCCAATCTATGTGTGTTCTAAAAGCGTTAATTTTAGTGTTCTTGAATGGTACCATTATCGATATAATTCAGGCACCAACCTATATATATGGTTCAAAAAAATTGGAGCATATGTCGAAGTAACCGAGTGGGATTTTCTCGCCCACTTGGAAAAGTGGCAACTAGAATGAAGTGACCTTGAAGAAGAAGGATCAATCGACCACTATGTACTCAATCAAATGACCATGAGGCCAATGTAGGATGTAGAATGTTGGGTTGATGTAGACCACACCATGCACGACATTGGTGGCATCTCCTAGCTATCCATGCAAATGATCATCGAAGGCCGCAGTATCCTGGCTTTCATCTTCTTCAACCGATTGATGCACTCCACAAACCCGAAAGTGTACCTCATGATCTTATGCTTCGTTTTTTGCTAATGTAACCACATATGATAAAGACCATCGATAGGTGCCATCCACGAGCGTAGAAAGGGCTCTCTGCTTCACCTGTGCTAATGATTTCTTGAGGTAGTTTGCCTATATTATATAATCCATGAATGGTTGCTCCAATCAACTCCTCATCTTTTGGCAATGACAACCTCCCCTTCAAGAGAGTCTCGATGAGTTCATCAATGGATAAGACTTGTCTATTTTGGACCCTTATTAGAATGGACTCATCTTCGACATGCCAACTTTAAAGCTTGGCTAATGCATGCTAAGTATCTCCTTGAGGAATCTTGTAAATGGTAACCTATGGGATTTAGGCCAATAACTCCATCGTGTACTTATGGTAATGATGGAGCTTAGGCTTTAGAACTTGGACCCAATGATTTGGTTGATGATGAGCTGAGAATCCTCAAGATGTTGATGCTCTGACATAGTGTAATGAATAACCTGACAACAATCATAGCCTCATATTCGACTTCATTGTTGGTGCATGGATTGGACAAATGATATGAGAATCTCATCACTTCGTGGTCCAGAGTTATAAGAACTATTCCTTCCCCTACCTTTCCTGAAAGAGTAGATCATGATTCTTCTCCTTTTTAAAAGGAAGCTGCACCATCAAAATATATCTCCCAATGGCGAATGCTAGTATTCCCTAAGTTCATGATTTGTTCATCGGGGAGGTCATTACTAAGCGGGGTATTAACAAAAAGTGGGAGTGTTGCTATGAAATCTGCTAGTGCCTGGCCTTTCACCGCATAGAGGGGTACAAAAGTGATATCAAACTGTATGAAAATCATGGAGCAACATGCCAACCATCCAGATAGTATCAGTTGTGTAAGATATTGTAGTAGATTGATCCTGGAGATCAGATTCACCTTATAAGAGAGCATGTAGTGTCGTAGCTTTTGAGATACAAAGATTAAAGCTAGGCAACGCTTTTCAATAGGTGGGTAGTTTGCCTCAACATGGATTAGATGACGACTGAGCTAGTAGAGAGCATTTTCTTTCCCTTTGTCATTGGTTTGAGCCAATAAAGTGCCAAGGGACTTGTCTAATGCAGCGATGTAGAGGATCAATTTTGCCCGATAGGGCTATAATGGCATCCAAGTAGTAGTGCTTGATGTCTTCAAAGGCATGTTGGCACTTGTCATCCCACTTGAACTTGGCATCCTTTTTGACAAGTGCTAAGAATGGTTGGCATCTTCGATAAGTTGAAATAAAGCATCTTAGATATACAACCGCCTTGGAATGATCTCGAAGTTGAGTTAGACTTTTAGGGGTGGCATTTCTAAGATAGCCTTGATCTTCTCTGGTCAATTCTATTCCATTCGACAACAAACCAAGGAATTTTCAAGCTACTCAAATGCACACTTCAAGGGATTCATTTTGAGGTTAAATTATCTTAACCGTTCAAAAACTACTCAAGTCAAAGAGATGGTCTTCCTTTTCTTTGCTGATCATCAACATATCATTCAACTTGATGATGAATGAGTTCATCAAGATCTAAGTCATGGCCCGGTATGTAGCACTAACATTTTAAGGCCAAAGGCATGACTTATAACAATAGATTCTAATCGGGTTCAAAAGTAGTTTCTTTTCATCCTCGGCCATCTTAATTTGGTTGTAGATGCATCCATAAAGAGAATATGCATGAGATGAGGCAATGTCCACCATTAATTATGATAGAAGTGGAAATTCATCCTTAACATGCTTTATTTAGATCCCTAAAGATATGTGAATTTGGCCATTCTTTTCTTAACTGGATGACACCGCCAAAGTAGGATATTTTTCTTCCCTAATAAAGCCAACATCGATCAATTTCTTGATTTCAGAAGTTACATGCTCTTCAATGTCAAATCACATGAATCTAGGAGCTTACTTGATAGGGTTAGCATTAGGTTCTATTGCTAGTTTGTGGACTGCTACGTCAGAAGATAAACTAGGCATTTCTTCATAACTCTATGTGAAGCAATCTTTAAACTCAGCTAATAGCCTAACTAAGTCATTGGTTTCTTTTTCATTCAACAAGGAATTGATGTATGTAGGACGTGGATTGTCTTCGGTTCCGAAGTTGATTTCTTTGAGCTCATCGATGGTTGATCTGATCTCTTCTTCAAACTCTGGTGATGCATTTCTGACTTCAAGCTGATTTGGGTCATATGAAGTTTCTAAACATATCTCCTCATAAGAGTTAGCATGATTTGAGAAGAACCTATTAGACCCCAAATAAGTGGTGATGACTAAGCAATGGTTGTCGTCATCGACTAGAACCACTGTGCTGAATCCTAATCTTGGTCTTGATTAAGGATATCTATTTTAGTTGTCCCATAGCCTTTCAAAGTAATCTGACCAATGTTTAGACCAAGTATGTGGGATTAATCCCTTCTTTGCTAAATTAAGAACACAAGGCAAATACCAATCAAAAGGCAATTGTATTAAATCTTTATATGAATCATCCTCAAGTTCTACATTAGTTTCTTGACTTGAGGATGATGTTCCCAACAAAAATTTATTTGGCTTGACATCTATGGATGATTTGGGGGCCTCCTTAACTACTAAACCTTCAACTTTTTGGGAAGGAAGTGAGGTTAGAGCTAAACTTCCCAACTGCTATCTAACTATTCTATATAATAGTGATTCAGATACATTCATGCTTTGCTTGGAGGCATGGTCTTCATCACTGTCCAACTCAAATGTCACCTCTAAAGGGACCTATTGAGAGGGGGTGACATGCTAACAACATGAGACTCATCCCCCAAATTGGACTCTAAGTCTATGTGGATAGTAGGGGTACTCCTGTGAGTCGGAACATAGCTCCTATTGGGTGGCCAATAGGAAGGAGGTCTTTCACCTCTGGAATTATCTCTGTATCTACCTCTGCCTCTACCTAGTGGGGGTCAAGTTATCATACCCATGTGTTCATATGAAGGAACGAACTGTGGGCAGAATCCAATATCTAGCTTTACTTCTCCCTCAGTGTCTGATTCTCGCTCACTTGTATTTTCTTTTTCTCTTCCTTTTTTCTTTTCTTTTTCTTTTTCTCTTTATTTTTCTTTATTTTCTTTTAGTTATTTTTGAACTTTCACCAAGTTCACGAGAATAGACTTTTTGATTTGGAGAAAGATAGTAGGTTGCATCCTCATATATCTCGACCCCTCTAATTAAGAATGGTTTCAAGTCTTCTTTGACACAATACTTGATTCCACCTCTTTGGAACTTGATGCACTAATGTAAAGTGGATGGAACCATGTCATTTCTATGTATCCAAGGCTTATCGAGCAAAGCAGTTGAAGATGTATCTGAATCAATTATGTAGAACTTGGCTTCTGTCTTCCAATCATCTATCTCCAATGGCAACACTATAGAGCTTAAAACCCTGTCAGCTTGTTCATTGAATCTTCTCAACATCATCCGATCTCCTCAGAGTTCAGAGATGTCAAACCTTAAGTAGGCAAGGGCCTTTAGACTAACACCCTAGAGAGTCTAAATCTGCCCATGTCCATTGTGATGTAGAGGGGACAGTTGTGCTCTATTGTCTCCAAGAGAAGGTCTTCATCAATGAATGTAACTCCACGGGTTTCTCTTGAATAACATGCTTCCTCTATAATAGCAGTCAGCTGAGCTAAGCATATTTTTGGATCAAGAAGGGCTTTGATCAATGACTCCCTCATCTCTTTGGATAAGACAAGGACATCATATATGCTTAGTTTAGCTGGCAACTTTCTCAGGTGAGCGAGGACATTGTAGTCAACTTTTGGTCCTCCACAAGCATATCCATAGGTGGAGCATCATGGAGGGGCTTCTTGATCACTAGAACCAATGACTTGTTTACCTTATCCCGAGGTGCTACCCTAGGAGGTAGAAATTTTGCCACTTTGACTTGTGACTTCATGAGATGGTTTAGTGGAAAGTTCTACTTGCTCATCGTTCCTATAGCTTCTCCTATGGGATCATCGAGTTGGATGACTCCAAATCAATCTCAATGAAACTGAATGATTGAATTAAAAAAATCCATTTCTAAATCAAGAGAATGATCAACTAGAGTTATTATTATTATTTTTAGACTAGGAGAGTTTTTGAGAGGAATAAAATCTAGAGTATCAGAAGTGGACAAGATGTAAGTGAAAGCTTTCTTCATTAATTTCTTTTTAGGTGGAGGTACATAATAGAAATCTAATAAAGTAAGCAGGATAAAGGATTTAATGCCCTTGTCCACTTATACAACACTCCTGCTGGTAGAAGAGGAGCTAGTGGAAGAAGAAATAGTAGTTGCAACAGTGGATGGAGTGCTGGACTCGGACGGTGGTTATGCTATTGTGCTATCCCGGGAAAGTAAGGTGGACTGTTGCTATTGTTGGGCTTCTAGCTCCTTCAAGTTGTCCTTAGCAACTTGTAAACCTTCTTTAGATTTGGAGGTTTGAGCTGCTTCAGGAACCTGCAAGGGTAATTTTCTAATCTTAGAAATTATTTTCTTGGAGGTTCGGGATAGGGAGATATCCCAACCTTTCTCTCTTAAGAAGATCGTGTATCCCCAAGGATTACCTAACAAACCGGAGGGTTGTTCTAATAGATATTCTTTTGACAATGACCCGACATAGCTATGCTGCTAAGCCCCTTAAAGGTAAAGCAATCTTCTAAGACATGTCCTAGCATGTGGTGGTAGGGGAAATAGTTTGGATCATGACTCTTGCCCACTTTCTCCAGCCTCCTAGCTCGGTAACTAGAAATCAGACTTCTTTAAGAGATTCTTAAAGATTTTCCTAACTACCTCTTTCTTAAATGAATATGGTTTATTCAATTTATCTACAAGAGTAGGTAAATAAAAGCTACATGGTGGTGAGTAGCTATACTGCTACTGATGATATTGATGAGGATACTACACTGAGGAGGTGGCATGGATGGAGGCAACCGAGGTGTGCGATGATGGTGAGGGTGGTGGCAAAAGAGGTGGTGAGGAGACCGAGCTCGAGGCTCTCGACCACCCCTAGTTTCCCTTATCAACCACTATCCCGCTTCTTCTCAAATGCCTTTATGGTCTAGACTTGATTGATCTTGAAAGGTAACATTTGACCTCCCTTGACTAGCCACCTTGTTGATTAATTTCTCAAATGTCTTAATGGTAAACCCTTTAAGCATGAAGGCAACTAGGCCATGAATATTCTTGAGTAGAGTTTCAATGGCATATTGTTCAGACAACTGTGGTTCACATTTCATACTTAAACTGCACAATCTAAGAATGTAATCAACAAGGGACTCCCTGAGGTGTCGTTGAGCTATAGTGAGATCACCCATAGTTATCCTTTGCTGAGCTCCAATAAATCTCTTAATAAAGAGCTGCTCCAACTCAACAAATGTATTTACTGAACCATTGGATAGTTTAGCATACTAACGCCTATCAAGCTACTAATGAAGAGGAGAAATAAGAGTGCATCACTGCCACCAACATTACAATATCTGGCCCTGAAATGTTATATATGCTATCGGGGGTTCCCACTACCATCAAAGATTTTGAAGGAAGAATGCATAAAACTCTTGGGATATTGGAGAACATCAAATTCCTCTAGGTAGGATCTACCCTTTGGAACAGATGAGCCACCTCAGGCTTATGCCAATACATCTCACTTGTCGCCATTTCATTTAATGTCTTTTCTCATGCATGGAGGTGATGTCCACCACCTTCCTATGCAAGCTACCACTATCTCTCTACGAGAAGTGCTCTTGGTGATCTAAAACATTGCACTCGAGATGATCTATCTTATCAATATATATTAGATCGAGACCATAAAGTGCATGGATCAACACTATTCCATCCTCTTCTCCATCCAATTTGATCATCTTTCTATTTAAGTTTTGATGGAGGTGTTGAATGGAGATCATCTTCCTGACAACACCTTCCTAACTATGCTGATCTCTCTGAAGGGAGCTCCTAGTATTGACCATGTGGACTCCAACCGAATCCTCAAGAAGGTCATCCTCATCGGGATCAAAGGCTACCCTCTCATCCTTAAAATTTATGTGATCACTGCCTAAGAGTTCCCTTTTCTCGATAAAGTAAGTGGCTACAATCTCATCCAAGGAACGATCTAAATGTGTCAAAACAAATACCGCAGATGGAGGGAGTATCCGACAGATGCATCTAACATACCACAGAGTGCTACTGTGAGGTCATGCTCAGGAAGAGATATGCTCATGAATGCTATAATGGAGTGGTATCCTGGGAGATCCACTACCATGGGAACTGTAACCCCACCTTCCCTCTCCCGCCACTACTAGGCTCGATGGTGGTGGTGCACTACAACGCAATTTCACTCAACCACAACTAAGGTAGTGGGTCGAGCAGGGGAGCTCAATCTCACCTCAACAGGTGGGATGGAGGGATGGGATCCTGGGGTCATAACTAGATCGCCAAAGGAGAAGGTCTCTCCACAGATGGGGGCTTTTGAATTTTGGTGGGAGTGGTGGATGCCGGGAGCTATACGGGTGATGGTGGATGATGAGGGGAGCCGTGTGAAGGAAACACCGACTATCCCTTAATGAAAGATCTATGCCTATGACAGGTAGCACCGGTAAGAATAATCCTATCTAAATGATTAGCCCTAACGGAGGGACAATCAGGAAAATATATCAGGAGGTTGCCATCTAACGTATCCCCCTCTCTCTCCCGCATGAGTAAATGCTTGAGCCTCCACGGCTCTCTCACCATGGATTGACCCTAATACTCCTAGGGATTAATGATCATAAATTAAACAAGGTACTGAACTCTGAGCATTCATGTGCTCTGCCAACATGCAGACGAGTTTGGCATAAGGCCACTTACTCCCTATCCTGTCTCATGTATGTGGTGGAGGAGAAGAGTAATTTCAATCTTTTTCATCTCCGCCGATGCAGAGGGGATGGAACTTGTTGCTTGGAAGTGGAGACCTCTGGGAGAACCCTCCCTATGGAGATGCACCAAGCTCTGGATGCTCGTGGTCCCCGCAATCTTTCAATTTTTATTGTTGAGCAGTGTGAACAAGGTAGAGTGAGAACTAGTACCTACCTCGTAAGTGGAGGAGACTTTGTCAGAAGCTAAGATAGCCTTCCTCTTCGGGGTAACCAAAGAGAGGTAGTAGCACGGAGCAATGGTATGGAACAATGGACAAGGCCGAAACTATCTCAAAATGGGAACACCGCACCTTCCTCTTCAATGGAGTACTAATCGAGGGCATGTCAATACTGATGACTAGCTTCTGCCCAACCACCTCATCCTGACTAACGGTAGTGAGGGTCACCCCCTCACAAGTAAAATGTGCTCCTTTGAATCCTTGACCAAAGAAAACTAGATGGGTGGAGTTGATCTCAGGGAGGCTGGCCCGATCCAAGGCCAAGTCCATTCCGAAGGGGAAAGTAAAAAAATAAACTTCTATGAAGCCATGTGTACTAATTGCAAAAACCAACTGTACTGACCGACTACACTGTATCTTTGCATGTTGTGATATATAATATGAGTCAGATTTCTACTTTAATATTCATCCTAGAGGAGTAATATAGATTTGGAGTCTTGAACCCACACTTAACAATTCAGATATGTTAAGTGGGGTTCAGTGGAGAGATTTTTGAAATGGATGAGAGTCTTTGCCATTTGATTTTGGTTTTTAGAACCCATACTCAACCAATTTAGGTAAGTTGGGTGGGGTTTGAAAATTTAAGGAGAGATTTACTTGGAGATATTTGTATTTTGTGTATCTTCTTTGAAAATTTTGATGATTTGAAAGAACCTTTACTTCGTAAATTTGAGTATGCTAAGATGAGGTTGTGATTATGTGTTTAAAAATTTTTTGTATAGTGTCTTTATTTATGATGTGTGAAATGTTGATTTGAAAATGGGGCTTCTTACTTAACAAATTTGGTATGTTAAGTAGAGGCCATGTGTTGATTATGTTTAAAAAATGGGACTTTCACTTAATAAATTTGGTATATTAAATGAAAATAAATGTGATTGATATGTTTTAATTTTTTTTTTTTTTTGAAAATGGGACTCTCACTTAACAAATTTGGTATGTTAAGTAAAAGCCCAAATGTAATTGATGGATGCTTTGCTTTTCTTTTGAAAATGGGACTCTCACTTAACAAATTTGATATGTTAAGTGAAAGCCCAAGTGTGATATGATTTATGTTTTGAAAATGGGACTCCCACTTAACAAATTTGGTATGTTAAGTGAAAGTCCAAATGTGATATGATTTATGTTTTGAAAATGGGACTCACTTAACAAATTTGATATATAAGTGGAGGTCAAATGTGACATGAAAATAAATCTCACATAACAAATTTGGGGTGTTAAGTGAGTCAAATATGTCATGAAAATGAGATTCTCACTTAACAAATTTGATATGTTAAGTGGAATCAAATATGATTTATAAAAATAAGACTCTCACTTAGCAAGTTTGACATGTTAAGTGAAAGTCAAATGTATCATTTCACTTAACAATTTTAATGTGCTAAGCGAGAATCAAATGTATATGAAAGTGATATTCTCACTTAACAACTTTGATATGTTAAGTGTAATCAAATATGACATGAAAATAAGATTCTCACTTAACATGATATGTTAAGGGAATCAAATGTGACATGAAAATAAGATTCTCACTTAACAACCTTGACATGTTAAGTGTAATCAAATGCATATAAAAATGAGATTCTCACTTAACAACTTTGATATGTTTAAGTGGGAATCAAATGCACATGAAAATAAGATTCTCAGTTAACAACTTTGACATGTTAAGTGGGAATCAAGTGTATTTGATATGCTCTCTTCTTTGAAAGAAGATCTTTGTTTGACAAATGTGGCATGTCAAATAAGATTCCAAGATAGAGTGAAATTTATTTAACAAATCTTAAGTATGTTAAATAGATTTCAATGATATGTTTGATGCTATGTATGTGATTTCTTGATTTTAAAATAGAAACTTTCCTAGCATATGTGAAATATGTTGAGTTTCAATTTTATGTTATGATTTAGAATCTATTCAACAAAATTGAGTTTGTTGAATGAAGGTGGCTATTTTTAAAAAGGGTGCTTTTGGAAAGTGTCATTTTGTCAAAGAATTTATTTTCATAAATTTTAGATGAACCTTGCCTCACCAAGCTAGTCATAAGGAGGTTCTAGATTTTTATTATCTCTCCCATCATTGATAAACTTTATTTTTCATATATTGGGCAGCCCAACAGGGGTTTTAAGACCTACATGAAGTGAGGTCCTAAAACCTAAAGGATGTTGGCTAACTTTTCTTAAGAATGAAATAAGCTAAGTGTTGATACTTGGAGACAACAATGGTCTACTAGAGATGGAGATAGGAACCTTCCCAAATGAGTCACTAGAAAATCTGGTGTTTATTTATTCATTTGATGGGGACACCATGCATATGAGGTGTACTTATTTGATGATATGACATTGAGAAATAGTGTACTATCTTAAAAGATAGAAGTCACTACTCTACAATGGACCTAATCACCTAATAAGGACTCCTAAGGCATGATCGATCTTTGAATATATGAGAGATTTTTCTCCTACTTTACATGGATGAATAAAGTAGGGTTTATTTAAACTGGGTTCTAAAGTTTCCTATAGAAGCATGCCCCCATAGTTAATTATATCTTAAGAAAAATGAATCTATTAAGAATACTCTCGATTAAAGTAGGCGATTATTGTCTCCAAGTAATTCAAAGATAGAACTATCAATAAATTAGTTGTGTTTTAGAAAATCAAGTGGGGTGGATCAAAAGGGAAGAGGTATTATCGAAACCATAGGAGATGAGTAGGGAGTGCTCATGATACTAGGTAGCCTAGTGAGCACACCAATCTATCATATGGTTGGGCTTTATATATTTAAAATTGAGGAGATTTATTTATTTGAGTTGAAATTTTATTAGAAATCTAAGACTTATAATTCCACAATATAAGATTATGGAAATGCCTAAGAGGTGAGGATTTATGCTTGTAGCCCCAATGGAAAATAGTAACCTCAGATCCTAAATCTAGAGAGCTTTGGCGAGTGCCAAAGCACGACCTAAATCTAAGGCAAAAATGAGTATATGGTTTACCTCCATAAGAGAGAGTAAACCACCCACCTGCTGGACTTATAACTGCCTAGAGTGGTAGCCAGCTAACTCCTCCTATGCATCAAATCCATGTATGCAAGTCATATACTTTTGCAAGATAGTTAGGTTGTTATTATTTAGAAAAGAAACTAAGTCCTTAAACTCACTCCCTAAGAGACTAGAGCATGAGGGGTATGAATAATGACTTAATCTAATGCAAATTTTTATCAAATTTTATTTAGTTTGAGACTCTTTATTTTGACATAGGCTATAGGATTTTGTATGCCTAAATACATGAGAAGTTAATTATGGACCAAATCAAAATGGAAAGAGGTGTTTTTCCATCATAGGCTCTTAAAGATTAAGCCCATTCTATCTAGCACAGATGGAAGCCCTCTTTAATCACGAGTGAAACAAGATGATATGCCTGCTGTTAAATATACAATATTCAGCTAAGGGGTTGCTAAATATTTTTATTATCTTGATTTAATACCTAAGCTTTAGGTGAGGTTATGAGTTATTTTAAAAGTTTAGTTATGAGTTTTGTTAGTATGATAAAAAATTTATTTTTGTCCTAGGAGCCTAATCGCATCCAAGCCATACAATAATCACCAATCTTAAATAAACTATGAAAAGACATGCTTTTTCTAATGAACAAGCTAAACAAAATATCAAATAATTTTATAAAGCTATTGCAAAAGAATAAAAGGCTGATACGGTCGGGTACCATCATACAACCTGAAAAGAAATGCAGGTAGTCGAGCTCTAATCTTATACAACCCGAATTATAAAAAAGTAATTTCAAATGCTGAATGTTATGGGGGTCTTCATTCTTCATTTCTTCATCCCTTTGTTTCTTCATTTTTATTTGCTCCCTTTCTTTATTTCTTCCTTTTGGCTTGATTTGAATGTGCTTTCTCTAAATGCATCACATTGTACATAAGACTTGGTCTTATAACAAATGCTCATCCTAATCCGGCATAACAATCATCTTAATCCTAATAAAAAATTACATTAAAAGAAGAAAAGTAAATTTAGCTACACCTGCAAAAAAAAGGTTAGCTAAACATACCATACAACCCAAGCAATTATATGAAAAATTTGGACTTAACACCCCACACATGGGTAAAGTCCACCTCATATACTTGTTATGCTTAGGCTACAACTGTTGACCTCACTTTGAGGGTGCAACTTCTTCAAAGCATATATCTAGACTCTTATAGACACTATGAGTTCCTTAGTCTTAAGACACTTCTAGTGATTAGGTAAACACTTTAGAGACTTAGAAGAGTTAGCCATAGGAATAGGTTGTGCCTTAAGGATTTTTGAGGACTTGCCTACCCTATAGCCCAAACCTAATTCTTACTTCCTTCTTTTAAACCAAATCTCAAAATCAAATTCAAATTCCAAAATCAAATCCAACTATCCAATGATTGAAACCCATGATTAAATCAATTTAAAATCCTTAAGCCCATTGATTTTATCTTATGGACTTAGCCTTAATCAAATCCAAATCAACCCCAATCCAATTGATTTTCAATTATCAAATTCAAATTAAATTCCAAATCATGAATCAAATCCAACTATCCATTGATTGAAACCCATGATTAAATTCAAGCTCCAAAATCCCTTCCTAAGCCATATGAACCATCTTCATATACTTAGCCAAAACTCCTTCAAACAAACTCAAACATGGTTGATTTCTTTATAAATCAATCATTCCTTCATTTATATTCATAAATATAAATGAAACCCACCCTCCAATGACCAAAAATAAATCAAACCAATTCAAAATCAAAGTCAGCCTCTTTAACATATCCCATAATTTGGTTAAATCTGCTTCCAAATCACTCCAAACTCAAGTTATTTTCTCATAACACATTTATATCTTCATATTCACAAATATAAATGAAATATAAATCAAATGATCCAAACCAACCAAATCAAATCAAACTCCCAATTTTAGCCCTTTAACCAAACTTTGAACTTGGCTAAATGAAATCAAATCAACTCAAAACTCATGATTTCTTCATGATTCAATCATTCATACATTGATCCAAATATAAGCATAAACCACTATCAAACCAAATCCAAGTCAACCCAAGTCAAGCCCAAGTTGACCCTTTTGACTTGAAATTGTCATATGAACTAAAACCTATTTGGCTCCAAACCAATTGCGATTGGATTTATATTTCAATCCTAAGCTTTTATGTGAGTTCAACTACTTCAATCAAACCTTGATCAAGCCAATTGACCCATTTAGGCTCATTTGACCCAAAGTGACCTAAAGGACCTTTTTGAGCCAAGTTCTAATCCAACCCAAATTAGATTAAACTAAGCCCATCTAAATTTCAATCATG
The DNA here is from genome assembly GCA_021442155.1 of Cymbidium sinense. NCBI lineage: Eukaryota > Viridiplantae > Streptophyta > Magnoliopsida > Asparagales > Orchidaceae > Cymbidium > Cymbidium sinense. Next base: position 28,287,105 of record CM038218.1, read on the forward strand.
ATCAACAATCATCATGGGGTGATCAACCATCTTGAATTGGGTCAAACCAAGTCAAACCTAGCCTTTGACCAAGTCAATATTTAGCCCAAATGAAACCCAAACAAGCCAAAATCCACCATATGCCAAATTGATTGAAACCATTAACCCAAACCCATTCATAATCAATAATTGAACATGACCAAGCCTTCAATTAAACCAAACCAAGTCTAATTGGCCACTTGACCTAAGTTAACCCAAATTGGCCTAAAAAGCCAAAATGGGTCAAATCATGATTTAATCCAAGTTGATTGTAACCAATGGTTCAAGTTCATTCCAAATCACTTATTGAACTTGACAAAGTCATGATCGAGCCCAAGTTGACCAATTGGTCAACTTGACCCAACCTAGCCCAAATTGACCTAAAAGGTGAAATTGATCAAAATCTAAATTAATTTCAAATTAAACTGAACCAAAGTCTACAATCATTTTTAATCAACCAATTGAACTTGACTCAACACCTAACCCAACCTAATTTGGTCAAATTAGTTAAATTGGTCAACTTGACCAATTTTGAATCAAATGAGTCAAATCCAAACCTAGACTAAACCAATCCAAATTAATTAAACCAAAAATCATCATATGAATCTAACTCAAGCCCTGGTTTGACCCAATTTGACCAATTGGTCCACCCAACTCAAACCTAGCCCAAATGACACCCATTGACTAATTCATGCCAAATCACTCCAAATCAACTTATGGGACCCTAGGACTTAGCCAAACCTGACCCAAGCATGTCCTAATTCATTCCAAATCAGCTCAAAAGCCAAGTGGACCCCACCAAGAGGATTAGCCTCCAAACCAGTAAGATTTAAACCTTAAAACCATTGGATCCAAGCCAAAGTCAACTACCCATCCCCATGCTAGTTCATTAGCACTCCATGAAACCATTTCCTGACCCACCTAGCTAACCTAACTCACCATAGGTTGGCCAAGAACCTTTGGGAGGTGAGTTGACTCACCTCTAACCTAATCCGAGCACCCATTGGATCCAAGCCTTGGCATCCTTGCACATTAGGTCCATGGAAGCTCCCCATCATTCCTCCCATCCCTGGCATGCCTTCCTAACTTGATGGAGACAAGTTCGGCAGCCAGACGGTGGCGAGCCAGTGCAAAATATGCACATGCAGCCGTTCATCAATGATGGAACATTTAGGGGTATACCCCCTCAATTTGAACAAGAATTGGCACACATTTTCATCGTGAGCCCTCCTAAGTAATTTTTGAAGCCCCTCAGAGTGTTTCCAAGGATTGCCAAGCCCTCTCCATTCGACATTGCCCATTCCTGAGCAAAACGAAAATAGGGCATCCCAATCCTAAGCAATACTCCCTCTCCACTCAATCAAACTTCAATTCCTCTTAGCCACACCATCACCATACATCAAAGTGAACCAAACTAGTTCACAAGCTTCCAAGCCATGGATGATCAAGTTCGATCAGAGCCGAGCCTATTGCGTGCGTGGATTAGTCAACCGAGCATCCCACACCAAATAAAGCTTAAAGCTCTTCAACAGGGCTTCATCTCAAATAGTCAAAGCTACCTACGATGTTGCACCACTAGATATTAGGTCTGGTGAGGTAATTTCTCAAATCGAGCCTTGTATGCAAAAGTGGGTTGGTCCTTTGTAGGGAAAATTTAAGTTCCATGTAAAATTGATCGTTGGATGCATACGTCTCCCTTCCCCAATGGTGTGAGAAGAATTTGGAGACAATCCGAGCTCAGGTGAGCTCGGATCAAACACGGGAAGATAGACGACATCCATCTTCCATCGTTCACGAATGGGATAGATCATGAACTGCCCATCCCGCATGATTGATATGAATGGCTTTGATCAAATCCCATAGTATAGCCTTCTGATTCCTTTCCTAAACTACAGATCGGATTATGACCGATCGATCGAATTAGGATCGAGTCAAAAGAAAGCATGCATTAAACCACGATGTGACTACTTAAATAATCAATCTTCACGCCATGGAAAGCGCCGTCACGTGGCTAATGGGATTAAGGTTTTAATTAATTAATTAGTTTTAATTAAACCTAAAATCATAACTAATTGTAGAAAAATAGAAAAATATACAAACTTAGGCTCATTTTAAAGATATTTTAGAGTAGAATCTAGGAAAACTATCATTAATTAATTTTGACCAGTGATTTTAGCATAATTAGGATTTTATTAAAAATCTAATTAGCTTAATTACACCTTAATTAAACACTCAATTAATCTCAAATTATCTGTGGATATTTAGGGGGATAACCTCTGCCTCCCATATTTTTCTGGAATTTTATTGATTGCTTAAGTAGATAAATCACTTGATTAAGCTCTAATCACTCTCCTAATTTAATTAAGCATAATTAATGAATGATCAGTAACTTAATTAATCATTAAAGAATAATCAGCTCTGTTGAACAACAAGATGACTTAGGAGATGTGGTTGGGGATACTTTTCCTAATTCATGTCCTAAGTTTTCTTTACTTCTAAAAATCAAATTAATTAATGGCTAATGAAATAATTAATTGAATAATTAAGTGACTAATCTTCAAAAATATAGAAATCAAAATCTATTTGAATGTTTAAATGTTTTAGGGATTGGGATTAGGGTCTTGCCATTGATCCTCTCCCCTAAGTTAATTTTATCATTCAAATTTAAACATAAGAAAAATGTTTAATCAATTAATTAAAGGCTTAATAAAATTAAAATTAAAAATCAACTCATCCACACTTAAATAACCCTTAATTTATTTTGGGTACCTCCTTGGGTGTTCAATAACCCAAGGTGAGAGATAATGAAATTATGATTGGCTCACATGTGTAAGAAAATCATAAAGTAATTAAGTGAGATCCCTTAAGCTTAATTAACTATTAATCATAAGCCAATTGCATTAAGCCCTTTCATTTCTTAAGAGCATTGCAAATTTACCTTTCATGTGGTTGCATATCATATTGGCTTATTATTAATTAGTTAATTAACTTAAGATGATATAGGTAAGGGTTAATTAATTCACTTAATACATACCTTAACCTAACTAAAAAAAAATCAAATTAAATATTTTCCATTAAACCAAAGTAATTCACATGAGGAATTGGGCTAGGATTAGCAAACCTCTCTCATATTTCCTAAATCAAATGAAACTCAAATTTAAACATATGTTTAAAGAATTTTGGTTCATTTTAAATAGCCTTATTTAATTTGATTATTTTTAAGAATTAACTGGGTTGAATGAATCATGTGCTTACATTCCTTTATTTCTTTCCAATCATGCTAAATATTGTTTGCCATATGAAATCATGCATTCATTTCTTTTAAAATGAATTAAATGAAATGTTTTTCTTTTATGTCAAATTGCATGTGTTGTCTTAAATTAAAAATATGAGTGGCTATTGTCACTATTAAATCAAAAAGTATTTTCAAAACCTATAAATCAATAATTAAAAAAAATGAAGTGATATTAATTACAAATATCTATAAGCTTGTATGTGATAATAATATAAGATATGTATTATAAAGTTTCCTTTTCCTATCTTAACATGGATTCACATAGGATTTGCAAGTGTATAGTTCATTTGAAAAGAACACAACACTTGCCTAAAATCTATACCTATGCATCTTCATGTTAAGACTTAGGAAGAATTTCATATCACATATGTAAATCACATAATAAAATCAAACACAATATTTTTACATGATTCCCTATTCATGTGGTTCTTTTTATACATTCATATGTATTTGAGAAAAGTGGTATATTATGACATCCGAGGCTTTTAAGTACTGGTAGTCTTGTATCTTATGCCCCTGGTGTAGAAAATAATAGTGTTGTACTCACTTAAAACTGTTATACATGTGCATGTGTGATGTGGCCAATGAATAAACAATCATAATTCAAATAAATCAAATATAACCTTTTGCATGGATTTTCTATCCTTATAGTTATTCAAACATTTACATGTATCTAAGAAAAGTGGTATATTAGTTTGGACATCCCAGGGGTGTGAGGCTTTAAGTAGCCCTAAGTAGGTCTTGTACACCCGTATAGAAAATAATGGTACTCACTTAAAACTTTTATACATGTAAATGTGTATTTAGCTAATGGATGAAAAATCCTCTTTTCTTCATAATGAAAACATGCTTTCATAATTCAATCAAAAAAATGAATTATTTAAATTCAAATTACATTTCTTTGTATTCATCATCAAAGTATGCTAATATTTATATTGCATGTATAGATATGCTTAGGATTATTTATATGCATGATATAAATGATGAAAAGAAATGAATGAATGTGTGTTATGTGAATCCATTTTCAATTAATCTTAAGATGTCTTTCTTATTGAATAGGCTATTTAGAGTGAATCTAAATTTTAGGGTTAATTAAAACACATAATAAATCATTCACTAAAGGAAATTCATTAATTAACTTACCTTAGAAATGACTTGATAAAAGAGAGATTCCCTCTCTTTCTTCTTCTTCATAACACTTAGTTGCTAAGTGTTGGTCATATGAAAAAAAAGAAAATACTAAATAAAATCTTCAAATCAATTAAACCACTTAAATAAAAATCAACCGTTTATAAATTAAATCCCTCACACTTAGCAAATCACAACTCTAAAGCCTAGTTAGGACATACCACACAAGCCTTAACACATGCACATTAGATTAAGTCATCATTGTTAGCTTTATGTTAGGGCGGTGCATGGTTTGATGAATGTTTGATTTTATGATGTATTATTTAGACCGGATGTTAGTGTATGTAGTCTAGATGTTATATCGACATTTTCCAAGGGTTGTGCTTAAGGGGCACTATAATACAAACATTAAAATATTTTACTGTGCAGGTTGCTTATGCCTCTAAGCATAACCCAAGTTAGGACAGGTGAGCTTGGTTACCCATGTGTGGGGTGCTAAGTCCAAGTTATCCATATAACTACTTGGGTTGTATGGTGTGTTTAGCTAACATTTATTTTGCAAGTGTAGCTAGATTTACTTTCCTTTCTCTTAATATAATTTTGCATTAGGATTAGAATAAGTGTTATGGGGATTAAGGGTGAGTAATGGTTATAAGACCATGCCTTATATACCATGTGATATCTTTGGAGCAAGCTACATCCCAATCAAATCAAAAGAAAGAAGGAAATGGAGCAAATCAAGATGAAGGAATGAAAGATGAAGAGTGAAGAATGGAGGATAAAGAATGAACACCCCAAATAACACTTATCATTTTATAATTATAACTATTCTTTCATTATAGAGATGTATAGTAGCTATCCACATTTTTTTCGGTTATGCACAACCACATCTCCTTTATTCTTTTGTGATAAGCTTTATAAAATTGTGTGATATTTTATTTAGCTTGTGCATTAGAAGTAGCATGCATTTTCATAGTTTTTTTTTTATGATTGGTGATTGTTATGTGGCCTGGATCTATTTAGGCTTCTAGGATAAAAATAAATTTTCTATCCCATTAACAACTCATAACTAAAATTTTGAAATAACTCACAACCTCATATAAAAGCCTAGGAATTAAATCAAGATAATAAAAAAATTTAGCCCCTTAGTTGGATGATTGTATGTATAACATCATGCATATCATATTCTTTCACTCTTGTTAAGAGAGGGCTTCCAACTGTGCCAAAGAATAAAGGCTTGACCTGTAAGAGCCTTTGATGGAAAGACACCACTTTCTCTTTTGATTTGGCCCATAATCAATTTTCTCATGCATTTAGACATACAAAAATCTATAGCCTGTGTCAAAATAAAAAGTACAAAAATCAAATAAAACTTGATAAAATTTGCATTCGATTAAGTCATTATTCATGTCCCCCTTCATGTTCTAGTCTGTTAGGGAGTGTGTTTAAGGACTTAGTTTTCTCTTCTAAAAAAATAACAGTTTAACCATCTAACAAAGCATATGACTTTCCTACATAGATTTAAAGTGCATGAAGAGTTAGCTGCCACTCCAGGCGATAATAAGTCCAGCAGTCGTGTGGTTTACTCTCTCTTGTAGAGGTAAATCATATACCCACTTTTGCCTTAGATTTAGGTTGTGCTTTAGCCCTCGCCAAAGCTCCGTAGATTTAGGATCTACGATTGCTGTTTTCCTTTGCAGGCTATAGGAATAAATCCTCACTTCTTGGGCATTTCTATAATCTTGTGTTGTGAAATTATAAGTCCTAGATTTCTAATAAAATTTCAACTTAAACAAATAAAACCCCTCAATTTTAAATACATAAAGCCTAACCATAGGATAGATTGGAATGCTCACTAGGCTTCCTAGTATCATGAGCACTCCCAACTCATCATCTTTGGTTTCCATAAGAACTCTCCCCTTTTGATCTCTCCCATTTGATTTTCAAAAAAAAAAACTAATCCTTTGATAGTCATATCTTTGAAATATTTGTAGACAACAATTGCTTACTTTAATTGAGAGTATTCTTAAATAATTCACCTTCCTTAGGATATTATTAAGTTTCAATGCTTGCCTCCATAAAGAACTTATCGAACCTGATTTAAATAAACCCTACTTTACTTTTTCATGTAAAGTAGGGGGAAAAATCTTTGGTATATTCGAAGACCCATCATGCCTTAGGAGTCCTTACTAGGTGATTAGGTCCATTATAGGATAGTAATTTCTATCTCTCAAGATAGTACACTATTTCTTAATGTTATACCCGATCACCCTAATAAGTATATCTGCAGATTTGCGTGGTGTCCCCTCACATATACACACAACACCAAAACCCAAAATAAACACCATAAATTTTTCTAGCGACTCCGCTAGGAATGGTTTCTCTCTCCATCTCTAGTAGATAATTATTGTCTCCAAGCATCGATAGTGGACTTGTTTCATGTGAGCCCAAGACTATCCTTCTTTCCATTGGCACTTAACTTATTTTATTCTTAAGCAAAGTTAGCCAACATCCTTTAGGTTTTAGGACCTCTCTGTAGGTCTTGAAACCCCTGTTGGGCTCCTCAATAGGCGAGAACATAATTTTTCAATAAAGAGGGTGATAATAGAATTTAGAATCTCCTCACCACTAGCTTGGTGAGGCAAGGTTCATCATTAAATTTAAAGTAAATAATTTCTTTCACAAAATGACACTTTCCAAAAGCACATTTCACAAATTCACAAAATCAAAAAACTCCTTCATTTAACAATCCTTATTATTGCTACATGAAGGTTCTTTTCAAAAGCACACTTTTGAAAAATAATCATGCCACATTTAATTCCCACTTAACATATCCAAAATTGTTAAGTGAGAATCCCTATTTGAATTGAACATAAAATTTTAAATTTTACCTTCACATAACAATTTCAATTTGTTGGGGGGTCTCATTTTCAAACATAAAATTTTACCTTCACTTAACAATTTCAATTTGTTAAGTGGGGGGTCTCATTTTCAAAAACATGAATTTGACTTTCACTTAATAATTTTAATTTATTAAGTGGTGGTCTCATTTCCAAAATATAAAATTTGACTTACGCTTAAGATATTCAATTTGTTAAGTGAGGGTTTCATTTTCAAACATAAAATTTTACCTTCACTTAACAATTTCAATTTGTTAAGTGGGGGCCTCATTTTCAAAAACATGAATTTGACTTTCACTTAACAATTTCAATTTGTTAAGTGGGGGTCTCATTTCCAAAACATAAAATTTGATTAACGCTTAACATATTCAATTTGTTAAGTGAGGGTTTCATTTTCAAAATATACATTTAGGCTTTCACTTAGCATATCCAATTTGCTAAGTGAGAGTCTCACTTTTAAAAGAATATATTTGGTTCTACTTAAACACATCAAATTTCTTAAGTAAGAATCACATAATCATGCCATATTGGATTCCTACTTAACATACCAAACTTTTTAAGTGAGAATCTCATTCTCAAGTCATATCATACTTTGATTTCACTTAACACACCAGATTATTAAGTGGGAATCTCATTTTCAAAAAAAAAACATATCAAACACATTTAGGCTTTCACTTAACATACCAAATTTGTTAAGTGAGGGTCTATTTTCAACACATGTGATCCTTATTTAACATATCAAATTTGTTTGGTAAGGATCCAATTTTTCATATAAAACACATTTGAGTTTTCAGTTAACATACCAAATTTATTAAGTGAGAGTTTCATTTTCAAAGAAAATAAACATATCTCAAACACATTTGGGGCTTTCACTTAACATAACCAAATTTGTTAAGTGGGACTCCCATCTTCAAAGAAAAGCAAATCTATCACAATCATATTTTTCTTTCACTTAACATACCAAATTTGTTAAGTGAAAGTTTTATGCTTAAGAAAAAATTTTATAAGATGGTGGTAAGACCTGCAATGACTTATGGTGTAGAATGTTGGCCAATAAAAGAGAAGCATAAGACTAAGTTAAGTGTTACAGAGATGAGGATGCTTAGGTGGATGAGTGGCTTTACTCTTAGAGATAGAATGCAAAATGAGTATATTTAGGAAAAGTTGGAGAAGCTAGTGGTAGATAAGATTAGGGAGGTTTCTGGTTTGGATAAATAAAGCATAATCTATAATCCGATTAGGAGAGTAGATGCATTAGTTTGCCTTATGTTAAGAAAGGTAGAGGTAGACCTAAAAAGACTTGGTTAAGAATAAAAAATGATCTTAGTATACTTGATTTAAATGAGAATTTGACACATAATAAGACACAATGGAGATGAAGGATTCATATGTCCCCACAATTAAGGCTTGTTGAATTGTTGTTGTTGTAAAGTCTCATCTTCAAACAAAAATTAGACACATGTGGCCTATACTTAACATACCAAATTTGTTAAGTATGAAGCCCCTCTTTTTAAATCATAATATCACAAAATCTAACCACAAGCAAAAAAAAATTTCAAACACACAATCAAAACCTCTTCTTAGCATACCCAAATTTGCTAAGTAGAGGCTCTTTCAAACTATCCATATTTCAAACAAGAAACATAAAATGCAAACAATCTCCAAAAAGAAATCTCTCCTCAAAATTTTGTACCCCACCCAACCTACTTAAATTGTTTGAGTATGGGTTTTAAAATAAAAAAAATCAAATGGCAAAAGTCTCTCCTCCAAACATCCAAAATTTTCCAACGAACCGCACTTAACATATTTGAATTGTTGAGTGTGGGTTCAAAATTCCAAAATTCTATTACGTGTGTGAAACAAATATCAAGACAAAAACTTGATACAAGTTATATGTCAAAAAAATGTAGACATACGGCTCAGATCAGTCAATGCAGTCTTTTACAGTCAGCAGATATGGCCTCGTAAAAGTTTGTTTTCACCTTTCCATCCGAGATGGATTTGGGCCTAGATCAGGCCAGCCTCCCTCAAACTGACTCCACTCATCTAGTGCTCTTTGGCTGAGGATTTGAGGGAGCCCGTATCACCTATGATGGGGAGACCCTCACTACTGTTTGTCAGGATGAGGTGGATGGGCAGAAGCTAGTCATTCGCATCGACCTGTCCTCTGACACCAAGTATCCTTCCTTGAAGAGGAAGGTAGTTGAGGTTCTGCCAATCAGTCCAGTCCCCACTCAGCCAGTTGCTCCCACAACTACTTGGGTGTGTGCTAGCACCTCATCGTTGGTCCTGTCTAAGGGGAAAGCTATCCTGGATTCAGAGAAAGCCTCCCCTACCTTTGAGGTAGGATCTAGCTCTCACACTGCCTTACTGAGCCGTACATAGTGCCACACGTAGTGATGCAATAGGAGCTGCAATATCAAGGGTCATGACGGTCGTGCCACCCAGGAGATGGATGCCACATCCCATATTGCAGAGAGGTTCCCCCCATGAGGTTTCCCCATTGCTGACTAGCAACCAATTCCACCCCCTCTCAGCATCAAACAGAGAGGAGGACTATCAAAGGATAGCTGCATTGCCTCCACCTCCTACATACCACGAGGCTCCGACTAAGGATAGAAGGAAGTCCTATGCCATTCTATGTATGATATTATGATATGCACACGGATGTTCAGAGTCTAGTACATTATTAGACTTGAGGTCTATCATCCCCAAGAGTGTTACCAGGTGCATTCGTAGTGATAGAGCATCAGAGGCCCGGGTAGCAATTTAATCAAGGAGTAGGGAGTAATGGAGGTTTGCCAAGTAGTCAACAGCCTCCACTCTAGTTAATTTTCCCAATCATCAGGCCACCAAGGCTGATGGGATCGTAGGATAGTGCTGACAGGTACTACCAGTCATAGGAGAAAAGCCCCGGCCAAGGTAGAGCCGGTGTTATCTTCACCACATGATTCACTCCTCACCCACCATTACCCATTCAGGTCTCGCCATCTACCATGCCTACAAAGGCACATAAGATAGTATTCGAAAAGAAGAAAGCCCCTTGGTGATCTAACTACAACTAAAGGATCCCAATTCATTTATTCCACAGACTGAGGTGAGGAGAGTTCTCTACTCGACCTCCTACTTTAGTTTTGGTGAATAAGGAGTGGCAACCTCACAGCATCATGGTCGCACCACCACCACCCCCACCACCATCAAAGCCAATGATAGTAGCAATTATAGAGGGAGAAGGGGATAGTTCTGCAGTCCCCATGGTAGTGAATCTTCCTAGGGATACTACTCGACCAATGAGTAGTCACGAGCACATCTTTTTCAATAGTCATGATCCTCCTAGAGCCAGCACTCCAATGATAGGCAGTTAGGTGAATCTCTATCAGTGAGCATAGCCCCTTCACCGATTAACATCGAGTATTTATATTAGCACAGTTAGACCATTCCCTAGATGGGATTTTAGCACAACACTTTGTAGAGAAGAGAGAGCTTCTAGGGAGTGACTGGTCAGATTGTGAAGAAGGAAAGGCTATCATTGATTCAGATGAGGATGATCTCCTTGAAGATTCTACCAAAGTCTATATGGTCGATACTTGGGGGTCCCTTCATAGAGACTAGCATAGAAAGGAAGGTATTGTAGTTGAAGAAGATGATGCCATCCATTCAACTCAACACCACCTTCAGCAGATTAGACAGAAGGATGATCATATTGATTAAATGAGGGAAGATGATGGAAGAGCATGCTTTAGATCATTCTAGATGCATTCCTACAGAGAAAGACAATGGTAACTTATATAAGAAGGTGGTGGATAGCACCTTCATGCATGAAAGAGATCTCAAACACATGGTGGAGCAATAAGTGAGGGATGCGTTGGCGGAAGCCTAAGGTGGCTCATCTGTTCCAAGGGGTAGCCCTTACCTAGAGGAATTTGATGGTGTCTAATACCCTAAGGGCTTTGTGCTTTCATCCTTTAAGATTTTTGATGGCAGCGGGAACCCCTGCCAACATATAGCATATTTCAGTGTAGGATGTTGCAATGCTGGTGGCAGCGATGCACTCTTATTTCGCCTCTTTGTTACCAGCTTGACAGACATCACATTCGATTGGTAAGCTGAATTACCCAATGGTTTAATAATGACATTTTCTGAGTTGGAGCAGCTATTTATCAAGAGATTTGTTGAAGCTCGAAAGGGTAACTGTGGGCAATCTCATTGTAGCTCATCAATACCTCGATGAGTTCCTTATTGATTACAATCTTAGATGGCATAATTTAAGTATGAAATGTGAACCATAGCTATTTTAATAACATGCTATAAAAATTTTACTCAAGAATATTCATGGCCCGGTCACCTTCATGCTTAAATTGTGGTGTTTATTTTTGAGATGTGGGACACCATGCAGATCTTAGGGGATACTTATTGAAGTGATTAGGTACAATATTAAGAAATGATGTACTATCTTTAAAGATAAAAATCACCACCCTATAATGGACCTAATCACCTAATAAGGACTCCTAAGACATGATGGGTCTTCGAATGTACCAGGGATCTTTCCCTTACTTTACTTAGAAAAGTAAAGTAGGATTTATTTTAAGCTGGGTTCCTTAAGTTCCCTATAGAGGCAACCCCCCATAGTTAATTACATCCTAAGGAATGAAATCACTTAGGAATACTCTTAATTAAAGTAGGAATTAAAGTCTTCAATGATTTCAAGGCTAAGACTATCAAAGGATTGACTATTTTAGAAAATTAAATGGGATAGATCAAGGAGAAGTCTTATTTTTGGAATTCAAAGGGAGAAAGTAGGAAATGCTCATGACACTAAGAAGCCTAGTGAGCATTCCAATCTACCTTATAATTGGGCTTTATATATTTAAAATTGAAGAGATTTAATTTTTTGAGTTGAAATTTTATTAGATCACTAAGGCTAATAATCCATCAAAATAAGATTGTGAAAATGCCTAAGAGGTGAGGATTTATGCTAATAGCCCCACAAGAAAATATCAATCTCAGATCTTGAAAAAGGGCACTTTGGCGAGGGCCAACACACAACCTAAAACTAAGGTGAAAATGAGTATATGGTTTACCTCCACAAGAGAGAATAAATCACCAGACTGCTGGACTTATAACCGCCCAGAGTGCCAGCCTGCTAACTCCTCCTATGCTTTAAATGCATGTAGGCAAGTCTTATGCTTTGTAAGATGGCTAGGATGTTATTTATTTAGAAAAGAGACTAAGTCCTTAAAGTCACTCCCTAAGAGACTAGATTATGAATTCATAACTTAATCTAATACAAATTTTATCAAATTTATTTTTTTTCTTTTGGACTCTTTGTTTTGACATAGGTTATAGGATTTTATGTGCCTAAATGCATGAGAACTTGATTATGGGCCAAAATCAAGAGAGAAAGGTGTGTTCATCCATAAAGACTCTCATAGGTTAAGACTTTATTCTCTAGCACAGATGGAAGCCCCCTATTAATAAGAGTGGAAGAATATGACATGCATGATGTTATACGTATAATCATTCAATTAAGGTGTTGCTAAATATTTTGTTATCTTGATTTAATTCCTAGTCTTTTATGTGAGGTTATGAATTATTTTAAAAAAAAATATAATTATGAGTTGTTAAATGGGGTAGAAAAATTAATTTCATCCTAAGTGCCTACCGCATCTAGGCCACACATTCAAACATCAAACATGAAGAACCTAGGAAAAACATGCAATTCTAGTGCGCAATCTAAACACAACATCAAATAATTTATGGATTATCATAAAAGAATAAAAGGCCAGTGCGGTCGAGTTCCACCGTACATCCCAAAAGAGAAAAAAGATAGGTAGCCAAGCTCTACTCTTATACAACATGGATTATAAAAATAATACATGCTATAGGGGTCTTCTTTTCTTCATTTCTTCCTTCTCTTCTTTTTGATTTGATTTGCTCCAAAGGCATCACAGGGTACCCTAAGGACTAAGCCTTCTGGACACTGCTCATTCTAATCCTCCATAACACTAATCCTAATTCTAATGCAAAATTACATTAAAAATAGGAAAAATGATTCTAGTTATACCTACAAAGCAAATGTTAGCTGAACACACCATATAACCCATGCAGTTATATGAATAACTTGGACTTAGCACCCCACACATGGGTAACCAAGCCCACTTATGCTAACGTGGGTTATACTTAGGGGCTAAGCAACCTGCATACAAAAAAATATTTATAATTTTATTACAGCGACCTCTTAAGCACAACCCCATACAGAAAATATGATTAGGCTAATAATGGCCTAACATCCAGTCTACAAAACATACACCCTAGCATCCCCTCTAAAACATTGCATCATAAAATAAAACACAACATCATACATACAATCAATACATCGACCTAGCCTAATTTTAGGGTCAGTGACCTAGTATTCTAATGTGTGAAAAGAAGGCTTATGTTGCAAGACTTTACTAGGCTTCCTTAGTTTAAGTTTCAATTTCAAGTTTGAATTTATTTAAATTTTACCTTAGGTGCTTTCAATTTAAATGATTTAATGATTTATTTTTCATTTTTATTTCACTTTTACTTGGTTAAAGTGATGTTTAAGTTTTCAAGAATGAAGAGTAGAATGAATTCCATTTGTAGATGGAACTCACCCTATTCTACATCCTAACTCCTAAAGACTCTAATTAAGGTCCTTAAGTATCTTAATTAGCCCATTTGAATTTTTGTAATTTATTTGATTTGATTTAAATAATTGAATTTGAGTTTGTTTAATCTTCATGTATTTGATTGATTAATTTTGGATTAAATGTGTTGATTTAATTAAATCTTGATAATTCAATATCCTTAATATCTAACGAAGTTTAAGTTTGTTTAAATACATGTGTTTTTGATTGATTAATCTTAGATTAGATGTTTTGATTTAATTAAATCTTGATAATTCAATATCCTTAATATCTAATGAAGTTTAAGCTTGTTTAAATCCATGTGTTTTTGATAGATTAATTTTAGATTAGATGTTTTTGCTTAATTAATATTTTGATAATTCAATATCCTTTAATTCAATGTCTAGTTTCTTTCCCTTGGGTTTTAATTTAATTCCTTAATTTCATATGATTAATATCATTTTGATGTTGTTTAAATTCATTGATTTCATTATTCCATTTAAGTTTGATTTAGATTGGTGAATATATTTTAATTTACTTATGATTTATTTGAAGTTTAATGTATTCTTTTATTTAAATTTCAATTAAGGGTTTAACTTAATGAATTTAGTTTAGTTTATGTATAGATTATCACTTGAGTTTGATGATTAATCTATTATTTTAATTCAATAGGTTTGTTTTATTTGAATTTTATTTTTGTTTGACTTATTTTGATATGATTCGAGATTAAGAGTAATTGGATATGATTAAATAACTTTAGGGTTTATATTTAATTTTATGTTTATTTAATTTGATTATGGACTATTTATTTATAGTTCGATTGGATAAAATGAATTGAAAGTTTGCTTTGATTTAATTGATTTTGATTATTTATGATTAGAATTTCATTTTAATTTCATTCCTTTATTATGTTTATTAAATTTTAGTTTATGTTTTGATTTTACACTTTTTAATAATTAAATAGTTTATCTTATTTAGGTAGGTTGAATTAGATTTAATTTGATCATGTATTAAATTGATGAGAGTCTTTCTTTATTTGATTTAATTTGATTTGATTAGCTTTATTAATCTATGGGTTTGTTTAGGTTCAATGTGATTATATAATAAGTTTAATTAAGAAGGGTGTTTAGGTTAATTATTAAATTAAATAAAGGTTTGATTATTTTTTAATTTGGTATCATATTTGTTTAGGTTAATGATGTAATTAAAGACATAATGATTTAGATTTAATTTACGATTTGATTGGCATTTAATTACATTTTAATTACGTTCAAATTTATGTTTGCTTAAGCTTAAGTTTAATGTGATTACTTTAGTTAACTTAATTGGTCTATTTTAAGATGTCTGATTAAATTAATTAGTGGAATGATTAAAGATTTGATTTGAGTTTGATTTAAGAACTAATTTTAATGTGATTTATTTAAATCAATTTCGTTCTTTAAGATGATGGATTAATTCATTAAGTTTGTATTAATTAGATGTTTAATTAATTAATTTTGAATTATCATATTAATTAATGATTTATTTAATTAAAGACTTAATTTATCACATGTGAGTGATTTCATTTAGTTAAGTGTTTTACTTAAAGTTTAATTTGATTAAAGGATTATTGTTATCATTGCTAAGTGAATTAGCCTATTTTATTTCAATTAAGTTCATTATTTATGATTAGAGTTTTATCTGATTTGATTCATTTATTATGTTTATTAAATTTCATTAACGTGTGTTTGATGTTATTAGGTTGAAATATTTAATGATTGAGTAACTCTCTTATTCCAAATGGATTAATTTAGATATTAAATTAATTAAGTTTAGTTTAGCTTCATTTGGTTTAAAGAATGTGAAAGAGATTTGCTAATCCTAACCCTATTCCCCATGTGTGAGTTAATTTGATTTAAAGAAGAGTTGCTAAGTTGATTTTATGATTTAATTAGGTTAAGGTGTGAATTAAATGAATTAATTAACCCTCACCTATATCACCTTAAGTTAATTAACTAATAAATAATGAGCCAATATGATATGCATATATTTTGAAAATAAAATCAACAATGATCCTATGAAAATAAAAGGGCCTAATATAATTTGGCTCACAATTATTGGTTAATTAAACTAAGGGGTTTAATTTACTCTTATAATCCTCCCACACATGTAGGCTAGTTATAATTTCCTTTGAATTCTCTTAGGTTGTTGAACACCTAAGAATCTATCTAAGAAACTTAATTAGACAACTTCTATAATGATTATGATTTTAATTTGATTAATCAAGCCATTTAATTAATGAATTAAACCATTAATTAATCTCAAATTAATTAATTTCAACTCAAGTGAAATGAACTCAGGGAAAAGAATGGGAAAGAGATCCCAATCTCATTCCCCATGTCCATCCACTATCTCATAATGATTAGCAAGCTCAATTAATGATTATCTTGCTATTTAGAATATTAATTAATCACTTAATTAATTAAGAAAGTAATTAAGGGTAAGACAAGAAATATCCCTGATTAACCAAGCAATAAATCTCAAGAAAATCATGGGAGGCAGATGTCATCCCATTAATCCATTTTAAAAAGTTTGGAATTAATTACTTAGGTAATTAGAATTAATTAATCTAATTAAGTTTCCTATTAAACCCAAATTAAGCCTTAATGATTATTCAAAATTAATTAAAATTAATTTTAAATTAAGCCCCTCTGAAATACCTTTAAAATAAGTCCTCATTTCTATTTTTTAGATTTTTCTAGGATTAGCTATGAATTTCCAAAGTTTCAACTGATTTAACCAAATTTTATAAGGTATACTGATTTATTTAATTAAAATAGATCATTTGAACTTCTAAATTTAATATCTTTCAATCCAACCATCATTTTGTCTTAAACATTTTATGGTAGGTAGATTTCAAACCTAGTTTCAATCTCTGAAAATTTCACCTCAATTTGATTTATATTTTTAGAGTAATTAATGAAACTTTATTTTCACTAAAACCTAAATTAAGCTCACACCATTTAGGGGAATTTGAAGTTATTCAGTTTCTTGGATTCTTCTCGAAAAGGTAAATCCAATGAGCCCTTGTAATTTTTTGTTAAGTATTTTATTTTTTATCAATTTTCAAAGTTTCACACAACTTAAATAATTTTGAAAATCAGAAAATAGGTAATTTTCCCACTTAACGACTAGCGGTCGACGGCAACATGTGTGGCACCGACGATGGATGCATTAATGCGATATGCAGCGTACGCGGCACACCGATTGGGTGTGATGCCGCATTAGCCAATCGAGGCGGATTGCCGGGATAGTAATGCGCGGTCGAATCATCCAGGGTCGACGATCCATATCGATCCATGAGGCGGGTGAAATGCGGATCGTGATCGCCGAGATCTAATCCATGAATCTGAAGGGCAGAATGCGCAGATCCAACGCACGATCCAGACCATTCGATTGCAGATTGGACGGTTCAAAATTTATCCATGGATTCGATGTGATTTAGGGTCAAAGCTATCTAAGCATGAGACTCTTTATAACCGAGATTGGATGGTCACGCTTCCTGGTTGAAATCGATGAAATAGGGGTTATGTGGGCTCAAAAATCACCCATTTGGGCAATTTTAGGCTCAATTTTTTGATGACCTTCACCAGAAAACACTCTAAATCATATTGGGATAGTGTAAAATTAAAAATGTGAGGGTAATCTATAAGAAATTCCTAGAATTGAGCATACATTTGTGCAAACAGAAGATCCTAAGGATGGTTATGGTTTGATAAAATTACCTCACTGGGGATAGTTTCAGGCGGCAGTGATGATCCGAGCACTCTCTTGAGTGGAAGATGAAGCCTTAGAGTGAGCCTAGACTTGCGCCTTCACTTCGGAATGATGTATTCTTCAATTTCCACCACTTCCTCACCCTAATATTAAAATCAGATCTTTTACTATCTCTATTCTTCCTCTTTTAATGGTGGCAAAAATTTTGAATAAATGTGATGGGGAGGTGGTTGTGATGGATGATGACTTGTTTGAGGACTTTGAATTTAGCTCCCAAAGTCTTCATTTGTTGCCATAAGATCAGCTCTATTGAATACAAGTGTTGGGGAGGAGTTGAATGCATGTGATGGGGATAATAAAATGAGGTTGGGTGGAATCCTATGTGGGGGAAGCTATATTAGGGATTTGATTGGGTTGGGCTAATCCCAAGTGAGTTTAGGATGGGTTAGATTAGATTGTAATGTATTTTTGACTTGATTCAAATGGCTTCAGTTCAATTTGGGTCATATAGGCCATATTGGGTCAAGTTATTTTAGGTTGACTAATTGGTCAAAATAGGCCAAACCAAAGTTCAAGTTAGGTTCAAATGATGATTTGAAGAGGTTTTATATGATCAATTTGATTTAATTTGGCTTAGAATTGATTTTGGCTCATTTGGAATCAAATGGGTTAAATGGGTTAAGTTGACCAATTTGACCAAAATTGGCCAAATTGGCTTGGGTTATGGCTTGACTCATGTTCAATTGGCTAATTGAAGATGAATGTGGTCTTTGGCTCGAATCAATTTGGATTTAGGCCAAATTGACCCTTTAGGATAATTTGGGCTAAATTGCTCAATTGGGCTCGATAGATCAAATTGGGTTCAATTATGGCTTTGGTCAAGTTCAATAATCAATTTGGAATGAACTTGGGCCATTGGTTGCAATCAATTTGGGTTAGATCATGATTTAACCCAATTTGGTACTTTAAGCTAATTTGGATCAACTTGGATCGAATGGCCAATTGATAGCTCAAGTCATATTTAAATATTGATTTTTGATTGATTCAAACCATTGGTTTCAATCAATTTGATGTAGGATGAGTTTTGGCTAGTTTTGGTTCATTTGGCCTAAGGGTTGACTTGGTCAAATGACTAAGTTGACTTGGTTTAACCTAATTGATTATAATTAATCATCCTAGGGTGATCAACAATCATTGTGGAAGGTTTTGGTGAGCTTGGTTCAATCTAATTTGGGTTGGATTGGAAGTTGGCTCAAATGGGTCTTTTAGGTCACTTTGGGTCAAGTGGACCTAAGTGGGTCAATTGATTTAATTTTGGTTTGATTTGAGTGTAGTTGAACTTATATATGAGCCCTAGATTGAAATAAAAATTCAACACCAATCAATTTGGAGTCTAAGAGATTTTTGCTCATTTGAAATTTTCAAGTCAAAAGGGCTAGGTTGGGTTTGACTTGGGTTGGCAATAATTTGATTTGATGACTGTAGGTTTCATTTATATTTGGGTATATATTGGAATGAATGATTGATTCAAGAGAAAATCCATTAGTTTCGAGTTGATTTGGATAGGATTTGGTTAAGTCTAAGAAATTGGCTTAAAGGGTATAAATTGGTTTTTGGTTTAATGTTGGATTTGATATTGGCCATTTGGATTTATATTTCATTTATATTTATGAATATAAATGAAGATCTAAATGATTCATGAGAAAATCACTTGAGTTTGGAGTGATTTAGAAGCAAATTTAACCAAGTCCATGGATGTAGGCTAAAAAGGCTTAGAGGGCAATTAATTTAGTTTGATTCATTTTTAGTCATTGGAAGGTGGGTTTCATTTATATTTGTGAATATGAATGAAGGAATAATTGATTTATAAAGAAATCAATTGAGTTTGATTTGATCTAAAGGGAGCTAAGGTTATGAAGGTGGTTCATATGGCTTAGGGTCTTAGGATTTGAATTTGAGTTTCAATCATTTGGAGTCAAATTTAGATATGGATTTGGAATTTGGATTTAAATTTGTGGTTTTTTAAGATTTGAACTGGTTTGATTTGAGAAAGTGTGGATTGAGTTTAAGCTATAGGGTAGGTGATTTTCATTAAGGCATGTCCTAATCTATGACCCTTCTAAGTCAGGCTTAGTTAAGTGTTTACCTAATTTCTAGAAGTGTCTTATGACTAAGGAGTTCAAGTGTCTGAGTCCAAGTCTAAGAAGAGGAGGTTGAGAGCTCACTCCAAAAGTGAGGTCAACAAAAGGTCCCCTAATAGATATGGTGTAACTGACAAGGCACACCGCATGTATTGGCGTTGATCGAAATGATCAACAACATCCAAAAGATTGCAAAAAACAACATAAGTGATCTATACCTAGACTCGAAAGGTAGATAGAATCACGATCTTAGTGCAATGTAGCTCTCTTTATGCCAAGGGCATGAGAGAGCTAGAAGGAATCAGTTAGGAATTGAGTACATGAACTTTCCACTAGGGAAGCAGGATCAAGTTATCTATTGGGGATATGGATCTAAGTTTGATTGTGAACATGATTTATTTATGTGAGTATCCACTGGAGATAAAAATCTATAATCTGATGGGGATCAAGATAGAATTAATTTTAACTTATTTTGGAGGTATATCCACTGGGGACTTCAATTGGAATTCGTTGGGGATTGGGTATATGAACCTTCCACTAGGGAAGCGGGTTCGGGCTATCCATTAGGGATAAGAGTTCGATTGGATTTCTCTGATTTATTTGATTAGGCTCCACTAGGGAGGTTGGTTTAATTATTATGGCTCCACCGAGGAGAAGGGTTCTATATTGAGGGTATATTTGTCAGGGTTGCGCACTCGGTTAGAATTATTTGATTTAGATCTAAGCTCCACTAGGGAGGCTAATTTGATCTACGCCTCACTGGGGAGAAATTTGGTTTATCTGACTTGTTTAATTTGACTCCACTCAGGAGGTTGGTTTTGAACTTATTTTATTATGGACCCTCTTGGCGTGCGATGGACCACACTAAGAAGGAGCCACAAGGGCCTTGGCTGTCTTAGATTTATAAGTCAAAAGGGGTAGTCCTCTTACCATAAGATAGGACTATGCAACCTAAGGGTTGCCTTTTGGTGTGCAATGACTACGCTAGGAAGAAGGCATAGCAGACTTACATCTTTCAAAGAGAAAAACCAGGGTGATCTATTGGATGAGCAACACATCGAACCCTACCTAAGGTGACTACTGAGTGAGCGTCGCTGGGGATCTTACCTCAACTCAAGAGTAGTCCTCATGATTAATTTGATTTATATTAGTTTGATTTGATTTGATTCAATTTAATTTGGTGTGTTATGTTATGGACCCTGTTAGTGTGTGATGGACCCACTGAGAAGGAGTTATGTCGGCCTTGACCTATCTCAGATTTACAAGTCCAAAGGGGTAGTCTAATAGTCACAAGGTAGGATTATCCGGCCTAAGGGTTGCCTTTCGATGTGCTATGACTGTACTAGGAAGAAAGCATAGTAGACTTACATTTTCCAAAGTAGGGATCAGCCGTTGGGGTGATCTATCGATAGCGCAACAAATTTAACCTGACCTAGGGTGACCATTTGAGCGAATGCCATTATGAACTCATATCAATTCAAGAATAGTCAAAATTAATTTAATTTTATAGGACCCCAAGCGATGGTCTACTAAGAAGGAGCTATAATGACCTATCTTAGATTCACAAATCCAAAGAGATAGTCTACTGGTCATGGGGTAGAGCTAACTAACCTAAGGGGTGCCTTTCAGTGTGCAATGGTCAAGTCAAGAAGAAAGTTTGTAGAATTATAACTTCCAAAATAAGGAACCACTCGGGTGATCGGTTGATAGCACAACAAATCGAACCCGACCTAAGGCTGTCCGTCGGTGTGCAATGATCGTGCTGGAAAGAATGTGTAATAGACTTATATCTTCCAAATTAAGGATGATAGCTGGGGTGACCTGTTGGTGGCAAAATAAGTCGAATACAACTGAAGGGAGACTACTGAGAGAGTGCTGACCCGAAGACTTATATCAACTCAAAAGTAATCAGGCGATTCCTATAAAGAGTTTTGATGACACCGCCTTAAAGATAGGATGCCTGCTTGGGAAAAGGTACCACTGGGGGTTATCCTCCTAATCCACATAAGAAGATATATATTTTATTTATATGTTTACGTAGACCCTATTGGTGTGCAAAGGACCACACTAAGAAAAAGCTTATATTAGCCTTCTATCTCAGACTTACTAGACCAAAGGAGAATCTATATATCCACAAGAAAAATTCTCCAATCACAGGGGTGGCTACTAGGAAACGGGAATTTTCCAATCCAAAAGTAACCCAGGTAGTGTCTAGATGTGGTTGCTAAGGGTGTGATCCAAATAGAGTGCCCATAGTGGAGGTACCGCTAAGGGCTTTATCCAGAGCTCTATAAAAGAAAGTCTATAAGTATATGGTGGCCACCTTTGGGAGAAAGCTTGTAGACTTAACATCTGCCATGAATAGTGTATCCACCGGGTGGGTCGCTGTCAGCATAGTGATAACCAACCAACCTAAGGTGCCCATCAGTTTGCGATGATCAACTTGAGAAGAAGGTTTGTAGAATTACATCTTCACAGATGGAAGTGATCATTAGGATAGTCTATTATGGTGAAATAGAAACTATCCGACCTAGGGTGACTACTAAGGGGGGAGTCCTGTGTAAGGACTAATCCAGGCTTGGAGTAGTCAGGAGGAAAGGAGCCACTGGGAAACTTATCCTAAACCTCAAATATACTTGACCTAGTCAGTGCATGATGGCTAGTTTAAGAAGAAAGCGTGTAGGCTTACATCCTCTTAAACAAAATCAACATGGGGTAGTACCGTCGGTAAGATCCAAACTAACAAGGTGCTCATCAGTTTGCAATGGTCAAGTTAGGAAGAAAGCTTGTAGACTTACATCTTCCAAATAAGTGATCACTGGGGTGACACACTAGCAAGGTAGCATGTCAGCCCAACCTATAGTAGCTAATGAGTGAGTGCCACAGGGGGCTTGCTCCCACATCAAAATAGCTAGGGACAAAAGATATGTGTTGGTTTTATATGTGATTGTGTGTAGTTTGTGTTATGTTATAGGATGGGGATGCCTTTCATTACATAAAAACACATCATGATTCACAAGCAAAGATATTCTCAACACTAAGAGATAGATTTTGAGATGAAATAAATTTTATTGATAATTAATTTGAAATAAGATTTATGGATAATATTTCTTTAGTAGAGCTCATTGATTGGAAGCATAAGGTGCTCTCCCTTACAATTTATAAGCTGATAAGATCCTCCTTGGTAGGCCTTCTCTATCACATAAGGGCCTTCCCAAGTGGGTTCAAACTTGCCTCCCATCTTTCAACAAGCAATAATTAGTCTCCTTAGAATTATAACAAGCTCTCCTACTTGAGAGCTTTAGGATGGACCAACTTGTTATGAGCTTGAATCATCTTGGCTTTGTATAACTTGAGGTCCTAGCATGCCCATAGGCATCTCTCCTCCAAACCTTCGAGCTCTTCTAATCATAATTTGGCATTTTATTTTATCGTGATCTTATTACCAACAACTATGCTTAGTGATGGGAGTTGAACCTCTATTTTGGTAAGATGGCTTTGAATCCATACACTAAGGAGAAAGGGGTGGATTGCGTTGGAGTTCTATATGTGGTGCGGCAAGCCCATAAGGCTTCAACTAATTGCTCATGCCATTATCATTTGTTGTGATCGAGTGTCTTCTTTAACACTTGAATGAGAGTTTTGTTGAATTCTTTTGGTAAACCATTTGCCCTCGGATAGTAGATGATGTAATACCGCCAATCTATGATGTGTCTTTGGACAAAGCTGCTGATTTTAGTGCTCTTGAATGCAGTACCATTATCGGATATAATTCATCGAGGAACCCCGAACCTATATATGATATGGTTCCTAAAAAATTAGAGCACATGCCGATGTGACCTCTAAGTGGGATTGCCTCACTTGGAAAAGTAAAAGTAGAATGAACCTATGACTCTTGGAAGAAGGAGGATCCACCCACTGTCATACCCCAACACTCAAATGGCCAAGAGATGTAGTGGGTGTGGTTGGCATAGGAACACACTGTGTATTTAACATTGGTGACATCTCCTAGCTATGTCCATGTAGTATGTGATCATCGAAGGCTAGTAGTATCCTAGTCTCTTGATCTTGGCTTACATTTTTGGATCAGACTGATGTGCTCCACATAAACCTGAGTGTACCTCAATTATGATCCTATGGGACTTATGTTTTTCTAAACAACATAACCACATATGATCGAAGGACCATCGATACAAAGTGCCATCCACGAGAGCGTAGGAAAGGGCTCCCTGCTTCACCTGATGTGATAGTGATTTCTCTTGAGGTAGTTTGCCTATATTTATATAATTCATGAATGGTTGCCTCCAATCTAACTCCTCATCCTTTTTGGAAATGGAAACCTCCCCTTCAAGAGAGAATCTCTCAATGAGTTCAGCATCAATAAAGGATAAGACTTGTCTATTTTGGACCATTATTGGAATGGACTCATCTTCTAAACATGTCAACTCTTTGCAAGCTTGGCTAATGTATTTGCTACTGCGTCCTATCCTCGAGGAATCTTGTAAACTGTAACCTCTGGGATTTGGGCCAATAACTCCATGGTGCACATATGATAGTGATGGAGTTTAGGCTTGAGAACCTTATAGGACCCATCGACTTGGTTGTTAACTGAGAGTCCCCATTGATATTGATATTTTGGATGCATAACGTGACAGCTAACTCCAGACTGGCAATCAGAGCCTCATATTCAGCTTCATTGTTGGTGCATGGATTGGACAAATGATATGAGAATCTCATCATATTATGGTCTAGAGTTAGGAAAACTATTCATACCTCTACCTTTCCTAGGATAGTAGATTGTGGTTCTTCTCCTCTTTGAAAAGGAAGCCGCACCATCAAAGTACATCTCCCAATGGAAAATGCTATTATCCCCTAAGTTCATGATTTTTTCATCGGGAGGTCATCACGAAGAATCAGCTAGAAGTGGGTGTGATGATAAGAAATCCACTAGTGTCTGTCCTTTCACCGCACAGAGGGGTACAAATGTGATGTAAATTATGACAAAATCATGGACCAACATGCCAACTGTCCATATAGCATCGGTTGTGTCATGAGATATTGCAGTGAATTGATCCTGGAGATCAAATTTACCTTATGAGAAAGCATGTAGTAGCTTTTGGGATGCAAAGATTAAAGCTAGGCAATACTTTTCAATAGGTGGGTAGTTTTCTTCAGCAGGTATTAGACGAAAGGTAGTAGAGAGTATTCTCCTTCCCTTCATCATTGGCTTAGGCAAACAAAGCACCAAGGGAGTCATCTAATGCAGTCGTGTAGAGAATCAATAGCTTACTGGGATATGCTAGAACGGCATTTAATGCTTGATGTCTTCAAAAGCATGCTGACACATGTCATTCCACTTGAACTTGGTGTCTTTTTTGACAAGTGCTGAGAATGGTTGGCATCTTCATGATAGGTTGGATATGAAGCATATTAGATATGCCAACCACCCTTGGAATGATCTGAGTTGTGTTATACTTTAGGGTGGCATTTTTAATATCATTTTGATCTTTTTTGAATTGATTTCTATTCCTCAATGTCAGACAATAAACCCAAGGAATTTCCCTGAAGCTAATCTGAATGCACACTTCAGAGGATTCATTTTGAGGTGGTATTATCTTAATCATTCAAAAATTACTCTTAAGTCAAAGAGATGGTATTTTTTCTTTGCTTTTGACAATGAGATCATCGACGTAGCATTCAACTTGATGATGAATGAGTTCGTTGAAGATCTGATTAATGGCCTGCTGGTATGTAGCATTGACATTTTTAAGGCCGAAAGACATGACCTTATAACAATAGATTTTGATTGGGGTTTGAAAAGCAGTATTTCTTTTATCCTTGGGGGCCATCTTGATTTGGTTGTAGTCAGATGCCCCATCCATAAAGGAGAATACTGCATGAGATAAGGCAATGTACACTATTAATTCTAGAAGTGGAAATGACATGCCTTATTTAGATCCCTAAAATTGATGCATATGCAAATTTGGCCATTCTTTTCTTAACGGGATGACACCGCAAACTAGTAGGATATTTTTCTTCCCGATAAAACCATCAATTTCTTTCAAAATGACATGTTGTTCAATGTTTAATCGCATGCGTTTGGGGGCCTACTTGATAGGGTTAGCATTAGGTTCTATTATAGTTTGTGTACTGCTATGTCAAGAGATAGACCGAGCATCTCTTCATAATTCCATGCAAAATAGTCCTTAAACTCAATTAGCTTCATTGATTTCTTTTCATTCAAATGATAGATCTCTTCTTTCCTAGGTTGATTTCTTCGTCGATTGATTGATCTCCTCTTTGAATGCTGGTGGTGCATCCTTGAGTTCAAAGTCATTTGGATTATCTGAAGTTTTTAAACACACCACCTCATATGAGTTAGCATGATTTAGAAATAACTTATCAAATTCTAAATGATTGGTGATGACTAAGCAGTAATTGTCATCATCAACTGGACCGACTGTACCGAATCCTAGTCCCGATCTTGATTGTGAATGTCTGCATTTATTATCCCATAACCTTTCAAAGTAATCTAACTTATGTTTAGACCAAGCATGTGGAATTAATCCTTTATTTATTAAATTAAGAATACAAGGCGAGTGCCAATCAAAAGGTAATTCTATTAAATCTTTGTATGAATCATCCTCAAGTTCTACATCAGCTTCTTGACTTGAGGATGATGCTCCAAGAAAGAATTTCTGCACCTTTACATTTTTGAAAGACTTAAGGGGCTTCCTTAACTACCAAACCCTCAAATTTTTGTGAGGAAAGTGGAGTTAGAGCTAAAGTTCTCAACTGATGCCTGACTATTTCTCATATAGACTTTGATATAGTTATGCTTTGCTTAAGAGCCTAGTCTTCATCATTGTCTGGCTCAACTGTCACTTGCATGGGGATCTGCTAGAAGTGAAGTGCATACTCATAAATGACTCATCCTCTAAACTAGATTCTAAGTCTATATAGATTGTAGGTGTACTCCTGATAGCAGGGACATAACTCCTATTGGGTGGCCAATAAAGAGGTTTCATCCCTAGGAATGTCTCCGGATCTGCCTCTTCCTCTGCCTGATGGAGGTCAAGTCATCCTACTCATATGTTCGAATGGAGTAACAAACTGTGGTGGAATCTAATGTCAGTCTCTACTTTCTCCTCCATGTCTATTTCTCACTCCCTTTTATTTTCTTTTTCATTCTCTTTTTTCTTTTCTTTTTCTTTTTCTATTTCTTTTTATTTTTCTTTTTCTTTTTCTTTTTCTTTTATCTTTGAACTTTGGCCAAGTTTGCGAGAACATACTTGTTGATTTTGAGAGAGATAGTAGGCTGCATCCTCATATATTCCAACCTCATGAACTACGAATGGCTTAAGATCTCCTTTGATGCAGTATTCAAGCCCACCCCTCATGAACTTCATGCACTGATGTAGAGAGGATGGAACCACATTGATCTCATGTATCCATGGTCTCCCAAGTAAAGCATTAAAAGATGTATCTGAATCTATAATATGAAACTTGGCAGTAGTCTTCCAATCATGTACTTCTAATGGAAACACTATAGAGCCTAAGGCCCTCTCACCTTGTTCATTGAATCCTCTCAACATCATCTCTCTTTTGAAAGTTTGGAGATGTCAATCCTCAAGAAGGCGAGGGTTTTTAGGTGCATAATATTTATTGATGCACCCTGGTCAATTAGAACTCTAGATATCTTGTATCTTCCAATATCCACTGTAATGTAAAGAGGGCAGTTGTGCTTAGTTGTTCTTAGAAGCAAGTATTCATCACTAAATGTAACTCCTAGAGTGTCATCTGAACTGTGAGCCTCCTCCTCAGTAGCGATCAACTGAGCTAAGCATATCATTGAATAAAGAAGAGCTTTGATTAGAGATTTCCTCATATCTTTAGATAAGATAAGGGTGTCATATATGCTTAACTTAGATGGCGCATTCTAGGATGTGCTAGGACGTTGTAGTCAACCTTCGCTTGATCTTCCACAAGCATATCCATGGGTGGAGCATCCTGTGGAGGGGCTATCTGCTCTTTAGAATTAATGATTTGCTTACCCTTATCCTAAGGTGCCACCCAAGAAGGTAGAACTTTGACACTGTGAAAGTTAACTTTAGTGACCTCTTGGAATGATGAATTTGTTGGAAGTTCTACCTTTTCATCGAGTGTACCTTCCACTTCTCCTATGGGATCATCGGAGTCGGATGACTCCAAATTAATCTCAAGAGGTGAACCCATGTGATTTAGAAATGGAAAATCTATTTCTAAATCAGAAGAGGAATGATCAAAAATAGAGTTATTATTATTTAATCTTGGAGAGTTATCTATGAGAATAAAATTAAGAGTATTAGAAATGACACAAATGTAAGTGGAATCAGCTTTCTTCATCAATTTCTTAGATTTGGATGGAGGTACAAAATAGAAATCATGTAGAGTAAGCAAAGTGAGGGGTTTAGCACCCACTCCATGGATTCAATCCGGCTACTGGAAGAAGAGCTGGATGAAGTGGTTATAGCTACAACTGTGGAAATAATACTGGACGCGGACGGTGGTTGTGCTACTATGCTATCCTGGGCAAGTAAGGTAGGCTACTGCTGCTGAGATGACACCTTCTTCAAGTTGTCTTTGGTAACTTGCAAACATTTCTTGGTGTTGGAGGTTTGAGTTACTTCAAGCACCTATAAAGAAAGCTTCTTGATTTTAGAGACCACCTTTTTAGAGGTTCGGGATAAGGCAATATCCTAACCTTCTTTTTTTATAAGAGGATTGCAAGTATCCCCAAGAATTACTCTAATGGAGATGGAGGGTTGTTCTAATCAAGTATTCCTTGAGGATAATAAAAGCTCCTAACTTGTAATTGCGCTCAAGCCAGTTCTTAAAGGTGATACAATCCTCCAAGGCATGATTAACCATGCGGCGGTAGGAGCAATAGTTAGGATCATCTGCCCACATCGCCTCTTGGGCTGTGTAACCGAAAGTTCTTTGAGAGATTCTTAAAGATCTTCCTAACTATCTCCCTTGAATGAATATGGATTATTGAATCTATCGACAAGAGTAGGTAATTACCACCGATGGATTGAGTACCGCACTGAGTATGTTGTGGAGGAGGTGGTGACGATAGCTACGATAGCTACAGTGGCCGGTATGCTAACTGACGTGGTGGTAGAGGAGGTGGCAATGGAGGCTATTTTGCATAAGGTCTCTCATACTGAGCTCTGACTAGCTACTTCTCTTATTCTACTGACACTACTACCCTGGCTTCTTCTTAAATGCTTTATGTAGCTTAGGCTTGAACAATTGGTCTTGAAAAGGTAATTATTTAGTTTTCCCTTACAGGCTAGCCACCTTGTTGTTTAGTTTCTCAAAAAATTTTATTGTAAATCCCTTGAGCATGAAAATAACCGGGCCATGAATATTTTTGAGAAGAAATAGCATGTTATTAGCTGGTTTATTTCATACTCGTTTAGCCACGAGAATATAATCAACAAGGGACTCATTGAGATTTTATTGTACCACAATTTATCCTTTTTGGGCTCTAGCAAATATATTAATGAAGAGGTGCTCCAACTCAGCAAAAGTCTTCACTGAACTATTGGGTAGTTCAGCGTTCCAATCAAATGGAATCCCTTACAGACTGCTAATAAGAGTCGGAAGAGAAGTGCATCATTGCCTTTGGTGTTGCAACAACCAACTCTAAAGTGTGCTATATGCTACTGAGGGTTTTCGCTTCCATCAAAGATCTTGAAGGATGGTGGCACAAAACCCTTGGGATATTGGACTGCATCAAATTCCTCCGAGTAAGGTCTACCCTTTAGAACAGATGAGCAACCTCAGGCTTGCGCCAATGCTTCCCTCACTTGTTGTTTCATCATCTACTTTATATCTCCTTCAAGCATAGAGGTACTACTTGTGACCTTCCTATACAGACTGTCACTATCCTGGTCCACGGGAGATGTACTCTTGGGCTGATCTAGAACGTGCAATAAACCAAGGTCATCGGCCTCTAAGGGAGTAGACCATACTGATGGAGCCTGTCCATGAAGTGGTAGGACTACCGTAAATAAGTCTTCAACTTTTTTCTCCATCTTACCAATTTGTTTATCTCTCTGCCTCAATTACTGATGAAGGTGTTGGGTTGAATGAGCTGTGTCCTCTTTCTCAACTACAACACCCTCCTGGCTCTGCTGATCCTAAGGAAGGAACCCTTGGTGTCAACCATATGGACTTTGAGTACTCCAAGAGATCATTCTCATCTAAATCAAAATTGACTTTAGCATCCTTCTCATCAGAGCAATTACCTCCGAGGAGTTCCCTCTTCTCAAAGTATTGAGCGAGGATCTCATCTAAAGAGCAGTCTAATCGTGTAGGGACAAACACTTATTGCTGACTGGTAGTGGGATTATGTTCACAGATAGAAATACATTGAGAATTGCTTACGCGATCGTCTCTAGAAGGACTGTGCATCACGTGTATATCGATCCAACTATCTAACACGACTATGGGAAGATCCACTGCCATGGACACTATATCTATATCCCCCGCTCGCGTAGACCATAAGGGCTACAGAATCAGAACTACCGTGACTACAAGGTGACTCAACCATGGTGCCCTTGGGTCACCATTCCTTCTTCAACGCAGCTGAGGTGGGAGGTCGAATAAAATAGCTTGACCTCACCTCAATGAGTGGAGTAGATGGAGTGAGATCCTTGGGGCATAGTCGGATCACTAATGGTGCTGGTCTCTCCCCGGATGAGGGCTTCTGGATCTTAGTTGGAATGGGGGATGTTGTGGATAGCGGTGGGCGTGAGTGAGTGAGGTAGCAGACCGCCTTCAACTGTAGTCCTACTCCTACTATGATGAGTTCCACCAGTAAGAATAATGTTATATAAATGATCGACCCTAGTGATGATCGAGAAAATCCATCAGAGCGAGGCGCAAACTGCCTTGCAAACCTCTATCGCTCCCTTCTACCTATCTTAGCAGATGCTTGAGCCTCCAAGGCTCTCTCCCTTGGATCCGACTTCTGACTCTCCTAGGGATGACTAACCTCAGATCAAAAATTATACCAGACTTTGAGCATCCATAGGATCAACCAACCTGGCACAAGATTGTCCTAAGCTCGATGTAAAGCTTCCTATGCTCCTTAGCTGGCGTACTGAAATATGCTAGTGGTAGAGGCAGTGCAGAAATCCTCTTGTAGTCCTCCTCTCCATCTTAGGCTAAGAGAGGGTGGAACCTATTACCACTCAAAAGTGTAGAGGTCTCATAGGGAGATCCCTCAGCCACTTGGGAAGCGGCGTCCATCTCTCTCACCCCTTTTGTGATGTCGTTGACCTTGCAGTTCTTATTGCGACACTTTGCACATATAGGTATGGCATAGCGAGAGCTAGCACCCACCTCAAATGTAGAGGAGACTACCTTAGAAGCCAAGACAATTGTGGTGTAATTTTGTTTTCAAATTTAGAATTTTTGAAAATATGTTGTTTGGACATCACGTAGATCCGCAGATATACTCATTAGGGTAATCGGGTGCGACATTATGGAATGATGTACTATCTTGAGAGACAAAAGTCACCATCCTATAATGGACTTAATCACCTAATAAGGACTCTTAAGGACAATGGGTCTTCGAATATACCAGAGATCTTTCTCTACTTTATATGGAAAAGTAAAGTAGGGTTTATTTTAAACTAGGTTCGTTAAGTTCCCTATGGAGGCAAGCCCCCAGAGTTAATTACAACCTAAGGAATGAGATTTCTTAAGAATACTCTCGATTAAGATAAATGATGGTTGTCTCCAAATATTTCAAAGATAGGACTATCAACAAAGTGGCTATTTTTAAAAAATCAAGTGAGATTGATCAAAAGGAGGGAGTTATTATCAAAACCAAAAAAAAGATGGGTAAGAGATGCTCATGATACTTGGAAGCCTAGTGAGCATCCCAAAATATCTTATGATTGTGCTTTATATTTTTGAAATTTGAAGAGGATAATATGTTTGACTTGAATTTTTATTAGAAATCTGGGGCTTATAATTCTATAATACAAGATCATGGAAATGCCTAAGAGGTGAAGATTTATACTTGTAGCCCATGAAGGGAAACAACAACCTCGGATCCTAAATCTAGGGAGTTTTGGTGAGGGCCAAAGCTTGACCTAAATCTAAGAAAAAATGGGTATAGGGTTTACCTCTATAAGAAAGAATAAACCACCACCTTGGACTTACAACCATGGGTGGGAACTAACTCCTATGATTTTAAATACATGTAGGAAAGTCTTATGCTTTGCAAGATAGGGCTATTATTTATTTAAAATGGAGACATGAATGGCTTGAATAAATAACTTAAATCCAATGCAAATTATGTTAAGTTTTATTTTGATTGTTTTGACATTTTTATTTGACACAAGTTATGGGATTTCATAAGCCTAATGCATGAGAAATTAATTATGGGCCAAAATTAGAAAGAATAAGGTGTGTTTCCACCATGGCTCTCAAAGGTTAAGCCATTTTATCTAGCAAAGGTGGAAGCCCTCCATTTGCAAGAGTGAAGCAATATGTTTTATGCATGATGTGAGACATACAACATCCAGCTAAGGGTTTGCTAAATATTTTATTATCTTGATTTATGTCCTAGGCTTTAGGTGAAGTTATGAGTTGTTTAATTTAATTTTGAGTTGATTAATTGGATAGAAAATTTATTTTTCCCTAAGAGTCTAATCGCATCTAGGCCATTCATCAAATAATGAAGAAACTAGAAAAATCATGTCATTCTAATTATGCAATCATAAACAAAACATCAATCAATTTATAAAATTAGTGCAAAAGAATAAGAGGCTGATGTGGTCGGGCTCCACCGCACAAACCCAAAAAAGAAAATGGATAGCCGAGCTCTACCCTTATACAACCCGGATTACAAATGAATAATTACAATTAAAAAAAAGAATTCATGTTATGGGGTCTTCATTCTTTGTTCCTCATTTCTTTCTTTCTTTTGATTTAACTTGAGATGTACTTTACTCCAAAGCTTCACATGGTATATTGGACATGGTCTTATAACTAATGTTCACCTTAATTTCCCCATAACATTCATTCAAAATCTTAATTGTAAAATTTACATCAAAATAGGAAAGATAAATCTAATAAAACCTGCAAAATAGAGATTAGCTAAACATACCACACAACCCAAGAAGTTATAGAAATAATTTGGACTTAGCACCCCACACATGGGTAACCAAGTCCACCTATCCTAGTTTAGATCATGCTTAGGGGGATAAGCAACCTGCACAACAAAAGCATTTATATTTTTATTACAACGCCCCTTAAGCACAATCCCCTGCATAAGACATGATTAGGATAATATCGAACCAACATCCAGTCTATGCACATGCACCCTAACATCTAGTCTAAAAACATTACATCACAAAATAAAATCAAGCATCAAACCATGCACCGCCCTAACAAAGAGCTAGAAATGGTGACTTAGCCAATGTGTTTGCCATTTAAGGCTTGTG
This sequence comes from Cymbidium sinense, assembly GCA_021442155.1. Classification (NCBI taxonomy): domain Eukaryota; kingdom Viridiplantae; phylum Streptophyta; class Magnoliopsida; order Asparagales; family Orchidaceae; genus Cymbidium; species Cymbidium sinense. Next base: position 28,320,501 of record CM038218.1, read on the forward strand.
TGGCATATTCTAGAGGATTTAAGGTTGAAATTTTCTAAGTGTGATGGATTCAATTTAGAGGGTGGTTTCATTTTAAGTGATTTAGTTGATTTGTCAATTTTGTTTAGTGATTTGATTTGGTTTGAATGAACCTACACATAGTTACTAAATGTTATGAAGAGAAGAAAAAAAAAAGAGAACTTCTCTTTCATCCCTACCTTAAAGCATTTCTAAGGTATATTCATTAATGATTTTTTAGTGAATATTTTATTATATATTTTAATTAACCCTAAGTTTAGATTTTCTCTAAAAAGCCCTATTCAATAATAAAGGCATCTTAGGATTAATTAAGGTGAATTACTACAACATGACACACAACTCTTTATTTCTTTCCACCATGTATACCATGCATATGAATGATCCTAAGCATACCTATACATGCAATGCAAATTTTAACACACTTTGATGATGAATGTTAAGAGATATGATTTGATAATTTGAATATCCCATTGATGCATGTCTTTATTATGTAAAAAGGAGATTTTTCATCCATTAACAAATGCACATCCACATGTAAAAAAGACATAAGTGAGTACACCATTATTTTCTACACAGTGTAAGGTATAAGACTACTTAGGGCTACTTAAAGCCTCGCACTGGATGTCTAGACTATATACCACTTTTCTTAAATATATGTAAATGTATAAAAAAAGAACAAATGGATGAAGAATCATGCAAAAGATTTTTGTTTGATTTGTTGTATAATTTACATGTGTGAGGATCCTTCTTAAGTCATAACATAGAAATGCATAAGAATAGATTTAAGCAAGTGTTGTGTTCTTTTCAAATGAACTATACACTTTGCAAATCCTATTCAAATCCATGTTAAGAGAAGAGAAGAAAATAACATAAAACACATCTTATGCTATAATCACATGCAAGCTTATAAGTATTCATAAGTAGCATCACTTCATTAATAGTCTTTAATTTATAGGTTTTGGAAATAATTTTTGGTTTAATAGTGATAATAGCCACTCATATTCTTAATTTTAGCCAAAATATGCAATTTGACATAAAAGGAAATATTTTTATTTAATTTATTTTTCAAAAGAAATGAATGCATGATTTCATATGGCAAATAATATTTAGCATGCTTGGAAAGAAATAAAGGAATGTAAGCATATGACTTCATTCACCTTAATTAATTCCTAAGGACAAACTTATAAAATAAGATCATTTAAAATGAATCAAAATTCTTTGAGGAGATTTTTTATTTTTGATTTTGATTTAACTTAGGAAATGTGAAAAGAGTTTGCTGGTCCTACCCATTTCCCCCATGTGTGAATTGAGTTAATTTAATTTTAGAATAATTAGGTTGATTTTATGTTTTGTTTAGGTTAAGGTATGAGCCAAATCCATTAATTAGCCCTTACCTATATCACTTTAACATAATCATTCAAATAATTATGAGCCAACATATGATATGCAATCACATGGAATTTAAATCAGCAATGCACCTAAGAAATAAAGGGGCCTAATGCAATTGGCTCACAATTATTAATTAATTAAGCTAAAGGGTTTACTTAAGTACTTTCATAACCATCCTACACATATAGTTTGATTATAATTTCTTTTAAAGTCTCATAGGTTATTGAACACCTAAGAATCTACCCAAGATTAAGTTAGAATGATTTGGTTTTTTTATTTGATTAATTGAATTAATTAATGAAGTGATTAGACTATTAATTAATTTACAAATTAATTAAGTGTTTATCCAAATGAAATAAACATAGGGGAAAATATTTGGAAAAGAAATCCTAATCTCATTCCCTAAGTCCATTCACTATTTCATGATGATTATCAAGCTTAATTAATGAATTTATCACTATTTAATAAGTTAATTAATCATTTAATTAATTAAGAAAGTGATTAGGGATAAGACCTAATTAATCAAATAATAAATTCTAAGAAAATCATGAGAGGCAAAGATCATCCCACTAATCAATCTTAGGAAGTTTGAAATTAATTGCTGAAGTAATTAAAGAGTAATTAGCTTAATTACATTTTTAATAAAACCTAAATTGAGTTAAAATCACCATTCAAAATTAATTAATTTTAATTTTCTATTATACTTCTCTGAATAATCTTTAAAATGAGCTCGAGTTTGCTTTTTTAGATTTTTCTATAATTAATTATCATTTTATGAAGTTTCAGCATTAAAAATGAATTAATTAAGCCTAATTAACTAATATATCGCCACATGGTGGCGAACTGCACTTACACGGCTTTCCACATGGTGCGATGGGATAAGTTATTTAAGTTGTCACATCTATCGCTGAGTCAGCCGGCGGTGGCCGTACTTCCTCCACAAGCCTTTTGATCTAAGCCAAAATTAATCCCATAATTTAGGCTTAAATCAAAGAAGATATATCATGATTTAATCATAAATATCTGTTCCAATCATGCGGAATGGATGGTGTGTGTGATCTATCTTCTCCCGAGCGGTGAGAGGCAGATGTCGTTCATCAATCGTCGTTGGATTCAAGCTCACCTAAGCTTGGATGGAGTTTAAACTCACCCCACACTTTCAAGGAAGCACAAGCAATGTATCCAACAGTCAAGATTTAATAGAATTACAATTTCCGTCAGAAAGGATCAATCAATTTTTCCTATGGCTACTATTTCAATGGAGGAGGTAGCTTCGTCTAATAGAGGCAAAGCCCTGTCAAGGTATCAAGTCTTGATTTGGAGTGGATGGTTTAGTTGACCAAGCTCCCCTTCAATGGTGATCGCCTTGATCAAAGTCCTCCTTCCCGTGGCTTGGTGACTTTGGAAATAACTTGATTGAGCTTGATGAAGTCCCTTGATGGTGCCTGTGAGGTTAATTTGGTTTTGATGGAGAATTGGCTGAGTTTGGCTTTAGATTTACCTCCCTTATTTTGACTTTGAGCAAAACTGAGAAGGAGAAATCAAGGAAGCTTTGGGAAGCTTAAGGATACTTGGTTTTGATTCCTAGAGCTCAGTCGAATTGACTGCTTGTGGTTTGAGTGGGAATGAGGGGGAGTATATCTCCCCCTCCTTGGATTGGATGACCAAGAGCTGAGTTGCCATTTTAGCTTAATGGGTGAGATTGGGTTCACGATTTGGGCTGTTAGATACCCCATATGAGTTGTTTTAGGTAGAGGAGCGCAGGAGAGTGAGTGCCCATGTGCTAGGTAGGTGCATTTGGTGATCCAAGTGCTCAATGCCCATTAGAGGGGTGAGTTTTCCCATGGGTTAGGTCATGGCTGACCCAAGCCCATTGTTTCATGTTCACCACCTCTCTTGGTGTCCATGTCGACCACTAGGAGGATGCCAAGTGGACTTGAGAAAGAAATAACCAAATTCCAAGTGAATTTGGTCATAGGATACCCTTTGACCTAAGGGTAAAATGGTCATTTGGCCTTGATTTTGATTTGGACAAATTTGAAATGATTCAAAAATGGGTTGGGCCAAATTTCAAGTGATTTGGAGTTCATTTGGCTTGAATTAGTTCAATGTGACCTATTTAGGTCAAGTTGGGTCAATTTGGGTTAGGTTGACCAATTGGTCAAGTTAGGTTAAACCATGGGTTAGGTCAAATTCAAATGATCATTTAGAGCCTATGGATATCATTGGTTTGGTTCAATTTGGTTTATATTTGGTTTTGGTTCATTTAGGTTCATTTAGGTCAAATGGGTCAAGTAATTTGACACATTTGACCCAATTGTAAGTCATGGGTTGGTTTAGGCTTGATTGATCATTTAAAATGTATTGCAAGCTTTGGTTTCAATCAATTTTGATTTAGTTTGATTTCAAGTTGATTTGACCTTTTAAGTCAAGGTTCATGTCAATTGGGCTAGTTGGCCAATTGAAGCTTTGGTCAAGTTCAACAATCAATTTAGAATGAATTTGACCCATTGGTTGCAATCAATTTGGCTTAGATCAATATTTGACCTATTTTGACTTTTTAGGTCAACTTGGGTCAACTTAGGTCAAGTGGCCAATTAGGCTTGGTTTGGCTCAATTGATGGCTTGGTCAAGTTCAATCATTGATTATGAATTAGTTTATATCAATGGTTTCAATGAATTTGGCATATGGTGGATTTTTGCTAGTTTAGGTTTCATTTGGGCTAAATGTTGACTTGGTTAAAGGCAAGGTTTGACTTGGTTTGACCTAATTTGAGTGATTGATCATCCTAGGATGATTGTTAATCACAATGTGAGGCTTAGATAGGCGTAATTCAATCCAATTTTGGTTGGATTAGAACTTGGCTCAAAAGGTTTTTTTAAACTAAATAATTAAATGAGTTAATGAACTTGATTCTAGTTATTCTCACATATGGACTTGATGATTGAACCAATATAAGTGATTGAGTCAAATGGGTTTTGATTCATTTGATAAATTTCAAAATATGTTGGGTTAGTTTGATTTTGGTTTGATGATTGTAGTTTATGTTTATATTTGATTGAAGGAATGATTATTTGAAGAGAAAATTCAAGGGTTTGGATTGATTTAAGAATGGATTGGATAAGTTCTAGAATTTGACGTGAAAGAGTATAAGTTGGATTTTGGTTAGATTTGGATTTGAGTTTTGAATTTAGTTTTGGTTATTTGAATTTATATTTCATTTATATTTGTGAAAATAAATGAGAATATAAATGGGTCATGAGAAAATCTTTTGAGTTTGGAGTGATTTGGATTTGGCTTCGGCTAAATTCAAGGATTTGACTTGAAGGAGTATAAGTTGGATTTTGGTTGAATTTGGATTTGAGTTTGAGTTTAGTTTTAGTTATTTAAAATTATATTTTATTTATATTTTTGAATGTAAATGAGAATATAAATGGGTCGTGGGAAAATCTTTTGAGTTTGGAGTGATTTGGAGTTGGCTTGAGCCAAGTCCATAGGATGAAATCAAAAGGGCTTAGGAAAGATTTTGGATTTTGAATTGATCATGAATTTCAATTTTTTAGAATGATTCATGATTTGAGAAAATCAATTGAGTTGGAATTGATTTAAGATTTTATTTTTGAAGTTTGGTTTGAAAGAAGGAAGCAAGAATTGGGTTCAAACTATAGGTAGGTAAGTCTTCCTAATACCCCTAAGGCATAACTTATTCCTATGGCTAACTCTTCTAAGTCTCTAGAGTTAGGTTAAGTGTTCATCTAATCACTAGAAGTATCTTAAAACCAAGGAACTCTTAGTGTCTAGAGGAGTCCTATGTCTAAGATGGATAAGTTGAAAGCTCACTCCAAAACTAAGGTCAACAAGGGCGCCCAATAGGTATGGTGTGACTGTCAAGGCATATTGTGTGTATTGGTGTTGATCGAGATGATAAACAACATCTGAATGATCACAAGCACTAACAAAAATGATCTACTCCTAGACTCAAGGTGTAGAAGGAATCAAGATCTTAGTGCAATGCGACTCTATTTATGTCAAAAACATAAGTGAATAAAGGAGGAATCCACTAGGCATTGAGTAAGTGAGGGAAAAGGCTCAAGTTATCCACTGGGGGATAAGAGGTTGTGAAATGCGATGAGGGTTTAGAATTTGGAATCCACCAGGGGATAAAAGATGTGAACCTTTCACTAGGGGAACAGGTTCAGGTTAGATTGAATTGACTCCATTAGGGAGATTGGAAAGATTTGCATCTCACTGAGCATAAGTTGATTGACTTGATTGTTTAATTTGACTCCACGGGGGAGGAAGGGTTGATTTTGTTTCAAATTTTTAAATATTGAATTTTGAGATGGCCCCTATTGATTTGCGATGGACCGCACTAAGTAGTTGTCATGTTGGCCTTGGCTTACTTCATATTTACCAATCCAAAGGGTTAGTCTACCAACCACATGGTAGGACTATCCAACCAAAGGGGTTGCCTTTCGGTGTGCAGCAGTTGTACTAGGAAGGAAGCATAGTAGACTTACATCCTCCAAAGTAAGCATCAGTCACTAGGGTGATCTGTTGGTGAGGCAATGGATTAAACCCAACCTTAGGCTGACAACTGAGTGAATGCCACTGGGTAACTTAAATCAACCAAAAAATAGTCAAAATTAATTTTATTTTAATTATATTTGATGGAACACATCAATTTGTGATGGACTGCACTGAGTACGGGCCATGTTAGCCTTGACCTACTTTAGATTTCCCAAATCCAATGGGATTAGTTTCCCAGCTGAGGGGATAACTATCCAACCAAAGGGGTGCATTTTTAATTTATAGCGGCCAATTCAAGGAAGAAAACTCAGGGACTTGCATCTTCTACTACAAAAGACCACTGAGGAGACATATTAGCAAGGTAACATATCAATCTGATGTAAGGCTAGCTATCGGTTTGTGACAATCATGCCAGAAATAATGCATAGTAAACTTATATCTTCTAAAGAGAAATGATTATCGAGGAAACCTATTTATGGTAAAATAGATTAAACTCGACCTAAGGGTGACTACTGAGAGAGTGTCGACCAGAGCAAACTCAAGTATAGTCAGACAATTCTTATAAGGAGTTTTGTTGACACTGCCCTAAAGATAGGATGCTCGCCGGAAAGGGGATTGAATTCCTAATTCACAAGCGAATAATTTTTTTTGTTTATCATGGACCCTATTGGTCTATGAGGGATCATACTGAGGAGGAGCTCATATCATCCTAGACCTAACTTAGAGTTACTGAACCAAGGGAGATTGTATGCATCCGTTAAACAAATTCTCCAATCACATGGGTGGCTACTAGGAAAGGGAAACTGTCCAATCCAAGAGTAACCCGGGTAGTGTCTAAATGGGGTCACAAAGGGCGTGATCCAAGTAGAGTGCCCGAAGGAGATTGGCCGCAAAGGGCTTTATCCAAAACCCTGGAGAAGATAATGTCTATAGGTATTCAGTGGCCAACTCAAGAAGAAAGCGAGGGGACTCACATCTGCTAAGACTGGTGTATCCACCGGGTGAGTCACTGTCAGCATAGCGAACATTAACCATTCTAAAGTGCTCATTAGTTTGCAACAACCAGCCTAAGAAGAAAGCATCAGAGACTCATATCTTTCTACAGTGAAACTGATTGTCGGGATAGTCTGTCTTCAGCTCGATATGTATTATTCGACCTAGAGCGACTATTGAGTGAATGCCACTAGGGGACTTATATCAACTTAAGAGTAGTCAAGAGGAAAGGAGCCACTGGGGGCTTATCCTAAATCTCAAATATATTCGACCTAGTCAATGCATGATGGTTAGTTCATGAAGGAAACGTGTAGGCTTACATCCTCTTAAATGAAGTCAAAATGAGGTAGCTTATTGGCTGCGTAGTGAGGCCTACCAAACTAACAAGATGCTCATCGATTTGTAATGGTCAAGTTAGAAAGAAAGTGTGGGGACTCACATCTGCTAAACAAATGACAACTAGGATGACATCCTAGCAAAGTAGCATGTCATCCCGACCTAGACCAGCTAACGAGTGAGTGCAACAGAGGGATTGCTCCCACATCAAAATAGCTCGAGATAAAAGATATGTGTTTATTTTTGTGCTTGTGTTTATGTCTGTGTTTGAAGAGGACAAGATACCACTTGGGTTATCTTACACCTATCCTAAAATACACTTAAAAGTTGATGAAACGGTGCCACGAATGGCAGTTGTGATCCCACCAAGAAAGAATGTCGCTTTGGTTCTCTAACACCTAACTTAGCCATGATAAACGAAATAGGATGCCTCTTGGGTTCTCTCACACCTATTCTAGTAGCATTGGGGAATCATGTTTAATTTGTGTTCATGTTGTGAAAGAAGGATAGGACACCTCTTGGGTTCTCTTACACCTACCCTAAACACATCATGGTGGATTCACAAGCATGCAAACAACACTTTGAATGATGAGAATATTTTGATAAATTAGAATAGAATTTTGATGACAATTATTTTCAAACATGATTTTATGGGTAGTGTTTCTCAAATAGAGCCAATTAATTGGAAGCATCAGGTGTTCCCCTTTACAATTAATAAGTTGATAAGCATCGGCTCTTCATCCTTTTCAGCAACGACAACCTCTCCTTCAAGAGAAAGTCTCTCGATGAGTTCAATGTCAAAAAGAGATAGGACTTATCTATATTGGACCCTTATTGGAATGAACTAATCTTCTGGACATGTCAATTCATTGGCAAGTTTTTCCAAAGCATCTACTACTGTGTTCTCTCCTCGAGGAACCTTGTAGATGGTGACCTCGGAGATTTGGGGCAATAGATTCATGGTGTACTCATGGTAGTGATGAAGCTTAGGTTTTATAACCTTATAGGACCCAGCAATCTGGTTGATGACCAGCTGAGAATCCCTATAGATGTTAATGCTTTTGACACACATGTAAAAGCTAACTTAGACCGATAATCAAAGCCTCATACTCGGCTTCATTATTGGTGCATGGATTGGAGAGATAGTATGAGAATCTCATTACATCTCAGTCTGGAGTTAAGAGAACGATTCCTACCTCTGCCTTTCCTGGAAGGGTAGATCATGGTTCATCTCCTTTTTGAAAGGAAGACGCACCATCAAAATACATATCCTAATGATGATTGTCAACCTCACATAAGTTCATGATTTGTTCAGATCATCATCTTGGGAATCGCAGGAAGTGGGTGCCGCAAGAAGTGTCTATCCTTTCATCACATGGAGGCAAATGTAATATCAGAAATCAGAGAAAATGGATTATCAAGATATTGATTGATTCTGAAATCAAGTTCACCTTATGAGAGCATAGTGTCGCACTTTGGGATGCAAGAAGAGAGTAATGTTTCAATAGTTAGAGTGATGGTGCAGAGGTATTAGAGAGGATTATCCTTCCCTTCATCGTTGGTTTGGGCCAACAAATGTCCAAGAGAGTCGTCTAATGCAGTAGTGCAGAGGATAAGTGGTTTTCTCGGGATAGGGGCTGCCAGAACAGATAGTTTCACTAAATACTATTTGATATCTTTAAAAGCATGATGGCACTTGTCATCCCACTTGAACTTAGCATCCTTTTTGATAAATGCTGAAAAGGGCTTCCTTCTCCACGATAGAATGGAGGTAAAGCGTCTTAGATATGTCAACTGCCCTTGGAATGATTTGAGTTGAGTTAGACTTTTAGGGGGTGGCATTTTGTAAGAAAGCTTGATCTTTTCTCGGTCTCTCTATTCCTCGATGTCGAACAACCAACCTAAGGAACTTTCCTGAAGTCACTCTGAATGCACACTTCAGGGGATTTATTTTGAGGTTGAATTATCTTAACCATCTGAAAACTACTATCAAGTCAAAGAGATTATCTTCCTTATCTTTACTTTTGACTACTAGATCATCAATATAGCATTCAACTTGATGATGAATGAGCTCATTGAAGATCTGAGTCATGGTCCACTGGTATGTGGCACTAATATTTTTAAGATCGAAAGGCATGACCTTATAATAATAGATTCTGATCAGGGTTCGAAAAGCAGTGTTTCTTTCATCCTCGGGGGCCATCTTGATTTGGTTGTAGCTAGATGACCCATCCATAAAGGAGAAAATTGCATGAGACGAGGCAATGCCCACCATTAATTCTGGTATAAGAAGAAAAAATTCATCCTTAGTACATGCCTTATTTAAGTAACTAAAATTGACGCATATGCAAATTTGGCCATTTTTTTTCTTAACTGGCATGACACTGGCTAACTAGGTAGATATTTTCTTCCTGATGAAACTAGTATCATCAATTTCATGACTTTAAATGACCTATTGTTCAATTTCTAATTGCATGCGTCTAAGAGCTTGCTTGATAAGGTTAGTGTTAGGGTCTATTGCTAGTTTGTAGATTGCTACATCAAGAGATAAGAGCATCTCTTCATAGCTCCATGCAAAGCATTCTTTAAACTTAGTTAATATCTTAACTAAGTCAATAGTTTCTTCTTCATTCGGTAGAGAACTAATGTATGTGGGGCGTAGATCTTGTTCTATCCTGAGGTTGATTTCTTTGAGCTTGTCAATGGTTGAATGGATTTCCTCTTTTAATTTTGAAGGTACATCTTTGATTTGAATATCATCTAGATCATTTAGATCATCTACAGTTTCTAAACACACTTCCTCATAAGAGTTTGTATGGTTTGAGAAGATTCTATGACTGTAATGACAGTGACAACTAAGCAAGAACCATCATCATCATTAAGCACCAAATCTTACCCTCATTCAAGATATATAATATGTCTAAAGGATTTAGTAAAATAACGATCAAGAAGTGTAGAATGATGGAATGGAGGTTTTAACTTTGTGGTTACACTTTTATCCTGTGAAGAAGTATAATGCTTCATAGAGCACTTTCCCCAAGTTATTTTGGCAACTTAGGAACCTTCCTTGATGTGAGGTCTGAGTACTAAGCACCAAGGAAAGTTTTTGATTATAGAAATAATCTTTTGAGGTTCTAGATAAAGAGATATCAAAACCTTTTTTTTTTTTACTTTGATAGATCACATGTATCCCCAAGGATTATAAAATTTTTGTTCCACTAGATACAGAATAACTATAGTTTGATTTATATCTAAAACCTTAAATGTAAAGCATCCTCCAAATATATTTAAGATGTAGTGATTGGGCAAAAGAGATCATTACTTTCCACTTCCTCTGGCTTAGGCTCAAGTAGCTAAAAAATCTTTTTTTAAGAAGTTTAAAAGATTTTTCAATACCTCCAAATGAATAGTTTGTTTAATTTATCCAAAATAGAGGTGGATGATCCACGATGGGTATTTCCAGCTTATGAGTATTCGACAAGGCAAATGAAGGCCATGGAGGTCCTATGCTAATAATTACTTAAAACATAATTGTGCAAGGTCTCATGCTAATCCATGTCTGTATCTCTTTATAAGCTAGTGTTCTTTCAGTTTCTAGCATTTAGATGCTCCATCTTGAAAGGCAATGTTTCTCTCTTGTGTTAGCCACCTTGTTGATTATCATCTTAAATGCTTAATGGTGAAACTTTAAACATGAAGCAACCTCCACTGAATATTCTTTTTCAATTTTAATTTGGTTGTTCATAAATTGGTTCATTTCATCAAATTATGCCATCAAGAATATAATCTAACTCTCTGTTGAGCTACAAGAGATCTTTTATACACCTTTTTGAACCCAAAGAAATCTCTTAATAAAGAGTTCCCAACTCAACAAAAGTCTTCATTTAATCTTTGGGTAAGTAATCCAAAGGCTATGAAAATCCAACAAGATAGAACAATAAGCATCACCTTGTTCAACAGGTTGGAGAGAATGTGGTTCCTTACCGCCATCAAAACTTGAAGAGTAAAACCCTAGTATCATAGATCACCTCAATCACCATTTGGGATCATGAGACTTTCCCAAGGATCTTCCTATGTTCAACCTCAAGTTTAATATCTTTCTTGTATGAGGAGCCCATCACCTTCTATCAAGCTGTCACCAGGGAGAGAACTCTCATCCAAAGATATGTCAATGTCTTCACACATGAGATGTCATACTAATTTGGAGACTAGTGCGAACTTTCCTTCTCCCTATCCGTTATCCTTCTGTGAAGTGTTGTGGTGATGCAATCATCCATTTCTACTCCCTTCACCTCTGCCCAGGAGGAGAACCTAGATCACCTATGCTTTATGTAGATCAACAAATCATCTTCATGATCTCTTTCTTCTCGATGCTTCATTTTAGATTTCTTCTAAAGAGATATTGATTACAATGTCATGGAGAAATTCCATGGAACATATACCACAATGGTGGGATCTGTCATGACAAGAATACTATCCCTCTCTCTAAACTTTCTTCTCTCTCTCCTCTCTCTCTCTCTCTCTCTCTCTCTCTCTCTCTCTCTCTAGTAACATGAACCGATACACGAGCCTCTCTCTGCCCTCTCCGATGGATATGCTTGCCCACACTCAAGGAATAATTCATAGATCAAATTGGGCATCTGACACTCCTCAGAAGCCCCACCAACTTGGCATAACTGCCCGGCCAGATAATGACCTCCTCCTATCTCTGCTTGGCACCTCATAATGAACTATAGGTGGAGGTGAGACAGAATCCTCCCAACATCTTCCTCCATCAAATGGAAAGAGGATGAAACTTTTCTATGTAATGAGGAGAAACTACCCTGGTGATTCTCTAACAACTGAGACCTCCATCTCCTTGTAATGCACACATGATGTCGCTGATCTTTCTTATGTGTCGTCTAGTGAAGCGACAGAACTCCCTATCTCAAAGGTGGGAGACTATCCTGGCTGGGTAGCCTTCCCCTTAGAAGAAGCCGTGAGTGTACAGCCCATGGGCAAATGGGAACAACTCAGAATGTAGCATTAGAGGGCTATGGCGGAACCTTCACTACCTTCCTCTTCAGTGAGGGAAATTCATAATCTAGAGGCATCTCAACATGCATGGCTGGCTTCTGCCCAGTCACCACATTCCTACTGATGGTGGAGAGGGTTACCCTCTCACAAGTGATCCTAGCCCCCTTGAATCCTCGACCAAAGTGTATCAGATGAGTGAAATTAGTTTATGGGAGGCTGGCCTGATCCAAGGCCAAATCTATCCCAAAGGGGAAAGTGAACACATACTTCTGAGCATCCATTTGCACTTGTACTAAACTTGAGAAAAAGCTGACTGAGATTGAACTGGAACTCTGCAATTGTCGGAAACAAACTCAAATCACTTTTCTCTATTTTGGTATTCTGTTAACTTTTTAAATTTGATTTAGATTTTCAACCCACACTCAAAAATTTGAATATGTTAAGGCTCATTGAATTTAGGAGAGATATTTTTGAATGAATTGGAGAAGAGATTTTTGAATTTAGAATCCACTTTCAATAAATTTGTGTATGTTAAAAATGGGTTCAAATATTTTGAAGAGATTTTTTATGCTTCTATGATTCATATTTGAATTTGATTTTTATGTTGGGGACCCTTTATTTAACAAATTTGAGTATGTTAAATAGAGGGTCAATTGATTTTGTTTGGGATTACTCATTTAGCAATTTCGGTGTGCTAAATGAGTTGTTTGAAAATAATTCTCTTCTTTTGCTTATTTGACCTTACTTTTGAAGTGAGCTTTCAACTTCTTCATCTTAGACATTGGTCTCCTCTAGTCACTAAGAGTTCCTTAGTCTTAAAACTCTTCTAGTGATTAGGTGAACACTTAACCTATAGCTTCAACCAAATCCTTATTTCTTTCTTTCAAGTCAAACTTCAAATTCAAATCAACTTCAAATCAAAACCTTTCTAAGCCCTTTGATTCCATCTTATGAACTTAACTCAAATCAAACCTTAAATCAATTCCAACTCAATGGATTTTCTCAAATCATGAATCAATTCCAAATGATTGAAAGCCATGATTGAATTCAAATCCCAAAAATTTTTCCTAAGCCATTTTGATATCATCTTATGGACTTTGCTCAAACAAAATCCAAATCACTCCAAATTCAAAAGATTTTCTCATAACACATTTATATTCTCATTTATACTCATAAATATAAATGAAATATAAATTCAAATAGCCAAAACTAAGTCCAAAACTCAAATCAAATCTAACTTAAATCCAACCTATACCCTTTCAAGTCAAATTCTTGAACTTAATCAAATCATTCTCAAATCAAACCAAACCTTTGGATTTTCTATTCAAACAATCATTCCTTCAATCACATGACCAAATGTAAACAAAAAAAACTTCAATCATCAAGCCAAAATTAAACTAACCCAAGTTAAACCCATATTCACCCTTTTGACTTGAAATTGTTAAATGAATCAAAACACATTTGACTCCAAATCACTTGCAATTGGATTTATATTTCCATCATAAGTCCATATATGAGTTCAACCAAACTTGAATCAAGCATTGATCAAGCCAATTGACCCACTTAGGCTCACTTGACCCAAAGTAACCTAAAGGACCTTTTTGAGCCAAATTCTAATTCAACCCAAATTGGATTGAACTAAGCCCATCTAAGCCTCACATTGTGAGTAACAATCATCCTAGAATGATTAATCACTCAAATTGAGTCAAACCAAAGTCAAATCTAGCCTTTGATTAAGTCAACACTTAACCCAAATGAAACCTAAACTAGCCAAAATACACTATAAGCCAAATTGATTGAAACCATTGATCTGAACCAATCCATAATCAATGATTAAACTTGACCAAGCCATCCATTGAGCCAAACCAACCCTAATTGGCCACTTGACCTAAGTTGACCCAAGTTGCCTAAAAAGTCAAATGGGTCAAATCTTGATCTAAGCTAAATTGATTGCAACCAATGGGTCAAATTCATTTTAAATCACTTGTTGAACTTGACCAAAGCTTCAATTGCCCAACTAGATCCAACTGAATTGACCATGAACCCAACTTGACCTAAAAGGTCAAATCAACTTGGAATCAAACCAAACCAAAGTTTACAACACATTTCAAATGATCAACCAACCCTTGACCTAACCCAATTGGGTCAAATGGGTCAAATTAGTCAACTTGACCCATTTGACCTAAATGAACCTAAATGAACCAAAACCAAATTAAACTAAGCCAATGATACACATAGGCTCTAAATGATCATTTGAACTTGACCTAACCCATGGTTTGACCCAATTTTACCAATTGGTCAATCTAACCCAAATTGAACCATTTTGACCTAAATGAGTCAAATTGAACTAATTCAAACCAAATGAACTTCAAATCACTTGAAATTTGGTCCAACCCACTTTTCAATCATTTCAAATCTACCCAAATAAAAATTAAGGCCAAATGACCATTTTATATTTAGGTCAAAGGCTATCCTATGACCAAATTCATTTAGAATTTGGTCATATTCTTTCTCAAGGCCACTTGACATCTTCCTAGTGGTCTATTTGGATAGCAAGAGAGGTGGTGAACATGACCCAACCCAAAGCCAAACTGACCCCTCCAATATAAATTGGACACTTGGGTCATCTCATACACTCACCTAGCACATGGGCACTCCCTCTCCTCCACTCCTCTACCTAAAATGAATCACATGGAGTGCCTAATAGCCTAAATAAATTGATCAATCCAAGAAATTGAGCTAAAATGGAAAAGATAGTCTCAACCGTTTGATCCAAGGAGGGGGAGATATACTCCCTTGTTCCAACTCAAACTAGAGACATTGCATTCGATTGAGCTCTAGGAATCAAAGCAAGCTTCTCCAAACTTCCCAAAGTCATTTCCAAGCTTCCTCAATTTCTCCTTCTCAATTTTCTTTAAAGCCAAAATAGGGGAGGTGAAGTGAAATTCCAACAGCTCTCCATCAAATTCAAATTGCTCTTGCAAGCATCATCAAGGGACCTAGTCAAGCTCACTCAAGGTGTCTCCCAAGTCACCAAGCACGAGAAGGGGGACTTTCATCAAAGCCAATTTCCATTGAAGGGGAGCTTGATCAACTGAGCCATCCACTTCAAATCAAGGCTTGATACTTTCAATAGGGCTTGGTCTCTACTAGACGAAGCTACCTCCTCCGTTGGAAGTGCTGATGAAAGCCTTTGGTGAGGTATTGTTCAAAACTAATCCTAAGTTAAAAAAATACTTGGTCCTTTATGAAAAGAATTGTGATCCCATTAGATCTTAATCGTTGGATCTCTTGCTTGTGCCTCTTCGAAGGTGTGGGTTGAGTTTGAGCTCCATCTGAGCTCAGGTGAGCTCAGATCAAGAGACTATCGACATACGGCATCCATCTCTCGCCACTCGGGAGGAGATAAATCATACACCATCCATTATGTGTGATTGGAATGGACAGTTTTGATTTAATCACATTAGATCTCTATTTAAACTCTTTAGAACCATGGGATAAATCATACATCATCCATTCTACTTATTTAGTCTAATCAAACTTTCAAAATTAATCTGGAATTAATCAATCTCTTGTTGGGTAGATCCTTAGGTGTTCAAAATCCTAAGGTAAGTTTAAGAAAATCATATCCAACTCACATGTGTGGGAAGGTTATGAAACTAGTTAATCAAACCCTTTAGCTTAATTAATTAATAATTATGAGGCAATTGCATTAGGCCCCTTTATTTATTAGGTGCATTGTTGATTTAATTTCATGTGATTGCATATCATATGTTGGCTCATAATTATTTGTATAATTATGTTAAAGTGGTATAAGTAAGGGGTAATTAATGGATTTAATTCACACCTTAACCTAAATAAAACATAAAATCAACCTAATTATTCTAAAATTAAACTAAACCAATTCACACATGGGAGAAATGAGTTAGGACCAGCAAACTCTTTTCACATTTCCTAAGTCAAATCACATTCCAAAAAATAAATATCTCCTTAAAGAATTTTGATTCACTTTAAATGATCTTATTTCATAGGATTGTCTTTAAGAATTAATTATGGTGAATGAATTCATATGCTTACATCACTTTATTTTTTTCCAAGCATGTTAAATGTGGTTTGTCATATGAAATCATGCATTCATGTCATTTAAAAAAAATAAATTAAAATAAAATGTTTCCTTTATGTCAAATTCCATGTTTTGGCTAAAGTAAGAATATAAGAGGCTATTATCACTATTAAACTAAAAGTATTTTTAAAATATATAAATCAAAGATTATAAATGAAGTGATGCTACTTATAAGTACTTATAAGCTTGCATATGATTATAACATAAGATGTATATTATGTGATTTTCTTTTCTTCTCTTAACATGGATTTGAATAGATTTGCTGTGTATAGTTCATTTAAAAAGAACATAATATTTGTTTAAGTCTATTCATATACATTTCTATGTTATGACTTAAGAAGGATCTTCACATTTACACATGTAAATTACACAACTAAATCAAACACAAAAATCTTTTGCATGACTCTTCATCCATTTGTTCCTTTTCGTACATTTACATGTATATAAGAAAAGTGGTATATTAGTCTGGACATTCTGGGATTGTGAGGCTTTAAGTAGCCCCAAGTAGGTCTTGTACCTTACACCCCTAGTGTAGAAAATAATGATGTCATTCTCACTTATCTCTTTGATACATGTGGATGTGCATTTAACTAATGGATAAAAGAATCCCTCTCTTTTCTATATAATAAAAATATGTATTCATGGAATATCCAAATTTTCTTTAATAATATCTCTTAGCAATCATCATCAAGGTGTGCTAAAATTTGAATTGCAGGTATAGGCATGCTTTGGTTCATTCATATGCATGGTATACATGGTGGAAAGAAATAAATGGTTGTGTGTTATGTGATAGTAATTCACCTTAACTAATCCTAAGATGTCTTTCTTATTGAATAGGTTTATTTAGAGCAAATTTAAACTTAGGGTTAATTAAAATGCATAATAAAATATTTGCTAAAGAAAAAATCATTACTGAATCTACCTTAGAAATTATGAAAGGTAGGGATGAAAGAGAAGTTCTCTTCTCTTTATAATATTTAGTAACTAAGTGTAGGTTCATTCAAACCAAATCAAATCATCAAATAAAATTAACAAATCAACTAAATCACTTAAATGAAACCACCCTCTAAATTAAATTCTTCACACTTAGAAAATTCCAACCTTAAAGCCTAGCCAAGACTTGCCAGATAAGCCTTAAATGACACACCAATTAGGCTAAGTCACCACTTCTAACTCTATATTAGGGCGGTGCATGGTTTGATGCCTGATTTTATTTTATGATATAATATTTTTAGACTAGATGTTAGGGTGCATGTGCGTAGACTGAATGATAGGACGATCTTAGTCTAATCATGTCTTCTATATGAGATTGTGCTTAAAGGGCACTATAATAAAAATATAAATACTTTGTTGTGCATGTTGCTTATACCCCTAAGCATGATCCAAACTAGGACAGGTGGACTTGGTTACACATGTAAAGGGTGTTAAGTCCAAATTATTCATATAACTGCTTGGATTGTGTGGTATGTTTAGCTAATCTCTATTTTGCAGGTTTAGTTAGATTTATCTTTCCCATTTTAATGTAAATTTTGCAATTAAGATTTGCAATGAATGTTATGGGAGAATTAGGATGATCATTGGTCATAAGACTATGTCTTATGTACCATGTGAAGCTTGGAGCAAACTATATCCCAAGTCAAATGAAGAAAGAAAGAAGTGAAGAAAGAAAGAAATGAGGAAAGGAAGAAACTAAGAAAGGAAGAAATGAAGAATGAAGACTCCCATAACATGAATTTCTTTTTTTATTGTAATTATTCATTTGTAATCCAAATTGTATAAGAGTAGAGCTAGGCTACCCATTTTCCTTTTCGAGTTTGTGTGGTGGAGCTCGACCACATCAGCCTCTTATTTTTTTATGCTAGCTTTATAAAATTGTTTGATGTTTGTTTAGCTAGTGCATTAGAAATGACATGATTTTCTTAGTTTCTTAATTACTTGATTATTTTTCAATGGCCTGGATGTGATTAGATTCATGGGAAAAATTAAATTTTCTATCCAATTAATTAATCAACTCAAAATTAAAATTAAATAACTCATAACCTCACCTAAAAAGCCTAGGACATAAATCAAGATAATAAAAGATTTAGCAACCTCTTAGCTGGATATTGTATGTCTCACATCATACATAAAAATCATATTGCTTTACTCTTGCTAATGGAGGGCTTCTACTTTTGCTAGAGAAAATGGCTTGACCTTTGAGGGCCATGGTGCAAACACACCTCCTTCTTTTTGATTTTGGCCCATAATCAATCTTCTCATGCATTAGGCATATGAAATCCCATAGCCGGTGTCAAATGAAAATGTCCAAAAATCAAAATAAAACTTAACAAAATTTCTATTAAATTTAAGTCATTACTCATGCCCTTCATGATCTAGTCTCTTAGGGAGTGTGTTTAAGGACTTAGTCTTTTTTTAAATAAATAATAGCCTAGCTATCTTGTAAAGCATAAGACTTGCATAATGTATTTAAAATCATAAGAGGAGTTAGTTTGCAGCCACCCCTGGAGATTGTAAGTCCAACAGTTAGGTAATTTATTATCTCTTATGGAGATAAATTATATACCCATTTTCACCTTAGATTTAGGTCATGTTTTGGCCCTTGCCAAAGCTCCCTAGATTTAGGATCCAGGTAGATGTTTCTCTTTGCAGGCTATAAGCATAAATCCTCACCTCTTAGGCATTTTCATGATCTTGTATTATGGAATTATAAGCCCTAGATTTTTAATAAAAATTCAACTCAAACATATTATCCTCTTCAAATTTCAAAAATATAAAGCCCAATCATAGGATAGTTTGGGATGCTCACTAGGCTTCTAGGTATCATGAGCATCCCTTACCCATCTTTCTTTGGTTTCGATAATAACTCCCTCTGTTTGATAAATCCCACTTGATTTTCTAAAAATAACCAATTTATTGATAGTCCTATCTTTGAAATCTTTGGAGACAACCATCATTTACCTTAATTGAGAGTATTCTTAAGGAATTTCATTCCTTATAATGTAATTAACTATGGGGGATTGCTTCCATAGGAAACTTAACGAACCCGATTTAAAATAAACCTTAATTTACTTTTTCATGTAAAGTAGGGGAAAGATCTCTGGTATATTTGAAGACCCATTATCCTTAGGAGTCCTTATTAGGTGATTAGATCCATTGTAGGATGGTGACTTTTATCTCTTGAGATAGTACATCATTCATCAATGTCACACTCAATCACCCTAATGAGTACATCTACGGATCTTCATTCAATAAATTTGGGTATATTGAATGAGGATGTTCATATGTGCATTTTAAGGATGATTTTTTATTTTGTTTTTGAAAAGAACCTACACATAACAATCATGAGGATTATTAGATGGGGCTGAGTTATATATATTTTGTCAGAATTTTTATGCAAATATTTTATTATGTGAATTTTGGAATTGCTTTTTTGGAAAGTGATATTTTTATAAAGGATTTATTCTTCTTACTTGTAGAATGAACCTTACCTTACCATAGAAATGGTAAGGAGGTTCAACAAGGTTTTTAGTCATCTCTTTTGGTTAAATTTTTATTTTCACCTATTATGGGGGCCCAATAGGGGTTTTAAGACCAACACAAAGTGAGGTCCTAAAACCTAAAAGGATGTTGACTAGCTTAGCTTAAGAATGAAATAAACTAAGTGCCTATCAAAAAGAAGGATAGTCTTATAAAATACAAATCCACTATCAATACTTGGAGAAAATGATCATTTATCAAAGATGGAAAGAGGAACCTTCCCCAGCAGAGTCACTAAAAAAATCTGTGATGTATTTTTATTATCAAATTTGGAACTTTTAAAAATATATTGTTGGGACACCACATAGATCCACAGATGTACTCATTAGAGTGATCGGATGCAACATTGAGAATAATATACTATCTTGAGAGACAGAAGTCATCATCCTACAATGGACCTAATCACCTAATAAGAACCCCTAAAGGTAATGGGTCTTCCAATGTACTAGAGATCTTTTCCCTACTTTACATGGAACAATATTGTATATAGGTTCTGGGTGCCTCGATAAATTATATCTGATAATGGTAATGCATTCAAAAGCATGAAGATCAACAGCTTTGCCAAAAGACACGGTATATATTAGAGATACTCCACCATCTACTACCCTAGAGCAAATGGCTTAGCAGGAGCATTCAACTAAACTCTCATCTAGATACTAAAGAAGAGTTTTGATGATAATAAATGATAGTGGAACAGCTTGGTTGAAGAGGGCCTACCACACCACATACCAACTCCACTCGCCTACCCCATTTTCCTTAGTGTATGGGTCAAGCCATTCTTCCTTTAGAAGTTCAACTCCCATCACTAAGGATAGCATTGGGTAACAAGATCACTATAGAGCATAATGCAAAGTTACGATTAGAAGAGCTTGAAGGTTTGGAGGAGAGTCTCTTACGGGCGTGCCAGAACCACGAGTTATACAAGGCCAAAATGATTCAAGCTCACAATAAGCTAGTCTGCCCTAGGTCTTTTCAAGTAGGAGAACTTGTGTTAGTCTTAAGGAGACATATTATTGCCCATTAAAAGATGGGAGGCAAGTTTGAACTCACTTGGGAAGACCCCTATGTCATAGAGAAGGCCTAATAAGGAGGATCTTATCAGCTTATTGATTGTAAATGGGAACACTCGATGCTTCCAATTAATGGGCTCTATCTAAAGAAATATTACGCATGAAATAAATCATGTTTCAAAATAATTATTAATAAAAAGAACAAAAATTTGATTCCATTCATCAAATCTTCTCTTCTTTCGAAGTGTTGTTTGCTTGTCTAGCGAATCTGCCGTGACATATTTAGGATAGGTGTAAGAGTCCCCTAGTGGCATCCCATCCCTCTTTTACAACACAAACATAATCTCCGATGCTTTTATAATAGGTTTAAGAGAACCGAGAGGCATCCTATTTTGATTAGCATAACTAAGTTAGGTGTGAGAAAATCCAAGCGACATCCTTTCTTAGTGGGAATCCTTTTGCCATCCATGGCATCATTTCAAACCCCTAGTGTGTTTGAGGTAGGTACAAGAGTCCCCTAGAGGCATCATATTCCTTTTAACACATGCACAATAACAAACACAAATCTTTTATCTCGAGCTATTTCATGTGGGAGCAAGCCCCTTGTGGCACTCACTCATTGGCTACTCTAGGTCAAGTCTACATGCTACCTTACTAGTATGTCACCCCAGTGGTCATTTGTTGGAGGATGTGAGTCCCCGCAATTTTTTCCTAACTTGACCATTATAAACTAATGAGCGCCTTGTTAGTATGATAGGCTTCACTGCCCAGCCAGTAAGCTACCTCATGTTGACTTTATCTAAGAGGATGTGAGTCTCTGTGCTTTCTTCTTGAGCATGCTCTAACTAGGTTGAGTATATTTTTGAGAGCTTAGGGTAAGTCCCCCAGAGGCTCCTTTCCTTTGACTACTTTTGAGTTGATGTAAGTCCCCAAGTGACATTCACCCAGTAATCGGCCTAGGTCGGATAACACCTATCGAGCCGATGGCAGACTATCCCAACAGTCAATTTCACTATAAGAGGATGTGAGTCCCCAATGCTTTCTTCTGAGGCTGATTGTTGCAAACTGATGGGCACCTTAGGTTGGTTGATGTTCGTTATGCTGACAGCGACTCACCTGGTGAGTACACCACTCTTGGAAGATATAATTTCCCGTGCTTTCTCCTTGAGTTGGACATCAAATACCTATTGGATATATGAATAACCATGTCATCTTCTCCAGGGTGTTGGATTAAGCCCTTATCAGCCCCATCCCCTGTGGGAACTCTATTTAGATCAAGTCCTTTGCAACCCTATTTAGACACTACCCAAGTTACTTCTAGATTAGATGATTCCCCTTTCTAGAGCCACCCCTGTGGTTGGAAAATTTGTTCAGTAGATGCACAAATTCTCCCTTAGTTCAGTAAATCTAAGATATGTCTAGGCTGATATAAGCTCCTTCTCAGTTTGATCCCTTGTAAACTAATAGGGTCAGCACTAAAATAAACTAAAACAAACAAACAAACAAACAAAATTAATTTGCTTATGGATTAGGAATTCAATCCCCCAAAGGGCTCATTCTTCCAAGCACGCATCCTATCTTTAGGCGCGAGAACTCCCTATAGGAATTGCCTGACTACCTAAGTTGAGATAAATCCCGTGCAGTTTACTCCATAGTCACCCTTAGGTCATGTTCAATCTATTTTTCCATGAGTGTTACCCCGGTTCATTCGCTTGAAAGATATAAGACTATGATGCATTCTTTCTAGCATGATTATCGCAAAACCGACATTTAGGTCGAGTTTGATTTGTTGCCCAAAGCAAATCACCTTGTTCTTTCTAGTGGAAAATGAGTCCCCAAGCTTTCTTCCCTTAAATTGATCATTGTAAACCATAAGGCACCTTTGGTTGGATAGTTCTCCCATCTGAAGCTACTCCCTTTATTTCAAAGGCCAAATAGGCTTTATAAGCTCCCCGGATCCATTGCAAACCAATGAAATCCACCAAAATAAATTTAAAATAAAAATTAATCCTTGACTATCTTTGAGCTAATTTAAGTCCCCCAGTGGCATTCACTCAATAGTCAGCCCTAGGTCGGGTTTAATTTGTTGCCCAAAGCAATCAATCACCCTAATGGTTCTTTATAGAAGATGTGAGTCCCCGTGCTTTTTTTCTTAAGACTTGACCATTGTATGCTGAAAGGCATTTCTCCTTTGTGGGATGGTCCTACCTTATGGTTGGTAGACTACTCCCTTTGAATTAGTAAACCTAAGTTTAGGTCTAGGCCTCCACGGCCCCTACTCAGTGCAGTTCATTGCAAATCGATGAGATCCATCATAATTAAAATAAACAAATCTAAAAATGAAATTAATCTTGACTATCTTTGAGTTGATCTAAGTCCCCCAGTAGCATTCACTCAATAGTCAGCCCTAGGTTGCAATGTTGCCATGCTAAATTACCCCAAAGACCCATCTCTACTTTAGATGATGTAGGTTTACTATGCTTTCTTCCTAGTATAGCTACCATATACCGAAAGGCATCCCTTTGGTTGGCTAGTCATACTATGTGTTTAGTAGACTACCCCTTTGGAATGGTAAATCTAAGTTAAGTTTTATCCTCCATAGCTCCTACTTAGTGCATTCCATTGCAAACCAACAAGGTTCATCTCAAAATTCAAACCTAACAAAAATTAAAACAAATTCAACCCTCTTCCCTAGTGGAACTTAAATCAAATCTTTTTCTCCTTAGGGAGACTCCAATCAAGTCAAACCTCTCATCCCCTTGTGAATGACTTGAACCTGCTTCCCTAGTGGAAGGTTCACACTCTATCCCTTAGTGGATTTTTCCCTCTCTCTTATGTCTTGGACATAAGTAGAGCCACATTGCACTAAGCTCTAGATTCTTTCTATGCTTTGGGTTAAGGATAGATTATTTTGTTAGTGCTTGTGATCTTTCAATGTTGATCATTTCGTCACCAATACGCATGGCTTGTCACACCACACCTATTGGGTGTCCTTTGTTGACCTCATTTTTATAATGAGCTCTCAACCCCTCCATCTTAGATATATTACTCCTCTTAGACTTTAAGAGTTCCTTAGTCTTAAGACACATCTAGTGATTAGGTGGACACTCAACCTAGCCCTAGAGACTTGGAAGAGTTAGCCATAGGAATAGGTCATGCCTTAGGAGTGTTAGGAAAATTTTCTACCCTTAACTCAAACCATTCCTCACTTTTCTTCCTTCAAGTCAAACTCCAAATCAATCTTAATTGATTTTCTCCAAATTCAAATCAATTCCATGATTTAAACCCATTATCAAAATCCACTAAAAATTCCTAAGTTCAAATTTTGCCTAAGTCCTTAATCATGACTTTAAAGACTTAACAAAAATTATGATTCAAGCCTATTCAAATCTTTGAGATTTCTAATAATTCATTTATATTCATATATAAAAATGAAATATAAATTCAAACCCATCAAATCAAACTTAAAATTCTAAATCAATTCATGAAATTCTCCTAAGTCCCTTAATTTTCCATTAATGGACTTAGCCCAAAATCATATAAATCAATTCAAATCCATGAAATTTTCTCAAAACTCATTTATATTCTCATTTATATTCACATATCTAAATGAAATATAAATATAAATCAATCAAATCAAATGAAAAAATTAAATTCCCAATTTGAAATTTTCTTAAGTCCCTTTATTTTCCATTAAAGGACTTATCCAAAATCTTGATCAAACCATTTCAAAGTCATGGATTTTCTCATAATTATTTATATTCTCATTTATATTCATATATATAAATGAAATATAAATATAAATCAATCAAAAAAAATTTAAAAATTCAAATCCCTACTCCAAATTTTTCTGTAGTCCCTTAAATCCTGCTTAATGGATTTAGCCCAAATCATGACTAAATCACTTCAAATCCTTAAAATTTTCTCATGATCCACTTATATTCTCATTTATATTCACATATATAAATGAAAATAAATTCAAACAATCAAAACCTATTCCAAAAATCAAACTCAAAACAACTTAAAATCCAATCTAAGCCTTTCAAGCCAAAATCTTGAACTTAGCCAAATCAATTTCAAATCAAGCAAAACTCTTGATTTTCTCACATGATTCAATCAAACCTACAATCATGAGCCCATATATAAATCCAAACTTCAATTAAACAATCAAAACCTAGTTCAAAAATCAAAGCCAAAATCCTTTCATATTCTTCCTTTGAATATGAATTTGTCAAATGGGTCAAAACCCATTTGACTTCAAACCACTTGCAAATGGATTTATATTTAAATCATGAGTCCATATACAAGATCAACCAACTTCAAATCAAGCTTTCACCAAGCCATTTGACCCACTTAAGCTCACTTGACCCAAAGTGACCTAAAGTACCCTTATGAGCCAAATTCTAATCCCAACCAAATTGGATTGAACCAAACTCATATATCCCTCTCATCATGATCAACAATCATCATGGGATGATCAATCAATCGAATTGGGTCAAACCAAGTCAAACTTAAGGGTTGACCAAGTCAACACTTAACCTAAAATGAAACCTAACATAGCCAAATTCCACCATAGGCCAAATTGATTACCATTGATCTAAGTTCACTCATTTATGTTTTAACTTGAGCCAACATTAACTAGCCAATTGGTCACTTGACCCAAGTTGACCCATTTTTACCTAAAGGGTCAAAATGTCACAAAACTTGATCTAAGCCAAATTGATTAGAACCAATGGGTCAAGTCCATTCCAAATCATTTATGGAACTTGACCAAAGCCTCCAATTAGACCTCCAACCAATTGACCTTAGACCCAACATGACCTAAAGGGGTCATAGTGAGCCAAAATTGAACTTAAACAAAATTGATTAGAAACAAAGATACCAATCCATTCCATATGTCTAACCAAACCCAAACCTACCCTTGACCTACCCCAAATAGGTCAAATGGGTTAAATAGATCAACTTGACCCATTTAACCTAAATAAAGTCATATGAGCCAAATTCAAAACTATACCAAATTGAACCAAACCAAAGCCACCAAAACATTTCAAATGGTCATATAAACTTGACCTAATCCTTGGTTTGACCCAATTTGAATTAATTGGTCAACTTGACCCATTTTGACCTAAATGGGTCAACATTTATCAAACCCCATCAAATGAATTCCAAATCTCATGAAACTTGGCCAAACCTAGTTTCTCCACATACCCAACATATCCAAAGTGGAAAAATAGTAAAATGACCATCCTACCCCTAGGCCATAGAATAAATTTTGGCCTAATCCATGGGTAATTTGGTCATGCCCTCTCATATCCACTTGAGGCTTTCCTAAAAGCTCAAGGGGACCTAGAGAAGAGTGGTGCACCCAACCAATGGGTTTGGGTCAGCCCAATTGGTCCCTAGACCAAACTCGACCCCATGGGTCAAAATTGAAAATTCAAAATTCCTCTCCCACTCAAATTCAAGCACATGAGGTTGGAAATCCGCTCCTTGGCTCAAACCGACCATGTGCGTACTCCTAACCGATCAAACAACCAACAACCTAAGCTCAATTGAATCAAAATGGCAAGTGCATTGCCAGCTGTCCGATCCTTCAATGGGGAGATATACTCCCCCTAATTCAATTCAATTCTCACTTCCCCCCTGTCGATTGAAGCTAAGGAACTCAGAGCAATCATCAGAGTGTACTCCCAATCTTCTTAAAGAGGATTTGAAAAAGCCATTTCTTGGTTTTTAGACTTTGAAAAGAGGGGAAGTCCATTGAAGAGCAAACTTTCTCTTCACTCAATCTCCATGCAATTGCTCTTGCATACTTCATCAAAGAGCTAAGTCGAGTGCACCCAAGCTTCCTTTGGAGTTTCCACATCAAGGAAGAATTGAATTGGATCAAAGCTGAGCTCAAGCTAAGGAGTAGGTGACCCATAAGAAGATCCACTCAACCTCAAGTGCTCAAAACTTTCAGCTCCTCAACTAGCTTTCTATAAGGGAATCGAATCCATCACCTCCGTATGGGATTTTTTTTGACCATTAAACTCAATGTGGTGTGGAGCTTTGTGTAAGAAATTTTCACCCCATGGATTTTTTACCATTGATTTGTTGCTATTTAGCTTTAGATGGTGTGGGTTAAGCTTGATTTGAATCTATGCTGATCGAAGCTTGGATCTTCTCCTTGATCATGGACGTCTGATCAAGGGAAGAACTTGAGAAATCTTAGCCATCCATCCGCATTTTAGATGAGATAATTCCCCATGATATCTATTTATTTTTTAAAACCACGGAGATCCGTCGATCTTTGATCGGACATCAAAGATCAAACCGCATGCACCGCCAGTCGCCATCTGAGATTTGACTACTTAAATAACCCCTCACGGAGTGACGTGTTTAAGTATGCCGCCATGCCATCATATACCGAGCTAAGGGATAAGTTAAATGTTTAATTAATTTATATTTAACTTAAAAATCTTCTAAAATTCATAACTCTTTTTAGAAAATTCAGAAAAACGTGAAATATAATTCTATGGAAAGATAATTAAATCTATAATATTTTAAAATAAATTTCAATGGGTTTTAAATTATGCTTTTCTCTGAATTTGGGTTTTATTGGAAAGTTTATTTTATTAATTACTTTTTAATTAAGCCTCTGATTCTCAAATTTCTTGGGTATGTTTTAGGCGATGACTTATGTCTCCCCTAATTTTCTTAGGATTTATTGAAGGCTTGATTAGAATAATTGCATATGGATTTCTTAACCTCTTTATGTAATTTAGGATAATTAAGATTTAATTAGTGGTTTTAACCCATGATTAGAGTTGATTAAGGTCAGATCCAATAAGTAAGAGGTTTATAAAATATTTTTGGGCATTTCCCCTAAGCTATTCCCTAAACCCCTTTCTCTCCTTAATCTCCTCTTTAATTCATTAATTATCCCCTTAATCAATTTCTAAAAATTCTAAAAGTTCCAGAACTTAATTAATCTACTTTGGGTAGATGCTTAGGTGTTTAATAGCCTAAGTTCAATTAAGAAAATTAAAATCCAATTCACATGTGTGAAAGGGTGTTTTGAAATTACTTAAGCTAAACCCCTTAGCTTAATTAATTTTAATTGTGAGCCAAATTGCATTAGGCTCTTTCTTATTAAGTGCATTGCAAATTTAAATTCCTTGTGGGTTTCATGTCATCTCATTGGATCATAATTATTTAGTTAATTCTTCTAAGGTGGTGTAGGTAAGGGTTAATTAAGTTACTTAATTCATACCTTAACCTAATCAATGCATAAAAATGAATCTTATTATCTAAAAATTAAACAAAAAAATTAAACACATGTGGGAATGGGTTAGGAATAGCAAACTCATCTCACCTTTTCAAAATTAAATCAAATTTCAAACTAAACAAAAATCACTTTGAATTCACATTGATTTATTTTAAACTTTCTTATTCCATAAGAATGTCTTTAGGATTTAAGTGAAGTGAACTTGTTTACATGCTTTCATTACTTTGAATCTTTCCCCAACATGTTAGATTTATATGTCATGTGATTTCATGCATTCATAATTTTAAAATGAATTTATTTACTTTATGTCAAATTTGCATATGTTGCCTAAAGTAGAAATATGAATGGATGTTATCACTACTAAATCCAAATTATTTTCAAAACATATAAATCAAATACTAAATCTAAAAGTATGCTACTTATATTTTAATTATGAGTTTGCATGTGATAGATTATAAAGGTATGCTTAGCATAGTTTTCCTTTCTTTCTTATGTTGGTATAGTTTTGAATAGGAGTTGGTAAGATGTAGGGTTCATTTGAGAAGAACCCAACACTTACTTAATTCCATACCCTATTCATCCCTATGCTATCACCTAAGAAGGGTTACATATAATTTTATACATAAATTGCATAAAATAAAAAAGAATCCATCAAACAAATTTTGCATTCTCCTTTTCTATTTCATTTCTTTTATACATATGTTTGTATTTAAGAAAGTGGTATATTAGTCTGGACAACCCTGAGGTTGCGAGGCTTTAAGTATCCCTAAGTAGGTCTTGTACCTTACACCTCTGGTTAACAATGACATCATACTTACTTATGTCTTGCTCACTTTCATGTGTGTATGTGAAAATTTGGATAAGGAAAACCCTTTCTACTTAAGAAAAATCATGCATATTAAACTTCTAAATTTCCTTAAATGGATTGATTAGCATGCATCATAAAGTGTGTTAAGTACTCTTATTTGTATGTATAGATATGCTTAGGGTTCATCCCTATGCATGTTATATATGTTGGGTAAGAAATAAAGTGATGTGTGTTATGTGAATTTTGATTCATTTTATTTAATCTTAAAATGCCTTTCTGTTTGAATAAGTTTATTTAGAGTTTATCTAAACTTAGGATTAATTAAACAATTTATTCAAAACATTCACCTAAACAAAACTAAAATATGAACCTACTTTAGAAAATTACTTAGGTTAGGGAAGGAAAGAGAAGATCTTCTCTTTCTCTCTCTTCATAACTTAGTAATTAATTGTAGGATCCACTTAAACCAAATCAAAACATGAAATAAAATCAACCTAAAATAATTAAACAACTTAAATGAAACCCTCCTCTAAGTTGAACATGTTCTTCGGACTTAGAAAATTTGAACCTAAAGTCATTAGTCTAAGTAATAGAGAGGTGCATGGTTTGATGTTCTGGTTTGATGGTTTGATATTCAACACACTTAGATAAGCATACCACACAAGCTTTCAAAACACACACATTAGCCTAAGTCACCACTTCTAGCCTTAGGTTATGATTGATGTGTTTTATGATATATGTTTAGACTAGATGTTAGAGTGTATGCTCATAGAGTGAATGGTAGAATGCTCTTAGTCTAACTATTCTTTTCTATAGGGGATTGTGCTTAAGGAGCGCTATCATAAATAAAAATATAAATGCTTTCACTTGCAGGTGCTTTATACCTCTAAGAATAATCCAATAGGCTAGGTGGACTTAGTCACCCATGTGTCGGGTGATAAGTCTAATATGCATACTTGGGATTTATGTGGTTTATTTTAGCTAACCTTTATTTTACAAGTGTTACTTAGATTTCCACTTTTCCTTTTCATGTAAATTTATGCAATTAGGATTTTGGAATGATTGTTATGGGGATTAGGATGACCATTCATCATAAGATGCTATCTTATGCACCATCTGAAGCCTTGGAGCATCCACCTTCCAACCATCCAAAAGAAGGAACCAATAAGAAAAGAAGAAAAAAAGAAAAAAGAAGTAGAAAGAAGAAAGAAGAAATGAAGCTTGAAGACCCCATAATAATGAATTCCTTGCTTAATTGTAATTTAATTCATTTGTAATCCAGGTTGTATATGGGTAGAGCTCGACTACCCATATTTGATATTTTTTGATGCGGGTGTACCACAACCTTTTATTTTTTTTTTTTATTAGCTTTATAAATTTATTGATGATTTTTTTAGCTTTTGCATCAAGTGTCATGCTTTTCCTAGTTTCTTTCTTGCTTTATGTATGGCCTAGATGTGGATTAGGCTCTTGAGAGAAAATAAATCTTTACCCAACTGAACAACTCAAATAAAAATTAAACAACTCATAAGCTCATCTAAAGCTTTACTTTAAAATCAAGATAAAAGAATTAGTAACCCCATAGCTGGATGAGCATTTCTTTTATAATATCATGCACAATAGCATCTTATTTCACTCTTGATTGGAGGGCTTCCACCTTTTCCACAGAAACTTGGCTTGACCTTTGAGAGCCATGGTGGAAACTCACCTCCTCCCTTCTTGCTGATTTTGGCCAATAACCTTATTTCTCGCATTAGTCATGAATCCTATTAGCAGTCAAAATAATTGTCCAAAATAAAAATAAAATGAAATTTGAATTGTATTATATTTAAGTCATTTGAATCACACCCCTTTACATCTAGTCTCTTCGTGGGAGTGAGTTTAAGGACTTAGTCTCTTTCTAAATAAATAATCCTATCTTGCATAAGGATAAAGACTTGCCTACATGTATTTAAAATTGTAGGAGGAGTTAGTTGGTGGCCACCCCAGCAGTGTCCAAGTCGTGAGTGGTTGTCCTCTCTTATGGAGGCAAACAAATTACCCATCCCTTAGATTATCTAACCCCATAAGCTCCTAGATTTAGGTTCTGAGGTTGCTTATCCCCTTTGTTGGCCATAAGCTTATTTCCTCACCTCTTAGGCATTTCCTTAATCTTCTATTAAGGAATCATAAGTCCTAAATTTCTAAATAAAAAAATGCAACTCAAACAAACTAAATCAATTTCAAAATATAAAGCCTAATAGATAGTTTTTAGATCACTGGTTTCTAGCATCATGGGCATCTCTTACTTATCTTTCATTTTGGCTTGAGATAATAACTCCTTTTGATCAATCCCATTTGATCTTTCAAAATAAATAAATCGATTGATAGTCCTTTCCTATTGAAATCTTCAAAGACAATGATCAAGAGTTTTCTTAAGGAATCCTCATTCCTTAGGATGTAATAACTGGGGGGCCCTATAGGAACTTAATGAACCCGTTTAAAATAAACCTGCTTTATTTTTCCATATAATGTAGGAAAATCTCTAAGAGCATCATCCTGAGTCCTTTGAGGTGATTAGGTCTATTGTGAAGTGACTTTCTTCGAGATAGTACACTATTACCTTGATGACATACTGATCACCAAATAAGTACATCGTGGATCCTGTGGCATCTAAAAGATGAATTTCTATAGGTCTCCTTTCATTTCTCTAATAGATTTGAAAGGCACCTTATAGAATTTTTTTCCACAAAGATAAAATGGGTATATTTACTTCCATAAGAGAGAATAAATCACCTAATGAGCAACCGCTTGGTTGCCAACTAACTCCTATAATTTTAAATACATTTAGGCAAGTCTTATTGCAAGATAGCTAGCTATTTTTTATTTAAAAGAATACTAATTTAAACACCCCTTAAGATACTAGATCATGAAGGGTGAATAAATGATTTAAATCTAATACAAATTTTGTTAAGTTTTATTTTGATTTTTTGATATTTTATTTGACACATGCTATGGTATTTTATATGTCTAATGCATGAGAAAGTTATAGGCTAAAATTAAAAAGAATGAGGTGTGTTTTCACCATGGCTCTCAAAGATGCCATTTTAGCAAAGGTGGAAGCCTCCATTAACAAGAGTGAAGCAATATGTTTTATGCATGATATGAGACATACAATATCCAACAAAGGGGTTGCTAAATATTTTATTATCTTGATTTATGTCCTAGGCTTTAGATGTTATGAGTTATTTAATTTAATTTTGAGTTGATTAACTGGATAGAAAATTTATTTTTTCCTAAGAATATAATCGCATCCAGGCCATTCATCAAATAATGAAGAAACTAGGAAAATCATTCCATCCTAATTGCATAATCATAAACAAAACATCAATCAATTTATAAAATTAGCATAAAAGAATAAGAGGCCAATGTGGTCGGGCTCCACTGCACAAACCCAAAAAGAAAAATGGGTAGCCAAGCTCTACCCTTATACAACCCAAATTACAAATAAATAATTACAATTAAAAAAAGAATTCATGTTATGGGGGGTCTTTATTCTTCATTTCTTCTGTTCTTCATTTCTTTCTTTCTTCATTTCCTTTTGATTTGACTTGGGATGTAGTTTGCTCCAAGGCTTCACATGGTATATAAGACATGATCTTCTAACCAATGTTCACCTTAATTCCCCCATAACATTCATTCCAAATTTTAATTGCAAAATTTACATTAAAATGGGAAAGATAAATCTAACTAAACCTATAAAATAGAGATTAGCTAAACATATCACACAACCCAAACAATTATATGAATAATTTGGACTTAGCACCCCACACATGGGTAACTAACTCCACCCATCCTAGTTTGGATCATGCTTAGGGGAATAAGTAACCTGCACAACAAAAATATTTATATTTTTATTACAATGCCTCTTAAGCACAATCCCCAGCAAAAAAAATGATTAGGCTAATATCGGCCTAACATCCAGTCTATGCACATGCACCCTAATATCCAATCTAAAAATATTACATCACAAAATAAAATCAGGCATAAAATCATGCACCGCCCTAACATAGAGCTTGAAATGGTGACTTATCCTAATGTGTGTGCCATTTAAGGCTTGTGTATATTCTAGCTAGCCAAAGACATTTTGTAAGTGTGAAGGATTCAATTTAGAGGTGGTTCCATTCTAAGTAATTTAGTTGATTTCTCAATTTTGGTTAGTGATTTGATTTGGTTTAAATGAACCTACACTTTGTTACTAAATGTTATGAAGAGAAGAATAGAGAAGAGAACTTCTCTTTCATCCCTACCTTAAAGCATTTCTAAGGTAGATTCACCATTCAAAATTAATTAATTTTAATTTTCTATTATACTTCTAATTATCTTTAAAATTAGAGTTTTTTTTAATTTTCTATAATTAGTTATAATTTTAAGAAATTGCAGCATTAAAAATGAATTAATTACTAATTAACCCTAGCCATGTGACGGTTGACACATGCTTTCCACATGGTGTGATGATAGATTATTTAAGTGTCACATCCACTGAAGTTCTATGGCGCTCGCTTTCTCCATGGGCCATCCAATCTAAGATAGGACGAGCAAGATTAATCTGTAGTTTAGGCTTAAATTAAAGAGGGATATATCATGATTTAATCACAACCATACATTCTAATCACGTGAAATGGATGGTGTATGATCTGTCACCTCCCAAGCGATGAGAGACGGATGTCGTGCATTAATCATTGCTCAATTCGAGCTCACCCGAGCTCAAATGGAGTTCAAACTCACCCCATACCTTCGAGGAAGCACAAGCAATGTATCCATTGATCAAGATTTGATGCGATTACAATTTCCTTTAAAAAGGACCAAGCAATGTTTCCTATGGCTATTGTTTAAATGGCATACTATGTCGGAGGCTATCACCGTTGCTTCCAACATAGGAGGTAGCTTCATCTAGTAGAGACAAAGCCTTGTTGAAGGTATCAAGTCTTGATTTGGAGTGGATGGTTTGGTTGACCAAGCTCCCCTTCAATGGTGATCGGCCTTGATCAAAGTCCTTCTTCCCATGGTTTGGTGACTTGGGAAATAACTTGATTTAGCTCAATGAAGTCCCTTGATGGTGCTTGCGAGGTTAATTTGGTTTGATGGAGAATTGAATGACTTTGGCTTTGGATTGACCTCCCCTATTTCGGCTTTGGGCAAAACTGAGAAGGAGAAATCAAGGGAGCTTGGAAATGGCTTTTGGAAGCTTAGGGATGCGTGAATTTGATTGCTAGAGCTCAGTCAAATTGAGTGCTTATCGTTTGAGTGGGAATGATGGGGAGTATATCTCCCCCATCCTTGGATCAGACGGTGATGAGTAATTGTTCTATTTTTGATCAATGGGTGAGAACCAAATCAAATCATTAACTAAAACACATAATAAAATATTCACTAAAGAAAAATCATCAATGAATCTACCTTAGAAATGCTTTAAGATAGGGATGATGTTCCCTTCTCTTTCTTTTCTTCATAACATTTAGTAAGAAAGTGTAGGTTCATTCAAACAAAATCAAATCACTAACTAAAATTGACAAATCAACTAAACCACTTAAAATGAAACCACCCTCTAAATTGAATCCTTCATACTTAAAAAATTTCAATCTTAAAGCTTATAAGACATGCCACAAGCCTTAAATGGAACACACATTATGCTAAGTCACCATTTCTAGTGCTATATGCAATGGACCGATGCCCCATTTTATTTTGTGATGTAATATTTTTAGACCGATGTTGTGTATGTGAAGTTTGGATGTTAGGTGATCTTAGCCTAATCATGTCTTCGCATGGGGTTGTGCTTGGGGCATTGTAATAAAATATAAATGCTTTATTGTGCGGTTGCTTATACCCCTAAGCATAACTCAAATTAAGATAGGTGGACTTGGTTACCTATGTGTGGGGTGCTAAGACCAAATTATTCATATAATTTCTTGGGGTTGTGTGGTATGTTTAGCTAATTTTTTATTTTACAGGTTTAGTTAGATTTATCTTTCCCATTTTGATGTAAATTTTTTAATTAAGATTTGGAATGAATGTTATGGGGAAATTAAGGTGAACATTGGTTATAAGTCCATGTCTTATATACCATGTGAAGCCTTGGAGAAAACTACATCCCAAGTCAAATCAAAAGGAAGAAAGAAATGAAGAAAGAAAGAAATGAAGAAAAGAAGAAATGAAGAACAAAGTATGAAGAATGAAGACCCCGATAATAAGAATTCTATTTTTAATTGTAATTATTCATTTGTAATACAGGTTGTATAAGGGTAGTTCTAAGCTACCCATTTTTGGTTTGTAGTGGAGCCAAACATGGTCTCTTATTCTTTTGTGCTAATTTCATAAATTGATTAATATTTTATTTATGATTGCACAATTAGAATGGCATGATTTTCCTAGTTTTTTCATTATTTGATTAATGGCGTGGATGCGATTAGACTCTTAGAGAAAAATAAATTTTTTATCCAATTAATTAACTTAAAATTAAATTAAATAATTCATAATCTCACCTAAAGCCTAGGACATAAATCAAGATAATAAAAGATTTAGCAAATCTTAGCTGGATGTTGTATGTCTCATATAATGCATATAACATATTGCTTCACTCTTACTAATAGAGGGCTTTCACCTTTTCCAAAGAAAATGGCTTGACCTTTGAGAGTCATGGTGGAAACACACCTCCTTCTTTTAGATTTTGACCTTTAACCAATCTTCTCATGCATTAGGCATATGAAATCCAACTGTGTCAAATAAAATGTCCAAAATTAAAATAAAACTTAATAAAATTTGCATTAGGTTTAAGTCATTATTCATGCCCTTCATGATCTAGTCTCTTAGGGAGTGTATTTAAGGATTTAGTCTCCTTTCTAAATAAATAATAGCCTAGCTTTCTTGCAAAGCATAAGACTTGCCTACATGTATTTAAAATCACAGGATGAGTAAGTTGGCGACCACCCCCAAGCGATTGTAAGTCCAACAGTCGGGTGGTTTATTCTCTCTTATGGAGGTAAATAATATACCCATTTTTACCTTAGATTTAGGTCGTACATTGGCCCTCACCAAAACTCCCTAGATTTAGGATCCAAGATTATTATTTCTTTTATCGACTGTAAGCATAAATCCTCACCTCTTAGGCATTTCCATGATCTTGTGTGTGGAATTATAAGCCCTAGATTCCTAATAAAAATTTAACTCAAAGATATAATCTTCTTCAATTTTTAAAAATATAAAGCCCAACCATAGGATAGTTTGGGATGCCCACTTGGATTCCTAGTATCATGAGCATCCTACTCATCTCTTTAGTTTTGATAATAACTCCCTGATCGATCCATGATTTTTCAAAACCAATCCATTGAAAAGTTCTATCTTTGATATCTTTAGAGATAATGATCATTTACCTTTATCAGTATTCTTAAGGAATCTCATTCATTAAGATGTAATTAATTATTGGGGCTTGCCTCCATAGGTAATTTAATGAACCCGATTGAAATAAAACATGCTTTACTTTTTTATGTAAAGTAGGGGAAAGATCTCTGGTACATTCAAAGAACCATTATCCTTAGGAGTTCTTATTAGGTGATTAGATCTATTGTAGGATGGTGACTTCTATCTATCGAGATAGTTCATCATTCCTCAATGTCATACTCGATCACCCTAATGAGTATATCTGTGGATCTATGTGGTGTCCCAACAACATATTTTCAAAATTCAAAATTTGAAAATAAAAATATACCATAAGTGGCCTTCCTCTTTAGTGGAGGAAACTCAAAATCAGCATATCAAATCAGAAAGCGGTGCCACCTTCATCAGTAATCTGGTGAGGGTGCCCCTCACAAAAAATCCTCACCCCCTCAAAATCATGACCAAAATAGATGACCTCGGTGGAGCCAGTAATAGAGAGACTAGCCTGATTCAGGGCTAAGTTTTAGACCAGTGGAGAAGAAAAATAAGAACTTGTTGGGAGTCATGGATGTTGTACTAACTGAGGTATCGAAGAAGTAACTGCACTGAAATCTGCATTATTGAAATATAGCTCAGACATTGCTTTGATATTCACCTTCAACCATTGATCTCAAGATTTGATTTGAAATTTGAACCCACACTTAACAATCTTAAGGATGTTAAGTGGGGTTCATTGAAATTTTGGAGATATTTTAGAAGAGAGACTTTTCCATATGATTGACTTAAAACTCATCCAACAAATTTGAGTATGTTGAATGGGGTTCAAATATTTGGAGGACCTTTTGGATATGTATGTTTTGTTTGAAAATTTGATTGGAAAATCACTTAGTAAATTCAAAATTTGGTATTTAAGAGAGTTTATTAAATTTGATATATTTGAAAGTGAAGCTTACTCAAATAATTTGGTATGTTAAGTAAGAGTCACTTGTGTTTGTGACTTGAAAGTGAGACTCAACAAATGTGGTATGTTAAGTGAAAATCAAGTATTTTTAATTTTGAAAATGAAACTTTTACTTAACAAATTTAGTATGCTAAGTGAAAGTCAAATGTGTTTATGATTTTGAAAATGAAACTCTCACTTAACAAATTTGGTATAAGTGAAAGTCAAATGTATTTATGATTTTGAAAATGAAACTCGCAACAAATTTGGTATGTTAAGTGAAAGTCAAATGTTTATGATTTTGAAAGAAAAGAACTTATTAACAAACTTAGGTATGTTAAATGGAGTTCAATTTGTTCTTATGATTTTCAAAAAGGGGTTCTCATTTGATGTACTTGGACATGTCAAATGAGATCCAAATGTGTCTTGAAGTCCAAGATATTAGCAAGAAGGAGTATTATCAAGCAAATGAAAATTGTGTCAAATAGAATTCAATTTGCTTTACCCTCTCCATTGGAAGGAGAACTCACATTTAACAAATTTGGGTATGTCATGGGGGTTCAAATATGTCTTTCTCTTTGTGTATGATTTATTGTTTTCAAAAAAGGAGGAAAACTTTAACTCTAGCACATGTGAAGTATGCTGTGAGTTTCAATATTATATCATGATTTCATTCAAAAATATAATTTCCATCTAACAAATTTGAGTGTGTGGGATGGGGATAATTATTTCCAAAGAAAATGTGCTTTTTAAAAAGACATTAAAAATGGTTGATTTTGATTTTGAAAAGAACCTCCATGTAACAATCATAGGATTTGTTAAACGAGATTTGGTTATATGTGTTTTTTTTACAAATTTTGTGTAAAGATCTCTTATTATGTAGATTTTGAAAAGTTCTTTTGGAAAGACATGTTATTTTGTAAGAGTTTTATTTTCTTATTATTCATGGGATGAACCTTGCCTCACCATCGGATGGTGAAGAGGTTCTTAATTTGATCATCTCCTTTATTTGATTAATTTAATTTTCATTGGGGAACCAATTGGGATTTTAAGACCTACACGATGTGAGGTCCTAAAACCTAAAAGATGTTGGCGAGCTTTGCTTAAGAATGAAATAAGCTAAGTTCCAATGGAAAGAATGATAATCTCGCACCTTTATAAAATATAAGTCCACTATCAATGCTTGGAGACAATAATTGTCTACTAAAGATGGAGAGATAAATCCTCCCCAATGGAGTTGCTAGAAAAATTTGTGGTGTTTATTTTAGATGTGGACACCATAGATCTTGATACTTACAAGTGATCTATGACATTAAGGAATGATGTATTATCTCGAGAGATAGAAATCACTACCCTATAGTGGACCTAATCACTTAATAAGGACTCCTAAGGCATGATGGGTCTTCAAATGTACCAGAGATCTTTCCCCTAATCCCCTAAGACATGATTTATTCTAATACAAATTTTATCAAATTTATTTTATTCTTTTGGACTCTTTATTTTGACATAGGCTATGAGATTTTGTGTGCCTAAATGCATAAGAACTTGATTATGGGTCAAATCAAGAGAGAAA
Source organism: Cymbidium sinense (assembly GCA_021442155.1). Lineage (NCBI taxonomy): Eukaryota > Viridiplantae > Streptophyta > Magnoliopsida > Asparagales > Orchidaceae > Cymbidium > Cymbidium sinense. The sequence goes on from CM038218.1 coordinate 28,359,458, forward strand.
TGGGTGTTCTTCCATCAAAGGCTCTCACAAGTTAAGCCTTTATTCGCTGGCACAGATGGAAACTCCCTCTTAACAAGAGTGGAAGAATATGACATGCATGATGTTATACATATAATCATTCAGCTAAGGGGTTGTTAAATATTTTGTTATCTTGCTTTAGATTATGAATTATTTTAAAATAACTTAATTATGAGTTATTAATTATGGTATAAAAATTAATTTCATCCTAAGAGCCTATCGCATCCAGGCCACATTCAAACATCAAACATGAAGAAAATAGAAAAAGCATGCAATTCTAGTGCACAATCTAAACACAACATCAAATAATTTTATAGATTACTATAAAAGAATAAAAGGCAAGGCGGCCGTTCCATACACCCCAAAAAGAGAAAAAAAAAAGGGTAGCCGAGCTCTACCCTTATACAACCTAGATTATAAAAAAAATACACACTATAAGGGTTTTCTTTTCTTCACTTCTTCATTCTCTTCCTTTTGATTTGATTTGCTCCGAAGGCATCACAGTGCACCCTAGGGACTAAGATTTCTGGCCACTACTCATCCCAATCCCCCATTACACTAATCCTAATTCCTAATGCAAAATTACATTAAAAATAGGAAAAGTAAATATAGCTATACTTGCAAAATAAATATTAGCTGAACACACCATACAACCCAAATATATGAATAATTTGAACTTAGCACACCACACATGGGTAACCAAGCCCACCTTTCCTAACATGGGTTATGCTTAGGGGCTAAGCAACCTACACAGCAAAAGTATTTATATTTTTATTACAGCGGCCCCTTAAGCACAACCCCCTGCATATAAAATATGATTAGGTTAATAATGGCCTAACATCCAGTCTAAAATATTACATCACAAAATAAAATATAACATCATACATACAATCAATACATCGACCTAACCTAATTCTAAGGTCGGTGACCTAGTATTCTAGTGTGTTAAAAGAAGGCTTGTGTAATAAGACTTTACTATTTTTTTTAGTTTAAGTTTCAATTTAAAGTTTGAATTTGTTTAAATTTTACCTTTTATTGATTTTAATTTAAATGATTTAATAATTTATTTTTCATTTTTTATTTCACTTTTACTTGGTTAAAGTGATGTTTAAGTTTTCAAGAATGAAGAGTAGAATGAATTCCATTTTTAGACGTAACTCACCCTATTCTACATCCTAACTCTTAAAGAGTCTAACTAAGGTCCTTAAGTATCTTAATTAGCCCATTTAAATTTGCGTAATTTATTTGATTTGATCTAAATTTTAGAATTTAAGTTTGTTTAATATTCATGTATTTGATTGATTAATTTTGGATTAAATGTGTTGATTTAATTAAATCTTGATAATTCAATATCCTTAATATCTAATGAAGTTTAAGTTTGTTTAAATCCGCGTGTTTTTGATTGAGTAATCTTAGATTAGATGTTTTGATTTAATTAAATCTTGACAATTCAATATCCTTAATATCTAAAGAAGTTTAAGCTTGTTTAAATCCATGTGTTTTTGATTGACTATTTTTAGATTAGATGTTTTGGTTTAATTAATATTTTGATAATTCAATATCCTTTAATTTAATCTCAAGTTTCATTCCCTTGGGTTTTAAGTTAATTCCTTAATTTCGTATGATTAATATCATTTCAATGTTGTTTAAATTCATTGATTCCATTATTCTATTTAAGTTTGATTTAGTTTGGTGAGTGTATTTTAATTTACATGATTTATTTGAAGTTTAATGTATTCTTATTTGAATTTCAAAGGGTTTAACTTATTGAATTTAGTTTAGTTTATTTAAGATTATCTATTTTAATTCAAGGTTTGATTTATTTGAATTTAATTATTTTGATTTATTTTGATATTATTTAAGATTAAGAGTAATTGGATATGATTTAATAACTTTAGGGTTTATATTTAATTTTATGTTTATTTAATTTGATTATGGTTTATTTATTTATAGTTCAATTGGATAAAATATATTGAAACTTTGCTTTGATTTAATTGAGTTTGATTATTTATGATTAGAATTTCATTTTAATTTCATTCATTTATCATGTTTATTTATTAGATTTTAGTTTATGTTTTGATTTTACACTTTTAATTAATTAGTTTATCTTATTTAGGTAGGTTGAATTAGATTTAATTTGATCATGTATTAAATTGATGAGAGTCTTTCTTTATTTGATTTAATTTGATTTGATTAACTTTATTAATCTATAAGTTTGTTTAGGTTCAATGTGATTATATAATTAGTTTACTTAAGAAGTGTGTTTAGGTTAATTATTAAATTAAATAAAGGTTTGTTTAATTTTAATTTGGTTTCATATTTGTTTAGGTTAATGATGTAATTAATGACCTAATGATTTAGATTTAATTTAGGATTTGATTGGCATTTACTTGTATTTTAATTATGTTCAAATTTATGTTTGCTTAAGCTTAAATTTAATGTGATTACTTTAATTAACTTAATTGGTTTATTTTAAGATGTGTGATTAAATTAATTAGTGGAATGATTAAAGATTTTATTTTAGTTTGATTTAAGAATTAATTTTAATGTGATTTATTTAAATCAATTTGGTTCATTAAGATGATGGATTAATTCATTAAGTTTGTATTAATTAGATGTTTATATAATTAAGTTTGATTAAGGATAATTGAATTTTGAATTATGAGATTAATTAATGATTTGTTAAATTAATGAATTAATTTTCCACATGTGAGTGATTTTATTTAGTTAAGTGTTTTACTTAAGTTTGATTTGATTAAAGGATTGATTATCATCATTATTATTAAGTGAATTAATGTATTTTATTTCAATTAAGTTTGATTATTTATGATTAGAGTTTTATCTAATTGGAGTCATTTATTATGTTTATTTAATTTCATTAACGTGTTTGATTTAGTTATTAGGTTGAAATATTTAATGATTGAGTATCTCTTATTCCAATTGGATTGATTTAGATATTAAATTAATTAAGTTCACTTTAGCTTCATTTAGTTTGATTTGGTTTAAGAAATGTGAAAGAGATTTGTTAATCCTAACCCCATTCCCTATGTGTGAGTTAATTTGATTTAATAAAGAGTTGTTAAGTTGATTTTATGATTTAATTAGGTTAAGGAGTGAATTAAATGAATTAATTAACACTTACCTATATCACCTTAAGTTAATTAACTAATTAATAATGAGTCAATATGATATGCATATGCTTTGGAAATAAAATCAGCAATGATCCTATGAAAAAAAAAGGGCCTAATACATTAATGAATTGCTTAATTAAACTAAGGGGTTTAATTATACTTTATAACTCCCACACATGTGTAGTTATAATTTTTAAAATTCTCTTAGGTTGTTGAACACCTAAGAATCTATCCAAGAAACATAATTAGACAAGTTCTGGAATGATTATGATTTCAATTTGATTAATCAAGCCATTTAATTAATGAATTAAACCATTAATTAATCTCAACTCAAGTGAAATGAACTTAGGGAAAAGAATGGGAAAGAGGTCTCAATCTCATTCCCCATGCCCATCCAATTGTCAAATGACAGCAAGCTTTTAATGATATTCTTTTAGCTTAGAATATTAATTAATAACTAATTAAGAGAATAATTAAGGCTAAGATAAGCAATATCCTTAACCAAGCAAAATCTCAAGAAAATTGTGGGAGGCAGAGGTCATCCCATCAATCAACCTCAAAAAATTTGGAATTAATTACCTAGGTAATTAGGGATTAATTAAACTAATTAAGTTTTTAGTTAAACCTAAATTAAGCCTTAATTACTGTTCATAATTAATTAGAATTACTTTTAAATTAAGCCCCTCTGAAATACTTTTAAAATGAGCCCACATTTGTATATTTTGGATTTTTCTAGGATTAGTTATGAATCTCCAAAATTTCAATTGATTTAACCAAATTTTATAAGGTGTACTCATTTATTTAATTAAAATATATCATTTGAACTGCTAAATTCAATATCTTTCAATCCAGCTATCATTTGTCCTAAAATTTTTATGGTATGTAGATTTCAAATATAGTTTCAATCTCTAAAAATTTCACCTCAATCTGATTTAAATTTTTAGAGTAATTTGAAAAACTTTATTTTCACTCAAACTTAAATTAAGTTTACACCATTCAATGGAATTTAAGGATATTCAATTTCTTGGATTTCTCTCAGAAAGATAAATCTAATGAGCCTTTATTCGTACTTTTTTGTTAAGTATTTTATTTTTCATGAATTTCCAAAATTTGTTAAATATTTAAAATAGGCAATTTTTCTACTTAACCTAGCATGCGCTTTGAGGGCAATGTGGTGCATGGCACCATGCAACAATTCTATTACTCAACACGGATCTTATGATTTCGGCATGGTCATACCGATCTGGGAAAGATCATGAAGATGATGCAGGATCAAGCATCTAATCATGAATGATGGTCATCATGATTCGAGAAAATGGACGGATCCTAAAACATGTGAATCGGATCTAATCATTCGATCATGGATCGATGGGAATTTGACTAAATCAACGTAATCACGATCGATCTGAATCCATCATCGATGGTCATGATCCATGGATTCGACGTGATTGTGGGCTGAAACTATGCAGATCTAAGCATTGATCACAGCCATCCATATCTCAATGAAGATCATGCGCTTGAAAGCGATGAAATAGAGGTCATTTCGGCTCATAAACCACCCATTTGGGCATTTTTGGGCTTGATTTTCTAGCGACCTTCGCCGAAAAACACTTTAAATTATATTGGGATAGTGAAAATGAAAAATGAGGGTAATCTATGAAATTCTAGAATTGAGCACAATACAAAATAGATCCCAAGGTACATGGTTTGATGAAATTACCTCACAGGGATAGTTTTCGGCAAGATGCACGCTTTGAGAAGAAGTCTTGAGAGTAGACTTGTGCCTTCACTTTAGAATGATGTATTCTTTAATTGTTGCCACTTCCTTTCTGAAATCCACCCGATTTTGATGTTTTTAGCTCAAGAAAGTCGGGAAGTGGTGGCTGATGGCTTTGGGGGATCCAAGAGGGTCTCTATCAAAAAATGATCCACTATCTCTATTCTTCCCTTTAATGGTAGAAAATTTTGAATAAATGTGATGGGGAGGTAGTTGTGATGGATGATGGCTTCATGAGAACTTGGATTTAACTCAAAGTCCATTCGCCATATCACTTGAATGCAAGTGTTGAGAAGTACATGGGGAGAATTAAATGAGGTTGGGTGAATCCCATGGGGAGGCTCCATGAGGGATTTGATTGGTTGATTAGGCTGATCCCAAGTGGGTTTAGATAGGTTGACTGATTGTAATGGGTTTTGACTTGATTCAAATGGGTTGGCTCAATTTGGGTCTTATATATTGGTCAGAAGTAGTTGACCAATTGGTCAATGGGTCAAACCAAAGCTTAGCTTAGTTCAAATGAAGATTTAAAGATTTTGGTGTGATCAATTTGATTTAATTTGGCTTATGATTGATTTTGGCTCAATTGAAATCAAATGGGTTAAACGGGTCAAGTTAAATTTGATATTGGCCAAATGGCTTTTCTATGGTTAATTCATGTTCAATTGGCTATATGAATATGGTCTTGGTTTGATTCAATTTGGATTTAATTGATTTAATTTAGATTTAGACCAAATTGATTTTTAAATTTGGGCTAAATGGCTCAATTGGGCTCAATTGATCAAGAGTTCATATATTTTGGTCAAGTTCAATAATCAATTTAGAATGAACTTGAGCCATTGGTTGTAATTAATTTTGGTTAGATCATGATTTGACCCAATTTGGTCCTTTAGGCTAATTTGGGTCAACTTGGATCGAATAGTCAATTAGGCTTGTTTTGGCTCAATTGGTGGTCAAGTAATATTTAAATATTAGTTTTTTGTTGATTCAAATCATTGGTTTTAACCAATTTGATGTATGATGAGTTTTGGCTAGTTTTGGTTCCTTTGGGCTAAGAATTTTGGTCAAATGACTGTTGACTGGTTTGACCCAATTGATTGTAATTGATCATTGGGGATGATCAACAATATGGGAAGGTTTTGGTGAGGTCAATCCATGGTTGGCTCAAATAGGTCCTTTTGGACCCAAGTGGGTCAATTGGTTTATTTTAGTTTGATTCAAGTTTAGTTGAACTTATATATGACTAATTGAAATATAAATTCAAAGAATCAATTTGAGTTTAAAATATTTGCTCATTTGAAATTTTCAAGTCAAAAGGGCTAGTTGTTTGATGGTTATTTTGTTTGAATGATTGTATATTTCATTATATTTGGGTAGATATTTGAATGAATGATTGATTCAAAGAAAATATTATTTTGAGTGATTTGGATTGATTTGGTTAAGTCAAGAAATTGGCTTAAAGGGTATAAATTAGATTTGGTTTGATGTTGATTTGGTCTTAGCCATTTGATTTACATTTCATTTATATTTATGAATATAAATGAAGATCTAAATGATTCATGAGAAAATCACTTGAGTTTTGAGTGATTTAAAGCAAATTTGAGCCCAATGTAGTCAAAAGCTGAGGGCAATCAATTTAATTATCATTTTGTCATTGAAGTGGTCATATATTTATGAATATGAATGAAGGAATAATTGATTTATAAAGAAATCAATTGATTTGATCTGGAGTTTTGGCTGCTTATGAAGGTGGTTCTATGGCTTAAGGGTCTTTGGATTTGAATTTGATTTGGGTTTTAATCATTTGGAGGCAAATTGATATAATTCAATTTGGATATAAATTTGAGGTTTTGAGATTTGAATGGTTTGATTTGAGAAAGTGTATGGATTTTTTGCCATGTAGGTGATTTTAAGTCTAAGGTAACCTAATCATTATTGATTAAGTGATTTGTTCACTTAATGGATAAAGTGTCTTATGACCAAGGGAAGTTCTTAGTTCAAAAGAGTCTTAAGTCTAAGAAAAGGAGGTTGAGAGCTCACTCTAAAAGTATCAAGCCTCCAGTTGCCAGATGACAAAGATCAAGAAGAACATTATCCACCACGTATCACTACCTTTTTGTCATAAATTGAATAAACCTTATTCATTCAAGAGAGAGGTATGAAGATCTTTAAGAACTTAAAGAAGCTTGATTTTCACATCGAGCTTAGGAGGCAGGATGTGGGCAAGGGTCATGATTCAAACTTTTTTTTACTGCATAGTCATGTCTTAAGATTGTTTTATCTTTAAGAATAAGCATTTTACAAGTCGTATTGTCATTAAGAGTACCTAGAACAACCCCTAGTTCTTAGAGTCCTTTGGGGATACATGATCTTCAAGACAGAGGAAGGTTGGGATATCTCCTATCCCAACCTCCAAGAAAAACATTTAAGATTAGAAAGTTACCTGTGAAGCAATCAAACCTCCAACTCTAAGGAAGGTTTGTAGCTAGATAACTTGAGGTAGATTAGTGAAAGAATGAACTCTTGATAGCACATTAGAGCAACCACAACCAAGTCCGTTCTTCCATAAATTGAAGTCCTTCAAAGATTCTTCTATCATACATATCGAAAGGGTCAATCACTCGATTTTTATTGATTTCTACTTTCATCCAAATCTAAGAAATTAATGAAGAAGAAGACATTTTGTACATTCTACTTTTGGTGATCTTGATGATTTATTCCAATAGAAAACCTCCAAGTACTAATAATTATAATAATTTTGATCCATGATTTTGAAATGGATTACCCAATTTGTCAGTTCACCCATTAAGATAGATTTGGAGTCATCTAACTCGATGATCCTATAGGAGAAGTTTAGTGAACTGATGAGGTGATAACTTTCCATTAAACCAACTCATGAAGTCACCAAGTCAACCTGTAGTGGCAAAGTTCTACCTCAGAGCACCTCGTGATAAGAGTAAACAAGTCATTGGTTCTATCAGTCAAAAAGCCCCTCCATAGGATGCTCCACCTATGGATATGCTTGTGGAGGACCAGCCCAGAGTTGACTACAATATCCTCACTCACCTAAGAAAGTTGTCAACTAAACTAAGCATATATGATGCCCTTGTCTTATCCAAAGAGATGAAGGAGTCATTGATCAAAGTCCTTCTTAATCCAGAAATATGCTTAACTCAGTTGATCGTTATTGGAGAGGAGGCATGTTTTTCAAAGAAGCCTATGGAGTTATATTCACTGATGAGGACCATCTTTTAGGGACAATGGAGGACAATCGTCCCCTCTAAATCATAATGGACATGGGCAGATTCAGACTCTCCAGGGTATTAGTTAATCAAGGTGCATCTGTAAACATTATGAGTCTAAAAACCATTGCCTACTTGAGGATCGACATCTTTAAACTCTGAGGAGATCAGATGATGTTGAGAGGATTCAAGGAACAAGGCGAGAGAGCTTTAGGCTCCATAGCCTAGATAAGATGGAAGACATGAGCCAAGTTCTACATAATGATTGGGATACATCTTTCACCGCTTTTCCAAGAGGCTTTGGATACATGCAAACAACACGGCTCCATTGTCTTTACATTAGTGCATCAAATTCATAAGAGGTGGAATCGAGTATTATGTTAAAGGAGACTTGAAGTCATTCTAGTTAGAGATCAAGATTTAGATCCTACTATCTTCCTCCAAATCAAAAGTCTTCTTGTGAACTTGGTGAAAGTTCAAAATCAAACAAAAAATAAATAAAAGAAAAGAAAAGAAATTGAAAAAAAAAGAAAAAAGAAAAAGGAAAACAAAAAAGAAAATACAAAATGAATCAAACAGGAAGAGATAGATATTGAAATCCACAGTTTGTCCTCCATATGAACATGGGTAGGACTCACCTCCACTAAGAGAAGAGACAAATCCAAAGGCAATTCTAGAGGTGGAAGACCTCCTTACTAGTGGCCAGCCAGTAGGAGCTATGTTTCATCTCATGAGTACCCCGCTTATATGTGACTGATTACTTGAGGAATCTCATGTGATTAGCACATAACCAACCCATCTCTTTAGGTGATGTGAGTGTGATGAAGACTATTTAAAATAAAAGCATGAATGTATCCAAATCATCATTATGTAGGACAGACAGGCAGTAGTTGAGAACTTTATCTCTAACCTCACTTTCTTCTCTGAAAGTTGAAGTTTTAGTAGTTAAGGAGGCCCCCAAGTCATTCTGAGAAGAAGAGTTTTGTTGGTAGCGTCATCCTCAAGTTAAGAAGCTGATGTAGAAGTTGAGAATGATTAATAAAAAAGATTTAATACAACTACTTTTTGATTGGTATTCACCCTATGTTATTAGCTTAGCGAAGAAGGGATTAATCCCACATACTTGGTCTAAACACAGGTTGAACTACTTTAAAAAACTATGTGACAACTAAAGCAGACACTCTCAATCAAGATCGAGGATTTGCACAAGGGTCCAGTCGATGATAACCGTCATCACTCATTTGGGATTTGATAGGTTCTTCTCAAATCATGCTAACTCCTATGAGGAGGCATGTTTAGAAAATTCAGATGACCCAAATGAACCTGAAGTCAAAGATGCACCACCAGAGTTTGAAGAAGAAATCAGATCAACCATTGAAGAACTCACAGAAATCAACTTGGGAACAAAAGAAGATCCACGCTCGATGTACATCAATTCTTTGTTGAATGAAGAAGAAACTAATGACTTAGTTAGGCTTTTAGCTGAGTTTAAGGACTGCTTCGCATAGAATTATGAAAAAATGCATGATGATGTGGCAGTCCACAAGCTAGGAATAGATCTTAATGCTAACTCTATCTAGCAAGCTCCTAGATGCATGTGATTAGGCATCAAACAACAGGTCACTTCTAAAATTAAGAAACTAATCGATGTTGGCTTTATCAAGAAAGAAAAATATCCTATTCGGTTAGCTAGTGTCATCCCAGTTAAGAAAAAGAATGGCCAAATTTGCATATATGTCAATTATAGGGATCTGAATAAAGAATGTCCTAAGGATGAATTTTCACTTTCTATACCAAAATTAATGGTGGACATTACCTCATCTCATGCAGTATTTTGCTTTATGGATGGGTCATCTAGCTATAACCAAATCAAGATGGCCCCCAAAGATGAAAGAAACACTACTTTTGAACCCCATCGAATCTATTATTATAGGGTCGCCTTTGGTCTTAAAATGCCTGCTACATACCAAGAGCCATGACTCAAATCTTCAATGAACTCATTGATCATCAAGTTGAATGTTATGTTGATGATCTAGTAGTCAAAAGTAAAGAAAAGGAAGACCATCTCTTCAACTTGAGAGTGGTTTTTGAACATTTAAGATAATTTAACCTCAAAATAAATCCCCTGAAATGTGCATTTGGAGTAGCTTCAGAAAAATTTCTTGGGTTTGTTGTCCAAACCAATGAATAGAGATCGACGAGAAGAACAAGGTTATCTTAGAAATGCCACCCCCTAAAATCTAAATCAACTCAAATTATTTCAAGGCTTGGTGTATCTAAGATGCTTCATATCCAACTTATCAATAGAATGCCAACCATTCTTAGTACTTATCATAAAGGATGCTAAGTTCAAGGGATGACAAGTGTCGATACCTTTGAAGATATCAAGCACTACCGATGATGTCGCTTCTACAGCCTATCCACAAGCCATTGATTCTACATCGTTGCATTGAATGACTCCCTTGGCACTTTGTTGGCCCAAGTCAATGACGAAGAAAAAGAAAATGCTCTCTATTATCTCAGTTATCGTCTGATCCCTGTTGAGACAAACTACCCACCTATTGAAAAGCAATGCCTAGCTTTAATCTTCAAATTTCAAAAGCTATAGCATTACATGCTTTTCACAAGGTGAATCTAATCTCTAGAATCAATCTACTATAATATCTCATGACACGACCAATGTTATCTAGACGGTTGACATGATGGTTCATGATTTTATCACAGTTCAACATCACATTCATACCCTTCAGTGCTGTGAAAGGACAGACACTAGCAGATTTCTTAGTAGCACACCCACTTCTTGTTGATTCTCCTCTTAGTAATGACCTCCTCATGAACAAATCATAAACTTAGGGGACACTAGCATTCACCATTGGGAGATGTATTTTGATGGTGTGGCTTCCTCTCAAAAAGGAGAAGAACCACAATCTTCTCTTCCAGGGATGATAGGGGTAAGAATAGTTCTCTTAACTCTGGACCGCAATGTGATGAGATTCTCATATCATCTGTCCATTCCATGCATCAACAATGAAGTTGAATATGAGGCTCTAATTATTGGTCTAGAGTTAGTTATTACACTATGCATCCAGAGCATCAACATCTTCGGGGATTCTCAGCTCGTCATCAACCAAATCACTGGGTCCTACAAGGTTTTAAAGCCTAAGCTCATCATTACCACAAGTACACCATGGAGTTATTAGCTCAAATCCTAGAGGTCACTATCTACAAGATTCCTCGATGAGATAATGCTATAGCATATGGATTGGTCAAGCTTGCCAAGGAGTTGGCATACTCAGAAGATGAGTCCATTTCAATAAGGGTCTAAAATAGACAAGTCTTATCCCTTATAGACGATGAACTCATCGAGAAACTCTCTCTTGAAGGGGAGGTTGCCATTTCCAAAAAGGATGATGAGTCAGATTGGAGGCAACCATTCATGGATTACTCAAACAGTGCAAACTACCTCTCAAGAGAAGTCATTAGCCCATCGTGAAAAAAGATCTCTCTTATGCTCTCACACACCTATACCACGATCTTTCTTCGATCATATGTGGTTACATTGTTTATCCAAACACAAAGCCCATAAAATCATGATTGAAATACATTCAGGTTTATGCGAAGCTCACCAATCTGGTCAGAAGATGAAAGCCAAGATCAAGACACTAGGGTACTATTGGCCTTTGATGATTACAGACTATATGGATGTAGCTAGGAGATGCCACCAATGTCAGGTGCACGGTGTGGTCCTACACCAATCGCCTAACATTCTACACCCTACATTGGCCTCATGGCCATTTGAGTGTTGGGGTACCAACATAGTGGGTCCGATCAATCCTCCTTCTTCCAAGGGTCACCAGTTCATTCTAGATGCCACCGACTACTTTTCCAAGTGGGTAGAGGCAATCCCACTTAGAAGGTCACACCAAAGTGCTCCAATTTTTCAGGAACCATATCGTATATAGGTTTGGGGTGCCTCGATGAATTGTATCCGATAATGGTACTGCATTCAAGAGCACTAAGATCAACAGCTTCTCCCGGAGACATTGCATAGATTGGAGATATTCTACCATCTACTATCTAAGGAAAAATGGTCTAGCAGAAGCATTTAATAAAACTCTCATCCAAATAAAAGAAGACACTGACGATAACAAGTGACATGGCAGCTAGTTGAAGCCTTGTGGGCCTACCGCACCACATACAAAACTCCAACTCAATCTATCACATTCTCCTTAGTGTATGGGTACAAAGTTGTTCTACCATTAGAAGTCCAACTCCCATCACTAAGGATAGCTGTGGGTAGCAAGATTACTATAAAGCAGAATGCCAAGTTGCGGTTAGAAGAGCTCAAAGGTTTGAAGGAGAGACGCCTCCAAGCATGACAGAACCTTGATTGTACAATGCCAAAATGATTCAAGCTCATAACAAGTTAGTCCTTCCTAGAGATTTTCAAGTAGGGGAGCTTATTTTAGTTCTAAGTAGACCAATTATTGCCCATCGAAAGATGGGAGGTAAGTTTTAACCCACTTGGGAAGGCCCTTTCACCATAGAAAAAGCTTACTAAAGAGGGTCTTATCAACTCATAAATTGTAAGGGAGAGCATCCTATGCTTCCAATCAATGGGCTCTACCTAAAAAAATATTATCCATAAATCTTATTTAGAAATAATCATCAATAAACTTCTTTTCATATCAAATTCCACCTCTTATTTGTTAGAAATATCTTTTGCTTGTGAATCTGCCATGATGTGTTTAGTGTAGGTGTAAGAAAACCCAAGTGGCATCCTATCCCTTCACAGCACAAACACAAACTACATTCAATCCTCCAATGCTACTAAAATAGGTGTAAGAGAACCCAAGAGGCATCCTACTTCGATTAGTACAACTAAGTTAGGTGTAAGATAACCCAAGCGACATACTTTCTTGGTGGAGTAACATTTCTACATGTTTAGGATATGTGTAAGAGAACCCAAGCGACATCCTATTCCTTCTTTCACATCATAAACAAATACATATCTTTTATCTTGGGCTATTTTGATGTGGGAGCAAGCTCTCCTATGGCACTCACTCATTAACTGCTCTAAGTCTTGCCGATATTCTACCTTGTTGGTATGTAAACCCAGTGGTCCCTTGTCTGGCGAATGGGAGTCCCTGCGCTTTCTTCGTGACTTGACCATTGCAAATTAATGAGTACCTTATTAGTTTAGTAGGTCTTACTACATAGCTGGTAAGCTACCCCATGTTGACTTCATTTAAGAGGATGTAAGCCTGCATGAGTTCTTCTTGAACTAGCCATCATGCACTGACTAGGTCGAGTATATTTGAGGTTTAGGATAAGTCCCCCAATGACTCCTTTCCTCTTGACTACTTCAAGCTTAGGTTTAGTCCTCACATAGGATTCCTCGCTTAGTAGTCGTCCTAGGTCAGATAGGCCCTGTTGAGCCGGAGACAGACTATCCCAATGATTAGTTCTGCTTTGGAGAGATATAAGTCTACACTCCTTCTTTGTAGACTGATTATCACAAACCGAGGGGCACCTTAGGTTGGTTGGTTATCTCCATCTAAGGATGGATACACTCTTGGCATATGTGAGTCCTCACACTTTCTTGAGTTGGCCATCAATACCTACAGCTTTCTTTATAGTTTTGGATAAAGTCCCTGGCACCTCCCTATGGGCACTCTATTTGGATCACGCCCCTTAGCAACCCTATTTAGACACTACCCAGTTACTCTTGGATTGACAGCCCCCTTTCTAGTAGCCACCCGTGATTGGAGAATTTGTTCAAATGGAGATTCTTTGGTCCAAGTAAGTCGAGATAGACTCCGATATAAGCTCCTTCTCGATGGTCCCTCGCAAACCAATAGGGTCCACATAAATATAAGACAAACAAAATATATCTTCGCTTATGGATTAGGAATTCAAGCCCTTAGTGGGCCCTTTCCAAGCACGCATCTTATCTTTAGTGAACAAAACTCCTATAAATTGTCCACTACTTTGAGTTGAGATAAGTCCTTGACACTCTCTCTAGTCCCTTGGTTTAATTTTTTGTTCCACCAACAAGTCACCCTGATGGTCATCTTTGCTTTGAAAGATGTAAGCCTATTACACATTCTTTCCAACATGACCATTGCGAACCAATGGGTAGAGTCGTTCGATTTATTGCAGTACCCATCACCCCAGTGGTTCCTTATTTAGAAGGATGTGAGTCCTCACACTTTCTTCCTAACTTGACCATTGCACACCTAAAGGCACCCCTATGATTGGTTAGTTCTACCCCATGGTCGGTAGACTATCCATTTAGATTTGTAAATATAAGTCTAGTCGATATTAGCTTCTTAGTGGATCCATCGCAATGGGATCCATCAAATTAAAGCAAATGAAATTAAAACAAATATAATTCAATCAAATGGCATTATCTTGACTACTTTTAAGTTGATTTAAGTCCCCTAGAGGCATTCATTTAGTAGCCTAGGTCGTTTGATTTGTTGCACAATCACCCCACCATGGTTCCTTGTTTAGGAGGATGTGAGTCCCCATGCTTTCTTCCTAACTTGACCATTGCACACCGAAAGGCACCTCTTTAGTTGATTAATTCTACCCCATGACCAATAGACTATCCCTTCGGATTTGCAAATATAAGACAAGTCTAGGTTGATATTAGCCCCTTCTTAGTGGATCCATCACAAACCGATAGGGCCCATCTTGAAATCTAAACTTAAAAAAACAATCAACCAACTTCTCCTGAGACATCAATCATCCCAACCTCCCTGGAGTCTATCAAACCCAATTCAAACTTGCATTCCTAACGAGTGCCCTCAAAAGAAATCTCATCAAATCCTTATCCCTAGTAGATAACCTAAATCTGTTTTCCTAGTAGAAAGTTTATGCACCTATCCCAGGTGGGTTATACATTCTAATCCCCAGTGGATACTCTACCCAAATAATACCTTGCATTCAAATTCAAACCTCTAATCCTATTGGATAACTTGAACCTGCTTCCCTAGTGGAAGGTTTAAATGCTTGATCCCTTGGTGGATCCCTACTTCCTCCCTCATGCCCTTGGCATGAGTTGAGTTACATTGCACTAAGATCTTGATTCCTTCTACATCTCAAGTTTAGGAGTAGATCATTTCTATTAGTGTTTACAATCCTTCAGACATTGTTGATCATCTCGGTCAACACTAATACGTGCGGTGTGCCTTATCAATTATACCACACCTATTGAGCGCCCTTTGTTGACCTCACTTTTGGAGTGAGCTCAACTTCCTCATCATAGTTCTAGGACTCCTATAGACACTAAGAGTTCCTTAGTCTTAAGACACTTCTAGTGATTAGGTGAACACTTAGCCTAACCCTAGAGACTTAGAAGAGTTAGCCATAGGAATAAGTTGTGCCATAGGGATTTATGAGGAGTTGCCTACCCTATATCCCAAACCCAATCCTTGCTTATTTCTTTTAAACCAAACCTCAAATTCAAATTCAAATTTTAAAATCAAATTCAATTATCCAATGATTGAAACCCATAATTAAATCAATTCCAAAATCCCTTCCTAAGCCCTTTGGTTTTATCTCATGGACTTAACCTTAATCAAATCCAAATCAAGCCCAATCCAATTGATTTTCCCAATTATAAAATTCACTATCAAATCAAATTCCAAATCATGAATCAAATCCAAGTATCCAATGATTGAAACCCATGATTAAATTCAAGCTCCAAAATCCCTTCCTAAGCCATTCGAATACCCTCATATACTTAGCCAAAACTCCTTCAAACTAACTCAAACTTGGTTGATTTTCTTATAAATCAATCATTCCTTTATTTATATTCATAAATATAAATGAAACCCACTCTCCAATGACCAAAAATAAATCAAATCAATTCAAAATCCAAGTCAGCCTCTTTTGACTCATATCTATTAATTTGGTCAAATTTGCTACCAAATCACTCCAAACTCAAGTGATTTTCTCATAACCCATTTATATCTTCATTTATATTCACAAATATAAATAAAATATAAATCAAAGGTCCAAACCAAATCCAAATTAAAACAAATTCCCTTTTTAGCCAAACTTTTTGAACTTGGTTAAATGAAACCCAAATCAACTCAAAACTCATGGATTTCTTTTGATTCAATCATTCCTACAATCATTCATCCAAATATAAACATAAACCACCATTATCAAACTAAATCCAAGTCAATCCCAAGTTGACCACTAGAAATTATCATATGAACCAAAACCCATTTGGCTTTAAACCAATTGCAATTGGATTTATATTTCAATCTAAGCTCATATGAGTTCAACTAAACTTGAATCAAACCTTGATCAATCTTGATCCATTTAGGCTCATTTGACCCAAAGTGACCTAAAGGACCTTTTTTGTTCTAATCCAACCCAAATTGGATTGAACTAAGCCCATCTAAACCTTAATCATGATCAACAATCATCATAGGGTGATCAACCACCTTGAATTGGGTCAAACCAAGTCAAACTTAGCCTTTGACCAAGTCAACATTTAGCTCAAATAAAATCTAAACTAGCCAAAATCCACCATATGAAAAGTTGATTGAAACCATTGACCCAAACCCATTCATAATCAATAATTGAACATGACCAAACCTTTAATTGAGCTAAACCAAGCCTAATTGGCCACTTGACCTAAGTTAACCCAAATTAGCCTAAAAAGCCAAAATGGGTCAAATCATGATTTAATCCAAATTGATTGTAACTAATGGTTCAAGTTCATTCCAAATCACTTATTGAACTTGACCAAAGCCATGATCAAGCCCAAATTGACCTAAAAGGTCAAATTGACACAAATCCAAATTAATTTCAGATTAAACCAAACCAAAGCATACAATCATTTTTGATCAACCAATTGAACTTGACTCAATACCTAACCCAACCTAATTTAGTCAAATTGGTCAACTTGACCAATTTGACCCTTTTGAATCTAAATGAGTCAAATCCAAACCTAGACCAAACCAATCTAAATTAATTGAACCAAAACATTCCAAATAATCATATGAACCTAACCTAAGCCTTGATTTGATGACCAATTCATCAACCAAACTAGCCCAAATGACACCCATTTGACCAATTCAAGCCAAATCACTCCAAATCAACTTATGAGACCCTAGGACTTAGCCAAACCCGACCAAACATGTTCTAATTCATTCCCAAATCATCCAAAAAGCTAAGTGGACCCCACCAAAGGGATTAGCCATCAAACCATAGGATTTAAACCTTAAAATCATTGGATCCAAGCAAAAGTCAACTACCAATCCCCATGGTAGGTCATTAGCACTCCATGGAACCTTCTCCTGATCCACCTAGCTAACCTAACTAACCCTAGGTCAACCAAGAACCTTTAGGAGGTGAGTTGACTCACCTCCAACCCAAACTAAGCACTCATTGGATCCAAGCCTTGGCATCCTTGTACATTGGGTCCATGGAAACTCCATCATTCCTCCCATCCCTAGCGTACCTCCCTAACTTGATGGAGATAAGTTTGGTGGTCAAACGGTGGCGAGCCAGTGTAAAACATGAGCACGCAGCCATCCATCAATGATGGGAAATTGAGGGGCATACACCCTCAATTCGAGCATGAATTGGTACAAAATTGCATTGTGAGCCCTCCTAACTAATTTTTGAAGCCCCTTAGAGTGTTTCCAAGGATTGGAAAGCCCTCTCCATTCAGCATTGCCCATTCCCGAGTAAAATCAAAATAAGGAATCCCAATCCCGAGCAATACTCCCTCTCCACTCAATCAAACTTTAATTCCTATTAGCCACACCATCACCATACCCAATAGAAGCCAACCGAAATAGTTACTAAACTTCCAAGCCACGGGAGGATCAAGTTCGATCAGAGCCGAGCCCATTGCATGTGTGGATTGGTCAACTGAGCAACCCACACCTAATCAAGCTTAAGCTCTTCAACAGGGCCTCACCTCAATTAGGTGAAGCTACCTCCAACGTTGCACCACCGGACATTAGCTCTAGTGTCGGGTGAGGTAATTTTTCAAATTGAGCCTTGTATGCAAAAGTGGGTTGGTCCTTTATGAAGAAAATTCTAGTTTAATGTAAAATTAACTATTGGATGCATCCATCTCACGTCCCCAAAGGTGTGGGAAGAATTTGGAGACAATCCGAGCTCGGGTGAGCTCGGATCGAATGAGGGAAGACGGACGACATCCGTCTTCCATCGCTCGCGAATAGGATAGATCATGAACCATCCATCCCACATGATCGAAATGAACAACTCTGATCAAATCCCACAGTAGAGCCCTCTGGTTCTTTTCCTAAACCACGGATCGGATCACAGCCATCCGATCTTAGATCGGATGGTCCACAGAGAAAACACATCCATCGTTGGCTGAGTCAGCACAAGGATGTGACTACTTAAATAAATAATACCGTCATGCCACATGAAAAGCGTGCCACGTCAGCCCCCACGTGGCCTGGCGGGATTAAGGTTTTAATTAAGGCTAATTAATTATTTTTAATTCTGAAACTTTCTAAAATCATAACAAATTGTAAAAAAATCAAGAAAATGCAAACTTAGGCTCATTTTGAAGATATTCCAGAGTAGAATCTAAGAAAATTATCATTAATTAATTTTAAATAGTGATTTTATCTTAATTAAGATTTAATTACAAATCTAATTAGCTTAATTACACCATAATTAAGCACTCAATTAATCTTTATGTGGATGTTTAGGGGATGATGCCTCCCCTATTTTTGAGATTTTATTGATTGCTTAATTAGAAAAATCACTTGATTAAGCCTAATCACTCCTCTAATTTAATTAATCATAATTAATGAATGAATAGTAACTTAATTAATCACTTAAGAATAATCACCTCTGTTGAATAGCAAGATGACTTAGGAGATGTGGTTGGGGATACTTTTTGTAATCCATGTCCTAAGTTTTCTTTATCTCTAAAAATCAAATTAATTAATGGCTAATGAAATAATTAATTGATTAATTAAGTGAGTATTCTTCAAAAATAAAGAAATCAAAATCTAATTGAATGTTTAAATGATTTAGGGATTGGGATTAGGGTCTTGCCCTTAATCCTCTCTCCAAAGTTAATTATATCATTCAAATTAGAACATAACCAAATGTTAATCAATTAATTAAAGGCATAACGAAATTAAAATTAAAAATCAACTCATCCACACTTAAACAACCCTTAATTGATTTAAGGTAGCTCCTTTGGTGTTCAATAACCCAATGTGAGAGATAATGAAGTTATGGTTGGCTCACATGTGTGAGAAAATCATAAAAGTAATTAAGTGAGATTCCTTAAGCTTAATTAACTATTAATCATAAGCTAATTGCATTAGGCCCCTTTCATTTCTTAGGAGCATTACAAATTTACTTTTCATGTGGTTGCATATCATATTAGCTTATTATTAATTAGTTAATTAACTTAAAGTGATATAGGTAAGGGTTAATTAATTCATTTAATTCATACCTTAACATAATTAAAATATAAAATCAACTTAAATATTTTCAATTAAACTAAAGTAATTCACACATGGAGAATTGGGCTAGGATTAGAAAACCTCTCACATATTTTGTAAATAAAATCAAATTCAAATTTTAAAATATATTTAAAGAATTTTGGTTCATTTTAAATATCCTTATTTAATTTGATTGTCCATAGGAATTAATTGGGATGAATGAAATCATGTGCTTACACTCCTTTATTTCTTTCCAATCATGCTAAATATTGCTTGCCATATGAAATCATGCATTCATTTCTTTTAAGGTTAATTAAATGAAATATTTTTCTTTTATGTCAAATTGCATGTGTTGCCTTAAATTAAAAGTATGAGTGGTTATTATCACTATTAAATCAAAAACTATTTTCAAAATCTATAAATCAATTATTAAAAAAATGAAGTGATGCTAATTACAAATATTTATAAGCTTTCATGTGATAATAATATAAGACATGTAATATGAAGTTCCCTTTTCCTATCTTAACATGGATTCACATAGAATTTGCAAGTGTATAGTTCATTTGAAAAGAACACAACACTTGCCTAAAATCTTTTCCTATGCATCTTCATGTTAAGACTTAGGAATAATTTTATATCACATATGTAAATCACATAATCAAATCAAACACAACCTTTTTGGATGATTCCCTATTCATGTGGTTCTCTTTGTACATTCATATGTATTTGAGAAAAGTGGTATATTAGTCGGACATCCCGATTGAGGCTTTAAGTAGAAGTAGGTCTACCTTATGCTGTTGTAGAAAATAATGGCACCGTACTCACTTAAAGCTCCTATACATGTGCATGTGTGATGTGGACAATGAATAAAGAATCATAAATCAAATCTAATAATTTGCATGGATTTTCATATCCTTATAATTATTCATACATCTACATGTATCTAAAAAAAGTGGTATATTAGTCTGGACATCCCAGGGTTGTGAATCTTTAAGTAGCCCTAACTAGGTCTTGTACCTTATGGCCCTGGTGTAGAAAATAATGGCGTCATACTCACTTAAATTTTTTATACATGTAAATGTGTATTTAGCTAATGGATGAAAAATCCCTCTTTTTTATATAATGAAAACATGCATTCATAATTTAATCAAAAATAAAATATTTAAATTCAAAATACATTTCTTTGCATTCATCATCAAAGGGTGCTAAGATTTATATTGCAGGTATAGGTATGCTTAGGATTATTCATATGCATGATATACATGATGGAAAGAAATGAATAAATGTGTGTTATGTGATAGTAATCTATTTCAATTAATCTTAAGATGCATTTCTTATTGAATAGGGCAATTTAAAGTGAGTCTAAACTTAGGGTTAATTAAAACACATAATAAATCATTCACTAAAGGAAATTCATTAATTAACTTACCTTAGAAATGACTTAAAGTTGGGATAAAAGAGAGATTCCCTCTCTTTTTTCTCTTCATAACACTTAATTGTTACATGTAGGTCATTTGAAATAAAAAAATACTAAATAAAATCTTCAAATCAATTAAACCACTTAAAGAAAAATTAACCCTTTATAAATTAAATCTCTCACACTTAGCAAATCATAATTCTAAAGCCTAGTTAGGACATACCACACAAGCCTTAACACATGTACATTAGATTAAGTCACCATTTCTAGCTTTATGTGAGGATGGTGCATGGTTTGATGAATTTTTGGTTTTGTGATGTATTATTTTAGACTAGATGTTAGGGTGTATGTGCGTAGTCTGGATGTTAGGCTAATATTAGCCTAATCATACTTTCTACAAGGGGTTATGCTTAAGGGGTGCTATAATAAAAATATAAATGCCTTTTGCTATGCAAGTTGCTTATGCCCCTAAGTGTAACCCAAGTTAGGACAGGTGGGCTTGGTTACCCATGTGTGGGGTGCTATGTCCAACTTATCCATATAATTGCTTGGGTTGTATGGTATGTTTAGTTAATATTTATTTTGTAGGTATAGCTAGATTTACTTTCCTTTCTCTTAATATAATTTTGCATTAGGATTAGGATAAGTGTTATGGGGATTAAGGGTGAGTATTAGGTATAAGACCATGTCTTTTTTACCATGTGATACCTTTAGAGCAAGCTACATCCCAATCAAACCAAAAGAAAGAAAGAAATGGAGCAAATCAAGATGAAGAAATGAAAGATTATGAGTGAAGAATGGAGGATGAAGAATGAAGACCACCCATAAGACTTATTATCGTATAATTTTAACTATTCTTTCATTATACCGAGATGTATAAGGGTAAAGCCCGGCTACCCACATTTCTTTTTGGGTTGTACGGTGGCATCCGACCGCACCAACCTCTTATTCTTGTGCGATAAGCTTTATAAAATTGTGATATATTTTATTTTAGCATGTGCATTATAAATAGCATTCCTTTTCATAGTTTCTTTATGATTTCTAATTGATGTGTGGCCTCGATCCATTTAGGCTCCTAGGATAAAAATAAATTTTTTATCCCACTAACAACTCATAACTAAAATTTTGAAATAACTCATAACCTCACATAAAAGCCTAGAATTAAATCAAGATAATAAAAAATTTAGCAACCCTTTGGCTGGATGATTGTATGTATAACATCATGCATGTCATATTCTTCCACTCTTGTTAAGAGAGGACTTCCATCTGCTAGAATAAAGGCTTGACTGTAAGAGCCTTTGATGGAAAGACACCTCTTTCTCTTTGATTTGGCCATAATCAATTTTTCATGCATTTAGGCATACAAAATATATAGCCGTGTCAAAATAAAAGTCTAAAATCAAATAAAACTTGATAAAATTTGTATTAAATTAAGTCATTATGCATGCCCCCTTAATGATCTAGTCTCTTAGGGAGTGAGTTTAAGGACTTTGTTTCCTCTTCTAAATAAATAATAGCTTAACCATCTTACAAAGCATTTGACTTTCCTACATGGATTTGAAGCGTAGGAGGAGTTAGCTGGCTACCACTTCAGATAATAATAAGTTTAGCAGTCGGGTGGTTTACTCTCTCTCTTATGGAGATAAACCATATATCCACTTTCACCTTAGATTTAAGTTGTGCTTTGGCTCTCATCAAAGCTCCCTAAATTTAGGATCTAAAGTTGTTATTTCTCTTTGCAGGCTATAAGCATAAATCCTCACTTCTTAGGCATTTCTACAACCTTGTATTGTGGAATTATAAGTCCTAGATTTCTAATAAAATTTTAACTCAAACAAATAAATCCACTCAATTTTGAATACATAAAGCCCAACCATATGATAGATTGGAGTGCTTACTAGGCTTCCTAGTATCATGAGCAGTCCCTACTCATCTCCTTTGGTTTCAATAAGAACTCTCCCCTTTTGATCTCTCCATTTGATTTTCAAAAAAAAAAAAAAAGAAATAACCAATCCTTTGATAGTCCTATCTTTGAAATCTTTGGAGACAATAATCACCTACTTTAATCAAGAGTATTCTTAAGAAATTCACCTTCCTTAGGATGTAATTAATTATGGAGGCCTGCCTCCATTAAAAATTTAATGAACTTGATTTAAATAAACCCTGCTTTACTTTTCCATGTAAAGTAGGAAAAAATCTTTGGTATATTCGAAGACCCATCATGCCTTAAGAGTTCTTATTAGGTGATTAGGTCCATTATAGGGTAGTGATTTCTATCTCTCGAGATAGTATACTATTCCTTAATGTTGTACCTGATCACCCTAATAAGAACATCTACGGATCTGCATGTTGTAACCTCACATATACACACAACACCAAAACTAAAAATAAACACATAGATTTTTCTGGCGACTCCATTGGGGATGGTTCCTCTCTCCACCTCTAGTAGACAATTAATGTTTATAAGCATCGATAGCGGACTTGCATTTCATGTGAGCCCAAGACTATCTTTCCTTCCATTGGCACTTAGCTTATTCTTAAGCAAAGTTAAGCCAACATCCTTTAGGTTTTAGGACCTCACCCATGTAGGTCTTGAAACCCCTGTTTCCCAATAGGTGAGAACATAATTTATCAACAAAGAGGAGATAATAAAATTTAGAACCTCCTCACCACTAGCTTGGTGAGGGTTCATCATAAAATTTAAAGAAAATAATTTCTTTCACAAAATGACACTTTCCAAAAGCACCTTTCACAAATTCAAAAATCAAAAACTCCTTCATTTAACAATCCATGATTTCTACATGAAGGTTCTATTCAAAAGCACACTCTTGAAAAATGATCATGCCAGATTTGATTCCCACTTAACATATCCAAAATTGTTAAGTGAGAATCCCTATTTGAATCGAACATAAAATTTTACCTAAATATGCATAGAAAGTTTGAGATTAATTGGATGGTAAATTAGAGAGTAATTAGGCTAATTATATTTCCAATTAAACCTTAATTAAGCCAAATTCATTATTCAGAATCAATTAATAATAATTTTTATAGATTCTACTATAAAAAATCTTTAAAATGATCTTAAGTTTGTATTGTTTGAATTTTTTTGATTGGTTATTTAGAAATTTTTAAGATTAAAAAAATTAATTATCCCTAATTAAGACCTTAATCCAGACGAGCCACATGGCGCGCTTTCCATGTGGCGTGATGGGATTCACTATTTAAGTTATCACATCCGAGTTTTGACTTAGATGGCAGCGCACATGTTAACTCTGTAGACCATCTGATCTAAGATCAGATGGTTGCAATTAAACTCATTATTTCGAGGGATTAATCAGGGACTCTAAGTGTGATCTGATCAGGACTGTCCATTTTGATCACGCAGGATGGATGGTCCATGATCTATCTCCTCCCGATCATCGAATAATGGTTATCATCCATCGATCGTCACTCGATTCGAGCTCACCCAAGCTCAGATGGAGACAAAAATAATCCCACACCTTCGAGGAAGCTCAACAATCAAATCCAATGATGAAAAGTGCATGACATGAAAATTTCTTTCACAAAATACCAAGTTATTTTCATTCAAGGATCGGTTTTAATGGCATGCCTCACCGAAGCTTATGATCGGTAGTTCCAACGATTGAGGAAGCTTTGTTTGGTAGAAACGAAGCTTTGTTGAGCTGCACAAGCTTTGATTTGGTGTGGTTTGCTCTTTTGACCAAAGTGTTAGACGTAGGTGGTCGAGCTTGATTGAACTCTTCCCTTCGGTCATCGAAAAACTTGGGAAGGGATTCATTCTTGCTTGTTTGGCTCCAAGGAAGGTGTGTGCAAAGTTAATTATACTTTGGTGGAGATTTAAGAAAATAGGAATAAAAGGTGGCCTCCCTTATTAGGTATTGCGTAAAATTGAGAATGGGGATTTTGGGGAGCTTGGGAAACCTTGGAAATGGCTTTGGGATTCTTCTTCTTGGATGCTAGGGTTCAATCGAGTGTGAGTCTATGCATTTTAGTGAGAATGAGGGGTATACCTCATTCCTTATCAATGATCACACCTTGTTTGGCTTTCCTTGATCAAATGGCCACATCAGAGGAAAATGGAGGTCCTTGGGTGCATGATGTGGCTCGGTTTAGTTAGGTGAGGTGTGGAGGTGGGTGTCCCATGGTTTTTGGAAAGCTCCAATGGTGGGTCATCCATGATCCAAGGTGCCTAGAGTGGCTATGATTGGGTGTCAAGTGGCTTGGAGGAAAAATGATAGCATGTGTTTTATCTCATGGGATGCCCTAAACCCAAGGAAAAAATGGTCATTTGGCCATGAGTTTGATTTGGGTAGATTTGGGAAGGGTCAAAAATGGGTTAGCCCAAATTTCAAATGGTTTGGAATTTATTTGATTTGATTTGGCTTGATTAGATATATTTAGGTCAAATTGGGTTAGATTGGAACAAGTTGACCAATGGGTCAAATTGGGTCAAACCAAGGGTTAGGTCAAGTTCACATGACCAATTGGAGTGTATTGGTGTCATTGGTTTGGTTCAATTTGCTTTAGATTTGATTATGGTTCATTTGGATTCATATAGGTCAAATAGGTCAAGTTGACCAATTTAACCAATCATATTGGGATGGGTTGTGTTGAGTCAAGTTCAATTGGCTAATTAAAAATGATTATAGACTTTGGTTTGATTTAATTTAGATTCAATTTAGATTTTAGCTAATTTGACCCTTTAAGTCAATTTGGGCTAGGTTGGGTCAAGTTGACCAATTGGTCAACTTGGGTTCAATTATTGCTTCGGTCAAATTCAATAAGTGATTTGGAATGAACTTGAGCTATTGGTTGTAATCAATTTGGATCAAATCATGATTTGACCCATTTTGGCTTTTTAGGCTAATTTGGGTCTACTTGGGTAAAATGGCCAATTAGGCTTGGTTTGGCTTAAGTGAAGGTTTGGTCATTTTCAATCATTTATTATAAGTTGGTTCGAATCAATGGTTTCAATCAATTTGGCATATGGTGGATTTTGGCTAGTTTGGATTTCATTTGGGCTAAGTGTTGACTTGGTCAACGGGTTAGAATAACCTGGTTTGACCCAATTCAAGGTAATTGATTAACCTAGGATAATTGTTGATCATGTTGTGAGGTTTGGATGGGCTTAGTTCAATCCAGTTTGGGTTGGATTACAACTTAGTTCAAAAAGGTCTTTTAGGTCACCTTGGGTCAACTGAGCCTAAATGGATTAATTGGCTTGAAAATAGCTTGATTTATGTTTAGTTGAACTCACACATGAACTTAGGAATGAAATATAAATCCAATTGCAAGTGGTTTGGAGGCAAAATGGATTTTGGTTCATATG
Organism: Cymbidium sinense; assembly: GCA_021442155.1. Classification (NCBI taxonomy): domain Eukaryota; kingdom Viridiplantae; phylum Streptophyta; class Magnoliopsida; order Asparagales; family Orchidaceae; genus Cymbidium; species Cymbidium sinense. The sequence goes on from CM038218.1 coordinate 28,385,861, forward strand.
ATAATTTCAAGTCAAAAGGGTTAACTTGGGTTTGATTTGGGTTAGCTTGGATTTGGTTTGAGAATAATGATTTATGTTTATATTTAGGTCAATGATTATAGGAATGATTGAATCATGAAGTAAGCCATGAGTTTTGAATTGGTTTGGGCATCATTTAGCCAAGTTCAAGAATTGGGCTAAATGGGCTAAAATTAGGAATTTGAATTGATTTGGGTTTCAACCATTTGAGTTTAGAATTGATTTATGATTTGGAATTTGGGTTTGGTTTGAGATTGAATGATAATGAGAAAATCAATTAGATTGGGGTTGCTTTGGATTTGTTAAAGGCTAAGTCCATAAAATAAAATCAAAGGGCTTAGGAAAGGATTTGGAGTTTAAATTTAATCATGGGTTTCAATCATTTGATAGTTGGATTTTAATTTAGAATTTGGATTTAAATTTGAGGTTTGGTTTGGAAGAAGGAAGCGAGGATTTGGGTTTAGGCTATAAAGTAGGCAAGACCTCATAAACTCCTAAGGCACAACTTATTCCTATGGCTAACTCTTCTAAGTCTCTAGGATTAAGTTAAGTGTTCATCTAATCACTAGAAGTGTCTTAAGACTAAAGAACTCTTAATATCTATAAGAATCCTAGATCTATGATAAGGAAGTTGAGAGCTCACTCCAAAAGTGAAGTCAATAGGTTAAATCATGAAAATCACTTTAAAGACTTGAGAATTATATTGGAGAGAATAAGAAAATATGATCTCAAGATGAATCCTCTAAAATGTGTATTTGGGGTGTCCTCTGGAAAATTTCTCTAGTACATTGTACGTCACAGAGGAATTGAGATCGATCCTGTTAAAATAAAGGCAATTATGGAGATGCCTCCTCTGAAGAGTTTGCATTAGCTCCATTCTTTACAAGGACAACTTGCATTCATCCGTCGATTTATATCAAACCTATTAGGATGTTTTCAACCATTTGTAAAGTTGATGAAAAACAATGCTCCATTCAAATGGGATAAGGAGTGTCAAGAAGCCTTCAATAGCATTAAAAGCTACATGTTAAATCCACCAATTCTTGTAGTGCCTACTCTTGGGAAGCCCCTTATTCTATACACAGCTGCATTAGAAGAGTTCCTCAGAGAATTATTGGCATAACACAATGAAGAAAATAAAGAGAATGCTCTTTATTATATCAGTTGGAGGTTGATATGAGTAGAAATGAGATACTATCTGATAGAGAATCACTGTTTGGCATTGATCTTTGTAGTCCAAAACCTCTGTTATTATATATTATCTCACAAGATTACCCTCATCTCAAGGATCGATCCGCTGAAGTAGTTGATGACAAGATCAGCGTTGGCGGGTCACTTGGCGAGATGGGCAGTATTGCTTTTATAATTTGATATGACATATGTTCTGCAGAAAGCTATAAAGGGACAAATCTTAGCAGATTTTCTTGCTGCACATCTCACTCTTTCAGACTCTTCTCTTAATGATGATTTGCCTGATGAGCAAATTATGCTCATTCATGAAAGAGAAAAATCACAAATTTAGGAAATATACTTTGATGGAGCCTCATCAATCAAACAAGTCCAAAGAGTAGAAATTGACATCATCTTCATAACACCATAGGGAGGAATAATGAGGCGATCATATGGGTTCACCGAGCCAAGAACTAATAATGAAGCTAAGTATGAAGCATTGGTGGCAGGTCTCAAAGAAGCTATTTTTATAGGCATTCAAAACTTGTATATTTTTGGTGATTCTCAACTTATTATAAATCAAGTACTTGGCATCTATAAAATCAACAAGCTTGAGTTAGCTTTTTACCATAAGCGAGTTCTTGAGCTTATGAAGCAAATATCAAATGTCACGCGAGTCTTTGAAAATAATAAAGCGGATTGCTTAGCTAAGTGAGTATGAATGGTGATTATGTTATGATCGATATTTACTCGGTTCTAGAGCAGTATCAATCCCATGGGAGGGATTATCAAATTTGACCCACAGATGCGACTCAAGTTGCTCCTCATTCTCCTTGAAATCAACAAGTTATACTAAGAAAACCTGCAACATGAAGCTAAAAAGCCAATTAGCTTCAACTAGTAAAGAAACCTCAATGAGAAGAGAATATTGCGTTATGCTTTCATCAATAATATATATAGATCCTTTGAACAAATGTGGCTATGATGCCTAAATACATATGAAACTAATGTAATGAAGTTCATGAAGGACTTTGTGACATCAATGATGATAGTAAAATCAAAGGATGGCTATTATTGGCCATCTATGGTGAGAGACTGATCATGCTAAGAGGTGCCATGAATGTCAAGTACATGGGAATATAATCCACCAACCTCCAAATCTACTACACCCAACAATAGCATCATGGCCTTTTGAATGTTAGGATACATATGCAATTGGACCAATTGATCCACCGTCATCAGCTGGTCACCGTTTCATCCTAGCAGCGACTAATTATTTCTCAAAGTTGGCTGAAGCTATCCCATTTAGAGAAGTTACTGTTGGACGAGTGATCAACTTCTCACACATAATGTGGTCTATAGATTTGGATTGTCGTATCGAATAATTTTTGATAACGGTATAGCTTTCAAAAGTACATAGATTTATAGATTCATCGATCGACATAAAATTGACTGGCAATATTCTTCAATATATAATCTAAGGGCAAATGGTTTAGCAGAAGCTTTCAACAAGACCTTGGTCAAACTTCTCAAGAAGATCTTCACTAAAAATAAAGAGAATGGTATGCCAAAGATAGCATTATGGTGTATGGAATTACTACAAGACAATTAAAGCCACTCCCTATTCATTAGTATTTGGAATAGTTCTTCGCAGTTGAGTTATCTTCACTTTGAGTAGCTACCCAATACGACCTAACTAAAGATCAAAATGCTCATTTAAGAATGGAGGAACTCGACGCACAAAATGAAGTGAGATTGTAAGCTCATCAAAATCAGTAAGTTTATTGAGTAAAGATGTCCAAGATTTTTAATCATACAATACGACCTCAAACATTCTAAAAATGGAAATTGATCTTAGTGCTGAGATGACTAATTATTCCTAATCGAAGAATTTGTGGCAAATTCGAGCCTAATTGTGGGGGAGGGGGCCTTTTGTCATTGAGAATATGTATCAATGAGGGGCAAACCAACTCATTGACCTAAATGGAGAAAGACTAATGCTGTCAATTAATGATCGATATCTGAAAAAGTATTATATATGATAAATACAATTTTGAGGTACAATAGAAACCCCTCTGCAAGATAGAGGGCATATTTTTTAGTATATTTATTTAAATTGACATCGTACTTTATGTTGAGATCCCAAAATAAATATACCAACTCAAAAAAAAAATTCTTGAAAATTCCCCTGTTATATGGGAGCATTTTTTAGATTTTTATACATAGATAAATTCAATGTTACATGTTAAAACCCTCTTAAGATCAAATATATCAACTCAAATATTGATATATTTTCTTAAATTATTTTATAAACTCTTTCAAAGTGCTTTAGAAGTTCCTCTACAAGATAGGGGCATTTTTATTTTATGTTAATTTTATTTGGGTTCACATCGTGCTATAAGACGAGATCCTCAAATATATTCTGATTTAGTTTGACATCGAGTTTTATACCAAAATCCTTGAATTTATCTATAATTATTATTGTTAAAGTTGCAAGTTCTTGCAAGAACAAAAAAAAAATCTATTTCTACGCATGAAAAGACATTTAAATGTCAAAAAACTTTTCTCAGATTCGTCAAATGTTAGAGATCAAGTTAGAAGAACTCTCAATTTTGAAAGCCTCAATCAACTGAGTTGGAAAAACACCAATCTCTACATCTTCAAGTCTAGGATATGGATAGGTTCTAAAAGTTGAACTCAACAAGCCCACAAATGGGAGGCCTCTCAACAAGGTCAAAAGAAAGGCGCTGAAAGAGCCCACATTCGTTAGTCCGATGATCAAATCACTAACGAATCATAGCTTAAGTCAAAGATTCGAGTAGGTTCTAAAGGTCGAACTCAACAAGCTTATAAATGGTCGAGTTATTGACGCTCTCCTCACTCAACAAGCCGTAAGAAAAATTTGTACTGAAAGAGCCCCTGCTCGTCATTCCAATGATGGTAGTTGTTCAATCTCAAAATCCGACTTTGAACTCAAAATCTAAGAGATCTTTCTACCGATTCGATACCAAGACATTCTGAAAAAAACTCTCAATTTTGAGCTGTCTCAAATCAATCTTTATATTGCCGGCAGGGTGATATTTCAATCTATTCTCAAATGATTTGATCAAACACAAATCATAGAAAAAAGCTAATCTTCTCATCAAGTCCGTCAAAGCAGAAAGTGTAGGACCAAGAAAGCAATTTCATAGTTCATACAAAGCCGATGGCTGAACTAAAAGAATTTTGCAGTTATTCAATCTGTTAAAGCACGCATCGCTAGACTGATAACTCGATATTGTAAACCCAATATAAGCCAGGAGGCTAGGTCATATGTATTCACCCTTTGAGAAGTTCGGCAAAGCAGTAAGCTTAGGACTGAAGACATGCGTGCACTTCCTAGCAAATCAATATGGACAAATTAGGTCAATCTTCATCAAATTCGTCAAGCTTAAAACTAAGACAGAAGGAATTTTATAATCAAAATAAACAAACTAATTCCTCCATCCAACTCAGTTGAGCACGAAGTTAGGGTCGAAAGAAATTCATATCCATAAAGATACAAAAGAAAGAACTCTTCAGTGAACTTGTTGAAACTGAAGTAATTTGAAATTCATGGTCGACACGAAAGGTCAACTAATTTTCAACAAATGTGACTCACTTCATGTGCAAATCATATTTATTGGGATAAATTTATTGACTCTTAATATTATTTCATTAATTCAAATAAATAAATAAAATAAAATAAAATAATGGCAGTAAGCCCCAAGCCGAAAAAACCTCACCCGTTCCCGCTCTTCAGTTTCGTCTCCCTAAAAGCGCACGCTCGACTCTTCCCAGCCGAAGAACCACTTCCGCCTCCTCCTAGCCGTGTAACCGTTCCCTCCCACTCCTCCCTCAATCGCAAGCAACTCCCTCAACCGCAAGCATTGCAAAAGAAACAGAGGCTCGCTAATTCCTCTCGCTCTTTTTCTCCCACTCTCTCCCACTCCCTTGTCTCTCTCTATCTCTCTCCCTGGTCTACAACCAAAGGTAACTCTCTCTCTCTCTCTCTCTCTCTCTCTCTCTCTCTCTCTCTATCTATCTCTCCGAGCCCTCCCCGGTCCGTCGTTCCTACCCTGATCCCGCATTCCCTGTCTCTACTACATTATCATGGCCCATTATCCCGTGATTCTTCTCTCGTCAACCCATCCGTCTAGCAGAGCCAAACGGCATCTCACCTAACTCTCCCAACAAACGAAACCACCTGCTCGAGATTGCCTTCCAGTTTCCCTATTTGTTCACAACGAAAGGAGTAATCCCATATCCCATTGCCTTCTTCCCATCCAAATACTGCAGCTTACCTCATCTATGCCCTTCTCTTTCCATCTCCCTACTAAAAGTTGAGCAACAGTTGTGATTTTGTAGGTTCTTATTCCGTTCCCTGTTTGCGAGACAAAGCAAAAAAAAATGAAAATGAAATCCTGATCAGCCAATCCACGTGTACTGTAGCGTGAGTACTATAGCGCAGCTACTGTAGCACGACAACTATAGCAAATTACTGTAAATCCGAAAAAAAATTTCTTCCCTAGTCCGTCTGCTACAGTACCCGCAACAGCATTCTTAAACAACTCGCACCTCTGCTCAATCCCAATAGCAGCTAGCTGATGACTTCCTATTCCTATCTCTCATCCTATGCTACCCAACATCACCCGTTCCCTCTCTTCGTTTCAACTAGCAAAGGCAACAATCACCTTACTCTTAATTACAAAAGTATAACATAATGAGACTTGAATGTACGGAAAATTATATATATTTGCTTCATTTTTATGCAGGTGATCAAAGATCCTACTAAGATTAATAGGGCATAGTAAGTTTGAAGACCCTGCTATGCTCAATAAAATGTAACGGATCAGCTCACTCAATAATCATCATCATTGCTCATTGTAAAGGCATAACATAAAGAGGCTTGAAAGTATGCAAAAATTATATATGTTTGCTATATGCAGGTGACCAAAGACCTCACTAATGCTCAATAGAGCATGGTGGGCATGAAGACCTACATGGTGTGAAAATAACGCTTACAATCAATGAAATCTTGAGTAAGCAGCCCTGACTACATGGGGAGACGGCCCATCTTAATTCTTGGTAAATTTTGGGACTTAAATCTAAAGTTAATTGGATATTAAATTAATTATAAAACATAAAGTCTTAAAATAAAATAAATTCACAAAGATTGAATTTAAACGAGCTCAATGAATATTAATATTAAATAAGAATGAACTAAGTGAGAATGATTATGTATAAAAATATACATGCCAAATATGAGATTGAAATATGATAATAATTGAGCAACACAAGATTAAATAACTCACTTACATGTTATAGCAATAGTTAGTTTGCTAAGAAGAATTAATTGAACTCTGTAGCTCATGTTATATCATGTATGAAAATAATTGAAGGAATTTAAATTGGCTATATTATTGAAGTGCAAAGGGGCTTATGAGATATATGGGTGCTTGATTGCAAAGCAAATGCAAAGAATTTGATAGTCCGTCAATGAATATAAATTTAACTTTGTGATGTCTCACTTAAATAAAAAATAAATAAATCTTGTTAAACATATAATTGGATCATAAGAGATTTATAATAAAATTAATAATCGCTTCAAATATGATAAAATCAAATAAAACTTATAGGAGATTAGGACAAACTTATCAATGAATGAGCATGTTTCATAACCTTTTAATGAATATTTAAACCTGGTTATATCATGTGTTTAAGCAATAGAAGTAGTTTAAGTCGAATACATTGAGTCATAAAGTGTTAGCTTTCAAATAATAATTGAATCCATATTAGACTTCAAATGAGATTATACTCAGCTTGATAACTCATCTATGCACAAATGTGTACTTTGATATTTCATAAGTTAATATGAACAAGATTTATCAATGATTATTCCAAACATTAAGTTCTTGAACAATAACAAGCATTACAAAGCTACTCGATTAACAAATTAATTAAAGTTTAATTCACACTAAGCAAGTTGAGGAGTGTCGAGAAAGTTTAAGTAAGACACACAAAGAATTTGATACATTGTCAATAACTATGAATATAATTCTTACAATGTGTCACTTTAAATGATCTAAGAGAAAATCTAATTAGATTCATAATCAAAATCACAAGATGCTTATAGTAAGCTTGAAAGCATTCAAATACAAATGCAATTCAAGCATGACTTAAGCAACAAGGCTTATATTTAATAAGCTAAGTTGAAAGAGGTATAATAGCTTATCTATGGGTGAGAATGAAAGTTAAATATGATGATTAGCAAAGATGTAAAATCCTATCAATATGCATAAGATAAATAACTGTTCTATTTTTGCTATCAAGTTAAGTATAAGCAAAGTTACACTACTTTGAATCAAAAATATAAAGTTAAAATCTACTCCATTGGATCTGTAATTCTTCATATAAGTAGATAGAAAGAAAATTAAATTAAATTCGCAAAATGAAGCTTCCTTCAATCCAAAGATAACAATTTTTATTTTAATTATGATTTTCAAAATCAATGATTTTTAATTAATTATAAATTATCTAAGCTAAAAATTTCTACATGTGCTTGACATGAGATTTAAAGTGCAAATTTTATTTATCAAAAGTTAAGTTGGAAGTAATAAAAATATGAAATCAATCTCATAATTCAAAATCAAAATTACTTAAATTACTAAATACCCGCATGGGCCCCGACACTACGCTGAATACTTAAATTTAGTTTCTAAGGATGTTGCACGGGTTAATTTTCGATTTAGTCTTAGGACCGGGTCCGGGTTAACAAAACTTAAAAATTCAATTATTATAAGAATTTCAACTTATTAAAATATCTAAGGAGCTAATTCGGTCATATGATAGTAGATCCGGTCCTCTATTATTAAACTAGTAGAAAAGATAAGATCTAAAACAATAAATTAAATGATACATTCACCGATGATGGGTGTTGGATAGAGATTTTAACTTGAGGATACTTACATCAAAATGTAATTCTAATTTTAAATCAAATTAACTCAAATTAAGTATCAATCCAAATGTGAAATCTAATATATCACTAAGCTATTAATAGTTAAATGAAATTTAATCTTTAAAAACATAAAGCAAAATCTAACTCAATCCACTTTTCACAATAGTTTTTCAAAGATGGCAAATTAAGAAAACTCTAGCTCACAAAGGAGTCAAAGTCAAATCAAGTGTATTTCTATATTCACTCTCAATCAATCTCATGCTAGTAAGGACATGGGTCATGTCCTCTGTCCACGTGATTTGGCCAGTAGGCTCCACATATGATGTAGTTACCAATCTAATCTCTGTCTGCTTATATTAATGACACCGTTATACGATCAGTATGCTCCCGATTTCGATCGATATGAATCAGAAGATAGACAAAAGCCATTTGTTAGCTAAGGTAAACTTAAGCTTATCTCCTTGACAAACATCACCCCGTGCCATAAGATTACTTGACAACGCATGACTACTTGATCCTTGGTCGTTTCATTCACTAAGGACAAAAGGTGATAGCGGATAACTATGGATCTAGATGACATCATCATTCCCCAAACCATCCTCTTTAAGTTAAGATAATGAATATCATAATCTTAAATTTTAAACTTATACTCTTCTTCTATATACGCAATTACAACGACACTTTAATCGAAAATTCTCTCTCGGCCTTGAGAGGGTAATTAACTATAAGTGCTTGCTTTATAGAAACCTATCTAAAGTCTTCTGAGGCAAAATCTCTAATATCTTATCTATTATTTCTTCAAAATTACACCACTTAAATCATACTCTCATATGTGAGGTGGTGCAATTTTTTGAAGCCCATGATCTAATTGAATAACAATTATTATGTTGTATTAATACTTTTTATGAGTTATTAGAGAGATGCCAATTATTATCTTTGATTTTCACTTAGAGTTGTTCTAATTTATTTTTTCTCATTTCTTAATTTTTCACAAACTCTACTGTGCACTCAACACATATTTTTCTCTTCCTCAGCAAACACGAAAATTCAAGAGAAAAAAAATCCTATATTCTATGAGATCATTACTTCAACAAAAATAAAGTATTAAGAGTTCAATACTAAATTGAGTTTTGTTGTAATTTCCATCTCATATCATTTAATATTGGCATCTAAAAGAAATGAGCTGGGCCATCAAGCCCAACATTTATTTCGAACAATTGACTCGGCTGGAAAACGCCCAAGAAAAATGGACTCAACCGGGGCACCATCTGCAATAGTTTAGTTAATTCAAAAGTTATATTATATTTAATTAATATTAATTCATTGAATGCATGAGATATTGGCAGTATATTGGGTTGCTGAAGTGCCGAAGCAATCGATTGGGGTTTCTCCCCTCTGTTATGGCCCGGGTTCGAGTCGGACCTTCTGCAGTGACCCAGATTTGAATCACATTATATGAGTGTCTGACTTTAAAGCTCAAATTTCTAAAAAAAAAAAAAAAACGTTGAGAGTGTCCAAAATATGGTACAAGAGCAGTGACATGAAACATCTAGAAAAGTTTTTACACAAAGGTGTTAATACATTGAAGCGTCATATGAAATCTTTCAAAAAAGAAATAAGATAAATTTCTATCTTAATATGACGGATTACATTAAATATTTTTCTACAACTATTTTACAATGTATTTCATGTGTGAGTGAGAGGCCAAGTTTGCACACAAATAAATACATACTTATATGATCCTAAAAATTCTACTAGTCGAAACACGAATCTTGATGTTAAAAGCTGATCGAAGTTGAATTATCACTTAAAATATCATTGAAAATTTTATATCTTAAATCTAAATAGCACTCAAACATGGAGTGTTTATATAGTCAAATCGAATAGTCGGATCTAACAAAAAGATCTCTTTGCTTCATTTAAACATTCAAATACACAAAATACATCATATGATCAAAGGAATCATTTGAGCGTCGATGGAGGAGTGGTTCGATTTTGCATGTATTAGACGCCATTCTTTAATCATAAATATTCTTAGGAGGCTGAGAAGCAAGAGGAGGAGAGAGCTCTAAAATTGAAATCTTAATTGTGCCATGTGACAATACAGCCGATAGCCGTCATCAATCTCACTGTCTCCATCATGGTGACCTTCATCGTCGTTGTTCTGTTCACCATCATCATACCACTAGCAATTACAACTATGACTATACATTTGTTGTAATCTTGGGATTCTCATTGTCATTCATGTACAATTTTGTAATCCATTATCGAGAAAACTTTACTAAAATAAATATATAATTAGCTTTTTTTACAAGATTTTTTCCTCTTTTATTTTTCGTTAAAATTTCTAGTTTTCTTGTTCACTCTTTAAATACCTGTGTATGGATTTATGACAAAATTTAAACTTTAGCATGTTTTTCACGTAATAGTTTGTATCGTGGAAGCATTCTCATTTCATCTTGTATGGCGAACAAGTTTCCCAACAATATCAAAACCACCATCCAGGTGGAGCATTTCAAGCTTTTAAGGAGCGCAAGCGAAGGATGAAGATTCATCAAACTTTATTCCTTCAGATTTTGTCGGAAACTAAAGGGTAACTCTTCTAATTATCCAAATCAATATATCTAATTGATTATCGGTTGAACCAACCAATGCGATAGAAGACAAAGGTCAAGGAGCAACTTTGACAACAAGCTCAATAAATATTTTGATTTGAACCATTCCACACAGGTTAACGTCATCAAGCAAAGACTCTAGAAAACAACCTCGGATAGGTCAAAACTTTGCACCTACTCCATGCAAGTTAACGTCAGCACTCTACGGATAGGTCTTCACTCTTCAATTCCTCTTCCATAAATTCGCCTTCGACAAAGACTCGACAAACAACTTTGATAAGTCAGGTCCTTGGTGGACTTCTCACGACCTTTCCATACAGTTAATGTCGCCGGGCAACACTCGACAAATAACCTCGGATAGGTCAAAATCCCTCGATTCATTCGACTCTTTCATCTTAACGTCATTGTAACACGAAACAACCCGGATAGGTCAAATTCTCGGCATTGATTCGACCTCTTCTATCGATTACGCGTCGGCTAATACCGACAAACAACCTGATAGGTCAAAATTCTTCACGCAATTCACATCTTCCATACATCTTGCGTCATTTGGATAACACTCAAAAACAACCTGATAGTCAAAATCTTTGGCGGATTCAATTTGACCTCTTCCATAAGTTAACGTCTAGTAACACTCGACAAACAACCTCGGATAGGTCAAAATCCTCGGATTCAATTCAACCTCATCCATACGATTAACATCATCGGGTAACCTCGACAAACAACCTGATAGGTCAAAATCTTCCGGATTGAATTGATCTCTTCCATAGTTGCGTCCGTAACACTGACAAACAACCTAGTCAAAATCCTTCGGATTCAATTCGACATCTTTCATACGTGCGTCATTGGGGTCACTCAAAACAACCTTGGATATGTCAAAATCTTTAGCAGTTATTTGACCTCTTCCATAGTTGCGCGTAACACCGACAACATCGGATAGGACAAAAATTCTAAGATTCAATTCCCTCTTCCACATTAACGTCGGTAACACTCGACAAACAACCTCGGATGGGTCAAAATCTTCACGGATTCAATTCAACCTCTTCCACACACAAGTGCGTCAGCCAGGTAACACTCGAACAACCGGATGGGTTAAAATCTTCAGATTATTCAACCTCTTCCATAGTTAACGCTCGTTGAGTCACACTCGGAATACAACCATAAATCCTCGGCGATTCAATTCAACCTCTTCCCATACGTTAGCGTCGTTGTCCTAACAACAACCTCGGATAAGTCAAAAATCATCACGCGATCACCGGACTACCGCTGCGGTCTACCGCTACTGAGGTCGCCTGCCACCATCCGGCCATCTCACGTCTCCCGACGTCGGGTTATCCTACCGGCGTTCGCCACCTCGTCATTGCTGCATGCGCCACTCTCGGTTAACAACGCCGTCATTCGCGAGGCGGCGATCAGCGTCGGTTGCATGATTCCTTGCCGTCGTCCGCTGCGGAAGCGTCATTCAACCGATCATGCGTCGCCGGTCTCCGTCGACCACCATCGGTCACCATCGTCATCGGTTATCCCGGCGACTGCTGCCACGATCGATCGCAGGTTCGCCGCCGTACCCGTCGGCCCGGAACCCGCCGCGGTCATTACTCTGCGAGCGCGCGACTTCCATCATTCCGCCCGCAGACCGCCGGATCTCGCCGGTCGCGTCATCGCCGGTCACCCGCCCCGTATCGTCGGTCATTTACCGTCGCCACCATGCTGCGGTCATCCGTTGTTCTCCCGTCTCACTGGACTGTCGCATTGCCGTGGCGACCACCCGTCCGGCACCATTGTCGCTCGCGGTCACCGCATCAGGTCACCCATCATCGTCGGTTCCCGCCTTCTCGCGCTATCGCCGTCATTACCGTCGCCAATTGTCGCTGCTGACCACTCCCCCCGTCAGTTGCCAACCATCGTCGTTGGCCGCCGCCTCCAAACCCGGTCGGTCCGATGAGATCAGATGACACCTCTTTCGAGGAAAACTGGAGCCTTGCTGTATGAACTACGGGTCTTGATCGCCTCCGAACCCGGTCGGTCCGACGAGGACAATTGACACCTCTTTCGAGGGAAAACTGGAGTCTTATTGTATGAACTATGGGTCTTGATCGCCTCAACGGTCGGTCGAGGTCCACCTCTTTCGAGGGGAAAACCTGAGCCTCCAGATGAACCACGTCTTGATTGCCTTCAACGACCACCTCTTCTAGAAGAAGAGGGACACACCAAAGATATGAGAGGTGGCTTTCTCCCTTGGCCCTAGGGAGAATTTTATAGACTCCTTATAAGGGCAAAAAGGTCAAAAACAGCTAAAAATTACTCAAAACTGTTCAAAACCACTCAAAACGCGAAACGCCAAAACAGGAACAGTGACGTGTTTGTTCATGACTACAGCCACAGATGCCAAGATCTCTGCTTCTTCTCCACCACTGGCCACTCAAGGCATCCGCGACTCAACTCCTACCAGGAACAAGAACCCAGGACCCATCTGCCTATTCATCATAGCTCAAGCCCAAACCTTCTCCATACCAAATGCTACTAATTCGCCCTGACTTTGGGACCTGCCAAGGCCAGTAGACCTATGCGACCCCAATTGCACCTCCTCAAGTGACATTATTCCAATCCCTCCGACCTGCTTTCACACTCCTTGCTCATCCTGGCTGTCAGAAATCGGCCAAGAACCCCTTTCCACTGCTCGCCCTGTTTATTCTGAATTCGCCAAGAATCTGGGTGCAGTTCGCAAAGCACCAAGTAGTGCCCAAATGAGTCCATAACCCTGCATCTCGCACCAAAGACAGCACTGCACATCTCACATTAACCTCCATCTCGCTTCCGCAGATCGTAATCATGTGCTCCCATGAAAATATATTCTCTCAAAATAAATGGTTAATGGACCCGCAAATTTAATTGAAGAATCTGCTATTTTCAAGTATTCGACATATATATATTTTTGGATGATCGAGATAATATCATCCAAAAATAAGGGGGCAACTGATATGACCCTAAAAATTCTACTAGTCCAAGCATGAATCTTGATGTTAAAAGCAAGCTGATCCGAAGTTGAAACTGGTCGAGATCAAGCACTTAAAATATCATTGGAAATTTTGAGATATCGCTAAATCCATAACAAATTCAAACATGGAATGTTTATCAAATCGGCGCCTCGACGAAGTCGGATCTAACAAGCCCAAGATCTCACAATTCATTTCATTCAAATACACAAAATACATCATATGATCAAAGGAATTATTTTAAGTCGTCCCATGGAGAGGAGTTCAGATGTATTTACAAAGACGCCACTACTCCAATCTATAAATACTCATTCTTCATGGAGGGGCTAAGCAAGAGAGGAGAGAGCTCTAAAGCGGAAATCCTCCAAGCACTCGCCACCACTGCCATCAACCACCGCCACTGCCACCGTCACCAACGCCGATCCTTACCGGCCAATTGCTTGCCTCCATCAAGATGACCTTCATCGCTCGTCGTTGTTTCTCTCATTCACCATCATCTCGCTACCACTAAGAACTGTTACAACCCGAACGGAATATATACTGTTGTCCGATCCCTGATTTCGCCTCTCTCATATACAATTTTGTAATCCTGTTATCGAAAAAACTTATACTCCAAAACAAATATATAGTGGAAGCTTTTTACTGGGCTAGGCCCCGTGATTTTTTCCCTCTTTTTGAGGTTTTCCACATTAAAATTTTTGAGTTTTCTCACTCTTACCTTGTCTTTGATTTACAGCGCTAAAACTTTACTCTACCGAATCGATTTTCTAGCATAACATATCATCAATATCATTATTATAAATAACTGACGTAATGAACCGCCACTTTTTTTCGAAACAAACTAATTATCAAATATCAAACAAAAATTTTTTATTATCATTTATTAATTTTAGGTGGGCAAACTAATAAAATGAAAAAAATTATTTTTATTGGGTAAAATTTTTTATTAGGGGAAGCAAAATTATTTTTTCAAAAAAAAGAAACTATAATATAAACAAAATCGAGGGTGGGCAATTACGCGTGGGAACTCCCCTACTGGTGACTAGTATAAATTATGTGAAAACCTTATTATATTTTGTGCATGTAATATATTTAGGGAGTGTGAGTTAAGCCGGCTCGATAAACGGCTCGTGAACTTAACCTAATTAACTAATAAGTCAAATTATAATCAGCTTTAACTCTATTTATTTGCACTCGAGCCTCCTCATTTAGTACATATTAATATAAAATATAATTAAAGTTTATTAAAATTAAATAATTTTTATATACAATTGTTAAAAGTATTTAGAAATTATATCTCATTATTTTATATCAAATAATTTATTTTTATTATTATACTTTTATTTTTTTTTAATTTCTTTATTATTTTTATCATAAAAATTACTTGGAGAGGAATTATTTATGTATTTCAAACTAAATGAGTGAGCATATTCGTATAATAAAACTTGAGTTCAGACTCATTCTATTAATTAATCGAGCTCAAATTTAAGCTGGAGTTCTCATTTAGCTCTTACTTCTGGAGAACATTTTTTAAAAAGAAATTCATAAGGCTTAAATTTTATTAAGAAAAGCAGGTTTCTAAAAAATATGAAATTTGAGCAAATGGGGGAATTGAAACTCATGTTTTAAATTTTTTTTTAATTTTGTGAAAAAAAAAACCCTTGGTGGGATTTTCACCTTTCACGTTTTCCAAAAAAATGCTAAAGCAGTCTGTGTTTTCTTTTGAGAACTCAAACCTAATTTTTATTTTCTTCCTTGGATATAATAAAATCTACTTTGCCACGCTACCAAAAAAAACCTCTTATAATATCTAGAATAATAAAAGAAAATTGAAGATATTTATAACTGTTGCGTCAAGAATCGGTAGAGTGAAAGTTGCCTTTTGTTGATTAGTCAACCCGATTTAAAATGAAGCGAGAGAACTCCATTTTAACGTGGAAAACCTCGAAGGAAAACAACACAAAAAATGTTCCTATGTATATCTCAAGGAAATCTTCCAGATAAAGGGATTAAGATGGTATCAAGAAAGGAACAACTATGTAACAACTCATTGTAATAGTTCTTAGTGGCGGCAGTGATGGTAGGCTCTTGTAGGAACATAAGCAACAATTTGCGAAATAGATCTCAATCTACGATTATGATTGGCGATGGCGGTGTGGATTAGTGGCGACGGTGATATGGTTGGCGGCCGTCAGGCGGTGGTCGATCTTCTGATCTTCGAGCTTCCTCCTTCTTGCTTGAGCTCCTCTCTCCTTCTTCACTTGGTCCAAAAGTCCTTTTCATATGGAGTAGATATATGATTTGGAAGAGTGGCGATCTTGTAAATACATGGAAAATCAAACCACTCCATCTGACGGCGGAGCGATCCTCGATCGAGCGGTGTATTTTGATGATGCCTTAATGATGTCGAATTGGGTGATCTTGGATTCGTTGGATTCGTCTTGTGACGCCGATCGACTATACATATCTATTTTGTGACCATTTGGCGGATCGGGATCCATTTTCATATTCGAAATCGATCAGATTATTCGGATGTAGCTTGATGTTGTTATGTTCGTCTGAGACGCATTACTGTAAGTTTCTTAAAATCGGTGATTAGATCGAGTATTTAAAAACGCGATTCGCTTGATTCTAATTTTCTGAGGATGTATCAATAATATTTTTAAAAAACTAATGACATTAAACTGAATCTCATGAAATAATTAATGTCTGTCTCCATATCTTTTATTTTTAATAAAAATATTCTATGTCAGTGTGATATTCATGTCCACATCTTCGCATTCATATTCGTGCAATATGTGTTTACAATATAGTGTGTCTTGCACTTAAAAATGTCCACTTCTCACCTACACTGAGCTGCAAGTCAGTATCAAATTGAGCGCCAGCACTCCATGCCTTTATATGCTCCATTCCACAAATTAGTTGCTTCCTATGGTAGCCAACAAGTGCAGTCCGATCATCTTTCCAATACATAAATCGTTGAAATAGACAGCTCTCCTCACTCTCTAGTTCCCTCTTCATCAACTCCTTTTCGATCGCCGCTCAATCGTTGCAGCTGGTAAGCGCAACCCATAAAAGGCCCATACACTATGAGCGTTAAGTCAAAATCTATCCATTCTCATCTTCGCCTTCATTGGCGTTCTCTTCTTGCTACTTTTCTTTTTCTTCTACTTCCACTTCTCTATCAGCGTCAGATCCATCATGACTCTAGCAGTGATCACACTATCGCAGCACGAGGAACAGATCAGAGGCTTGGATTCAGCTCAAGTCGAGATGTTCCCGACTATGATGTATTCGGATGTGATAGGGCATAACTTGGGTGAATACATGCTACAGTGCGCGGTCTGCCTCTACGAATTTGAGGATGATGATATCGTCCGCTTCCTCCCCATATGCAATCATGTATTCCAGCGTGATTGCATTGACATTTGGCTCAACTCACGCAACACTGATCCAATGTTGAAGACTAGTCATGCCGCCATTGTTGTCGTTTAGGAGGTGGATTCTGATTGATTTAGTTGGAATAAAGATTATTATATTGTATTAATGCTTTTTGTGAGCTATTCTGATAGTCTTGTGGGTTTAGCAATAACGTTTGAAATTATTATATTATTGGTATCCATTTCAGTAAGCTTGTTTGGTATTTTCTTAAGCTTTTAATTTCTTGATATGTCATTACTTATTTATTATAAATCTATTTTTCTTTGTAATACTTTTTTTTAGAAGATTGTTTTTGAGCTACTTGTTATCAAAGTATAAAAAAAAAAATTATCAAATTTGATCAATTCTACTTAGGTTGCTTTCATAGAGGGTTGGAAGACAGAACAAAGTATTGTGTATTAGAGGCATCAAAATTTAAATATCAAGGAGTTATTATATATGTTTATTAAGGGCTTATTTGGGATCAATTTTGTATTGTATTTTATTTGTATTTTTATAATAGTTTCAAAAATATTTTCATTGAGCGTATTTTTGAAGTGTTCTTATCTTTAATATAAGTAAATGTAAGAATTTCTTTTTTTTTTTAGTGAATATCAATTATACAAATATGTCAATAATGTTTCCGAAGTGACATGGTGGTCATGGCTCATTGAGTTTTTTTGAAAAAGTTTCCGAATCTCCCCTCCTACTCAGGGGTATAAATGAACTGAGTATGAGCGACAAATTCTTATTAGTGTTTACCGTTTAAAATTTATTTTGTTAGGTGTTGCGTTTATATATCGAAATAAATGTATGTTAGTGTTACGTTTAGTTAGCGAGCGAAATTGAAGCTACTGACAGAATATGGTGTTACAGAAAATGCGCTTTGACAGCCCTACTCCTGCTGTTGGTTCGATTTTCTAATTAAAAATATTAAATATTGATGAAAAATAGTGATCATGGAGTTAGCATATAGTACGTTTATAATGCATTTAAGGGGTAAAGAATTTTGTGATATCGATAAAGAAACGTCTGTTAGGATCTGATCGAAATTAGGTGCTAAAAGGTTTAGTAAAATGGGCTCAAATGAAATTGAGATGTCGGTATAAGTTACTTATACGCTCTCTATTATATAATTTCATCAATCAATATACTGAATTTCATCTTCACAATTAATATCATATTTAATAGCATTAACTGTTAAATAATTTCTTGAAATTTCATGCCAAATTTATTTTTTTTTATCAAATATATTTCTTGCTTAATATATTTTTTTGTTTCATCGTATTATAACTCTATAAATACCATTTTATATGTCATCGATTTGATAAAAGAATAAATAAATTAATTAAATAGGAGGACAAAGGTTTGAGAGAGTGGTCAGAGATTTGTGAAAATTTATACTTTGAGTTTTTTAAGAGCTTTTATATTCGACATTTCCGTCAATCACCTTCTTTTATTAGTAAAATTTTTCTCGAGTTCTCTTATAATTTTTCATGTTTATGAATTTTTTGCGCAAATCTTGTGTTTATAAGTTTTATGCTTTTTTTTTTTTTTTGTGTTTGTAAGGTTTATTTTTTCTTGGTGTGGACGATTTGAGATAAAATTAATTTAATATTTTTTTAAATCAAACAAATAGTTTCCAAAAGTAATTTAAAATGCTTAGAAAATATTCACAAATTGTTTTACCATGTAACAATAATACTTTGATAATATTTTAAAAATATTTATACAAGTAAATTCTAACTTTTTTTAGGCATCTTATCACCTTAGATATATCTTGAAAGAAAATTTATGATAAAAAAATATTCAGAAGCAAACAAATAGGGCTGCAAACAAACAGTCAAGTCAAATATGTATTTATTCAGTTGTTCGAGTTCAAACTTATTTATCATTGTTGAGCTTGAGCTCAGCTAAAACTCGATTCAAGCTTTTAGGATGATGTTTAAACTTGAGTTTGTTTAAAATTGTTATTTTGTGGTGTCTGGTTTTATCTTTGAGCCCTATCTTTAAGTCGGTAGAGCGAGAGATGCAACACCTCGGCTAAAGCATACGATGTGGAGTTACCATAGACCTGAATACTAGAGGCTCAAGGGGTCGATGCCTCCGCCTCAACTAGTACATAATAGCCTGGAGGACAGCGAAGCCAGCACCTAGGTGCTAGAGTGACAATGCTAGGAGTTAGGAGGCTTCATATTTTGGTAGTTTCTACTTTTCTGTTGTTTTTTTTATGTACTATTTCAAATTTCTTTGTGTGAGAGTGAAATGAGTGCCCTATAGTGACTAAAGTATAGAAAAGCTCCTAAATATAATCTATACTATTTTCTTGATTTTTCTTCCATAGTGGATTTCTTGGTTCCATGAATTTTTTTTCATTTTCAAGTTATTTCACGTTAAGTCTCGTGTCTTTTGTGTGATTGCTTTTATTTTGGTGTTATTTGTTCTGTATGCTCTCAAACACTCAAACTATTTTTCGTGCATACTCTGTGATCTTTCAATAAAAAAAATCATGTACAAACTCGATTCAAGATTGTTCAGGAGCTCAATTCAAATTGGGATTATTGAACCTTAATAAGTAGCTTGCTAATGAAATAAATAAGCTTTAATCAAACTTTAATCGATCTTTAGAACAACTTGTTGAGAAATATCATGACCCTTATCAATTAAAGTTTAATAGGCCTAAAAATATAAAAATAAATAAATAATATTGTTCACAAATAATCTTTAATCAAGCTATAATAGAGCTATTTAAAAAAGTCATTCAGAAATCTTAAATAATTTAATATAAATATAAATGAATTAAATGATAAACTGTTTAAATTTCTTCATCTAATATTAAATAGTTATAAAATATTTAAGCTCACTTAATTAGTTAGACGAACAATCATCATCTCTTGTCCTTGTCTCTACCCGCAGAGTGGCAAGAGTGGGCAATTTTTTTAAAATAGGTACGGTTAAAACTGAAATTAGCTAATTGAGTATTGATAAAAAAATTTAAGATACGCTTCAATTATCCATCACATTTAAGCCGAAGACGACGGGCGTGGCTGCGTAGAGCCGATTGGGCGACTGGGTACGCAATAAGGGCGATCGGTTTGAGACGGAACCGCCGCCACTCAATTGGCCGCCGATAACGCTTTTAGGGCCGATCGGCCCTAGGCCTCGGTTTTCCTCGATTTCTTCCTCCGAACTCCACTCGCCAGGAACGCCGATAAGTCCGACCGTCAGAGTGACGTCCGCCTCTCGAACTCGCGGCCGGGTCTCACCAGATTATGCTTTTTTTCCACCGCTTTAAATAGAAACTTTATTTTTTCCCAGATTCGCTGACGACGCTTAACTACTTCCTCTCTCATTTAACGTTGGAAGTCAACTTTAGTGCAAGATGAATAGAGAGAATTTGTTTCTAATACTTTTCTATGGAGGCTAACCAGTATCGATGAGCAATTCGCCCAAGTTATGTGGGAGGTCGAATCGTCCAATTAAGGTTCACAAAGACCTTACGGCATTGAAGAAACGAATTATGAGAAGCTTGCACATCGATCCGAGTGCCACACGCACTCTAACAGTCGTTATCCAGTAGGATTTATAGCGTCGTCATCCGACGATGACGCTTTGGAAGTTACACTGAAAGCTTCCCGCCGAGGGTGTGTTGTAAGTGGAAGATGTTAATATTGCATCCACATCAGCTGATCCGGTAGTAAGGTCAGATATACCGCTAACAGATACGCAGGATTTCATCGCACAAGAACATCCGGGGATACAACGCAGCTCTGATGAGTTTATTCCCAGGTAGTTTATTGTCATAATTTATCTGATTAAACTTGTAACAATTAATATGATAATTAGTTGCTGAACTTTTAAGTTATGTGGCGCGATGATGATCGTCACCGCTCGGATGAACCGTATGTGCCCCGAGTGCCGCAGCTTGGAGATGTGACGAGTAGGTCGCGAGTGAGTCCGGTGGTATTATGATGATGACCGCTCAGGGGTTAGAAGTGAATATATACATACTCGGCGAGAAATCACTCATTTCTTACAGCGAGAGTCAAATGTTGTCCACAAACGAGTATGTCCGGATGTGTAAAACTACGCTGGCGGGGACAACGATGTTTACTTTGACGCCCATCCACTAAAACCGTCTAAATGAAGAAATTGAAATTCCAAATGACATTCCAGAAGGTATGTGTTTTGCAAGTACGAGTTTGCAATTTATATGTCGGGTGGTCCATAGTAAATAATGTACATTCACACCTCTAACCGTAAGAACTACACTGTAGCGGCAAAAGACGATACAAGGCCTGTGGCGCTATTGTAGCATCGCCAGACGATTAGGGGTGCTTGGAGAATATCAAAAGTTGGTGAAAATCATGTCAATGCAGAAGTTCATCCCCATCGATATAGTTTCATACTACATCAAACCCGTGATCGTGCACCGATTGATTTGAAACCTAGAGATTATAGGTAGGATGGAGTCAAAATTTAATGTTAAAGTTTCATATATGAAAGCATGGGATGCAAGGCGAAAGGCAATAAAAGCAATATTGAGGAAGAGTCCCACAGACTCTCGCCTTTATATGCAATCCACTACTTTACCCGCTACTACGATCACCAAGACGCAACGCTTTTAGAGACTTTTGGGCTTTGGACCTTCAATCCGGGATGGAGTTCGCACTGCTTTTAAGCTTAGATGGTACATTTTGTTGGGCAAGTATCGCACATTATTAACCGCAGAATCGGCAATAAATGGGTTGTTTCCTTTAGCTTTTGCTGTTGTGGAATCAGAAAATGTTGATTCGTGGTTGTGGTTTTTGTTGTGCCTGCATGATATGTTACCCGTGGTGTCTAGTAGACGTGATTTATGCATAATATCTGATAAACATCTTCTCGCGTGGATGCAAAGAGATTTTTCCTTAGCGGATAGCATTGTTTTGCCATTTGCGTGAGAATTTTAAAAAAGTCGTACGCAAAGTGGGAATTGCTGATGTTGAGTTTGTATGCCAAAAGATGTACATGGCAGGTAACATGATGATGATCATTAATTCCCAATTTGATGCTGACATTAAAAATGTGAACGAAGAAGCATACAATTGGCCAGAGCGTGACCGTAAAATGGTCACTTGTGCATGGTGGCGTTATGGGATAATGACAACATCCGAAGTTTAACGGCACCGGCAGCGGGTTTACCAAGTGGTTTAATCACGCTATCTACTATAACTTAGTAGCTTTGTTCATGAAACGATTATCCACTGCTACTCAGCAAGAGAAAGTAAACTTGTCTATTTATACCCAGAGGTTCTCCACACATACAACGTCAAAGGGAGGCTAGGCATTTCGAACTAATATAAACCCACATGCGTTTTGATAGGTCCACCGATCGTTCGAGTTGATTTATTAGATAATGGCCTGTTTGTGGTGGAACAATCATATATCATTGTCCATGCCCACATGTCATTGTCGATTGGGATTTCGCTAACCACCTCACGCGTGTCACAAGATTACACTCGCAGATAAGTCACATACATAAATGAATTTCATACTCTACCGATCGCTCGATTGGCCATCCTTGAAGAGCTTGGATTACCACGCTACTCTAACTTTCGTAGGTCGGACACCAACGAATAGATTCAAAACACAATGGATGAAAACGCAGTTCAAGTAGCGAACTTGTAGCATATGCAAAATATCCGTCACTACAGTCATCGTGTCTTAACATACATGTCGACGATATTTTTCCAATAGGACAATCCTTGTTTTTCCTTTCAAGATTTTACAATATTGACACTAATTTATTTGAGATTCTTTCCGTCGCATGATGGAGAGGGCCACCGCATGCTGACGTCCGACATATCTGCATGACAGAGGACGAATAGTAATATGGTGTTGGTTTTAGGACAATGTCTCGCATTTTACATTTTATTTTTTGGTTTGATAACCAACTTCATAGTCATGTACAAGTTAATCGCAACGGCATAATGAACATTTGTTTATTGTCCATTTGTGAAATGAATTGGGTTATTAGTGTATGTTTATGTGCTCAAATTGAGAATTAAATGTGCCAACTTCGATAGGATGGAATATGCTTGCAAGGCTTCTAAAATGTTGTATGAAAAGAATTTGATATGATACAAAATACTAACTATTTTGTTCTTATATACTTAAATCATTATCCAAATACCAACTCTTAAGCACAAATGCACCTCGGTTCATTGATGAATACTCCAAAGAGATGATGTTTTATCAAGGTCAAACGGACCGGATTTTGATAATAAGCATTAAGTTATGATTCGATCATGCGGCTTGATTGCGCCGCCCAAGAATCAAGATTCGATTGGCTTGACCGAAGCGATTGATCGGCCGCGAATCACCTTCGGCGCCGCCATCGCGAAGCTTCAAGACCGAAGCTGCCGCAATTATCGGGCGACCGCTCGACTTCTCATTTGGTCAGTATGGCGATCCGCTTAACTACAAGGAGGGTAAAAAAGTCGTTTCATTTTATTGATATCTTTGAGGTAATCTCACAAAAAAACTTTCTTTGAGCATTATCTCCGTAATTTCTTATGTAATTAAACACGCAAGTTAAAGTTTAGACTTTTGGTTAAACATTTTCTATTTTGCCATCTTTCTTCTTCATACCTCATGGGGTACTATTCAAGTGAAACAATCTTTTGGAAGAATATCAACAAAGGACTTTAATAGTCGCAATACTTTAATCTTTGGGCTATTCCTACATGTAAGATATTAAAGAAATATTTATAATTGACTTATTTAGATTGTTGACTTAAATAGGCTAATAAATCAATAACCGCATATCATAATCGCATAACGATGAGTATTTTAAGTAAATACATTAACTGCTACGTACATAAAAAAAAATTTTGAAACAAAACTTATAAACATTTATTATGTCATAATCAAGGTTAACATGTACATGACTATGTCGTTTGTAATGAATCAGAAAGGCAAATGTAGTACAGACACTTTCCTAAGCCCTACCCCGTGAGACAACTGCCTTCCTCCGGTGTCTGCGTACGTAGATTGCCCACTCCCAGGTGTGTACTGGTCAGGCGCACGAGATGGACGATCACGTAGGTGATGCTGGCCCTCTAGAACAACATCCTCGCACTATGCATATCATCCCCGTGATGTGAATATAGGTGAGTCGCATGACTACCGATATGTAGACGGTCCCGGATCGCGAAGAATGGCTGGATCGAAATGTAGAAGAAGGCTCACGGGCGAAGGACCGGATCACGGTAGATGGACCGGCTCCGTCATGCCGACACCCTCGTGTGCACCGATCCGTAATATGTCGCTATGTGTACACGCCGATCAAGGTCTCGCATATTACCTCGATCTATCGACATCACGTAAGTGGTGATCATCGAGACACAAATATATGAAATATGTCCGCGCTGCGCGATATATGGTCCGCTATGCAAAAAAAAAAGGAATGTTAAATTATCACTTTTAAAAATATTGAATATTTCCTATATATCATAACTTACATAAAGACGCTCCACTGGTGCTCTAGCGTAGTATGGTGGGATCTATCGGGCGACAATACAAAGAAGCCATGATCCGAACCAACATGTATTGATCGATAGCGATTCACATTTCATCTAACCCATCGACGAGGCAATCCCCGACTCTCCCAAAAGCTATGTGAGGTGGTACTCAACCCGCAGATCCGCTTTACCTACCATCGACCCTTTTGAAACTAGGGTCAACCGGCTACATCTACTGGGAGGCCAACCGCAAAGACTGTTCTGTAAATACCACTCAACCCTCTTCCGGTGATAAGAGGGACTCGTTAACCATATGTCGAGCAGAGCATACAGATAGATTTCGATCCGCTCATTACGGCTCCTGATCACCTACACGATGATAAAAGTATGTTAAAACATAATGTAAATAATAGTATTAAGGCTACAATGTTAAATGCGATTCAACCTGTGTCCCATAGCATCTAGCTCATTCTCGCTTGCAACATTAGCTAAAGTCGTTGCACATACTTGTCATTCCAGCAAACAAAGCTTAAACATAATAAGCATTTGAAATTAAAGTTAACACGCACTCAAACCAACGCCGACGAAGCTCGCAGATATGGGACATGTAAAGTCTACCTACCTACATGAATATGCTCCCAAGCCCAAATCTGAAGTAGTAACCGGCCATGTTGGCCCCGTGGGTCTAATCGACTGCGTGCAACTCTATATAGATGAGCCAAGACTCCACCTATAGACATCATGCTAAAATCATCCGTGATCCTCCAAGAGTGGTAGTGGTAATCAGGGACCTCAACGACGACGTAATAAGAAACAGCCAATCAGAAATAAAATATAAGCCCGGACGTGTCGGAAGAAGTCTTCTGTGCTCAGCCTATCATATGACTCTCTGTAGAAAGTCCACCTAAGCCACCTCAGTGGCATGCATGTACATGCATGTGCCTGGCCCATCCTGAATGTCGCCCTGATATTCGGATAGACCGGGTCATGATACATCACGTCAGGTAATGGGTGTCGTCCTAACAAATCATCGCAGCAATCAGGCCAAGTGTCCCATCTCTTCCCCTCGCCAATCACAATCGGGCCTATGATAGGTCCATCAATCCAGACCTAGAATCATCGCCACGCCCCTGAGGCCACCCATCTCACCTACGAGGTGGAAGGTATTGGTCGGTGGAGACCATCTCTCAACCAAGGTAAGCAACCGATGATCCATGAAGCGTAGCGACTCCGCAGCGGTGCCCTGATCTAGCCCGGATGAATCTCGCATGTAATGGGCCACTCCTTCAAAGATAAGCAAATGTGATGCACCGCGGTGCTCAAAAGAAAAATGTAAGTTAGTGTCCCAAATAAAAGGTAAGGGTAACATCGCAAATAACAAATTCACTTATAGATCGGAGCGGCTCGATCACGTAGGGAGAGCAATACTAGGATGAACCTCGAAGGTGCTCCAATGGTGGGTCGGCCTCCACCGCCTACGCCGCCGATGCCTCTCGGCGGTGCTCCGCCATCGATCTCAAAAAAAGTAGAAGATTATTGTTTATAATTAGCTACATACCGCAAATTATGATAAATAATGGATCAACGTAAATAAAAGCGGGAAATTAATCTTAAGATAATGAGTGGGAAATCCACATAGACAAGTGCTTTTTTTGAAGAATAATTCGACTACATGAGAAGTATCAACAATCTTATAAATTACAAATAAATTATTAATAAAAATGAACTACTTAGTTAAAAAAAGGATTACTACGTAGATTTGGTAGGATAATTTTAAAACTATAATTTTCATTTTCACAAAAAATAGTTTGAAAACTGGTCTCATTATCCATTGATTCATCATCAAAAAAGTTTTCTCACCATTATTAACAGATTTAGGAGAGATCCCATTTGATAAGAAGACAAATCCTCTTTGTCTATTAAACGAATTATCACTAAGCAAGTACCATAAAAATAATAGTTAAAGAAGGGTAGAAACTAATTTATTAAGCAAAAAATACTTTGCTGCATTATCAAGAAGCTCCATACAATCATGCTTGCCCAAATTCAAAGAAGATATAACAAGATTTTCTTTTAAATATTTTATTAGGAAAAATAAGAACCATTATCTAGATTTTCAGCAACACGAATCTCCTTATAATCTGAAACTAAAACAAAAAAATCATCCACTTGCAAATTTTCAGGAATAATACAAATAATAGTAGCTGAAACCTGATTACTCCAAAATACTTCAACAATAATTTCACTACAAGCTTATCACTACAACTTACATTACATTGAGGACACCATTCAAAAATTAGGAACAACATTAAAAACACCAATAATATCATTCATAACACCATTACTATTTTCTTTTAAAGCGTTTTCTTTTATCATAGTTTTATATTATACAAGAAACTTTAGTAGGATAATTTTAGTAGGATAATTTTAGTAGAATAAGTTTCTTGTATCATAAAAGTTTCAAGGTTATACCTATGCAACATCACCTAACAAAACTGAAATGCAAAAGAAATAAGAAATCAAATGTAGAAAATGACATTTCAAAATGGTAGAGACAAAGAAGCATATTTGATATTTGTGTTCGTAAGCATTATAAAATAAGAATAATATCAACTCCCCAAACAATGGCATGAATGTGGAACTTAAACTTATGCTATATGTTGAAATCTTTAACATGTTCTCTCGACTTAGTGCGCAACGAGATCGAGTGATAGCAATAGTAAAAAT
This sequence comes from Cymbidium sinense, assembly GCA_021442155.1. Lineage (NCBI taxonomy): Eukaryota > Viridiplantae > Streptophyta > Magnoliopsida > Asparagales > Orchidaceae > Cymbidium > Cymbidium sinense. Next base: position 28,413,288 of record CM038218.1, read on the forward strand.
ACCTAGAAGAAGTCGTGTGAAACGGTGGAAAAAAAACGCAATGCAGGCGGTGAGACCTACGCCGGCGGCGGCCGAGAAGTTCTGAGAGGGCGGAGGACGGTGCTCGGTGGGCGGTCGGACTTCGGTCGGCGTTCCTACGAGCGGAGAGCGGAGTTCGGAGGAAGAAATCGAGGAAAACAGGCGATCGAAATCGGCCCTAAAAGTCACGTCGCCAATTAGTGGGCGAGGTTCGATCACAACCGCATCGCTAATTAGGAGATCGCCATCGACCACTTTTCACGTGCACCGCCACGCCACGCCGTCGCTCCGACGGATGGCGCCCAAGCGATATACCTATTCTTAAATTTTTTTTTATCAATACTCAATTAGCTAATTTCGGTTTTAACCGTACCTATTTTAAAAAAATTGCCGCAAGAGTGGCAGGATGACAACATTATCTTTGGCGTTAACTGTCGTCAGCTAATGTCGAGATTTCTCTATATAAATGCCGGCACCAAGCGCCTGCTTCCTCCGTATCTCTCGAGAATTTTTTTTTTTTTTTTTGCTTTCATTGGAGCGAAGACCTCCTCCTGCTCTTCTTCATTTTGTGATTGAAATCTCAGTGAGGGAGAACTTGCTCGTCCATATGGCGACCTAGATTTATATAGTGTAAGCATTCTCTCTCTATTTAGTTTCTTGTGTTTATGTTTAACTTGCAGCTAGCGGCTATTCCTAGATTCAGACAGTTGATCGATCGATCGAGATAGTTGAAAAAAAGAAAAACTGTTAGTGTGTGGTCCGCATCAAAGCCATTTGCTTTTATTCTCCGCCTTCATATCACAAGAGAATGATATCCATGACAGCCTGCAAACACAGTAGAATTAGCTTTCCACAACATATACCACTAAAAAAGATGGTTTTCCTCACTCTTACTATTCTTCTTCGCCTCCTTGCCGGCTGCTCAGGGTCGTAATTTCTGCAACGCTTGTAAGTTGTAACCAATAAAGAAGGCCCACACATCACGAGCATGAGTCCAACAATATCAATCCTCATCTTATTCTACGTTCTCTTCTTGCTTATATGCCTTTTCATCTACATCCGTTATTATAACGATGATAGATTCATTATGATTCCGACAGTCATTACCTTATGCTGGCACAAACATGTCAATGGCCTAGATTTAACCTTGCTCAAAATCTTTTAAACATAAGATTTTGATATGATATATATATATATATATATATATATATATATATATATATATATATATATATATATATATTTCTTTTCAAAAGTTTAAATTATTTTTATATAAACGTATAAAATTGTGTTTTAGAACTCAAAGCAGATTTTTTTATTTAAACATGCAAAATCTGAGTTTTATTTTATGTTTTTTTTCCATTGCATGTGTTATATACTTTTGTAATATGAAATCTATTTAGTTTGAATCATTTTGCTAAAATCATTTTTACATAAATGAATGCTTGTTAGAATCAGTTATTGGTTTGCTAAATTCATTTTGCTACATTTTTTTAAACGAATTGTTTAAATCTGTTTATAATTTGGCATATCTGACAGATATATTTCGCTTCTCTTATTTCTAAATTATATTATTAAATACAACGAAATTTGTGAGCAGATATTTTTTATTTGTGGAAGCCTTCTCATAAAAAATTTTATTCAGCAACTTTGTGAAAGCCTTCTCACAACAGCGATCAATTATAAAGTGCAGAGGAGTTCAAAGAGTCAATATTACTCCAGTTAGCACACCACAAGAGAATAATATTCATGGCAACTAGCAATCAAAGTCGGATCACCTTTCCATAACATAGATTACTGAAAAGGACAGCTTTTCTCACTCTACTCCTCTTCCTCACCTCCTTGCCAGCCACCGCTCAACCACCATCGTTGACGAGGCTCACAACTAACAAAGAAGGCCCATACACCACCAGCACGAGCCCAATGCTATCAATCCTCTTTGTAGCCTTCATCGTTCTCTTCTGGCTAATATTCATTTTCATCTACATCCATTGTTATATCAACGACAGATTCATCATGACTCTTGACAGTCATCACCCCATCCTGGCACGAGGCACATGTCAAAGGCCTAGATGCAGCTCTACACGAAATGATTCCGACGATGGTGTATTCAGATGTGAAGGGGCATAAATTGGGTCAAGATATACTAGAATGCATAATTTGCCTCTCTGAATTTGAAGACGTGCTGTCTTTCGATATGCAGCCATGTGTTCCACCATGATTGCATCAACAACTAGCTTGACTCCCACGTCACCTACTCTATCTGCTGCAACAATCTCTCAACTGATCCATCACCAGAGATCGTCCATTCCAAGGCCATCATCATTGATCAAGAGGAGGATTTGGCTAATATAGTTCAAATCACGAGCTAGAGGAGGTAGACATTGGGATCAGTGAGAGTTCATATCAATTTGCATAGAGAAGAGATTGGAAGAGTGCTAATGGGGGAGATTATAACATGAATTATTTTATTTATATTTTTTCAATTGATATAGAATCATTACATTTTTTATTTGATCCCTGTAATAAATCTTTATAATGTTATATGTTGTTATTTCTTTATTAATTTATATTCAAGATTAATTTTGCATTATACAATCACTTGATAAATACAAAAAAAAATACTATTTTGTATTCATAATTTATCAATTATTAAAAACATTCGCATAGAATGAATCAATAACATGTCTGAAACTCATAGTTAGAAAATCTTAACCTGTAACAACGAATTGGTATTCAAGTAAGAGAAGCTCATGGTAGAAACAGATATACTAACCTCACCTCATGGAGCTCAACTCACAAACATGTGCTTCATGAACAAGAATAGTAGAATCATGGAGTTCTTCTACAAGGGATGGAAGGAGTTCGTGGGAGTTGGCCGTCGTCGACCATTGCGTCATCATCATCACACTATCGTCGCGACATATCGTCGGCAACATCGCCGTCAACATCGTCGTCGGCGTTGTTACTTAACTATTCCCTTTCTCATATCTGATTCAGTAATCCCTGTGGAAGATCTTGTACTAAACATACATAGTGGAACTTTTCTTGGGTTAGGCATTGATTTTCCTCTTTTTTTGAGATTTTTCATGTAAAAATTTTAGAGTTTTATTGTTCACTCTTTAAATATCTATATATGTGCTGGACTCCGACGAACTCCTTCCATCCCTTGTAGAAGAACTCCATGATTCTACTATTCTAATTCATGAAGCACATGATTGTGAGCTGAGCTCCATGAGGTGAGGTTAGTATATCTGTTTCTACCATGAGCTTCACCTGCTTGAATATCAATTCGTTGTCACAGGTTAAGATTTTCTAAACATGAGTTTCAGACATGCTATTGATTCATTCTATTCAAATATTTTTAATAACTGATAAATTATGAATACAAAATAGTATTTTTTTTGTATTTATCAAGTGATTGTATAATGCAAAATTAATCTTGGACATAAATTAATAAAGAAATAACAACATATAACATAGCAAAGATTTATTACAGGGATCAAATAAAATATTTAAGAAATTTACATAATATAATTCTTAGTTACGTATTTCTCATACAAAAATTTTCCTATGCTCAAAAAATACATTTACTGAATATATGATGATAGATTTATCTTTATTTAAGTAAATTAAAGTTTTGAAATATCAATCATGAGCATGCATGTATGTAAACTGATATGAACTCTCACTGATCCCAATGTCAGCCTCCTCTAGCTCGTGATTTGAACTATATTAGCCAAATCCTCCTCTTGATCAATGATGATGGCGTTGGCATGGACGGTCTCCGGGGATGGATCAGTTGAGAGATTGTTGTGGGCCTTGCGGAAGATAGAGCAGGTGACGTGGGAGTCAAGCTAGTTGTTGATGCAATCATGGTGGAACGTATGGCTGCATATAGAAAGACAACACGTCTTCAAATTCAGAGAGGCAAATTATGCATTCTAGTATATCTTGACCCAATTTATGCCCCTTCACATCTGAATACACCATCGTTGGAATCATTTCGAGTAGAGCTGCATCTAGGCCTTTGACATGTGCCTCGTGCTAGGATGGGGTGATGACTGTCGGTGTCATGATGAATTTGTCTTTGATATAACAACGGATGTAGATGAAAATGAATATTAACAAGAAGAGAATGATGAAGGCTACGAAGAGGATTGATAACATTGGGCTCGTGCTGGTGGTGTATGGTCCTTCTTTGTTGGTTGTGGGCCGGAGCGCTGCGGAAGCGGGCGGAAGCGGGCCGCGGAGCGGGGCTGCACGGGCCATCATGGAGCGGGTAGGATTGTGCGGAGCGGGTCGGCGACGGCGGAACGCGCAGCGGGACAGCCGGCTGTAGAGGCGGACAGTTTGCGCTGCGGAAGCGACGGTTTTGCGGGAATGCGCCGGACATCTTTGCGGGTCAGAGGGATTGCGGGCTGTGAGTGGTCCGACAGGCGGGATCGGACTTGTGCTTGCGGCGGAGGCGGGCCCGTGCAGCGGGATGCACCGCAGCGGCAGGAGGAGATTGAGAGGGGGAGAATGGCCGAAAATTGATTTTTTTTTTTTTTTTTTTGAACATGAGAGGAATGCAGCAGAGAGGAGAAACATGGGAATCTGAGAGAAGAGAAACTGCTCCTTTTTTTTTTACAGTTGATAAAACTAAAAATAGGGATAACAGTTGAGCATGAGGGATAATTTAGGAATTTTAATAAAAAATTTTAAATTAATTTAAACAGTTTTATTTGGATTTCATATCGTTAAATGCACATAGTCAATATATATATCAATATAAGGTAATTAGATTTACGACATCGTAGTCGTTTAGCTTGAAATTTATTTGGTTTCAGAATTAAATTCATTTCTCAAAATACGTGTGTCGCCACTTTCGACCTCGATTTTTCGACTCGTCCAATTGAGTGCAAATAGTCTTGATAGATTTGATGTTTCAAACCAATGGCGTGATCTATTTCGCAGTCGTTTGGTCATCATTAGCATCATTGATCTCGATATGCGTGTAGGCGCGTTGATGACTCAAGTGCTTGATCAGTTGATAATCAAGTCGTGCAATATTTATATCATAACCAATTTCGATATTCTTAATGTGATGGAAAAGTCCATTCATCAATTGGAGGTTCTTTGTGTTGATTTTGGTGACATCCTGTGTATTTCAGCCTCGATTTACGTGTTATCACTTCAAATCATTCGACATTTGCACTGACTCATCTGAATTGAGCGCGGACAATCTCATTTGATAGATTTTGATGTTTCGAAGCTAACGACGTAATTAATTTCCACGAGCGGGTTGTTTCGCCGGTGCCTCCGACTTCGATATGCTGACGCATTGATAACTCGAACGCTTACTCAATTGATAGTTAAGTTATGCAATATTTATATCCTGATCAATTTTGATATTCTGAACGTGATGATAAAGTTCGTTCATCGATCAGAGGTCATTTCGACAATTTTCAGAGATGTCCAGTGCATTTTAGCCTCGATTTGCATGCTGTCACTGCTGATTATTTGACATTTGCATAGACTTGTTTAAATTAAGCGTGAATAGACTCATTTTTAGTTTTTAATATTTTCAAGCTAACGACATGATCTGTTTCATGAACCGAGGTCGTTCGGATATCGTCGCAGCTTCTCGACTCCGATATGTGTATCGACATATTGATAGCTCGAGCGCTTAATCGATTGATCGTTAGATTTTATAATATTTATATTTTGATCAATTTCAACATTTTGAATGCAACGACGAAGTCTGTTCGCCGATCGGAAGTCGTTTCGATCATTATTTGTGACATCCAGTGCATTTTAAGCCCCGATTTATTCACTTCTGAAGTCCGTCGAATTAGACTTGTGGGCTTGACTCGGCTTATGGCACGTATGTGGAGGTCAACAAATGCCCCCCAACAAATGTGATTCATGCATGGAGCGAGTCACATTTGTTGACCATTTGGGCTGGCCGACAGAACTTGGATCATTTCAGCTTCGATTGCAATAGCTTACGGAGCTTTTGATAGGATTTGTCATTAATATGCTGCCTTATTCAGGACATGCTAAATGATGAGATTGACCGACTTGTCAGAATCGACTTGTCGAATAGATAAGAGCTCTTACATCTTCTTCTATCTGATGGCTTTGTTGAAGATCTCTTTCTTTATGTCATTACATACTTGAGCTTTCTCTCACCCGTGCTTAGTTGGGTTTGATGGAGGAGGAATTCGCTTGTTTTGATGAAGGACTCCAGAATCGATTTATCTATTCTTGATCGGATTTGAAATTCCTTGTCCCAGCTTTGAGCTTGGCGAGACTTGATGAAGGGCGACGATTTATCTCTATTGACTTGTCGAGAGTATGCACTCCATGAATCTTGTGCTTTCGCTTTGAGGATTTATTGAAGGGTACATCACGAGATGACCAAACCTTCGACTTATATAGGGTCAATGTTGAGTTATCGGTCCAGAATGTGCTTTAACGAATAACCACGAAATTCTTTTAGTTGGCCACTTTGTGTGAACTATGGAATTGCTTCCTCGGTCGATGCTACGCTTTTGGACTTGATGAGGAGATTGGCTTTATGCTTTAAGCTTGATCATCATTTGAGAATAAATTGAGATATCACCCCGGGCAATATTGATTTGAGGTATCCTAATTGAGTGTTTCTCGGCTTGCCTTGATCTATCGATCAAGTAAAGAGATCTCTTGGATCCTAGCTTGTAATCATTGCGGATCCGGTTTGAGATTGAATATCATCATTAGACGGCGAGGGGATCTTTCACATGGCCTTTTCTTACGCTTGTTGAGTGAGAGCGTCGGCCATATTTAGGCTTCGAGTTCTACCATTAGAACTTACTCGAAGTCTTCGACTTAAGCGAGTGAGTTGGTGGTTTTGTCATCACCGAGCAAATCTTTCAGCTGCCTTTTCTTACGACTTGTTGAGTGAGGAGAGCGTCGAACTCATCCATTTGTGGGTTTGTTGAGTTCGACCTTTAGAACCTAGTGTTCTAATCTTTAGGTTATAGAGGTTGATATTTCTCCAACTTAATTGATTGAAGTTTTTTTGGGAGCTCTTTTGACTTGATCTCCAGAATTTGACAAATCTGAGAGATAAATTTCTAACATTTTGGATTGTCTTTTCATGGGTAGAAATAGATTCTTTTTATTTCTGCAAGAACATGCAACTTAATAATGATAATTATAGATATATTCAGAGAATTTGGGATGTCAATCTGAATCAGAATATATTTGAGGATCTCATCTCATGGCATGATGTCAACTCAAATAGACATAATATAAACTAAAAAATGCCACTTACATGGAATTCTAAAATGCTTAGAGAATTTTCAAGATGAAAATATACAAATACATCCATATTTGAATTGATGTACTCTAAAGGGGATTTTAAAATATAATATTGATTTCATCTATATATAAAAATCTAAAAATGCATCATGTGTAATAGGAGAATTTTCACGAAAAAGTTCTTTTATAGTATGTTTATTTAGGGATCTCGCATGAAGCACGATGTCAACCTAAATAGATATATTAAAAAAAATGCCCTTGTCTTGTAGGGATTTCTATTGTACCTCAAGAATGTGGTCATCAAGTATAGTACTTTTTTAAGTATCGACCATAAATTGGCATTAGTCTTTCACCCTTTAGGTCGATGAGTTGGTATGCCCCTCTTTGGTATACTTTTTTTAATGACAAAAGGGCCTTCCCAGTTAGGCTCGGTCCACTAAATTTTGATTGTGGATAATTGATCTTCTTAGCACCTAATTATCCTTTTGGAATATTTGAGGCGCCGTATGGTCAAAAGCCCTGGACATCTTTGCTCGATAGACTTCCAAATTTTGATGAGCTTGTAATCTAAATTCATCAAGCACGTCGAGTTCCTCCATTCTCAGATGAGCATTTTGATCTTCAGTTAGATTGTATTGGATGTCTACTCGAATTGAAGGAAACTCAACTTTAAGTGGAAGAACTGCCCTTCAAATACCAATGAATAAGGAGTGGCTTTAGTGTGGCTTGTAGGTAGTTTGATACACCCATAGAGCCTCTATTGGCTTGGTATGCCATTCTCTCTTATTTTTAGTGAGAATTTTCTTGAGCAGTTTGACCAATATCTTGTTAAAGGCCTCCGCCAAATCATTTGCTCTTGGATTATATATTGAAGAGTATCGTCAATCAATGTTGTGTCGACCGATGAATCTATAAATTTTTACACTTTTGAAAGTCGTGTCATTATTAGATATTATTCGGTGTGGCACTCCAAATTTATAGAGCACATTATGCATAAAGAAGTTAATCACTCGATCGATAGTAACTTCTTTAAATGGGGTAGCTTCAGCCCACTTAAAGAAATAGTCAGTTACTGTTAGAATGAAGCGATGTTCAGCTAACGATGGTGGATCAATTGGTCCAATTACATCTGTGCCCCAACTTTCAAATGACCAAGATGTTATTATTGGGTATAATGGATTTGGAGGTTGATGGGTGAGATTCCTATGTACTTGACACTCATGATACTTCTTAGTGTGATTAATATAGTCTCTCACCATAGATGGCTAATAATAACCCATCCTTTTGATCTTTACTGCCATCTTAGGACCTGACTGATGTGCACCACAAAGTCTTTCATGAACTTCAACCATCACTTTACTAGCTTCATCTACACTTAGGCATCGTAGCCACATTTGTTCAAAGGATCTATGATATAAAGTATTGTTGACGAAAGCATAACATAGCATTCTCTTTTCGATTTGAGCTACTAGTGATTTATTACTTGGTAATTTGCCTTCTTTAAAGTAGTCGATGAAGGCTTGCCTCCAATCACGTAAAGTGGAACAGCTCTACTGGTCAAATCAAGTAGTCTTTCTAGACCTGATAATGTTAGGTTTCAACTTCTAGTGAAACTCAAACATATGCAAGGGTGTATTGGGTCCTCAAAGTTGCTAAGAGGAAATGACCGATGAAAAGAAAATATGAAGGTCCTATCCTTGGGAGACTAGAGTTTCTCCTCCAAAGAGACCTCCTCTTATAGCAGCAAAATCTACTAATTCAAGTCTCATGGTGAGCATCGATGTGACACTTGGTCCACATGTCTAAGAATCCTCCATAAAGGTCCCAACAAATAAGTGAGCAAATTTGGAGGCTAAAATCTCAAAGTGAAATTCCTTTACAAATTGACAACAACGTGACATCTACTGCCTCACAAAATCCACTCCTCATGCTAAAGTATTTGGGGAGCAATCTTGCACTTGAAGTTGAACTACTTTCACTCTAAGTAGTCATTCAACATAATCTCACTCAAGATGAGAATGTCTGCGCTATGAGAATTTGATGGACTTGGCAGGTCGTACCAAGCTCAACAAAATCTAGAAGTCTATCGAGTAAAGATGTCCAAAAGCTTCATCATTATATATTATCTCACAAGATTATCCTCATCTTGTGGATCGATCCCGGAAGTACTTGATGACAAGACCAGCATTGACAAGTCACTTGGCAAGATGGGCGATATTTTTTACAATTGATATCACATATGTTCCACGAGCGGTGAATGGACAAGTCTTAACAAATTTTCTAGGCATCTCATCCCTGGGACTCTTCTCTTAATGACAATTTGCGATGAACAAATTATGCTCATTCACGAAAAAAATCACAAATTTGGGAATATACTTTGATGAAGCCTCATCGATCAAACAAGTCCAACATCTAAATTTTCCAAGAGCAAGAGCAGGAATCGACATCATCTTCATAACACCAAAAGGAGGGATAATGAGATGATCATATGGATTGATCGAGCCAAGAACTAATAATGAAGTTGAATATGAAGCATTAGTGACAGGTCTTGAAGAAGCTATTTTCATAGGCATTCAGAACTTGCATATTTTTGGTGATTCTCAGCTTATTATAAATCAAGTACTTGGCATCTATAGAATTAACAAGCTTAAGTTAGCTTTCTATCACAAGCGAGTTCTTGAGCTTATGAAGTAGATACCAAATATCACACTAACTCGAGTCTCTCGATGAGAATAGCAAAGATTGCTTGGCAAAATTAGCTAAGAAAATGGCAAGTATGAATGGTGATTATGTCATGATCACATATTTACTCGACGAGTCTTAAGAGCCAATAAAGTATCAATCCGTAGTAGAGGTTACCAAATTTGACCCGAGATGCGACTCAAGTTGCTCCTCATACTCCCAAAATCAGAAGTTATACCAAGAAGAGCTAAGAATGACATTGCCAAAAAATAAGCCTTTATTGTAAAAGAGTCGCGTGATTGGAGGCAAGCCTTCATCGACTACTTTAAAGAAGGAAAATTACCAAGTAATAAACCACAAGCAACTCAAATCAAAAAGAGAATGTTATGCTATGCTTTCATCAACAACACTTTATATCTTAGATCCTTCGAACAAATGTGGCTTTGAAGCCTGGGTGTAGATGAAGCTAGCAAAGTGATGATTGGAGTTCATGAAGGACTTTGTGGTGCACATCGGTCGGTCCCAAAGATGGCGAAAGATCAAAAGAATGGGTTATTATTGGCCATCTATGGTGAGAGATGTATTAATCATGCTAAGAAGTGTCATGAGTGTCAAGTACATGGGATCTCATCCATCAACCTCCAAATCCATTACACCCAATAATAGCATCCTCGCCATTCAATGTTAAAGATGTAATGACATCGATCCACCGCCGTCACCGGACATCACTTCATCCTAGCAACGATTATTTCTCTGCTTTTACCCATTTAAAGAAGTTATCACCGAAAGTGATCAACTTTTACATAATGTAGTCTATAGATTTGAGTGCCCAATAATTTTTAACGCATGCCTTTAAAAGTGCAAAGATTTATAGATTTATCAATCGACATAAAATTGATTGGCGATATTCTTCAATATACAATCCAAGAGAAAATTTCAACAAGACATTAGTCAAGTCAAGAAGATTCTCTCAAAAATAAGAGAGAATAGCATAAGCTAGTGAGGCTAACGATCGAACTATCTACAAGAAAAGCCACTCCTATTCATTGGTATTTGGAACTAAAGCAGTTCTTTTGCTTGAAGTTGAGTTGCCTTCACTTCGAGTAGCCATCCAAGTACAATCTAACTAAAGATCAAAATGGTCGTCTATGAATGGAGGAACTCGACGAGTTTGATGAAGTTGGATTACAAGCTCATCAAAATCAAAATCTATCAAGCAAAGATGTCGTGGCTTTGACCATACTGCTCAACATTTCAAAAGGAGAATTGGTCCTGTGAGAAGACCAATTATTCTAATAAAAATTTGGTGACAAATTTGAGCCTAACTAGGAAGGCCCTTTTTTCATTGAAAAAGTGTATCAATGAGGGGCATACCAACTCATTAACCTAAAGGGTGAAAGACCAATAATTAATGATCAATACTGAAAAAGTACTATACTTAACCACATTCTCGGTACATATAAATCTCCCGCAAGGGGGGCATTTTTTAGTATATCTATTTAGGTTGACATCGCTTCATGAGATCAAAATAAACATACTGATAAAGAATTTTTCGAAAATTCCATTACACGAGGGCATTTTAGATTTTATATATAGATGAAATAAATATTGTATGTTAAAATCCTTTAGAGTACATTAATTCAAATATGGACATTTATATATTTTCATCTCCCTCTTAAATATTTTAGAATGTAAGATAGGGCATTTTTTAGTTTATATCAAGATTTATTTGACATCGTATTAAGATGAGATCTTCAAATATATTCTTATTCAGTTGACATTGAGCTTTACACCAAAATCTGATATATCCATAATTGTTAAGTTGCGAGTCTTGCAAGAATAAAATGAATCTATCACTATGCATGAAAGGAACCTATAATTATCAAGAAATTTTTCTCGATTTGCCAAATCAAGATCAAGAACTCGATGTCAAGCTTCAATCAATGAAGTTGGAAAACATCAACCTCTACATCCCGAAGTCTAGGACACGATGGGTTATAAAGGTCGAACTCAACAAGCCCACAAAGCCGAAGTTACACTCTCCTCACTCAACAAGCCAAGAAAAGGTCAGTGAAAGAGCCCTGCTCGTCGATGACAAAATCACCAACTCACTAAGTCAAGTAATTTCTAAAGGTCGAACTCAACAAGCCCAAATATGGCCGAGTTGCTGACGCTCTCCTCACTCAACAAGCCATAAGAAAAGGCCACAGTGAAAGAGCCCTTGCTCGCCCTCAATGATGATATGTTCAATCTCAATCGACCATCCAAGTGATTACTGTGCAACCGTGATCCAAAAGATCTCTACTTGATATAGATCAAGGCAATCTGAGGAAACACTCAATTCATGGCTGCCTCAAATCAATCTTCATATTACCTGCAAGGTGATATTTCAATCTATTCTCAAATGAGCTGATCAAGCTTAAAGCACAGATCAAAGCCTATCTCCTCATCAAGTATATCAAAGCATAAAGCACAGGATCGAGAAAGCAATTCCATAGTTCATATAAAGCTGATGGTTGAACAAAGAATTTCGTGGATTATTGTTAAAGCACACGTAGCTAAATTAATAACTCATTGCTATAAGTCTCAATATGTATCCTTCAACCAATCGCCAAAGCAAAGACAGATTCATGGACATACACTTCCCCGATAAGTCAATGTTGACAAATTATCAATCCTTCATCAAGTCCGTGCTCAAAGCTAGAGGAATTTCAAATTCACCAAGAACGGATAAACAAATTCCCTGGAGTCCTTCATAAAACAAGATCAATTCCTCCATCAATCCCAACCAAGCATGAAGTTGGTTTGAGGAAACTCAAATCGCAACAACATAAAAGAAAGATTTTCAACAAAGCCATCAAGTAGATAGTAGATGGTGTAAGAACTCTTTCATTCGACAAGTGGGTTATGATAACTCCAATCAAAGCAAGATGTTCAAAGATGAAATCATACTAATGACAAATTATCAAAAGCTCGCTATAAATCCTAAAATTATCCAAGTTCTATGGTAGCCCAAAAATTCAACCGATTTCAACACTTGATGCACTCCATGCAATCACATTTTTGGGGCATTTGTTGACCTCCATATGTAAGTCACAAGCAAGCATAAATCAATTTGACTACGAGGTGATAAGAAATTGAGGCTCAAAATCACTGAACGTCCCTAAAAATGGTCAAAATGACTTTCGATCGATGAATGGACTTTGCCATCGCATTCAAAACATCAAAATTGATCAATATAGATTGAAAATCTAACAAATGTTAAGCCGAAACAATGCTATCAGCAAAATTAGGAAGTTGCGATGATGTCCAAACTCCGCTCATAAAATTGATCACACCGCTTAACTTCAAAATATCAAAATCTATCAATGAGACTATCCACACCAATTCGATGAGTGCAAAAATGTCGAATGATTTGAAGTGACAATGCACAAATCGAGGTTGAAATACGATATCACCAAAATCAACTTAAATAACCTCCAATCAACGAAACTTCTCCATCATATTCGAACATCAAATTTGGTCATATATAAATATTGCAAGACTTGATGATCAATTGATCAAGCTCGTGTGTCAACGCTGCATATATCGGCCAAGAAATATCATGAGGATCAAATGATATTTGTTGAAATCTATTGGCTTTAAAAATCTATCAAATAAGACTGTTTGCACTCAATTTGGATGAGTCATGAGAATCGAATGGTGGAAAGTGACGACGTATTTTGAGCTAAAATGGACTCACTGACTAACTCAACCAAATGGCCTCCGATCAGAAACATCGCACATTATCGAATAATGTAATTATCCTAAATTGATATATATATTAACTATGTGCATTCGATAAAATCCATATTTAATAATAAAAATTTATTTAAAATCCCCTATATTTGTTTCTCCCTATTTTCGTTATCTAAAAAAGAAAATAAAAATAAAATAAAAAACGAAAAAGGCAACCACTCCCCATTATTCCTCCATGATTCTCTCATTCTCCTATGTTTCTCTGATTACTCCTCAAAAAAAATTCAGTAAAGAAATTCTTCTTTCTTCATTTCTCCCGATCTCTTTGCAATCTCTCTCAGATGACCGCTCCATCAATCCAAAATCTGACGCCTTCTCATATTCACTGCCTTTGTCCTCTAGGCTTCTTGCATGCCTGACTTTCGCTGCTTTCGCAACCCAGCCGGCCCGCTCCATTGACGCAATTGAACTGCCTGACGCATTCTCCGACTTCAACCCACCTCCAGACCCTCATTTGCTAAGGATCTGCGTGCCCGCCAGCAGATCTCTCTCCTGCCTTCCCCAGTTAAGCCGCCGCTCCCTCTTCCATCCGCTCCGCTCCTAATAGACCTCGCTTGTGACCACTCGCAGCAGCCTGCCTTGCTGCTCCACTCCATCTCCTGCCTCGCGATGTTTGCACCCAGCTCCCTAAAACCACGCTGCCATCAGCCCAAGAACCCACTCCACCGCCTACAACCCCAACTTTCTTCCTCTCCAACTAGCAAGATGTCGCCAAGAAATGACCGTCAAGCTCCTTCCAGAACCCATCCAAATTTTGCTTTCTTTCATGCTCTGGAAGAACATCACAAGAGCAATTCTTCTTTCATTTTTCAGGTCGCACCCTCGCTTGTCCATTCCACGCCGGAAGAACATTATCAAGAAGTGAATTCTTTTCGATTTAGTCGATTCCTCACCTTTTTTTTTCACACAATCGGGAAGAATATTAAGAGGTGTTCAATTTTCATCGCATTCCTCGCTTTAGCCTTCCCACCTTCGCTTAACCGGGAAGAATATCATCAAGATGAATTCTTCTTCGATTTTGGCATCGATTCCTCGCTTTAGCCTTCCACCTTCACTGCAAAATCGGGAAGAACATCGCCAAGAGAAATCTTCTTTCATTTTTGTCGACTCCTTGCATACCCAATCCTTTCTTTGAGCATTACAACGATCGAAAAAAATGCGTCGAACATGTGAGATTTGTGTGTGTATATATATATATATATATATATATATATATATATATATATATATATATATATATATATATATGCTTATACGCTTACTTCACAGGTTTGAAGACTCAGCTCAAGAGGGCGATGGGATGAAAATAAAGGGTGTCAAAGACACCGCCGCCACACTCAAGAGGCATCAAAGTTTAACACTGTTAGATGTCCCCTAGATGAATGTCACAAAATTTTGTCTAATTTAGACTTAAAAAAGAGAATGAATATATATTGTATCAGATATCTTCTTTCATATTTAAAGGCCTCGTGTGCAAGAGGCATGAAAAAAAAACAAGCTATGTCGAAGACACCACTGCTATTTCAAGAGGGCATACGAGTAGCCAAAATACTCGATGCCCTACACCTGAGATGATGTCGAGAGGCTGCCAAAATTTTGTCTAAATTCTAGACTTAGAAAAAGAGAGGGGGAAAGTAGAATGACATACGATAGGTATAAAAGCAAAATAAAATAAAAGAAAGATGAAAAACACTTATAAAATTTATTGAAGCAGGATTGAAAGCCCACTAAAGTTCCTAACCGCTCCTTTTCAAATATCCTAGCTCTAACCTTTCAAGTAAATGGTATAGAATAGGCAACTCTCCTTAGCCTTATTTAGGGAAAAATTTTGAATAAAATAGGGGAAAATCAAATTTGAATAAAATAGGAGAAAATTTTGGGGAAAATCAAATTTGAATAAAAGAAGGGGAAATCAAATTTGAAAACAAGAGGGGGAAAATCAAATTTGAATACAAGAGAGGGAAAATCAAATTTGAATACAAGAGGGGGAAATCAAATTTGAATAAAAGAGGGGGAAAATCATATTTAAATAAAAGAGCTTGAAAACAAATTCGAATAAAAGAATGGTAAAACGAGAACTACTTTTAGGAGTAAATCTTCTTCTTAAAATAACAAATTAAATTATCCTTTGAACATATAATCAAATGTCTTCTTGCCACTTGTTTTCAGAACCCTTTGTACAAGAAATGTAGACTACTAAATCAAAATCTACAAAAAATCATCTTCACCAAAAAATTAAGGAATTTCATCTTAACTATGATTTTCAAAATCGATGATTTCATTAAGTAAAATTAAAGCTTTATACATGCGACATGAGATTTCAAGTGCAAATTTTAATGTCTAAAAGGCTACGCAGGTTAAACTGGAATAACAAAAAATGAAAATACAAAATCAATCTCATAATTCAAACATAAAATTACCTAAAATTATAATACACCCACATGGGCCCCGATACTATGCTAAATGTTTAAATTCAAGTGTCTGAGGAGATGTTTGCTTCCGATTTAGTCGTAGACCGATCTTAACAAAACTTAAAACCAATAATTAGAGTTTCAATCTGAAATATCTCAAAAAATGATTTTGTCGATAAGATCTAATCCTCTTAGTAGCTAGAGCAAGGATCTAAATCTCTTAAATATATTCAAATTAATTAACTTTTCAAATCAAATTAAGTAGCAATATGAAACTGCTTAAATGAAACTCTATCATTAAAAACTTAAATCAAATTCAATCTATCCACCTTCCGCAACTGTTTATCGAGGATGACAAAATTAAGAAAACTCTAGCTCACAAAGGAGCCAATGTCAAATCAAGTGTTCTACTATGTTCACTCTCAATTAATCTCTTGTTAGTAAAGACGTGGCTCATGTCCTCATGGTTTGGCCAGGCTCTAGATGAAGCCGACCATAGTTCCGACGGTGGTTTGGCCCCACTCCATTATTTATGATCACCACCATACCTCGTGATGCTCCCAATAGCTCTACCCTTTGAGTTGTGAATCATAAGGTATACTTGATAGGGCAAATAACTTTATGTCAGCTAAGGTAGACTTAAAATTATCTTCTTAGACAAAGATCACCCCAGGTCTATAAATATTTCTTAGACGACGTAACCCATGTGTTTTTGATAAGGATCCTTCTATCAGGTTAGGTCGATTATCTCCTCTGACTAAGTAGACCAAGGAACTACTGTGATGATAACCATGGGATATAGATCGAACGCCATCATTCCCCAACCATCCGCTTTAAGCTAAAATGATGAATTTCATATCTTAAATTAAAACTCCACATTATTATTATACGCCACGCGACAAGCAATCTAATGACCAAATTTTAATCGAAAGTTCTCTCTCACTTATTGGGAATGATAATTAACTATAGGGGCTTGTGCCTATAGGAAACCTGGAACTATATCTAAAGTTCTCACCAAATGAGGATGAAATCTTTGGGTAGTGACTTATCTACTATCTCATCTGCCTTCTAAAAATTATACTGACATTTTAAACACTCTTTTCATCGAAGAGGTCAGTGGAAAATTTTTGGAGCCCACATAATGTAATGCAAGGAGTGTGACGCCGGAAATCGAAAGAAGAATTTTTCTGTTGATGATGTTCTTCCCTAGTTTGTGATGAAGTGAAATTGGGAAGGCTAAAACGAGGGGTACGACGCTGATAATCGAAAGAAGAATTCGTCTGTTGCCAATGTTCTTCCCTGGTTTATGGGAAAGCAAAATAAAGGCTAAAAAGCGGCATCTTGAAAATCGAAGAAGAATCCTGTTGACGATGTCCTTCCCGACCCAAGCAAAGTTGGATGGGTCTGGGGGAAGAGGTTGTGGTCGCGAGAAGGAGGTTACGGATGGCGAGTTACGGACCGCCATGGGTCAGTAAGCCATGAGTGTTTGACCACGGTAACGTAACAATGCCTGGGATCGGGTCGACGTGCGAAGCTGGGAGCTGGGCCGAGGGATTATGGGTCTGCTACGAGTGGGTCACGGAGAGTGAAATGACGAACACCTGAGTAGAAGAGGACGCATCTGCATGATCGGTAAGGCTGAATGTAGAACGCTGGCCGAGCGTCAATGTCAGAGCGGCCGCGCTGGCTGAGCCGGAGCGAGATTGCATGGAGCGGTTGGGGCAGAACGCATGGGTCTACGGCGGATATGGGCGGCTATCTTTGCTACCGATTTTGCAAGATCGCACCGACGGTTTCATGGGCCGGAGGATGAGGGATGCACCAGCCAACAGAGATCTGACTTGCTAATCTGAGAACCCGCAGGCGGATCTCACCTGGCGGATGAGGAGGAGATTGAGAGGGGAGAATGGCACAGCCAGAGAATTTTTCAAATGTGAGGAATGCGAGAGGAGAAATGGGGAATGAGAGAAGAGAACCGCTCCTTTTTTTTGCGTTGATCAAAAAAAGGGGGAAATGTGAGGATAATTTAGGGATTTTTAATAAATTTTAAAATGATTTAAACGATTTTAATTGGATTTTGCACGGTAAATACACATAATCAATATATATCAATTTAAGATAATTCTGATGTTTCGAACACAATGGCACGGTCCGTTTCAATCGGAGGTTGTTTGGTTCAAGTCAACGTCAAATTGAGTCCATTTCAGCTCAAAATGTGCATCGCCGCTTTCAACCGCTCGATTTTCACTACAGACTCGTCTGAATTGAGTGCGAACAGTCTTACTTGGTAGATTTTAATATTTTGAAGCCAATGGCTTGATCAATTTCACGAACAAAAATTATTTGGTTATTATCGGTGCCTCTTAACCTCGATATGTGTGCAGGCGTATTAATGACTCGAGCGCTTGATCAATTGATCATCAAGTCATGCAATATTTACATCATGACCAATTTCGACATTTTGAATGCAATGGCGAAGTTCTCGTCGATTGGATGTCATTTAAGTTGATTTTGTTAACTTCCTGTGCATTTCAGTCTCGATTTATACGATATCACTTCAAATCATTCGACATTTGCATAGACTCGTCTGAATTGAGTACGAACAATCTCATTTAATAGATTTCGATATTTTAAACCTAACCAAAACAATCTCGCTTTGGCTTTGGCCGCCTCATGACTCGATATGCAAGCACATTCGGCGCTTGTTGGTTGATCATTAAGTTGTGCAATATTTATATCCGTACCAATTTCGATGTTCTAAACATGATGGCGAAGTCTGTTCATCGATCGGAGGTCATTTTGATCATTTTCAAAGACATCCAATGCATTTCAGCCTCAATTTACGTGCTGCCACTGCTGATTATTTGACATTTGCACAGACTCATCCGAATTAAGCGTAAACAATCTCATTTGATAGTTTCCAATGTTTTGAAGCTAACAGAGTGATTAGTTTTGTGAACAGAGGTCGTTTGGATATCATCGAAGCTTCTTGACTCTGATATGTGTGTCGATACATTGATAGCTCGAGCGCTTAATCGATTGATTGTTAGATTTTGCAATATTTATATTTCAATCAATTTCAACATTTTGAACACAACGGCGAAGTCTGTTCACTGATCAGAGGTCTTTTCGACCATTTTCAATGACATCCAGTGCATTTTGAGCCTCGATTTGTGCACTGTCGCTTTTGAAGTTCGTCGAATTAGACTTGTGGGCTTGACTCGACTTATGGCATGTATGTGGAGGTCAACAAAACCAATACAAACTCAATCAATTTTCTTACAAATCAATCACTCATTCATTTATATTCACAAGTATAAATGAAATCCATATCCAAATGACCAAAACTATATCCAAAATCAAATCCAAACCCAATCTAAGCCCTTTAAGCCAATTCTTTAGACTTAGCCAAATTCTATCGAGATCAAGTCAAAATTAATGAATTTTTTTCTTCAATCAATCATTCTTTCAATCATCTATCCAAATATAAATGAAACCTACAATCATCAAATCAAATTCAAGTCAAGTCTAACTTAGCCCTTTTAACTTGAAACTTTCAATTGAGTCAAAACCTATTGAACTCCAAATTGATTATCGTTGAATTTATATTCCAATCCAGGGCTTATATATAAGTTCAACTAAGCTCGAATCAAACCAAAACTAAATCAATTGACCCACTAGGTCCACTTGACCCAAAGTGACCTAAAGGACCCATTTGAGCCAACTTCTAATCAAACCCAAATTAGATTGAACCAAGCTCACCAAAACCTTTCATCATGATTGTTGATCACCCTAGGATGATCAATTACAATCAATTAGATCACACCAAGTCAACTTAGTCATTTGACCAAGTCAACCCTTTGCCCAAATGAACCAAAACTAGCCAAAACTTATCCTACATCAGATTGATTGAAACTAATGATTTGAATCAACTTAAAATTAATATTTAAATATGACTTGACCACCAATTGAGCCAAACTAAGACCAATTGATCATTCGATCCAAGTTGACCCAAACTGGCCTAAAGGACCAAATTGGGTCAAATCATGATCTAACCCAAATTGATTGTAACCAATGGATCAAGTTCATTCCAAATTAATTATTGAACTTGACCAAAGCCATAATTGAGCCTAATTTGACCAATTGGTCAACTTGACCCAACCTAGCCCAAATTGACCTAAAGGGTCAAATTAGCCAAAATTCAAATTAAATCAAAATTGATTCAAACCAAAGACTACATTCATCTTTAATTAGCCAATTGAATATGAATCAACCCATAACCCAAACCAATTTGGCCAATTTTGATCAAATTGACCCATTTGATTCTAAATGACCAAAATCAATCTTAAGCCAAATTAAATCAAATTGATCATACCAAAACTCTTCAAATCATTATTTGAACCTAACCTAAGCTTTGGTTTGACCTAATTTGACTATTTGGTCAACCTAATCTGATATGACCCAAATTGAGCTAAATCCTTTGAAACCAAGCTATGACCCATTGCGGGCTGATCAAACCCGACCCAAACCCATTTGGGATAAGCCCAAAATCAACCCAACCCAATTAAATCTCTTATGGATCCTCTCCCACATAGGATTCCACCCAACCTCATTTAATTCTCCCCACCACATGCATTCAACTCCTCCCCAGCACTTGTATTCAATGGAGCTGATCCTATGGCAGTAAATGAAGACTTTGGGAGCTAAATCCAAAGTCTTCAATCAAGCCATCATCCATCATAACCACCTCCCCATCACATTTATTCAAATTTTGGCCACCATTAAAGAGGGAGAATAGAGATAGTAAAGGGATCTAATTTTGGCATTAGAGACCCTCTTAGAGCTCCCAAAGCAACCAGCCACCACTTCCCCACTTCTCTTGAGCTAAAAACATCAAAACTAGGTGTGGATTCCGACGAGGAAGAGATGGCAATTGAAGAATACATCATTCTGAAGTGAAGGCGAAGGCTACACTCATTCCAAAGCTTCCTCTTGCACATAAGAGCTCGCTCGGATCTTCACCACCTTCGGAAATCATTTTCTACGAGGTAATTTCGTTAAACTTTAGCCAGCCTTAGGAACATCTATTTATGTCAATTCTTGCACAATTTTTAGAAATTTTCTTAGAGAAGCCCTACATTTTCATTATATTTAGTCCTAATATGAATTTGGAGATTTTTTAGTTAAATTCACCATGAAAATGAGCCTAATCGAACAAAATTTGATTCAAAATCACTAAAAATCCCATCGAATGGCTTAGATCGCGTGATCGCGCGGCTCAAATCCACGATCTCACGGTTCAGATCACTGGAGCATGAGGTTTAGATCCGCAGATCATGCGGATCACACAATTCGGATCTGTAGATCACATGGTCTAGATCACGCATCAATCAATGTCATCCCATCTTCCGATCCATTACGTGTCCCTTTCCCTTTCCCGCTAATTTGGTCGTGGTTGCAGTAAATGCCTATGCCATGCGCCATGCATATGCCTGCCAGATAAAGGCCATGTGGCATCATTGCCTGCCGTCGTGATCGAGGTGGGAAAATCACCTATTTTTTATTTTAAAATTTTAGTTAATTATCTTAAAACTTTGAAATTTTATAAAAATTAAAATACATTGCAAAAAATTACAAATAAAGGCTTGATGGATCCATCCTTCCGAGAGGAATCCAACGAACCAAAAATCTCTAAATTCCAGTGAATAGTTTGGGCTTAATTTAGGTTTTAGTAAAAATCAAATTTTATTAATTAATCTAAAAATACAAGTCCGATTGATTTGAAATTTTCAAGAATTGGAATTAAAGTTAAAACACACCTATCATAAAAATCTCAAGTAAAAAGGACTTCTAGATTAGTAGAAATTAAATTTTGAAATTCAGATTGTCTATTTTAATAAAATAAATCAAATAAAAATTTTAAAATTTACAAAAAAATCTTCAAAATAACTTAAATCACTTTAGTTAACATCTATGACCCTTAATAAAATAATGTGATTTTCTTAAACCTAATTAACCCTAAACAAACACTTAGGTTTAAACTTTAATCAATTAAGGAATTAATTAAAACATAATCTAAAAAAATAATTTGAATATTAAATCAAAACAAAATGAAATGATATAATACCCAAAATGGTATCAAACTTTAAAATCAAAAAATATATATCACTCAAATGAAATTAAAATTAACTAAACTGATTGAGTTAATGAAATTTAGTTAAATGATGAGATCTTTAAATCAAACTTGTAATTGAATAAATCAATGAAACTTTGATATAAAACCAAATTAATCTTATCAAATGTACACCAAGCAGTGAATCTTAATCATATGAAACTACTTAACTTTTTAAAAGAAATTAAATATTAATTAATCATTAAATAAACTAATAATCAAAATCGATTAATAAACTAATTCAACATAATCATTTGATATTAATCAAATTAAACCAAATAAAGCTAAAGTAGACTTAATTAAGATATGATTAAATCACATTTAAAATCAATCCATTTGGAATAAGATGATTACTTCGCCATTAATACATAAACTTAACAACTAAATCAAACATGAATAAAACCTAATTAACATAATAAATGAAGAAAATCAAACCTAACTATGATTATGACTAATCAAGTTTAATTGAAATAAAAATAAAATAGTTAAATCACTTAATCTAATCAAATGATATTAACAATGATAACCCTTTAATCAATAAAATTTAGGTAAATGCTTAATTAAGACTATCAAATCAAATAAGTCATATATGGGTAATTAAGTCTTTAATCTCTAATTAAACAAACCTTTAATTCATCTAATAATTTAAAATTTTAATTACCTTTAATCAAACTTAATTAATTAAACATTTAATTAATGCAAAGTTAATGAATTAATCCATCATCTTAATGAACCAAATTAACTTTATAAATCATATTAAAATTAATTCAAATCAAACACTTAATTAATCTACTAATTAATTAGATCACAGTTCTTAAATAAAATAATTAAGTTAATCAAATTAATCATATTAAACTTAAGCTTAATCAAATATAAAATGCAATTAAATGTCAATCAAATCCTAATTTAAACGTAAATCATTAAGTCATTAATTACATCATTAACCTAAATAAATATAAAATCAAATTAAAAATTAAACAAATATTTATTTAATTTAGTAATTGATCACACCTCTTAAATAAGCTAATTTAAGTTAATCAAATTAATCATAAGCTTAATTAAACATAAAATGCAATTAAATGCCAATCAAATCCTAATTTAAACTTAAATCATTAAGTCATTTAATTACATCATCAACCTAAACAAATATGAAACCAAATTAAAAATTAAACAAATCCTTATTTAATCTAATAATTAACTAAACACTTCTTAATTAAACTAATTATATAATCACATTGAACCTGCAAACCTATAGATTAATAAAGCTAATCAAATCAAATTAAAACCAAATAAAGAAAGACTCTCATCAATTTAATATGATCAAATTAAATCTAATTCAACCTACCTAAATAAGATAAACTAATTAATTATTAAAACATGTAAAATCAAAACATAAACTAAAATCTAATAAACATGATAAATGAATGAAATTTAAAAAATGAAATTCTAGTCATAAATAATGAAACTTGATTAAATCAAAGAAAACTTTCAATTCATTTTACCCAATCGAACTATAAATAAATAAACCAAAATCAAATCAAACAAAAATAAAATTAAATCACATAACTATAATCAAAGAAAAGAATTAGATATTAATTTAAAAGGATATTGAATTATCAAGATTTAATTGAATCAAAACATCTAAACTAAAATAAATCGATCAAATTACATGAAGGTAAACAAATACAAAACAAATATAACAAACACTCATCAAATCAAATCAATTCAACTAAATCATTCAAATAAATCAAATCAAAAAAACTTTAAATACAAATAATCAAATTAAGGGTTCCTCTTTATGTGTTTAACAACATAAAGACCCTTTAAGGAAATTATGATTAATCCATAAGTATGGGAGAACCATAAAAGATTCTTTAACTTAATTAATCCTTAATTATGAGCCAATTGCATTAGGTTCTTTAAGAGCACTACAATTTTATTTTCTCACATGTCCATGTCATTTATGGCTTATAATTAAGTGGTTAATCAAATTAAAGAAGCATAGGCAAGGGTAATTAATTTATTTAATTAAGGATCCAACTTAATTAATTCATAAAATTCACTTAATTATTTCTTATTAAACCAAATTAAATCACAAACATGGGGAATGGAATTGGACTAGAAAACCTCTTCTCATATTTCTTAAATCAAATCAAACATGAAATTAGAATGACATTAAAAAAGCTTTATTTTGTCTTAAACGATCTTATTTAATATGATTGTCCTTAGGATTTAATTGGATTGAATCAAATCATGTGCTTATGTTCTTTTATTTCTTTCCAATCATATTAAATGTTGTTTGCCATATATGATTATGCATTCATCTCTTTCAAAAATTAATTAAACAAAATAATTTCTTTTATGCCAAATTGCATGTGTTGACTTAAATTAAAAATAGGCATGACTATTATCACTATTAAATCAAAAATTACTTTCAAAAGTGTATAAATCATTTATAATACATGGAGTGATGCTAATTATTAAACATTTATGAGTTTGCATATGTTTATTATCCAAGATATGTGGTATGAAGTCTTCTCTCTTTACTTTGCATGGGCTTACATAGGATTTACAAATGTATAGTTCATTTGAAAAAAACAAAACATTTGCCCAAATCCATTCCTATGTATGTCCATGCTAAGGCTTAGAAAGAATTTTATATCACATATGTAAATCATATGATCGAATCAAACACAACATTTTGCATGACTTCTTCTTCTTATGGTTAATTGTATATTCATATGTATATAAGAAGAGTGGTATATTAGTCTGGAAATCCCGAGGATGCACGGCTTTAAGTAGCCCTAAGGAGGTCTTTACCTCACTCCCCTGGTGCAAAACAATGGTGTCGTACCTACTCATATCTCTTACACATATGTATGTGCAATGTGACTAATGAATATAAAGTCATAACTCAATCAAATTAATTTCTTTTTTTGCATGACTTTGCATCCTTATAGTTGTGTATACATTTATATGTATATGAGAATAGTGGGTATATTAGTCTGGACATCCCAGGGATGCATAACTTTAAGTATCCCTAAGGAGGTCTTTACTTCACTCCCCTGGTGCGAAATAAATGGCGCCGCACCCACTTAAAACTTTTATACATTTGAGTGTACATGTAGCTAATGGATTAAAGTCTCTTTTCTATTAAAAAAGACATGCATTCATATTAATCCAATTAAATGAAATATAAAATTCAAATATACTTCATTACATTCATCATCTAAGTGTACTAACACATATTGTATGTGTAGGTATACTTAGGATCCAATCATGCGCATGCTACATGAGATGGAAAGAAATGAATGAACATGTGTCATTTGATAGTAATTCATTCCAATTATTCTTAAGAAGCCTTTCACATTTAATAAAGTTATTTAAGGTGAACCCAAACCTAGGACTGATTAAAATATGTAATAAGCCATTCACTAAAAGAAACTAAGTCATAATAACATGCTTTAGAAAATGACTTAAAGTAGGAATGAAAGAGAGCAATCCCCTTTCTTCTCTTTATAACACTTAGATGTTAAGTGTAGGGTCTTATGGAACCATATAAATCACAAATTAAAACTTGCAAAATCAACTAAACAACTTAAAGTGAAACCAACATTCCATATTAAATTGAATTCTCTTACACTTAAAAAAGTTCAACATTAATGCCTAATTAAGACATACCACACAAGCCTTAAGCACACATATTAGAATACTAAGTCACCACTTCTAGTGCTAAGTTAAGGCGGTGTATGTGTGATGGATGTTTTGTTTTATGAAGTAATATTTTAGATTGGATGTTAGGGTGTATATTTCGTAGTCTGGATGTTAGGTTGTTAATAGTCTAATCATATTTTATGCATGAGGTTATGCTTAAAGGGGCCACTGTAATAAAAATATATAAATTTTTTATTGTGCATGTTGCTTAGCCCCTAAGCATAACCCACGTTATGATAGGAGGGCTTGGTTATCCATGTGTGGGGTGCTACGTCCAAATTATCCATATAACTGCTTGGGTTGTATGGTGTGTTTAGCTAATATTTATTTTGTGGGTGCAGCTAGATTTACTTTTCCTATTTTTAATGTAATTTTGTATTATGAATTAGGATTAGTGTTATGGGAGATTAGGATGAGTAGTGGCCATAAGGCTTAGTCCATGGGGTGTCATGTGATGCCTTTGGAGTAAATCAAATCAAAAGGAAGAGAAAGAAGAAATGAAGAAAAGAAAAACCCCATAGCATGTATTACTTTTGTAATCTAGGTTGTATAAGAGTAGAGCTCAGCTACTCCTTTTTTTCTTTTCGGACTGTAAGGCGGAGCTTGACCGCACTGGTCCCTTATTCCTTTACGATAGTCTATAAAATTATTTGATGTTGTGTATATATTGCGCACTAGAATTATATGCTTTTCTTAGTTTCTTCGTGTATGATGTTTGAATGTGTGGCCTAGATGCAGTAGGCTTTTAGGATGAAATTAATTTTTCTACCCCAATTAATAACTCATAATTAAATTGTTTAAAATAATTCATAACCTCACATAATAACCTATGAATAAAATCAGGATAATAAAATATTTAGCAACCCCTTAGCTGGATGATCATATGTATAACATCATGCATGCCATATTCTTCCACTCCTGTTAAGAGGGGGATTCCATCTGTGCTAGAGAATAAAGGCTTAACCTGTGAGAGCCTTTGATGGAAGAACACTCCTTTCTCTCTTGATTTGGCCCATAATCAAGTTCTCTTGCATTTAGGCATACAAAATCCCATAACCTGTGTTGAAATAAAGAGTCTAGAAGAATCAACTAAATTTAATAAAATTTTCTTTAGATTAAATCATGAATTCATACCAATCATGCTCTTATCTCTTAAAGAGTGAGTTTAAGGACTTAGTCTCCTCTCTAAATAAACAACAGCCTAGTCATCTTGCAAAGCATAAGACTTGCCTATATGGATTTAAAGCGTAGGAGGTGTTAGTTGGTGGCCACTCCAGACGGTTGTAAGTCCAACAATCGGATGGTCTATCCTCTCTTGTGGAGGTAGTCCACCTTTCGCTTATATTTAGGACGTGCTTGTGGCTTGTACCAAAGCTCCCTAGCTTAGGACATGAGATAGTTATTTCCTTCAGGCTACAAGCATAAATCCTCACCTCTTAGGTATTTTCATAATCTTATGTTGTGGGATTATAAGTCCTGGTATTCTAATAAAATGTCAACTCAAATAATTAACTCTCTTCAATTTCAAAAATATAAATTCCAATCATATAATAGATTGGATTGCTTATTAGGCTTCCTAGTATCATAAGCATTCCCTACTCATCTCCTTTGACTTCCAAAATAAGTCTCTCCTATTGATCTATCCCATTTGATTTTCCAACATAACCAATCCTTTGATAGTCTTGCCTTGAAATCTTCGGAGATCATGATTTTCTTTAATTGAGAGTGTTCTTAAGGAATCCCATTCCTTAGGATGTAATTAACTATGGGGGCTTCCCTCCATAGGGAACTTAATGAACCCGATTTAAAATAAACACTACTTTACTTTTCCATGTAAAGTAGGGGAAAAATCTCCGGTACATTCGAAGACCCATCATGCCTTAGGAGTTCTTATTAGGTGATTAGGTCCATTATAGGGTGGTGATTTCTATCTTTCGAGATAGTATATCATTCCTTAATGTCGTACCTGATCACTTCAATAAGTACCCCCTAAGATCTGTGTAGTATCCCACATTTCAAAAATAAACACCACAATGATCATAATAGATATGATGAAAGATTTATCATAAACATGAAACATGCGAGAAAGCCTCAAAAATTAAAAAGATACATTTAAGACCCCAAAAAAATAACTTGGCTTAAACTTCAGCACATATGAAGCTTAGTACAATTAAAATCATGTGACCATGATGATTATACACTAGAATTATTTTATTCAGATGACACCTCAATGGTTTATTTCTATCAATCTTACTCTAAGATGTTAAGGAAAATAGCCAAAAGACTCTCCATAGGTCACCTAAGGCACAAATTTTATTTAGTCAACCTTAGTTGCATGCAATTGATATTTTGAAATATTTTTTGTCAGACTAAAAGTACTCGACTGTTAACTATAAAGTAAGTTTAACTTTAGTTTACTCATCCCATGAATACTTTAGAAATTTTTTTATTCAGATAATACCTCAATGGTTTATTTCTATCAATCTTGCTCTAAGAAGCTTAGGTAAATAGCCAAAAGACTCTCCATAGGTCACTTAAGGTACAAATTTATTTAGTCGGGCTTAGTTGCATGCAATCAATATTTTGACATTTTTTTGTCAGACTAAAAGTACTTAGTTGTTAACTATAAAGTAAGTTTAAACCTTAGTTTACTCATCCCACAAGTACTTCAACAAGTATGTTCGCCCTTATTTTGAAACAATTCCTCATAATAAAAGTTGTCATATATAATAACTCTACTCTTACGAATGAATATATAAAGCCACACATCCCTAATGTATTGCCCAAGAAAACATGGAACATCACGTGGTTACATACTATACTCTTAAGAGTAAATATGGGAATATAGCCAAAGAATTGTTGGCTTTGTATCACGTTGATTGGTTACAAAGGCCAAACATATCTGCTACTTAGTATTTCTTTCAAGCAAAGTCTTAGCTTAGAACACGTGACTCTGACATCAATCCTAATATGTTGAGGGTATTTGACCAAGCATCAATAGCTTTGGCGCTCAAATGTTGAATAACTCATTCAATTTAATTCTTCTAATGTTCATCTCTCTTTTTTTTCCTGAACCTCTCCTTAAAGACCCAAATATAGCACGCACGCGCACACACACACATACACACACACAAAATATCTTCAAATCCATGTAAACAAAATCTCACCACCAAATAAAAATAAAACTTAAAGGTAACATTATGAAGATGCCTAATCTTATAAAAATATAAGAATCATTGTGGTGAAATTTTTTAAGATTTCTAAGAATGTATACTTTTATTTTTACTCTATGCAAAATAAAATGAAAATAGAAATATACTCTTTTTATGCATTTTTGACCACCATATAGATCCGCAAATGTTCTTATTGAGGGTGATCGGGTATGACATTGAGGATAGGTGTACTATCTCGAAAGATAAAAGTCACCACCCTATAATGGACCCAATTACCTCAATAAGGACTTCTAAGGATAATGGGTATGCATATGTACCAGAGATTCTTCCCCTACTTTACATGAAAAAGTGAAGTAGGGTTTATTTTAAATCGAGTTCGTTAAGCTCCCTATAGGGGTAAGCTCCCATAGTTAATTACATCCTAAGGAAGGGGATTCCTTAGGAATACTCTCGATTAAGGTAAATGATCGTTGTATCCAAAGATTTCAATATGTAGGACTATCAATCGATTAGTTTCTTTTTATAAAATTAAGAGGGATCGATCAAAAGAAGGAAGTTCTTATCGAAGCCAAATGAAGATGAGTAGAGGCTGTTTAGGATACTAGGAAGCCTAGTAAACATTCAAACTATCCTATGGTTGGGCTTTACTTTTTGAAATTGAGTTATGTGTTTGAGTTGGATTTATTAGAAGTTTAGGGCTTATAATTCCATAATACAAAGTTATGAAAATATTTGAGAGGTGGGGATTTATGCTTATTACCCATAAAAGGGAGAAGCAACCTCAGAACTTAAATATATGGAGCATTGGCGAGGGCCAAAAGCACGACCTAAATCTAAGGTGAAAATGGGTATTTAGTTTGCCTCCATAAGAGAGGACAAACCACTTGACTGCTTGGATTTACAACCGCCTGGGGGTGGCCGCCAACTAACTCCTCCTACGATTTTAAATTCAAGTAGGCAAGTCATTTACTTTATGTAAGGTAGTTAGGCTGTTGTTTCTTTTAGAAAGAGACTAAGTCCTTAAACTCACTCCCTAAGAGACTAGATTATGGAAGGGTATGAATGAAACCCAATCTAATATATTACATTTTACTTTCATTTGGACAATCATTTGACTCGCTTATAAGATTCATATGTCTGCATGAGAAATAAGATTATGGGTCAAAATCAACAAGAAGGAGAGGCGTGTTTCCACCATGGCTCTAAAGGTTCTCGGCAAAGGTGGAAGCCCTCAATCAAGAGTGTAACAATATGATTTTATGCATGATGTTAGAAAAGAAATACTCATCTAGCTAAGGGGTTGCTAATTCTTTTATCTTGATTTTAACTTAGGTTTTTTAAATGAGGTTATGAGTTATTTATTTTTAATTTTGAGTTTATTAATTTAGTAGAAGATTTATTTTTCTCTAAGAGCCTGATCGTCATCTACGCCATACATCAAACAAGAGAAAAACTAGAAAATTAATGTCATCTTAATGCACAAGCTAAACAAAATATCAAATATTTTATAAAGCTAAAGCAAAAGAATAAAAGGTCATTTGTGGTGACTTAACCTAATATGTGTGCTTTAAAAGATTTGTGTGGTATGCTTAGCTATGGCTTTAACGTTTAGATTTTCTAAGTATGAAGATGTTCAACTTAGAGGGTGGTTTTATTTAAGTTGTTTAGTTGATTTAGGTGATTTTTATTTGATGATTTGATTAAGTTTAAATGAATCTACAATTAATTACTAAGTTGTAAAGAGAGCGAAAAGAGAAGAGAACTCCTCTTTTCTTCCCTACCTTAAGTAATTTTTAAAGTGGATTCATATTTGATTTTTGTTTAGTGAATATTTTATTATGTATTTTAATTAATCCTAATTTTAGATTTTCCCTAAACCAACCTATTCAAAAGAAAGGTATTTTAAGATTAATAAAATGAATTAATATCATTAAACACACATCACCTCATTTCTTTTCTAGCATGTACAACATGCATATGATTGAATCCTTAGCATATCTATACATACAAATGAAAATGTTTAGCACACTTTATGATGAATGCTAAGAAATGTTACTTAGGAAATTTTGAATGCTTTATGATGCATGATTTTCATTAACTAGAAGAGAGGGGTTTCTTTTATTCATTATACACATGTATATATATAAAAGGCATAAGTGAGTACGGCACCATTGTTAGCACCATGTAAGGTACAAGACCTACTTAGGGCTAATTAAAGCCTCACAACCCCAGGGTTGTCCAGACTAATATACCACTTTCCTTAAATACAAACACATGTACAAAAAAATGAATGGAAAATAAAGATGCAAGAAATTTGTATTTGTTTGTTTATTTTATTTATGCAATTTATATGTACAAGTATAGATGTCCTTCTTAGGTAATAGCATAGGAATGGATAGGAATTGGGTTAGGCAAGTGTTGTGTTCTTTTCAAATGAACTATACACTTTGCCAAACCCTATCCAAAACCATGCTAAAATAAAAGAGAAGGAATGCCACACTATGCATATCTTCATATTTATATCCACATGCAAGCTTATAAATAATTATAAGTAGCACACTTTCAATTTTAGGTGTTTGATTTATAGCTTTTTTTAAAATAGTTTTGAATTTAATAGTGATAATAGCCATTCATATTTTTTTACTTTAGCCCAAACATGCAATTTGATATAAAGAAAATATTTTATTTTTAATTTGATTTTTGAAAAGCATGAATGCATGAAATTCATATGACATACAATTTAGCATGTTAGGAAAGAACTAAAGTGATGAAAGCATGTAAACACACTCATCCTAATTAATTCCTAAAGATAATCTTATGAAATAAGAAAGCTTAAAACAAATCAAGTTATTTTTAAGGAAGGTTTGATTTTATTTTGAGTCAATTTGTTAATTATGAAATGTGAGTTTGCTCCTAACCCATTCTCACATATGTTTGTTGATTTGGTATGTTCTTAGATTATTATATGATTTTTATATGTTTAGGTTAAGGTATGAATTAAGTGTGTTAATTATACACCTTCTTAGCATAATAAATCAAATAATTATTATAAGCCAATGATATGACATAAAATCACACGAAATTTAAATCAATGCACCTAAGAAAGAAAGGTAATACAATTGGCTCATGATTAAAGATTAATTAAGCTAAGGGATTTATTTTAAGTAATTTCATAAGACATCTCACACATATGAGTTGAATTTTGATTTTCTTAATTGTACTTAGGCTCTTGAACACTTAAGCATCTACCCAAAATAGATTAATTAATTTCTAAAAAATTTTAGAATTTTATGAAATTAATTAAGAGGATAATTAGTAAATTAACCCTTAATTAAGGTTGGATTAAGAAAAAAAGAGGGTTTAAGGAATATCTTAAGGAAAGTATCTCAAAATTATTCTCTAAACCTTATATTCACTTAAGAAAAACTTAATTAACTCAATCAAAGGGTTAGACCACTAATTATACCCTTAATTAAGCTTAATTGCATTAAGAAAATGATTAAGGAATGAACTAGCAATTATTTTAATTAAACCACCAATAAATCCCAAGAAAATTAGGGAAGACAGGAGTCATCCCATTAATTATGCATAAGAAGTTTGGGATTAATCAGTTGAGTAATTAGAGAATAATTAGCAAAATAACATTCCTAATAAAACCCAAATCTAGTAAAAAAACACTGCTCAAAATCCATTGAAATTATTTTTAGAATATTCTATATTCAATTATCTATCTAATGCAATTTATTTCATATTTTTTTGATTTTTCTAGGCTTAGATATAAATTTAGGAAGTTTTCATGATTAATTAGGTGATTTAAAGAACCATTAAATGTTTTAATCCCATTGCGTGGACGCTAACGCGACATCGCTTTCCACATGGTGATGGGATTCAATATTTAAGTTGTCATATTGTAGCGTGGCCCGGCGTTGCAGCTTCTCCTCTCGATGGATCGGATGGTGGATCTACTAAAGGGATAATCCATGGGATCTACGTGTCTTTGATCATGGCCATCCATCCAAAATTCATGGATGGATGGCCCGTGATCTGTCTCTGTATTTCTCTATGGGAGAGGACATCCGTCCATTTTCTAGGGCATGATCCGAGTACGATTGAGCTCGGATTGATCCCAAATTCAGCCCACACCATCAACATGCAAGGGAGATCTCATCTAACAGCTAAAATATCATGGGATGAAAATACACTTCTCAAAGCTCCAAACAAAATTGAAATTATGCTCGGTTTAATGGCTTACCTCGCTGGAGGTGATCACTATCGCTCGATTCCCTTGGAGAAGCTTCGTCTAGTGGAGACGAAGCTTTATTGAGAGTTTGAAGTCTTGAGGTTGGATGGATCCTTCTAAAGGCCAAGCTCCCCTTCAAGTAGGCCCGTTCTTGATCAAGAGTTGCCCTCCCTTGCCTTTGGAGCTTGTGTGAAGGCTTGGGTGAGTTTGATCGAGCTCCCTAATGAAGCTTGTAAAATAAATTAGCTTGGTATTAAGTGCGGAGTAGGTTTGAGTTTCAATGGAGCTCCCTTATTTTTGGTGTGACAATTTGAAAATGGAGAAGTTGAAATCACTCTAAGAATCTTGGGATCACTTGGCAATGGCTCCTCTGGCTTCCCTTAGCTCAATCAAGTATGAAACTATGTAGATTGAATTAAATTAGGGGGAGTATATCTCCCCTTCAAGGATCAGACGGCTGTGAAGGAGCTTATCATTTTGATCCAATTGACCGTATTCAATGGGTTGTTTGAGTTGTTTAGAGTGGCATGGCATTCAGTTTTGGCCAAAGCAGGAGTGGGTGAAGTGGCCATGTGCTCAAACAAGGTGGAGGGAGGATTCCATGTGCTTAATTTTAAGTGAGGTGGTCGATTTTGACCTTAGGCTAGGTTGGGCTGACCCAAACCCATTGGGCTAGGTGCACCACACTCCTTAGTGTTCAGTTGGTCCAGTAAGAGAGTGTCAAGTGGTCATGAAGAGGATTTGACCAAATTCCAAGTGGATTTGGCCAAAATTTATCCTATGGCCTGGGGGTAAAATGGTCATTTGGCTTGGGTTTCAGTTTGAATATAGTTGATATGTTTGAAAAATGGGTTAGGCCAAGTTTCATTGAATTTGGAGCTAGTTTGATATGATTTGGCTCATGTTGACCCATTTAGGTCAAAATGGTAGTCAAGTTGATTGGTCAAATTGGGTTAAACCAATGATTGGGTCAAGTTCATTTGACCATTTGAAATATTTTGGTGGCTTTGTTTTGATTCAATTTGGTTTATATTTGGTTTTGGTTCAATTGAGTTCATTTAGGTCAAATGGGTCAAGTTGACCAAATTGGCCCATTTGACCTATTTGGGTTAGGTCATAGGTTGGTTCATGTTTGGTTGGTCATATGAAATGGATTGGTGTCTTTGTTTTCAATCAATTTGGTTTATATTTGAGTTAGGCTCAATTTAACCTTTTAGGTCAAGTTGGGTTCATGGTCAATTAGGCTAGGTTAGGTCTAGTTGGGCAATTGAGGCTTTGGTCAAGTTCAACAATCATTTTGGAATGAACTTGACCCATTGGTTTCAATCAATTTGGCTTAGATCAAGTTTTGACACATTTTAACTTTTTAGGTCAAGTTGGGTCAAGTTGGATCAAGTGGCCAATTGGGCTAGGTTAGACTCAAATATTGACTTGTTCAAGTTCAAACATTGATCATGAATGAATTTTGATCAATGATTTCAATCAATTTGGCCTATGCTGGATTTTGGCTAGTTTAGGTTTCATTTTGGCTAAGTGTTGACTTGGTCAACCCTTAGGTTTGACTTGTTTGACCCAATTTGAGTGATTGATCATCTTATGATGATTGTTGATCATGATGAGAGGCTTAGGTGGGCTTAGTTCAATCTAATTGGTTAGGATTAAAATTTGGCTCATAAGGGTACTTTAGGTCACTTTGGGTCAAGTGAGCCTAAGTGGGTCAAATAGCTTGGTCAAAGTTTGATTTGAGTATGATTGAACTCACATATGGACTTATGACTGAAATATAAATCCATTTGCAATTGGTTTGAAGTCAAATGGGTTTTGATTTATTTGACAATTTCAAGTTCAAGGGATGAACATGAGTTTGACTTGGGTTTGATTTTTGGATTTAGTTTTGGTTTGATGATTGAAGTTTATGTTTATATTTGAATTTTTGATTGAAGAATTGATTGAATCATGAAGAAAAATCAAGGGTTTGGTTTGATTTGAAATTGATTTGGCTAAGTTCAAGATTTTGACTTGAAAGGCTTATGTTAGATTTTGGTTGAATTTGAGTTTGATTTTTTTGGAGTTAGTTTTGATTGTTTGAATTTATATTTCATTTATATATGTGAATATACAACAACAACAACAACAACAAGCCTTAATCCTACTAGGTGGGGTCGGCTACATGAATCCTTCGTCTCCATTGTGTCATATTATGTGTTCTCATTTAAATCAAGTATACTAAGATCATTTTTTATACATCTTAACCAAGTCTTTTTAGGTCTACCTCTACCTTTCTTAACTATATATGTGAATATAAATGAGAATATAAATGAGTTATGAGAAAATTTTATGAATTTGAAGTGATATGAACTTGATTTAGGCTAAGTCCCTAAGAGGAAATCAAAGTGACTTAGGAAATATTTTGAACTTGGAATTTCAATCATAAGCTTCAATCATTTGGAATTGATCATGGATTTCAATCATGTCGGATTGATTTGAGTTTGGAGAAAATCAATTAAGCTAGAATTGATTTAGGTTTGATGTTGATTTGATTTGGAGTTTGACTTGAAGGAAGGAAGTGAGGAATGTGGTTCAAGCTATATGGTAGATAAATTTTCCTAACACCTCTAAGGCATGACATATTCCTATGGCTAACTCTTCTAAGTCTCTAAGCCTAGGTTGAGTGTCCACCTAATCACTACATGTGTCTTAAGACTAAGGATCTCTTAAAGTCTAAGATGAGTCTTATGTCTAAGATGGAGGGGTTGAGAGCTTATCCTAAAAATGAGGTCAACAATCATATAAGAAGAATTAAAAACATGTAAAATCTAGATCATAACATAAGATCATCACTTAAATTCTCCTTAAAAGACACCATCACATTTGCACCGACCCCACCATGCATACCATAATATCGCAACATTTATTCTAGCACCACTAATGTTTGCAGTGTCGATACAGCTTACAACAATCATCAATAATTAATTAGGGCATTTTATTAGCAGGAGTTAAAATATTGGCATGAACCAATAAGGATTTTTAAAAATTATATAATATGAAAATTGAAAATTCGAGATGAGGTATCAATATAAGTATTTTTTGGGGCATTTATATGCATACCACATAAATCTTATATAACTACTTGTCATATATCTAATTTTTGATATTTCAATCTCGAATCTTTAACAACATATTAAAAAAAAAATTCATAGAAATTATGCCATATGTAAATTTAGAGAAATGAGAATTTTATGGAGAGCAAAAAATATACATATAAATTATTTTGAAATGAAAACATAAAGTAATATATTTTTCTTACAAGCAAGTGTTTATATAAATATAGGTTGAAAGAAATTACAAATTACAACAAATGCCCTTAGAATAATTATTTATTTTTACCACAAAGATGCAAGTGCTTATAGGGAAGAGTCCCCATCCAAAACCCCTTAAGTCCTTACTTTGCCTACAATTTTATTCAAATAATTCTTAAAAAATATAAAAAAAAACCATGAATGTGATATGATAACTTCAAATCCAAGCAACAAACCACATACTTCCTTTTTTTTTTTGGAAATATTTACTATTGAGATTTATATATAACTCGAATGAGATTAGATCTTAGTGCTTTTTAATATTTATAAAAAAATATCTTTGGAGTAATTTTATCATAATTTTATTTCCAAAAAACTTTTATGGTTAAAGATGCAATGGCATGCCGAAAATAGATCTAAGTTAATTTGTTTAATGAATTTCATTATGATTTTGTTATTCGTTGACAAAGGATAGGTTGCAATTGTAGTTAAGGATGAGAGCTGGATTTTTTATTTATTTATTTTCAATATTGAGTAGTAGCATAAGTTGGAATCACTATGATTGATAGGGATTGTATATGTTTTGGGACTTTTGTTATTTGCTTTCTTATATGTGAGGTTTTTTATCTCTCTTTAAGGAGCTATTTGTTATATGAATTTCACCATATTGATTTCATATCAATAGTATTAATTCACTTTAAAAATTTTACTATAGTAATTCCATTTCTGTAATGTGAATTTCATATCAGCCAACCAAAATTCAATATCAATCATTTTATAAAAGAAATCCATACCTTTAAGGGGATGTTAGGTTGGTGAATTTTACCATAGTGATTCCAAATCAATCAAATTATTGATATATAATGATATGTCAACATAATAGTATTTATTGATCCATTAATTTGGTTGTTTATAATTATTAATTTATTATTTCATTTATTACCTTTGTGTTGACCTCCACATATATGTCATAAATCAAGATAAGCTCACAAGTCAAATTCGACAGACTTGAGCAATACGCAAAAGGCCCAAAATGAGGATGTCACAAAATGAAAATGACCTCGATCGACAAACGACTTCATCATTGTTTAGAATGTCGAAATTGATCGAATATAGATAAAATCTAACGAAAATTGATTGCAGAGCAAGCCAATAACGCGGCATATCATAAAAGCTATGACGATGAGCAAATGACCTTCGTTCATGAAATTGATCATGTCTTAGCTTTAAAACATCGAAAACTATCAAATAAGACTATTCGCGCTCAATTCAGACGAGTCCATGCAAATGTCGAGTGATTTGAAGTGATAGTACGTAAATTGAGGCTGAACTGCACAGGACGTCACCAAAATCAATTCAAATGATCTCCGATCTACAAACGGACTTCATCGTCGCATTCATAATGTCAAAATTAGTCAGAATATAAATATTGCACAACTTGATGATCAACCAATCAAGCGCCGAGGTCGCGACGATATCGCGGGGAGACCGACATGAGGATCAAACCACCTCGCTCAGAAAATTAATTATTCCATTGGCTTCAAAATGACAAAAATCTATTAAGATCATACACTCAATTTGGATAAGTCATGAAAATTGAGCCGAAAGTTTAATGACGCATTTGAGAAATCAATTAATTGCACCAAACTAAATGCCTTATAAAAGCACTATGTTAATAATATATATATTATATTATATATATATATATATATATATATATATATATATATATATATATATATATATATATATATATATATATATATATATATATATATATATATATTTATATCAAAATTCACATTAAAGCCATTTAATAAATTTAAAATTAATTTAAAAATTCCTAAATTAATTTACATACATACCAAATTTTACATTTATATTTCACACCTAAACTCAATATTTACAAACTAAGACTTTCCTACGCAGGAAAAAGTGCATTTCACGAAAAGTTGAGATGTAATAATAAAGATTTAAATATTATTTAAATAAATATTCAAATTTAAAATATATAAATGTATAAGAATTATATGTATATAAATCCCCCAAAAAAACTATCATAGATTCCCTTCCCATTCTCTCCCACGTTTCTCTCTCCCTGCGGCAGCCTTCTCTTTCGCCGAAAATGAAGAAAAAAAGATAAATCCTCTCCCCTCTCAATTTCCACGATTCCGCTGCATCTCACGACCGGCCAGTCCGCTGTTCCGCGAATCCACTACAGGCCCGCGCTGCCAGCCCGCTCCGTGCGTTCCACCGCCAGCGTTCCGCCGGAAACCCGCCGCTTCGGCCCGTCTCCCATAAAACGCCCAATCCCGTTTCGCTCCAGACCCGCGACTCGCGCCGGCACAAGTCCACCAATTCCGCAAACCCGAAGCCCAAACCGCACCAGCTGGCCCGTCTTCCGCATTCCCGCGCCTCCCGCTGCCGCAAAACCGCACCCACCGGCTCTCTTCCCATTCCCACGTTCAGCCTCTCCTCCAATCATCAAGGATTCCCTCTCGGCACAAGTAATCCTCTCCTCTGAATTTCTATTGTTCCGTTTCACGGTCGGCCAGCCCACCGCGTTGTCCCGCACGAATACGCTCCGCGGCACGCTGCCGTCCAACCGCGGCGTGCGAAACCAAAACCACCGCAGCCTGCGGCGCTTCCTTCGCGCCTCCCATCGGTGCGTCTCCCGCGGCCCGCAAACCTACACGGGCCCGCTTTTGTTCTCCGCAAACCCACCAGCCTGCTACCGCAGGCCTGTTCCTCAAATCTGACACACCGTATCCCACCGGCCCGTTGCACCCGTTCCGCGCAAACCCGCCAGCCCGCCGCCTCAAGCCCGTTCCGCAAATCCGACCCGTCGCATCCTGCCAACCCACTGCACATGTTCCGAGCAAAACCGCCAGCCCGCCGCTGCAGGCCCGTTCCGCAAATCCAACCCACCGCATTCTGCCGGCCCGCTGCACCCGTTCCGCGCAAACCCGCCAGCCCGCCGCCTCACCATCCTGTCTCGCTCCCAACCCACTGTTCCGGCCCAAAATCGCCCCCAGCCCGCCTTCAAACCGCCCGGCCCGCTGCCAGCAGCACGCAACCCCCTTCCTACAGCCTGCAACCCATCCAATTTTTGTTTCGCCGTAAACCGAGAAAGAACATCATCAACATACAAATTCTTCTTTCAATTTTAA
This sequence comes from Cymbidium sinense, assembly GCA_021442155.1. Classification (NCBI taxonomy): domain Eukaryota; kingdom Viridiplantae; phylum Streptophyta; class Magnoliopsida; order Asparagales; family Orchidaceae; genus Cymbidium; species Cymbidium sinense. Next base: position 28,453,255 of record CM038218.1, read on the forward strand.
GCGTCGCATTCCTCACATTAGCCTTCCAACCTTCGCTTTGTCAGAAACCAAAGAACATCGCCGTATAACTGCTGATTTTCACGTCGACGCTTTAACTATCACGTCTCATTTTTGCTTCACCGCAAACCGGGGAAGAACATCGTCAACAAGCAAATTCTTCTTTCGATTTTCGGCGTCGCATTCCTCGCATTATCCTTCCAACCCTCGCTTCACCACAATCGGGGGAAGAACATCATTAAGAGGCGAATTCTTCTTTCGATTTATAGCGTCGTACTCCTTGCCTTGTATTCCCAATTGCATACCCAACTTTGTTCTCATACATATGCGTCAAAATGCAAATGCAATCATGGATGTGAACGATATATATATATATATATATATATATATATATATATATATATTTCTTATATAGTTTGAAGATTATGCTCAACGAGAATAATGAAAAACCAAATGAAGAAGACACCGTTTCATGCCAACCGTCGCACCAGAAAGCAACACTAATTAGATTCTGACGAATAAATTTTGTCAATTTCTAATTTGACAAAAAAGTGAGGGATGAATATATATCAGTATGTATTCTTTCAGTATAAAATCTCGATTCAAGAGGGCTGAACGAGATGAAAATCACCGCTGCGGTCGCAAGACACCGCTTCAAATAAGGGCGTAGGTAAGCCAAAACACCCTCGATGCCCACACCTGGGATGAGGAGGTCGCCAAAATTGCGTCAAATCTTTTGACTTAGGAAAAACTGGAGAGTGAAATGAGCTGACCTAAGAACACTAAGTAAGAAACTTGTAGCTAATTTTAAGCTAAAAGCGTCAAATAAAAAAGGGGGGAGTCTTTAAAGAAAATTTTGAAAAGAATGGAACACTAATTTAAAAAGCAAGTAAAATTTGGGGAGGCTAATATTAAACTCACAACTCTAATAGCTATTCTCTATGGCTTAAATTGAAGTAATGAGTGAGTTCTCTTTTCTTGTAAATTTCTCAAAACTAAATAAGCTTTAATTGGAATTTGGGGAGACTAATACTAAACTCATAACAAACTTGCAATAAACTTAAAGTTTAGGGATAAATCCAAATTGGCTTTAATAACTCTTATACGAATATGGAGGTTATTACTATGTTAGCTAATAAGCATGAGTAGGGCTAAAGCAATAAACACTAAAATTGGTATAACTTATCAAAAGTGATATAAATTGAATATAATCAAGTTGGGAGAATTACAAAAACTCAACAAGTAAACTAAGTGTAAGTAATGTTTTAAACTATAATCTAGATCAAAATACCTTCTTCACCATCAGATCAGTAATTCTTTGTACAAGCAGATAGAAGGCGACATCAAATTCTACAAAAATCATAGGGCTTCCTTCAACACAAAATTAAAGGAATTTTGTACTAATTATGATTTTCAAAATCAATTATTTCATTAATTAGATGAAATTATCTAAGTTATAAACATGTGCTTGGACATAAAGATTTCAAGTGCAAATTTTAATGAATGAAAAGGCTGTGCAGGCTAAATTGGAATTAAATAAAAAATCTGAAATCAATCTCATAATATAAACATAACATTACCTAAAATTACAATACACCCGCATGTGCCCCGGCACTATGCTGTGCGGGTTGCTTCCTAGTTTAGTCATAAGACTGGGTCTGGGTTAACAAAATGTAAAGACTTATAATAAGAGTTTTAAATCAATGAAATATCTAAGAAATTGATTCTGACATGTGACAGTAGATCTAATCCTCTATTAGTAGCTAATCAGAGTTGATAGGATCCAAAACTCTTAAACATATTCTAATTAATCAATTTTAAGCAACAATCTAAAACTACTTAAATGAAATTCTATCATTAAAAACTTAAATCAAACTCAATATCTCCACCTTCCGCAATTATTTGTTGGGGGTGACAAGTTTAGAAAACTTTAGCTCACAAAGGAGCTAATGTCAAATCAAGTGTTCTACTATATTCACTTTCAATCAATCTCACGCTAGTAAGGACGTGACCCGTGTCCTCGATCTTGGCCAATACTCCGGATGAAGCTTATGACCGAGTCCTCTAATCGGTGGTTTGGCCAATCAAGTTCCATTATATTATCACGATCGAAGATGTATGCTCCCAAATGGCTCTTTGAGTTGTGAATCATGGGTATACTTGATAGGCAAATAACCCTCTAAGGTAGACTTAAGATTGTCTCCTTAGAAAACATCACCCCAAGTCTGGATTTCACGGATGACGTAACCCATGAGTTGTCGATGAGGATCCTTCGTTGGGTCACCTCCTCTAACTGAGGGACCGCATACTGGATGACAAAACCATGGGATCTAGATGTGCACATCATCATTACCCCAACCATCTTTTAGTTTAAAATGATGAATTTCATATCTTAAATTCAATGCTACTACTTTACACTCACAATGACCACCTTAAAAAGTTATCTCTTACTTATTGAGAGGAGTAATTAACTATAGGGGCTTGCGCCTACAGGAAACCTGGAACCAGATCTAAAGTTCTCACAAAATGAGAGCAAAAACTCTGAGTAGTGTCTTATCTACTATCTCATCTTCCTTCTGAAAATTACACCGACACATTTTAAATCAACTCTCTTCAATTCATATTAAAAAAATTGTTGAGAGGTCGGTGGTGAATTTTTGGAGCTCACAGATTTCTGGCAACTCCGCTGGGGACAGGATTCTCTTTCCATCTTTAGCTAGTCATATATGTGCTATAGTAGCAATAAAATCTTTAAAAATTCAAAATAATAAAATAGTGATTTAAGTATGTAATAAATTTAATACGAGGCTCTATGTAGAATGAATTATTTCGTAGAGCATATCTTTATTACACCATTACTTTGTTCTATAGTGCCTCTACACCTTGAAAGTATGGGGTGAAATAATAATTGCTAATTACTAATCCCCATCTTTCACTTTTACATAAATAGAACTATAAAGCCCCTACTTTCACTATTCAGCTAGGTCGTGGTGCTAACATCTGCCTAGCCAACATCGTCATCAACATAGGTGATATCGAGGGTACCATTCAATTTGGTAGCTTGAATTTCCCTACTATCGTTTAACTTCGGTACCCACGTGGTACATTGCTCGAGGCCGGAAGGCCTCAAGTTCTTGAAACTCTTACTAGCCAGCCATACCAACCAGTTCAACAACTAACCGCCGGAGTTCTCCACGAGAACTTCCAAAAGGCTAGGTCAAGCCGTGACAAAAATAATCATTAGTGGGGAAACTGTCATTAATTCCTCATGGTACAGCTGCTACGATGATTGAACCTTTTGTACCCGAAAAGCATGATCATGAAGCTTCCTCATCAGGAAGCAAATTAACCAAAAGATAGAGAAGAAGGAGAAACACTGAGCTGAGGGCTTAGCATATCCTCTTTGAACGACCTAGCGAATAAGCAATATTGCTATCGAAAGTGAGTATCCCTACCAACAATAACTTTTACAACCTAAAGTGGGTAAAGAGGAATAACTCTACTGGTGAAATAAAGCAGTCTTTCTGGAAGAACCAACTACGTCAAGCTCCACCACACGAGGAGACCAAACACCGTGGATACATAAAGTTCTCAAAGTAGTTAAGAATAAAGGCCTAATGAAAAGAAGATTTGAGGCTATGGTGATGAAAATACCAAGCTCCACCAAGAAAGTTCTTACGTGGCGGCGGCCGAAACGATGCCGCGCCGGTGAGCATCGAGTGTGCCAGACCCCGTGTCCGAATCCCTTGAAGGTCCCGTGAAAGGATAAGCAAATATGGAGGCCAAGGCCATAATGAAACTTTGAGTAATAGAAGAGGTGTGACATTTGATACATATACTCAAAAATCTACCTCAAAATGAACTCATCAGAAGTGGATACCGAAAAAAAAGGATATCACTGATGAAAGATATAATGGTCGACACTCTGGAGAATCCTCTAGGGGATCCCATCGCCGATCCATTTCACCCCTACAAGAGAAGGTCGACGTTGATCATGGTCCTTTAATAAAAGAAGTACTTGTTTCGCACATTGAACCAGAGGTCCACTAGAAATGTCGATCGAAAATTCGTGTGCAGAAAGAAAATAATGAAGAGGATTCTATGGAAGTAGAAGTTGTCTATATGGTCAGAGATATAGATGAACTCCCTGCCCAGTACCATCAGCAGCAATACAAATCTAGGGAACCTGAACTTGAATTTGACACTTATGAAGAAGAGTCTTCATAGAAGCAAATAGAGGATGGATCTTTGATCTTTGCTGAAGAAGAAGAAGAAGAAGACCAAAATGAGAAAGATATCATGGGTGTCGAAGTTTTCTATATGGTTGAACCAAGAAATGATCAGCTTGGTACACGCTTTTATAATCAGCGTCATCGTACAGCCCCAGCAACAGTTGTCTCTGCAAATACACAAAGAGAAAGACAATCACGTTCTCCCCCTAAAAATGAGCAAGGAATAGAACAACAATAAGAAATAGAAGAAGAGGAAGAGCCTGTACTGATTGATGTCATAGCGCTAGCTAGAGAGCAAAGAGAAATGCAGCGTCAAATGAAGGTCAAAGACAAGGAGATTGCACAGTTTGGTACCAAAATGAATGATATGATGGTACAAATGAACATCATGATAAAGATGTTGCAGAAGAATATCACATCAAGTGTAGCACCTACTTTGTCTACTAATCAACAGGCAGCTAATCATACAATTTTCATACCACCAACCACTGTGGTACCTCAAGCTCCTATAATACATGCTACACAAGAAGCGAGGAATGAAGTTAACTCGCTACCTCTCCAATTGACCATTCAAAATCTGGCTAGCACACCTGGAACGGTAATAGCTACTTAGCTAGAAATGATAATCAATGAAAAGATAAAAGCAATTAAAGCCTCGTGAGCAAAAAGTCGGAGTAGTGGTCACCCTTACCCAAATTTGAATATGACCAAGTGTCGCACTAAAGGTTATTCGTCAAATTTAATACTTTCAGCATGCTTGGTAATCCAAAGCAATATTTGGCCCTATTTAAGGCTACTTGTGGTAACATAGGAGGGAATGATGCACTTCTTTTTCATCAATTCGTCAGTAGCTTGACCTCAGCTGCTTTCGAATGGTATGCAGAATTGTCAAATGATTCAGTTAAAATATTTGCTGAATTAGAAATCATATTTGTGAAGAGGTTAGCCAGTGCAATCGAGAAAATCACATCATTGACCTTGCCTTGCTAAAAAGGAGGAAAGATGAGTTAGTGACAAAATTCATAAGTCGATGGCGCAAACTAAGTATGAAGTGCGAGCAGTAATTGGAAGAAGAACATGCAATCTAATTGCTAATGGGCAATATGGATGATAAAATGGCACTATTTTTATGCATGACGTCGATTGCAACATTTCAGGACTTGCTCGATAGGGAGGCTAAATTCAAAAAGTTGAATCACCCTAAGTCTGAAATCTATGCAGATAAAGCAAAGAGAAACAAACTTTCAGACTCATGAAGAAATGAAAATCATGCCACTTCCTATAGCTCAAATGATGAAAAGCGGGTGATATACAACATAGATAAAGGAAAGCAGCCAATGTATAATGATGATAAGGGTAAAAAGCCTGTTTATTCTAATACACAACCAAAATTGGTATTAAGAGGTAATGATAAACCTCGAACTTTTCTAAGTGGTGGGGAGGATCCAAAACAAGCAACAAGAGAGGATGAGCAAATGCGACCATCTCTTAAGGAAAAGATGAACAAAGAATATTCCTTTAAAAGGGACAAGGCTAAATTATTTCAAGCGCTAAAGTCGGGCTATAGTAAATTAAATTAAAAGGCTCAAGAAGCTAATCAAGTCAATCCAAATTACTATCCCTATCATCGAATGATCAGTCACCCTATCGAAGACTGTTATGTCTTCAAAGATTGGCTAAAAAGGAAGTATCGACGAGGTGAATTTACACTATCTGATAGTGTTATAGTCAACCCAAAAAGAGAGTCCATAAGGATGATTACATCCTCTTCTGTATCATCCATCAAAGATAAAAAAGAAGGAGAAATCAGATCAGACTGAAGAATGGCAAATAGTAGTCTCCAAAATGACCGTGAAGATGCAGAAGCAGCTAAAAGATGTTCCTAATGTTAAGTGAAAATCACCACTTGAACCTATATTGGACTTAAGAGAGATGCATAAACTAAGTATTTGGGCTTCTCAATGGTATTCTGATAAGGCTACTTCGTCAAAGCATGAGAAGCAGTCTACTAAACACAGGCCTCATAAATCAAAGAAGCTGGCTAAGAAAAATAAGATCAAGAAGAGAACTACAACTTAAAAGATCATTAACAATCTAGAGGAGTATCACCAGCAGGCAAGACAACCATTTAGTCTTGCATACTTCATGCCTAAACTTCGCATTGATGAATCAGATGAAGAAGATAATGGTGAATCTTGCCCAGTAGATACATGCCGAATCATCTACGTGATGTCAGATATTCGTCAACATTAGTTACTCCAAAATGACAAGGGTAGTCAGACAGACTTGACCAACCCATCAAAATTTTTATCAAGAAAGCAAGAAGAGCCTAAAGAGCTAGTGTATGAATTTTATTTAATGAATCAACAAGATAATAACAGTTAAGATGAAGATCTATGTTTTCCTGATAGAGAAGAGTCAGACTCATCCATATCATCACGTATGAAACGTATGATGTTGAAAAATGAGTCTAACCCTTTTGGCCAATCTTCCAGAATAAGAATGAAATTTGAAGAAACTATCTCTTCAGAAGAATCTGAGCAAGATGAGGTGATACAAGTTCAGTTGAGAAGTGGTAAAGTCTTACCACCTTCATCAAAGAAGGGGTATGCAAATAAAGACAAAGGCAAACAAATTGAAGTCAATGAGGATATTATTCCCAGAAATCCTAGGATAAAGCCTAAATCGAGTGAGAAGATAGATTATAATATTCTATCATATTTGAGAAAGATCCCTGCATAACTAAGTGTGTACGAAACTTTCTTGATATCAAAAGACCTCCGAGAAACTTTGATACAGGGTCTCAAAGATCCGGAGAGATATGAAGCTTACTTTGCTAAAAAATGCATGACTAAGGCATTGCAAACTCAAGATCTCCCAGTAATCATATTCTCTGAAGAGGATCTTATGTTGGGAACAGTGGATCACAATTGTCCTCTATATGTTACTGTAGAGAGTGATGGCATCTCGATCAGTCAAATATTGATTGATCCAGGTTCTTCTATCAACCTTATGAGTCTAAAGGTATTAATAGGATTATCGCTTGATATCTAATATTTTTTGGAGAGATAAGTTGATGGTTCATGGTTTCAATGAAAAGGTGTAGAAAACTTTAGGTTCTTTTATTCTCCCGCTCAAATTCAGGAATTTATATACAAAAGCTAAGTTTCATGTAATCGATGCTAATACATCATTTAGAGCTCTCTTGGGACGACCGTGACTGCATGAGTATGACATGTTCCCATCAACTATGCATCAATGTATGAAGTATTTGAAAGATGGAGAAGAATTTAGAATTCTCAGTAACCTACAACTATTCTCCGTCAATGAAGCAAAGATTTATGAAGACACAAAATATTTCATTCCTAAAGAGCCTAAGCCAAGAGAGCCTCTTAAAACGGTAGCATCCACTTCAGGAACTAAAAAGCAATTTCATAAAATGAAAGAGCAGAAGCAATGAAGAACAAAGAAGGTAATCCCAACTCTCCCTAAAGCACTTGATTCTGCACCTAAATTAAGAAGATTAGTTCCTCATTTTGGAAAGTGACACGGAAGAAGAAGAAGATATGTCTGTCAAACCTAAGGGAATGTTGACCTCCACATATGGTTCACAAGTTAAATGAACCATAAAAGTTAAAATAAATAACTAACAAGAGGGACATCACATGAATCGGGTTTAAAACCCCCCTAATCGTGATCGGAATCGATCAAATTCGCTTCGATTTGAAAATATGACTTCATAATGCATCAAAAATGTTAAAATTAATTAAATGAAAAATATCAAATCAATTAATAGTTAATCAAATAATCAAATTCAATTTTTAAAGAAATTACATGCATATCAAGTCGAAGTCGCCAAAGTCCAACGAATTTATTCGCAAAATTGATGTCATTGTTGTCAAAACATCTGCGACACTTTTCGCGATCAATTCGATAAAGTGTGTGGGAACGTCGATCAATTCGAGTGCGACGTCGCACAATTTTAGCTCAATTTCACATACCTTCGCCGAAGTTGTCTAAACGACCTCCGATCATAAAATTGATTGCACCGTTGTGTCCGATATAACAAAAATACCTAAAATTGACACCAATATTGCTAGGGTTTATTATTAGGACGATTCATCAAAATTTCTATGATTCTAATTATCTTAATTATTAAGCTAATGTTCAATTAGTCTAAGTAATTCTTCCTAATCCTTATCTTAATCCTACCACCTAAACATATCCAATAAAATCGGCTGCCCTACTTTTCCTATTGGATGTCGTATAATCAGCCAATTAAACGGTGCGGTTTAACCTAAAGGCCAAAATGTGATTTCTTCCCCCCTCATTCGCATGACTATCTCACGCAACTCTCATCAAGCTGCATTTGATTCTCCTCTCTAAGTTTCTCCACACTGTTCCTCCCTTCCTCTCACTCCGTCATCCTTCATGAGCCCTACCGAGCTGAGTGTGGATCGGCCAAGCTTCAAACCAACCAACTCTTCCTTTTCCTTTGCAATTAAAGCTGTGTTGCTTCTATCCAACCTTAAGTTATATTTCTTTTGCTATTTGGGTTTCCTTTCTTTTGGAGGAAATGAAAATTTTGCAAACTCATCTTCCACTTGTGTTCTATGAATATATGTGAAGGGACCTCCTATCTGTTTCCGTTTGTGCTCTATGAATATATGTGAAGAGATTTGCAAGTCCACCTTCCATTTCTGTCAGATTTCTTTTCTGGATTTGCAATAATGCGAAATACATACATGGTTGTTGGATTCATGTTATAAACTTTCACTTTGCTGTTTCCACCTTCTAAGGTTGAACCGAGGAGCTCATTTTCTTTGCCTCTTTTCCTCCTAGCCAACTGAAAGCTCTCTTTTTCCATTTTTCGGTTTCTCTGAAAACTAGGGTTGTGTCATTCTATTCTTAAGTAGCTTCCAACCTTTGAATTGATCTTAAAGTAGAGGAGGGTGGGGTTTTGTGCAAGTTCAAAGCTTCTATTCTTACTGTCTAGATGGGTTGATGCTTGACAAATCTCTTTTATATTCTAAAAACTAAATTAGAAGCTTGGAAATTGATTTTGGGGTGTTGTGTGGTTCATATCCTAAATTATTGGCAAGCTTTTCTCCCTTTACATTTCAGTCTTTGTTGTTTGGATGAAATAATGTTTGCTGGAACTTTTTTTTTACTTTTTGAAAATTAGACTAGAAGCATGGAGAGGTGTTTAAAAAGGTTGTGTGGCTCAAGTCTAAAGCTACATGCAGATTTTCTTCTATTTTAAGCTTCAATTTTGACTGTTTGAATGAAATAACTCTTGTTGAGCTTCTTACATATGCTCAAAGTAAAGTTAGAAATGTGGGAGAAGTGTTTGAAATGATGCATGGATTAAGCCTTAAAGTTCTATGCAAGTTCTTTCCTTTTATGTTTCAAGTTATAAGTTATTTGAATGGAATAATACTTTCTAAGCATACTCTACATGTTTAAAATGGAGTTGGGAATGTGAAAACAAGTTTTAAAATGGTAAGTGGCTTGAAACTTAAGTTTGTATGAGCCCTTTCCTCTTTTCATACTTGATTTTTTTTTATGGATGAATTCATTTCTATATGACACATTATGCAAAATCTTGTAAGAGGAAGAAAGGAATGATTGGCTTTTGAGCTTAGTCCTTACTTGCATACTTGCCTATTTCTATCACTTGACATCTTATTATCAGGCAAATGAAATATGAAATTCCAGATTTGGAAAGGTGTTTACATGTGATTAAAATCTTATGTTATAGCTTGTCATTTGAATATTCCAAATGCAACATTCAAGTGAAATGGTGATGAAAATGTTGCTATAGCAAGGGGGTATCAGTTTTATTTTAATTGCATGCACATGTCAATGTAAATTTGTTAAATTGTTTTGTGCTAGAAGTACCCGTTCACATTATTCCAATGCGGCGGGAAAACTTGTGATAAATACCTGTTCACGTTGTTCTAATATGGCAGGAAAATATACTGTGATAAGTATCAGTTCACATTGTTCAAATACAGCGAGAAAACTTGTGAGAAGTATTCACATTATTCAATGGCGTAAAATCTGTCATGATAAGTACTGCTCATTGTTCCAACGCGTGGAGATATCGTGATAAGTACCCATTCACATTGTTCCAATACAGCGGGGAAATTTGTGATAAGTTCCTGTTCACGTTGTTCCAACGTGGTAGGAAAATATGTTACTATAAGTACCTGTTTATGTTGTTCTAACGTGGTAGCGAAACCTGTTATGATATAAATATTTGCTCACGCGACCGTGGCAAGAAACGCACTATGTGTAACCCATGCATGCCTTTCGGTGTGGTAAATAAATTTTCCACCTGTCTCACGACACCTATCATGCATGCCTTTCTTGGCGGGAAGGCCTTTCTCGCAGCCCCTATGCGGATGATGCTTGAGGTCGCCAAAATTTTAATAAATCAATAAAAAGTTTGAATTTGATATGATGCAAGACGAACTTTTAAACTTGATATGCCACAAAAGGAAAGTGAATCAAGAATCAAAATATTTATGAAAATATTGATAAATTGATTCAATCATAAATACTCAAGTTGAATCAAATCTAAATTATAAGAGATTTGATAATTTATTCACAAGCATAATATATGATTTGATATCTCAATAACGAATATGATTGAACATTTTCAATTACCATTTGAATCATAATATGTGCTTTACTGAATAATTTGAAAGGAGCACTAATAATTTGAAAGGAGCTTAAGGGAAAATTGAACCATAAGCTTGATAACAAATGCAAATTAAAATCTTCAACATATGCTCAATGATATTATATCATGTGTTAAAAAAAAAGATTGAGTGTAGATAAGTTCTTTTCTTATGGGGAGGATTAAGGATAATTTAAATTGAAATATAAGAGCTTACAAAAGCTTGATAGCTCTTTTATGAACTTAAGCAACTAGACAATTAATCAATGAATATAAATGAAGCGACTTCATCAAACATTGATGTTAAATGAATATTTAGTTCTAGATCAATCTAAATATTGGAATGAATGTAAGTCATATTTAAATTTGTTATTTTATGGTTTATGCAAATGTTCAAAGGAACTAAATTCCTGCAGTCATCATGATTTCATGTGAGTTTATAGCTTTATCATTATGCATGCTTGAAGTATTATCATATGTCATACAAGCTAAATATACATACTTATATGCGCATAAGATGAATTTTGTGCTTAACTTAAGAAGTAATATTTTGCTTAACCATTTGATTCATGCAAATACTTGAAATAATCAAATTCATGCTCTACAAAATGCATGCTTAATTTGTTAAAGAACAAATACATGCTTGATCTATGATAAGTGGTTGAAAGAACCAAGCATATATCATTTAGAATAGAAAATCAATTGGTTTGTAATGTGTATCCACATTTTTATAGAACAAATTCTCACTTGATACATGCAAGTACATGAAAGAGTCAATGCATATCTTATAGATAAATTTATATTCGACTCATGACAAATAGTTAAAAGAGTCAACTCATGTCTTATAGTCTTATAGAGCAGACCTCTACTTGATCTAGATAAACATTTGACAGGGTCAAATTCATATTTGACAGAATAGATCTATATTTGATTTGTAATGTTAGGTATCAAAGCCTATGCTTGTAATTTGACATCTATGTCATGTCAAACATCAATGCTTCAACTTAGACATTTCAATGTCCATACAAAATTTTAAAAGAACAAATACTTGTATGTATGTTGAAGTATTCAATAGCTTAAATGCTCAAATAGACATATGCAAGCAATCAAATGAAATGAAAGAACGGATATTACACTTCCCGGTTTGGTCTTAGGATCGGGTCTAAGTTAACAAAACCTAAAAATTTAATGATGTCATTATGCTATTTTCAACCTAATAAATATGAGAAGCTAATTCTGTCATGAAATGATAAAAGATAAATCTATCAGCATCATTGTTAATGTATTCTCTCAAGTTCAAGATCTCAAGAAGAAAAGTCCCAAGCCCGATCCTCTATGTTCAATCTAGAGTTGACGAGGTTTGGAGAATGATAGATCTTGAAATAACTAATCTAAATCTGATCCTCTACAAGAAGATAGCCGGAGTTGACAAGATCTACATTTCCCGGTTTGGTCTTAGGACCGGGTCCGGGTTAATAAAACCTAAAAATGTAATATCAAAAATCAAACTTGCAAATTGACACCTACATTTCAACCTTGACATTTATGTGTCCATACAATAAAAAAAAAGAATAGATACTCGTGTGTGTGTTGAAATGTTCAGATATTTAAGAACATATGCAAGTTATATATAAAGCAAAAGAATAGATGCTATACTATCCCGGTTTGGTCTTAGGATCAGGGTCTGGGTTAACAAAACCTAAAAATTTGATATTATAAGAATTTCAAGCTGATAATATCTGAGAAGCTAATTCTATCATATAATTATAATATATGAATCAATTGACATAACTTCTGAAGTTCAATCCCTCAAAAAGAAAAGTCCATAGCCTGATCCTCTATGTTAAAGCTAGAGTTGACAAGGTTTGAAGGATTATACTTCTTGAGACAATAAATTTAGACCCGATCCTTTATAAAAATTCGTGTAGAGTAAATAAGGTCTAAACATATTGATCGAGAAGAGCAATTATTATTAAAATTTTAATGATAAATGATCATATATTCAAATCTAAATCAATCATAAAATGATCAAAATTCAAATAATATAACAAAATATAAATTAAATGAAATTAATTATTTAAATTCAAACTAAAAAAAATCAATCCCCTCCACAATCAAGTTATTTTGGGGTGACAAATTAAAAGACTTTTGGTCACAAAGATGTCAAATCAAATGCATAACTAACTTCACACTCAAATATCCTTAAGCATAAAGACGTGGCGATCCTCTGTCCATGTGATTTTGTCGCAAAATGACACCACATAAATGGCTACAAGAGTCTCCACCGTGGTTCATCGCGATATGGCACACTAAATTACGGCCACTACGAACCCGTATGTTCCCCAACGACTTTTCTCTTTGAGCTGTGAAATATATAATGTATTTGGTTGGCAAAAGACGTTAGCTAAGGTTGACTTATATTTGTCCCTTAGACAAACTCCACCCCGTGCCTACAAGGACACCTTGGATGAACTCATGTGATCATAAGGATCCTTCTACGTCATTTAACTATCTTCTCGACCAAGGGCACAAGGACCGCGACTGGGATGATAAAATCATGGAATCTAGATCCCCATCATTCCCTACCAAAAGTTTTAAATTAAAATGATAAATTTCATAAATTTTAAACTCCACTCACCGCAATTATATATTCTATTTAACGACTCATTGACTAACCTTAATCGAAAGTGCTCTCAAGAGGAGGGTAATTAATTATGTGGCTTACCTAGGAAACCTAGTACCAGATATAAAAAGTTCTCACCAAATGAGGACGAAATCTTTAAGTAGTGTCTTATCTACTATTCATCTATCTTCTGAAATTTTCATCGATACTAAAACAACTCTTTTCATTCCAAAAGAGGTCGGTGATGAATTTTCGGATCGGGGAACTTATAAGCTCTAAAGAAAAGCAGAGTATAAAATAAGTGATTCTGATTCAGACTATGATTTTAAATCTACTTATGAAAATAGAGTTCAGATTGGCTACATCAAGGAGGATAGCTCACTTGGCTTGAGTTATGACTCACTCAAAATTATACTCATCCCTCAACAAGCTTCAAAGAAATTAGTCCACTAGAGGTTCGTAATATTGAAGAATTGATAACATTCTATGTGTCGTCATTGAGTGAGAGTGATAGAACATAAACTCTATTTTACAAATCTGAAGAGCCTCAGCCTCAAGATTTTGAACAGCCTGCTCAACATAAAAGTTCTGATGAGATAGTACCAATAAGAATACCAATATACAATCCACAAAAATTACGAAGAATGATGCATAAGCTTGGAATTCATATAGAAACTACTAAACATAGGACTCAAGTCTTTAACTAGAAGTGGAGCCAAAGAAGTCCTCAAGCATCATGAAGAAATGATAACTTTATCACTAAAGGTCTAGGGTTCATCCACAAATCTCAACAAGATAGAGCCTATTATAATATACCAGAAGCTGAGATCGAGACTCATAGTGATGAAGAAGATGATTCTCATGAAATTATTCTTAAAAATGATGAAAAAGTAGAAGTCAAGCCCGCACCTGAAGATCTTGAAGATGGTGGACAAATAAATACTATGGATGAACTTAAAGAACTCAACCTGGGGGTGATGATCCCCATCCAACTTTCGTAGTGCCCTTCCGCTGAGAAAGTTGAAGAGCTAAAATGCTACTTTTGAATTGTGGATTGCTTTGCTCGGACATATTCAAATGCCGACTTATCTCATGATGTAGCAGCTCAAACAAATTATTAAATTAGATGTAACGCATTAAGCTCCAAAGAATGAGATTGGAGATTGAAGAACAGGTAATTACATAAACTAAAAAGTTGATCGAGGCTGGCTTCATCCGGGAGGAGAAGTATGCAAATTGAATAGCCAACATTGTCCCATAGAAAGAAGAACAATCAAATTCATCTCTCGTGATTGACCGAACTAAATAAGGCGTGCCCAAAAGATGACTTTCGCTTCCAATATCGAACTATGACAAAGACTTCCAACTATAACATGTTCTCATTCATAGACGGATTGTCAGGATACAACCAAATTAAAATGGCACCTGAAGATGAAAAATATACATCATTCAGAATACCTATTAGCATCTATTGCTACACGATCATGCATTTTGGCTTGAAAAATATCAGAGCTACATACCAAAGAGCCATGACGCGTACTTTTGATAAGTTGATTCATCAAAAGGTGGAATGTAGTAAAGAGTTTGAATCGTGAAAACCACTTTGAAGACTTGAGAATCGTACTGGAGAGAATCAAAAAATATTATCTCAAGATGAATCCTCTAAAATGTGCATTCAGGGTATCCTCCAAAAAATTCCTGCACATTGTACATGTGAGGTAATGATCCCGCTAAAATCAAGGAATTCATCGAGATGCCTCCACTGAAGAGTTTGCGTTAGCTCCATTCTTTTCAAGGATAGCTTGAATTCATCCGTCGATTTATATCAAACTTATCAACCAACCATTTGCAAGGTTAATGAAGAAGAATGCTCCATTCAAGTGAGACAAGGAGTGTCAAGAAGCCTTTAATAGCATTAGAAGCTACTTGTTAAATCCACAAATCCTAACATCGCCTACTCCTGGGAAGCACCTCATTCTATACAAATGCGAAGAGTCTCTAGCATAAAAACACAATGAAGAAAGCAAAGAGAATTCTCTTTATTATATCAGTCGAAGGTAGATTGGAACAGAAATGAGATACTCTCCAATAGAGAAGCACTGTTTAGCATTAATCTTTGCAGTCCAAAAGCTCCATCACTATATGTTATCTCACAAGATTACCCTCATCTCAAGGATCAATCCATTAAAGTACTTGATGACAAGATCAGAGTTGATAGATCGCTTGGCAAGATGGGCAATATTACTTTTGCAATTTGATATCAAATACGTTACGCAGAAAGTAGTGAAAGGACAAGTCTTAGAAAATTTTATAGCTGCACATCCTATCCCTGTGGACTCTTCTCTTAACGACGATTTGCCTGATGAGCAAATTATGCTCATTCATGAAAGAGAAAAATCACAAATTTAGGAAATATACTTTGATGGAGCCTCATCGATCAAACAAGTCCAACATCTAAATTTTCCAAGAGCAAGAGCAGGAATCGACATCATCTTCATAACGCCAGAAGGAGGGATAATGAGATGATCATATGGATTGACTAAGCCAAGAACTAATAATGAAGCTGAATATGAAGTATTAGTGATAGGTCTTGAAGAAGCTATTTTCATAGGTATTCAGAACTTGCATATTTTTGGCAATTCTCAGCTTATTATAAATCAAGTACTTGGCATCTATAGAATTAACAAGCTTGAGTTAGCTTTCTATCACAAGGGAGTTCTTGAGCTTATGAAACAGATACCAAATATCACACTAACTCGAGTCTCGATCCGAGAATAACAAAGCCGACTGCTTAGTAAAACTAGCTAAGGAAATGACAAGTATGAATGGTGATTATGTCATGATCGGCATATTTATTCGATGAGTCTTAGAGGCAGTAAAGTATCAATCCCCATAGATGAGGGGTTATCAACCGACTTAGCAAGATGCGACTCAAGTTGCTCCTCATACTCCCCAAAATCAATAAGAAGCAGTACCAAGAAGAGCTAAGAATGGCATTGCCTCATAAAAGTAATGTAAAGCCTTTGTTATAGAAGAGTCACATGATTGGAGGTAAGCCTTCATCGACTACTTTAAATAAAGAAAATTACCAAGTAATAAATCACTGACAGCTCAAATCGAAAAGAGAATGATATGCTATGCTTTCGTCAATAACACTTTATATCGTAGATCCTTTGAACAAATGTGGCTATGATGCCTAGGTGTAGATGAAGCTAGCAAAGTGATGGTTGAAGTTCATGAAGGACTTTATAGTACATCCCAGTCCCAAGATAGCAGAAAGATCAAAAGGATGGGCTATTATTGGTCTTCGTGAGAGACGTATTAATCATGCTAAGAAGTGTCATGAGTGTCAAGTACATGGGAATCTCATCTATCAACCTCCAAATCCATTACACCCAACAATAGCATCCTGGCCATTCAAATGTTGGGGCACAGATGTAACTGAACCAATTGATCTACCGTCATCAGCTGGATATCGCTTCATCCTAGAACCGACTATTTCTAAGTGGGTTACCCCATTTAAAGAAGTTCCGTTGATCGAAAGTGATTAACTTCTTTACGCATAATGGTCTATAGATTTGAGGTGTCACGTTGAATAATTTCTAATAATAATGAGCCTTTCAAAAGTGCAAAGATTTATAGATTCGTCGATCGACACAAATTGATTGACGATACTCTTCAATATATAATCCAAGAGCAAATGGTTTGGCGAGGCCTTCAACAAGACATTACAACCGCTCAAGAAGATTCTCACTAAAAGTAAGAGAATGGCATACCAAGCTAGAGGCACTATGGTCAGATCGAACTACCTACAAGATGACTAAAGCCACCCTTATTCATTGGTATTTGGAACTGAAGTAGTTCTTCCGCTTGAAGTTGAGTTGCCTTCACTTCGAGTAGCCATCCAATACAATCTAATTGAAGATCAAAATACTCATCTGAGAATGGAGGAACTTGACGCGCTTGATGAAGTTAGATTACAAGCTCATCAAAATCTAAAAGTCTATCGAGAAAAGATGTCCAGGGCTTTTGACCATACCTGCCCTCAAGCATTCCAAAAAGGAGAATTGGTCCTCGTGCTGAGAAGACCAATTATTCCAAATTAAAAATTTGGTGGCAAATTTAAGCCCAACTGGGAAGGCCCTTTTGTCATTAAAAAAGTATACCAAGGAGGGGCATATCAACTCATTAACTTAAATAGTGAAAGACCAATACCGTTAATTAATGGTCGATACTTGAAAAAGTATTATGCTTGATGACCAAATTCTCGAGGTACAATAGAAATCCCCCTGCAAGACAGGGGGCATTTTTTTAAGTATATCTATTTAGGCTGACACCGTGCTTCATACCGAGATCCTTAAATAAATATACTCCAGATGAAGAATTTTTCTGTGAAAATTCTCCTATTACATATGGGGCATTTTTAGATTTTTCTATACATGGATGAAATCAATGTTGTATGTTTAAATCCCCTATAAAGTATATTGATTCAAATATTTGGTGTATTTGTGTATTTTCATCTTAAAAATTCTCCTAAATATACTTTAGAATTCTTCCAGCAAGACATGAAGCATTTTTTTAGTTTATGTTAAGTCTATTTGAGTTGACATCGTGCTATAAGACGAGATCCTCAAATATATTCTGATTCAGGTTGACATCGAGCGTTACGCCGAAATCCCTGAATATATATATAATTATCATTATTAAGTTGCATGTTCTTACAGAAATAAAAAAAAATTTATTTCTACACATGAAAAGACAACCCTAAATGTCAAGAAATTTATCTTCCAGATTTGCCAAATTCTGGAGATCAAGAACTCCTTATTTCGGAAGCTTCAATCAACTAAGTTGAAAAAATATTAACCTCTACATCCTGAAGTCTAGGACACGGATGGGTTCTAAAGGTCGGACTCAACAAGCCCACAAATGACCGAGTTGTTGACACTCTCCTCACTCAACAAGTTGCAAGAATAGGCAGTAGTGAAAGAGCCCCCGTTCGTCAATCTGATGACAAAATAACCAACCCACTACAGCTTAAGTCGAAGACTCAAGTAGGTTCTAAAGGTCGAACTCAACAAGCCCAAATATGGTCGAGTTGTCGACGCTTCCTCACTCAAGCCGTAAGAAAAGGCCAAGTGAAAGAGCCCCCGGGCTTCAACAATGATAATTGTTTAATCTAAAACCAGAGCCAGCTTAGTTATTACAAGTAACTAGGATCTAAGAGATCTTTCTACTTGATCAATAGATCAAGGAAATCTGAGGAAGCCAATTCGTGACCGCCTCAAATCAATCTTCATATTACTTGGTGATAATCTATTCTCAAATGATGATCAACCTCAAAGCACAAAGCCAATCCCTCATCAAGTCACAAAGCATAAAGCATAGACGAGGAAGTAATTCCATAGTTCATACAAAGCCAATGGTCAACCGAAGGAATTTTATGGTTATTCGCCATTAAAGCACACGCTTGCTAGACTAATAACTCAACATTGACCTATATAAGTGGAAGGTGTCATCTCAGATGTATCCTTCAAATAATCCATCAAAGCAAAGAAGCACAAGATTCATGGAGTGTATACACTTCCTAACAAGTCAATATGAAAAAATCAGGTTAGTCCTTCATCAAGTCCGTTAATCTCAAAGCAAGTAAGAATTTCAATTGCCAAGCGGACCCATTCCCCAACCAATCATTCATCAAAGAAAATAAATCAATTCCTCCATCAAACCCAACCAAGCATAAACCGAGTGAGAGGCTCAAATCGCAAGGACATAAAAGAATGAGATCTTCGAAAAGCCATTAAAGCAGATAGGATGGTGTAAGAACTCTTATCAATGAAGTCGAAAATTCTCATCATTTAGCATGTCTTGAATAAAGCAAAGATATTAATGACAATCTCCCGTAGCTATCACAATCAAAGCTAAAATGTTCCAAGCTCTATGGCCAGCCCAAATGGTCAGCCAATTTTCAACAAATGTGACTCACTCTATGCATGAATCACATTTGTTGGGGGGCATTTGTTGACCTCCACATATATGTCATAAATTAAAATAAGCCACAAGTCAAATTGACTGGAGGTGACGATGCAAATGAGGCTCAAAATACAGATTGAAAATGGTCAAATGACCGACCGGTGAACAATTTCTCCATCAATGCTGAACATCGAAATTGATTAATATATTGCAAAATCTAACGAGTAATTGATTAAGCGTTAAGCTATCAATGTGTCGACATCTCGAAGTCGCGACGATGACCAAATGACCTCACATGAAATTGATCATATGCTTCAAAATATCAAACTAGAGATCGCCAAATGAATGACAAATGTCAGTGATCTCGACGCACAAAGGCTAAAATGCACGACGACCAAATTAACTCAAATGATCTATCGGCGAACGGACTTCTCCATCATTGAATAAATTGGTCGTATAAATATAATTGAATCAACCGACAAGTTTCGAAGTGACGAGTCGCATTGCGGCGAGGCACCGGGGATCAAACGAATCGCTCATAAATTAAGTGTCGCATTAAAACATCAAAATCTATCAAAGACTATTCTCACTTCGCATATTTTGTACAAAAATTGAAAGTGAAAAGACGCGATATTTAAATCAAAAAAATATCTTATCATATATATATATATATATATATATATATATATATATATATATATATGAATATGTGATACCGGCGAAATCTACATTAAAACTGATTAATAAATTTAAAATTAATTAAAAAATTTCTAAATTATCCCTCACGTAGCAACCGTTCCATCCCTTTTTATTTTTCAGTTTTTTTTTTTTTTTTTGAATAACCTCATCAAAAAAATTGTCACATATTCTCTCCTCATTCTCTCCCATATTTCTCTCTCCGTGTGGCAGCCTTCTCTCATCGAAACAAAGAGTAAGGCGTTTGCATGAAATTCTAAAATACTTTAAAGTCTGAAAAACGTGGTTCAATTATCTGAAAAGGAGATAACCGTTTGAATAAAAAATAAATTTTTAAAATTTAGACGGTCAGATTCATAAGATAAATAATAAAATCTCTTTATGAGAAATATTCTAAAACATGAATTTTGATTTTACATTATTCAAAAAATATACGATCGTAATATATTGTAAAAAAATATTTTAATCAATCTCAAATTAATTTTTTTCTTCAATTTTTAAATTAATATAGAACAATGTCTTCTAAAGATATTTATTTTTTAGTTATATATATATATATATTTATGTAATTGTAGAATAAAGTTTAGTATATCTAACAAAACGTTATTGTTAAACAAAATTTACCAAAATAAACATAAATATATATTAATTATAAACAATACTATTATCTTCAAATATCAAATTTCTTATCATAAATTTACGAAATATGATATAGGGTACAATATTTAGTAAATCCTCTCCCCTCTCAATTTCCACGATTCCACTGCATCTCACGGCCGGACAGCCCGCTGTTTCGCGAATCCACCGCAAACCCGCCGCAGGCCCGCGCTGCCGTCCCGCTCCGTGCGTTCCGTCGGAAACCCGTCGCATCGGCCCGTCCCACCGCCGGCCCGTCTCCCGCAAAATTCCCGATCCCGTTTCGCTCCAGACCCCGACTCGCGCCAGCCGTCCAATTCAGCAAACCTGAAGCCCAAACCTCACCCCTGCCTGTCTTCTGCGTTCCTGTGCCTCTCTGCTACCATAAAATCGCACCGCCGTTTCTCTCCCCACATTCAGCCTCTCCTCCTCCTCAAGGATCCCTCTCTCGGCACAGGTAATCCTCTCTAGAATTTCCACTGTTCCGACCAGCCAGCTGACTGCACTGTCCCGCGTGAACGCCTGTGAACTGCTGCTGTCCAACAGCGGCTGCGAAACTAAAACCATGTGCGGGCTGCTTCCTACGCCTCTCGGTCTCCAGTGACTGCAACCTGCATGGGCCTGCTTCCGTTCCAAACCCATAGCCTGCTGCAGGCCTGTTCCACAACTGACCCTTCTTCTCATCCCGCCGGCCCACTGCACCCGTTCCGTGCAAACCCGCCAGCCCGCCGCCGCAGGCCCATTCCGCAAATCCGACCGGCTGCACCCGTTCCGCGCAAACCCGCCAGTCCGCCATCGCAGGCCCGTTCCGCAAATCCAACCCGCCACATTCCACCAACCAGTTGCACTCGTTCCGTGCAAACCCGCCTGCCCGCCGCCTCACCGCCTCACCGCCCAGTCCCTCATCCCGACCCGCTGTTCCAGACCAAAATCGCCGCCAGCCCACCTTCAAACCGCCTGGCCCACTTCCAGCAGCTCGCAACCCCTTTCCGACAGCCCGCAACTCATCATATTTTTATTTTGTCGTAAATTAGGGAAGAACATCGTCAACAGTATGAGTTACTATAGCACCCAAAAAAGAGAGTGAATTAGGTGATATTAAAAATTTTAAATCTTACATCTTAAATTTTAATTTTTAGTAGAAAATTAATTTTTTATTTTATAATGACAAGATATAATTCTTAATGCACCAAAAAATAAAAATACAAGAAAGTAAATAGACAATAAAAGATAATTTTTATGTATTGGAAACCCCAAAAAGCTATGTCCACGCTACCCCAGCAAAGAATCTATTAAATACAAAAAACTTACAAATAATACCTCCTATAACAGTACAATCCCAACAATAATGTATTTTTCTACAAATGAGTACAACCCCAATATAAATTTTACAAAGACAAAAAAAATACAAGATAATAAATTTTGATAAAATAAATCTCTCATAAATATACTAAACTATCCAATTCAAAAATGATCTCATAATTTACAAATGATCACTTAAATAAATTTGACAAGATAAAATGCTCACTTAATATTGATAAGAAACAATAAATATCTTAAAGTGATTTTATGTTATTACAATTTGTAGACTAATATAAAAATTATTTCAAAATAAATTCACAATATTTTTTTGCATAATAAAATAAATTTCAACAAGGAATAATTTATTTTATTTTAACCAAAAAGATTCTTTTAATTAAAGTTAATGATCAAAAAATACTTAAATAAAATGAGTATATGATAGATCTAAATAGGCTAATAAGCTTTTAATTAAAAAGAGAGATATAGCAAATATGAAAATAATATCAATATAATAATTTAATTTAAAATATTTAAAATATACTTCAAAAATAGATCTAAGAATAAATAATCTTTCAAAATGAGATTACTGAAGAAATATTTCAAGAAATCAAAAAAAAATTGTAGGAAGTTAAAAATTTCAACAAGTTGAAATAGATCCTACAAACTATGATAAGATTTTTTCACAAAAGATGATTGAGAAACTTTGATCAAAAAAACAATGTCAGACTAATCCACCAAAAGTATAAAAAAGAATAAATAGATGGTGAAAATAGCAACCACTAAAAAGATTAAGATCAGAAAACAAACTCAAGTAATTTGAGAAAGCTTAGTTGAAGACTTCCAAATCAAAGATTTGATCTTGCAATATTTGGAGAACACTTGGAAGAAAAATCTAAGAAATTTTCTCTTAGATTTGGGAGGATTTTGAATTTTGAATAATGCTTTCACGAAATATTTATTATTTAGTAAGATGTCATTTTGAATTATTTCAAAAAATATATTATTCTAACCTCATGTTATCATGATAATTTAATATTCAATAAAAATATAATTTATATTAAATAAATATTAAATTAAAGCGACCAAAATTTGGCTATTCATATGGCAAGTAAAATAATCAAATATGACTCTTAATATATTCATGAAAGATGCATTCATTATTAAAATCTAATGTTTGAAAAGTCATAATAAATTCAATTTTAATCAAACGCGTGGTTACCTATCAAATTAAAGGAAAAAATTGAGAAATCCATTGGAGATAAAATCGATATATAAATTTCGATTATAAAATGACTTTAAAATACAAAATTTCATATATTTTTGTTAATTTTGACATGTGACATTTAAATATTATGATATAATTTATATATAATCATACATATGTTAGTTATCATATAACCATCAAATTAAATTAAAATATTTAATTATATTAAGTAATAAAATAATTTCAATTTAATATATTAATTTATTATTTTGACAATTCAAATGCTATGTATGAAACATATAATTGAATGTTAATTAAATAGAGATTTATATAAATTAACCTCATTAAAATAATATGTTAAGTTGTGAGCAAATTGATTCATGTCAATGAATAAATGCATATAACATAAAATATTTTATTTTGAGCTTCACATTATCCAATTTGATCTATCTTTCATTCTTACTCTTGCAATTTCCTCAAACATATTATGAGATGTATTGGATATGTAATTAGCAATTGATATATCTAAAATACATAAAAACATTCATTAGAACATTCAAGCATTCGTTTGTTATCGTCAAAATTGATCGGACTTGTGATAAGTACCTGTTCACATTGTTCCAACATGGCGAAATGTTGTTATAGTATTACGTTCACGTTCCAATTGGCGGTGAAAACTTATTATATAAGTATTTGGTCACGTTGTTCCAAAGTGGCAAAAAAATGCTATGTTATGTTAACCCATACACGTCTTTCTTAGCATGAGAAGGCTGCTCAAGCGACCTCCATATGCGGGGGATGATCGAGGTCAAAATTTTGATAAAAAAAGAGATACAAATGCTTAAATTATTATTTGAATTTTCATACCATACGTATGTGCATTTATGCTTGACTTAGTATCATGCAAATTATCCTATCATGTGGCAATTATGATGTGTTTATCAATGTTTAGCTCAATTGTCATTTGAATTTTCATATTATGAGGCAAATATTTGATTAAAACTCAAATCTCTTTTATCTAAATGGTGATTATGTGTCATGTGACTTAAATATTATCTTATTACTATGTATATATTTATGACATAATTGCCTCCCTCATGAGTTTAGTATGGATATTTATCATATCTTACTTGTTCATTTTGCAACAATCATGGCATACTTATGCATAGTTGAAAATAGAAAGGGGACGTATTTTATTGTTGCATGATCTAACTCTTGCTTTACAATCAAATGTTCATTCATATGAGGTAATGATGGATAAAATCTAAGTTCTGACATAACTTACAAGTCAATGTCAGAAGAATTCCTTTCAATACAAGGAAGGAGAGAGGAGAGTAAAGCCTCATTTCTCTTATTTAAAGACCAAAAAAAAAAACAAAACAAAAATTTATTTTCCTTTATGTCATTGAAAGGATATTAACTTAGTTTTGTAATTTGTCTCCTAATGACATATGACATGCACTTATATCTTTGTCATTTCTCTTTAATGTTACATGACAAAAATGTAAATCTAAGGGGAGATTAACTTTCCTTTTGTCATTTTTTTCTAATGACATTTAACATGTACTTGTGTCTTCGTCATGAGCTTGCATGTAAGGAGGCTAACTTTGCTTTGTCATTTGTCTCCTAATGACACATGACATGCACTTATATCTTTGTCATTTCCCTTTAATATTGCATGACAACAATGTGGATCTAAAGGGAGATTGACTTTCTTTTTGTCATCTTTCCCTAATAACATTTAACATGTATTTGTGTCTTTGTCATGAGCTTGCATATAAGGAGGTTAACTTTGCTTTGTCATTTGTCCCCTAATGACACATGACATGCACTTATGTCTTTGTCATTTTCCTTTAATGTTACATGTGGATCTAAGGAGATAAACTTTCTTTTTGTCATTTTTCCCTAATGACATTTGACATGTATTTGTGTCTTTGTCATGAACTTGTATGTAAGGAAATTAACTTTGTTTTGGCCATTTATCTCCTAATAACATGTGACATATTTCTTTTCCTATTTACCCTTTAATGACATGTAACATACATGTAAACTGAAAGGAAAATCTTTAATCCTTTGTCTCTTTCTTTAATGACATGTGACATACATACAAGCCTAAAAAGGAAAACCTTTACTCATTTTGTTATTTCCTTCTATCATTTATGAGTGCATGTTATAATAAAAGAGGAACATGGGTCATCCTAAATAGGATTGGATCATAATATCATGGGCTATCTTTTAAAACTTAGACCTCTAAAAAAAAAAGCAAGTGGCCCATTTAGAATTGATGAACTTTCTCTTTATAAAAAAAGAGGTCATTGGGCTTAATCTTGTAAATGGGCTTATGCAAAAGTCATGAAGTGCATATGGACTTTTAAAATGTCATTTTAAAGAGATGTTTAATGAAATTTCAGCCCCCTTTTAATCTGTTGGTTGGTAATATTAAAATGACATTTTATCTAATGAATGTTTATGATATACCCATAAACAGGTATCAAACTTATATCTTACATAAATGACTTTATACTTGAATTAATGGGCTTTTAAACTGCCATTTTGAAAAGATGTTTAATACAATTTTAAACTCCTTTTAGTTTTGGTAATATTAAAGTTGCATTTTACCTTATAAATGTTCATATTACATCCATAAGCAAGTGTTAAATTTATAGCTTGCATTAATATGAATATAGGACATGATCCTCCAAAATTATTTGCTTTACATGACGCTTAAGTCTTTAGTGGATTTTCATGTAAAAGAATAAGAGAATGAAAGATGGGAAGCAAGTGGTTAGCTTCATTAACATTAGTATCATTTTTTCCCTTCTAAGAATATATGAAGGGTGTTATTAAATATAAAGCTCTCTTTCAAATTGAAGAGGCATGAATGGAAACTCATATGCATGCTTATATTTGAATTCATCTTTATCCATCCAAATCCTAATACGCATAATAGGATTTGGTTGTGACGTGCAAACTTATAAGGAATTTGTAACCTTTCCTCAAATTTCTCTTAAGACAGATGTCGCACTCGATGCTTAGTGAATGCTTTAAAAGGTTAAAACTTTCTTATCTCTTTCAAACGGATGTAGGCTTGACCATCTAGAGCAGATATTCGTTCGGTCTCAATTTGAGAATGTTAAATACAAAAGTAGATACATGTTTGATCAAAAAATAGATCGCTACTTGTTTTATAACATGTATTAAAGGTGACATGTCATATTAAACATAGCTATTTCAACTTAGACTTTCTCATATCCATACAATATTTTAAAATAATGGATGTATGTATGTTGAAATATCAATTAGATTAAACATTTAGGGGAAATATGTTTCACAAATGCAAAACAAATAAAGAAATACTACACATCCAAGTTTGGTCGTAGGATCGAGTTCGAGTTAACAAAACTCAAAAATGTCATATCAAAAATCAAACTTGCAAATTGATATCTACATTTCAACTTAGACATTCACATGTTCATACAATATTTTAAAAAAATAGATACTCGTATGTGCATTGAAATATTCACATTTAGAAATATATGCAAGTTAGATAAATGAACGATGATGCTATCTTCCGGTCTTAAGATCAGGAAGTTAACAAAATCTAAAAATCCATATCAAAACTCATACTTGCATTTTGACGTATATGTCATGTTAAACCCAACTATTTCAACTTAGACATCTAAATATCCATATAACATTTTTTAAAACAAAGAACATATACATATTTGTATGTTGAAGTATTCATTCGAGCAAGTATCTAAAAAAGATATGCAGGTCATGTGCAAACTGAAAGAACATATACTACACTTCCCGGCTTAGTCTTAGGACCGGGTTTGGGTTAACGAAACCTAAAAATTCGATTAAGATATTATAAAAATTTTTTAATAATATCCAGAAGCTAATTATGTCATATAATTACAAAATATGAATCAATTGACATAGCTTCTGAAGTTCAAGCTTTCAAAAAGAAAAGTCTTAAATCCGATCCTCTATGTTCAAGTTAGAGTTGACAAGGTTTGAAGGATTATACTTATTGAGACAATGAATTTAGACCCGATCCTCCGTAAAAAAAAGGTCAGAGTAGACAAGGTCTATTAATCGATATTAGTCATATGATCGAGAAAAGCGATTGCTAATGATAAATGATAAATGATCATATATTCAAATCTAAATCAATCATAAAATGATCAAATTTCAAATAAAATAATGAAATATAAATGAAATGAAATTAATTATTTAAATTAAAATTTAAAATCAATCTACCCCTCCGCAACTATTTGTTTGGGGTGACAAATTAAGAAAACTTTTATTCACAAAAGAGCCGATATCAAATCAAATGCATAACTATTTTCACACTCAAATAATCTTAAGCACATAAGGACGTGGCCCGTGTCCTATGTTCGCGTGGTTTTATCGCAAAATGGCACCATATAAATGGCGGTTACGACAAGAGCCCTCTGACCGGGTGGTTTGCCGCGATATAACACTACTAAATTATCACCGCGTAGTATGTTCCCAACGCTTTGCTTTTCAATTGCGGAAATATATAATATAATGTATTTGGTTGAAAAACCCTCGCTAGCTAAGATCGACTTATATTTGTCCTTTAGACAAACTCCACCCCATATCTTATAAGGAAACCTTGGATGACGTAACTCATGTGTCATCGACAAAGATCATTCGGTGTGTCGACTATCTCCTCGACTATGGACTAGGACTGCAATGCGAATAAACCATGGGATCTAGATCGGGCGCATCATCATTCTCTCAACCAAAAGTTTTAAATTTAAAAAATAAATTTCATAAATCTTAAACTCCACTCACTGCTATTATATACTGCTATTTAACCATTCATCGACACCATAATCAATTCTCTATTGAGAGGTAATTAACAATAGAGCTTGTGCATAAGAAACCGAACTAGATTTAAAAGTTCTCACCAAATGAAGACGAAATCTCTGGGTAATCTCTTATCTACTATTCATCTATCTTCAGAAATTTTCACCGACACTTAAAATAACTCTTTTCATCCAAAAGAGGTCGGTAATTTCTGATCCCACGATTTTGCGACTGCTAGGGACGTTTTTTCCATCTTTATTCAAATCTAAATTATAATTGTAGTGGAGTATAAAAAATGAGTGAAATAACAAATGAAAATGAAATTGAAAATGATAAGTTAAAAGAACACTTAAAAGCTTTCTAAATAAAGTCTTAAGCCATTTGAGATTTTATTTAATGCATGTGCTTAGTATGTTCGTCTTATTGTATTTTTTGGAAGAGAGGTGATAGTATGGCTATTTTCAATTGCTAATCTTTACCTTTAAAACTTCCGAATGGCTCTACATAACACATTCATGTCATTGTTACTCTCGGAGATGGCGCCAACATCTGCTTGGCAAACACCATCATTAGTGTTAAGTACTTGGGCTACCATCCGGGTAGCATTGATTTCCAATATCAATTAAGAGCAAGTTGTTGAGCCTCAATGTGAAGTCCTGACTGCCCCACACCATGCAATCTTTAAAGAGGTCTCAAGACCCCTTCACCTGGGCACCTAAAAAAGAAACTTTCATCTTTGAGAGGCTTGGTGCCGTGAGACCCCAATCATGAAGAGGATTGTTACTAGGAGGACTGTCTCCTTAGTCCCTCAAAATAACACAATCCTACTAGTTGAACCCTTTGCCCCAGGGAGACATGATGTTGAAACTTCTTCATCTGGAAGCAAGCTTTGTCGAAAGTAAAGAAGAAAAAGAAGTCTTGAGTTGCGTGCTCAACAGTTACTGCTTGTGCAGCCAGCTACACAACCAACTATGGAACCAGCAGTGAGTGTTCCTACCTACAACCTGTTTGACAACCTTCAGTGGGTAAAATGGAATAGCTCTACTGGTCAAATCAAGTAGTCCTTCTGGACCCGACAGCGTCAGACTCTAGCTCCTCCTGTGAGGAAACTCAAAATCATATATGAAAGAGTGCATCGGGTTCTCTAAGTTGCTAAAGAGAGAGGACTAATGAAAAGAAGGTATCAGAGTCTTGTTATTAAGGATGTTAGGACTGCTCCTCCAAGGAGACCTCATCCCATAATTCCAACAGACCAACCAATCTTTGTCCCACGGTGAGCATTGGGTGTGACACTTGGACCACGTGTCCAAGAATCCAAAAAGGTCTGGTGGAAAGGAAGCAAATATGGAGGCTGGGCCTCAAAAGAAATTGTCTTAGAAAAAATACACGTGACATCGGTGTGCATTCCTGAGATCCTCTAACTCAAAGTTATCAGCTTAAAAAAGAGGGCCCCAGATGATAAAGTATCTGACAATAGACACCTTGGAGAATCCTCTAAGGGATCCCATCGCTAATCAACTCCGTCCCATCGAGAGGAGGTCAGCTTCGATCGAAGCCCTCTAATCGAAGAAGTCTTGATTCCCACTTGGAATCTAAGTCCATTAGACATCAAAAAATTCGTGTCCAAGAGGACTGAAGAGGAGGATGCAACAACAAATAGTGTACATGGTATAACAAGTCGGAGCCATCTAGGCCAATACTAATATAGCATCGCATAAAAGACCTCCCCTCAACCTAAGAATAACAAAATGTTCAAAGAGGAAGCATCCTCTGGCTCTTCAGGAGATGAACAATAAGAAGAAGATGAAGGAGAAAGGGAAGAAAATCCCACCTTCGCAGATACAACTGTGGGATCCGAAAATTCGCCACCGACCTCCTTCAAAAAATAAAAGAGTTAAGTTTGGTGATAATTTGATAGCGGATGAATAGTAGATAAGACACTACCAGAGATTTCGCTCATTTGGTGAGAACTTTTATATATGGTTCAGGTTTCCTATAAAGCAAGCCCTATAATTACCCCTTCCAAACCGAGAGCACTTTCGATTAAGGCTTTCAAATGGATCGTTAAAGAACGGTATATAATTGCAATGAGTGGAGCTTAGAACTTATGAAATTTATTATTTTAATTTAAAACTTTTGAGGGGGAACGATGATCCCTGATCCCATGGTTCCGCCATCCCTCGGGTCCCCGTCCGCTTAGTCGAGGAGGTAGACCCACTGAGAAGGATTCTTGTCGAACACATGGGTTACGTCTGGTGTCCTCAGACACTGGGTGGAGTTTGTCTGGGGAGATATAAGTCAACCTTAACATACTTTTTTCCCAACCAAATACATTCTACATTTCACGAGAAAAGCCATTGGGGAACATACGGGGTTGCGGCCGTGAGTGATTTAGTGGTGCCATATCGCTGAACCACGGCCGAGGGCTCGTGTAATCGCCATTTATGTGGTGTCATATCGTAAGAAAACCACGCACAGACACGCCAATGCCACGCTTTAGGAATATTTGAGTGTGAAGGTAGTTATGTATTTAATTTGACCTCTTTATGAGCAAATATTTTCTTAATTTGTCACCAAAATAAATAATCGAGGGTGGATTGATTTTTTTTTAGTTTTAATTTTAAATAATTAATTTTTTTATTTATTTTGTTATTTTTATTTGGAATTTGATCATTTTATGATTGATTTTAGTTTGAATATATAATCATTTATCATTGAAATTTTAATTATAATTACCCTTCATCATGTATAATATCAATTGATAGACCTTGTTTACTCATCCGATTTTCTAGAGGATCTGCCAAATTCATTATCTCAAGAAGTATAATCCTTCAAAACCTTGTCCACTCTAGTTTGAACATAGAGGATGGTTTGGTACTTTTTTTCTTAAGAATTTGAATTTTAGCTATGTTGGTTGATTCATATTTGTATGTATTATATAATTAGCTTCAGATATTATTAATTTGAAATTCTTATAATATCAAATTTTTAGGTTTTGTTAACTACGTCAAGACCAAATCGGATATGACTGCTCTTTATGTTTGACTTAGTAATTACTCCAACATACATACGGATATCTGTCTTTGAGAATTGTATGGACATTAGAATGTCAGTTGGAGTTTATATGTCAATTTTGATTTTTGGGTTTTGTGACGTTCGATGACCAAATCGGAAGTATAACATATCTCATTATTTTATACCTAATACATGTCCCTATTGTTTGAACACTTCAACATACATACAGTATCTGTTCTTTTAAAATATTGTATGGACATTAAATGTCTAGTTGAAATGTAATTTGTAAAAGTTTAGATTTCAATATATATTTCTGTGTTTATTAACCCGGTCCAAGACCAAACCGGATGTATAGCATCTTATTTGCCAAAAATCCCCCTTTTATGTCACAAATTAGCAAGGGTATAGATTTCAGAAATAATCTATTTTGGAGGCCTATTGAATCAATCATGAAGTAATGGATCTAAAATAGATATAGGCATTTATTTTGGGCCAAAAATCCTCTCCTCATGTAATAAATCAGCAAAGAAGAAGGGCTGAAATAAATCATTTTGAAGGCTCATATCAAATAAAGGTAATGGGCCTAAAATGAATTTAGGCACTTGATTTGCTAAGAACCCTTTCTATGTGGCAAATCAAGAAACATAAAGGAAAATAAATCATTTTGAAGCTCATATGATCAATCACCCATAGCCCATTTTTTTTTATAAGGGAAGGAGAAGATAAAGATATGAGTAGATGTCATATGTCATTTAAGAGAGGCAAGTTAATTAAAATCCACATCCTTCACATGCAAGCTCATGGCAAGTGGGGACAAATACTCATTAAATTTATTAAGAAGATATGAAAGAGTTTATTTTTCCTTTCAAGGAAATGATAAGATGAAGGGGCATGACATGTCCATGCATGTGCACATGACAAATGACATTAAATTAGATGATTTCCTTGCATGCAACTTATGACGGCACCACTGTGTCGCCATGAGAATAGATGATAAGAGAGGGCTAAGGAAGCTATAAATAATAGGGATTTCCCTTTCACAAAATACCTACACTTCCTCCTTTTCTCCCTTATACCACAAGTTTAAGTTCTTTAATCTTGCATAAAGGGTTAAGTGCCACATATACTTGTGAGTTTTCTAACTCAACAATTTTTTTGATATCTTCTTGATATATGTCATGTCATATGGTAGATTTAATTTATTCCATATGTGTTTGCTTCAAGTCTTCACTATGTCTCATGTATGTATGTAAATCATGGTGGGAATGACAAGTAAAGTAGGGGAGGTATTTATATTTGAGCATATGTCTAATGTGTATTCCATAACATGTCAAGCTAGATAGAATCCTAAGGTGAGCATTACACAATACATGTCATAATGGTCAAATAAGAAAATAACTTGCATGATATAGAAATTCAACACATAAGCATTCACATTTGAGATAAAGAAAATTTTAAGCCAACATAACAACTTAAGCATTTCATCCTTTTCTTTATATCTTCTTTTTTTTTTATAAATTTGAGCCTCACACCTCAAGATAGGCTACTTGGGACTAGCCCCACCACGCCAAGAAGTGTATGGTGTCAGAGACAATAGATCATTTATTTGCCCACCACGCCAAGAAAGGCTGTATGGGTTAGCATGATAAGAATAAGTTTCCTACCATGTTGGAGAAACATGAGTAGTACTTATAATAAATTTAAAGCTTGCATTTATATATATAAAACAAGTTGCATGTATTTAATTGAGAGCAAAATAATCAAAATTACGACACCTCCTACCCCCCCACATGTGGAGTTGCCATGAGAGATCTTGCCCACCATGCCAAGAAAGGCATAAAGTGTATGTCGTGAGACACCACGCCAAAATTTTGATAAGATAAGATTTCACCATGTTGGAGAACATGGTAGTATTTATAGTAATAAATTTAAAGCTTGCATTTGTATATAAACAAAAGAAAGCTTGCATGTATATTTGATTAGAGCATAATAATCATTTACAACAGCCTCCCTGTGGGGTTGCCACAGAGATCACCGCTTCACCATGCCAAGAAAGGCATGTATGATGTCGTGAGACACCACTGGCCGAAATTTTGATAAGATAGATTTCCTACCATGTTGGAGAATATGATACTTAGTAATAAATTTAAAGCTTGCGGCATGTGAACATGTTTGCATATATACTTAAACAAGACAAGATTTGTTGTATTGCATTGGAACCAAAGTAAGTTCATGAAAGCAATATGTATATTGAACATTTGAAAATATATGAAAATCTGAAATTAATCTTAAAATGAATCTCCCTTCACATTTTGACTTTCATAATATAACTAGTCATGCAATGAAGTAAGGCAACCCTTCCTTTCAATTTTAGATTTGATATGTGAAAGAAATATAGAATCCTCCATGTGGTCTAGGATCTATGTCACATAACACTTCAAATCCTTCCCTTACTTTCAGATTTTAGCATGAAATTGAAAGATTTCAACTTGCATATGAAAGAGGCATGATATATATATAATTCCCTTCATAGGAAATCAATTGAAGCAAAGTAAAGCATGAAATTCATAGGAGAACAAAGATCATATCTCATTAAACAGAAACTAATTGATTTTTCCCTTAAGAAAGTTTAAAGCTTTATACTCATCAAATAACATATTAGCTGATTTCCTTAGATGAAAATATTTTCAGCAAGCATCTTATCCATTAAATAACAAATGATTGATTCCTCCTTAGAGGAAAATATTTTCAGCAAGCATGTAAAGTTAGACATTGTCACGCAGGAGCCTAAGCTCTTCCCGGCATAGTAAAAAAATGAATGGATTCCTAGGTTAAGTCACATATTTTACGCAATAATGCTCCTCTTCACAACCACCGTGACAAGGAACGAGAGGTAAGAAAAATTGATTTGAGAAAGGTAAAGACAGCCATTCATCTAACTCCAAAACATCCTTTGAGATAGAATTTTCTCCACAAGAACTTTGCCTGGTGATCACACTCCTTATCGACAACCCCAAACTAGAAATAGAGTTTTCGCCAATCAAGTTCCAATCAACCAATGAACCAAAACAAGAGCTACATACAAACAAATACCTAAAACATGGGAGGAAAGAGAAGTTCAGATCAAGAAACTTCCAAAACTCCTTGGCTTGTTAGAACTATGCTAAGCAGCCACAAGTATTTGATCTTTAAGTATAAGCTCTCCCTACCTGCTTGAAAAGACCCTAGAAGTGTCGACATTGCTAAAGGAAAAGGAGGAGAAGGGCTTTCGGTTAGGGTTTCAAAAAAAATGAGAGGGAGAAGCGATGAGGGAGGAGAAAACAACAAACTGAAAGCTTATAGCATAAATCCAATCACCTTAATTTCATGCTATTGCAAACCCGAAAACAAATCTAACCATAAAACACAAATGGAAGAGGGAAACAAATCTGCATTTCTTTAAGAGAAACCCACATAACAAAATATAACTTAAGATTGAAACCAAACAACCCGGAGGTTTGGTTGGAAGAGGAATTAGAAGGATCGAGTCCTCTGCTTGCGGGTTCGGGCTTCAATCGAGAGAGCAAGGAACTGCAGGGAGTTCAGAGAGGGAGGAGCTGGGGGAGTTCGCCAGAGCAAAGAAGAGGGAGAGGGAGAATCGCACACTAGAGCTTCAGCTGAGAGCCGCAGGAACGAGAGAGAGGAATCGCGAGAGAGGAGAATGCCGTGAGCTTCAGCCGAGAGAGGGAAATGTCGTGAGTGAGAAATGTCGTGAGAGAGGAGTGTCGTGCAAGAGGAGTGTCGTGAGTATCCCCTTCGCCTTTAGGCCACTTTATCACGCTTCGCACAATAGAACTGCTATGGTCATTTCACCGGTTGGCTAAGAGGTTAGGGTAATGGGGTTAAGAGATTAAAGCACTGCAAACCGCTTTAATAATTAAGGTAATTAGTCATAATCACATAAATTTTGATGAATCATCCTAATAATAAACTCTAGCAATATGGGTGTTATTTTTAGTTGTTTTTGTTGTGCCGAATGCAACGGCGCCATCGATTTCGCAATCAGAGGTCGTTTGAGCAAAGTCGACGGCGGTCATAGTGAAATTAGGTCTAAATTGTGCGACGTTGCGCTCAAATTGCTCGATGCTAGCGCACACTTTGTCGAATCAATCGTGGAAGGCGTCGTTTGATATGTTTCGACGTTTCGGCGACGACGGCGCGATCAATTTCGCGAACGGAGGCTGTTCGGACGTTGTCGGTGCTTCCCGACTTCGATGTGTGACAATTTAATTAAAATTGATTTTAATTATTTGATCGCTCATTAATTGATTCGATATTTGTTATTTAATTAATTTTAATATTTTCGATGTATTACGAAATCGAATTTTCAAATCGAATCGAATTTAATCGATTTCGATCGTGATTAGAGCATTTTAATTTCCACCATATTTATTTGATTTTAAGCACATAGTTGTAGGTCAACAACAACCACTTTGGCAGAGGCGCAGAGACAAATTTAACGCCAAATGAAAGCCAATGACAAAGAAATCGCTCAGTTGAATACGAAAATGAGCGAAATGATGATGCAGATGACTGCGATGATGCAATTGATGCAAAAAAATATTGCGGCAAGTCCAACATCTGTCCCTCCAAATAATCATCAAGCCTCCCACGACAATCCTCCAGTAAATCTGATCTCACATGCTTCGAGAGTGCAAATAGAGCCCAAAGCGAGGGTTGAAGTAAACAAGTCAGCTCGGCAACCTGTTTCTCAAAATGTGCATAGCACATCTGAAGCTGTGACAGCCTCTCAACTCGATATTGTCTTGAATGATAAGATCAAAGTTGTTATAGCTGCGGAGCAGGCAGAAAAATTGGTGAACAAGGGTCGTCCATATCTCGAGGAGTATGATCAAATTTCATACCCAAAAGGATATTTAATATCGAAGTTTAATTTATTTGATGAAAATGGCAATCCCAAATAGCATCAGCCGAGCATCGGTAACATGGGTAATGATGAATTATCCATCAGTTCCATCGGTTTAACTTCGACTGATTTTGAATGGTATGTTGAGTTGCCAAATAACTCAGTTAAGACTTTTGTCGAATTTGAAACCATGTTCGTTAAAAGGTTCGTCAGCACAGTTAAGAAGACAACTATTGCTGATCACGCCCTTGAGAAAAGGAAGAAAGACAAGTCAGTAACTAGATTTATCAAACGCTAGAGAAATATGAATATGAAATGTGAACAACAGTTAGAAGAGGAGTATGTCATCCAACTGCTGATGGGCAACATCGATGATAAGATGGCGCCTTATCTTTGCATGGCTTCAATTACCACATTTCAAGAGCTTGATAGGGTGGCTAAATTTGAGAAATTAAATTTATCACGCTTTAATAGCCACCAAGATAAATCCAAAAGAGGAAAAACTCCAGATCCAAAGAAAGATGAAATACATTTCATCTCATACAAGAAAGATACAGGTAAGCAATTAGTCTATAATGTAGACAAAGAAAGGCTACTTGTTTACCAAGAAAGACCAAAAGAGTCATTCAATCCTGCTTCACAACCCAAGCTCATACTTTGAGATAATGATGTGCCTCGAGGCCGCTTCAGTGAAGGCGAGCGACTAAAACAAACAAAAAGAGCGAATGACTCAATGGCCCCAACCCTAAAGGAAAAGCTAAATAAAGAATATTCCTTTAAAAGGAAAAGTGTGGCTAAACTATTCAAGCATGCACTCAAAGCAGGTCTCCTGTTACCAGAGTGTAAAAGACCTAAAGAAGCAGGACAAGCTCAAAACCCTAACTATTGCCCATATCATCGGGTACTCAGCCATCATATTGAAGATTACTACATATTCAAGGACCGAAGAGTATAGAAAGAGAATTCACGCTATCTGGACAAGGTGTTGGTATGTCCAAGAAAGAATCTACAAAGGTAATCACCTCATCTCCAGTGCTATCAAGCAAAGATAAAGGCAAGAAGAAACTGGTCGATGATGAAGGATGACAAGTTGCAGTCTCTAAAAAGACTATAAAAATGTTGAAATGATTGGAAGGCGTTCCAGGTACTCAGTGAAAATCGTCACTTGAGCCCGTACTTGAGTTAAAATAAAACTCAAGTTATGGAAAGGCTAGTTCGTCTCATGAAAGACAACTTAGCCAAATATCGCAAGGGAAGGCCAAAAAGTCTACCAAGCAAAAGAATAAATCAAAGAAAAAGAAAAAGACTGTAACGCAAAAGACCATCAACAAGATGGATAGTCATATACTAAGGCAAAAGGTCATCAATAATATGGATGATTACATACAGTCAACAAGATGACCCATCACACTTGCTAATTTCATTACTAATCTTCAGATTAATGAAGAAGCTGAAGAACTTCCCACTGAATCTTGCTTGATGGTACATGAAGCTGATAACAGCTTAGAAAAACTATGTTTCCCAAATAAAGATGAATCAGAGCCCGTCATATCAGCAGACATGAAGAATGTAAAATTGGGCAGTGATTATGAATCTTCTAGCCCATCATTAAATGGGGTGAATAAGTAACCAAGTCATCCAAGATTCGGCAAAAGAAGTAGCTCAAGTACAGTTGAGAAGTGGATGAGTGCTACCATCTCAACAGAGGAAAGAGCCAATAAATAAAGATAAAGGGAAAGAAATTGAAATCAATGAAAAAATCATCCCTAAGGATTCAAACAAGAAACCTTCACCAAATAAAGAGATTAACTACAACATTCTATCCCACCTAAGAAAAATTCCGGCACAGCTTAGTGTATACGAAGCACTTTTGATGTTAGAAGATCTCCGTAATACCTTAATTGAAGCTCTCAAAGAGCCGGAGAAATTCAAAGCATATTTCGCTGAGCGCTTTCTCACGGAGACATTGCATATTCAAGATCCTCCAGCCATCACATTTTCAGAAGATCTTATGCTTTGAACCTGTAGAGCACAATCGCCCTTGTAGACATGTAAAATGTGATGAAGTATATACCACTGGATCTTAATTGATCCTGCCTCCTCCATGAATCTTATGAACCTCAGTGGTTATTCTCTAGATGTACAATATATGGGACGAGATAAAGTCCTGGTTCAAGGTTTCAATGAGAAGGGAGAAAAACTATTGGGTCATTCGTCCTCTTAAATTTGGAGATCTAAACACAAAAGCCAAATTTCATGTGATCGATGCAAATACTTCATTTAGAGCTCTTCTAGGCCGACCATGGCCTCATGAGTATGGCATTATCCCATCTATATTGCATCAATGTATGAAATATTCAAAGGATGGGGAAGAATGCAAAATTGTGGGTGACATGCAACCTTTTGCAGTGCATGAAATGAAAATATATCAAGATGCCAATTATTTCCTTCTGAATGAATCAAAGCTAATAAAACAACTAGCAAATACTGCATCTACTTCAAAACCCATTAAATGACAAGTTAAAAAGAAGAATGAAATTCAAGCAAAAAAAGGAAAAGAGATCGTTTCAAATATCCCTAAGGATATAAAGAACAAGTCTAAAATCAATAACATTGTCCCTCATTTAGGTAGCGATACTAAAGAAGAAGATAAATGTGTTCCTTTTAAACCCAAAGGTCCACGTGAATCTTCAAGTAAAGCACTGATTGAAGAAGATTATTTTGACTCTGATTATGAGTTTGAATCTGCTTTTAAAGGCAAGGTGCAATGCACATACTTTAAAATAATCATAGATCCATCGACAGCAGATACTACACTCATAGTCACTCATATTCCTTCTCAACATTTTAAAGAAATTACCCCTCGAGAAACTCACAAAGTCGAGGAACTGACTATTCCCTCCTCTCCTAGAAAACACGTGAAGCTTGTTTTATAAATCTGAGGGATGTCAAGAAGAATATCCTGATTGGGTAATGCAGTTATATGAAGAGGAAGAAGCTATACCCACAATGATACCAAAATATTACTCTCTAAAGATGCAAAACCTAATGCGCAAACATGGGGTCCATACTGGAGCAAATAAGCAAAGGACTAAGCTCTTTGAGATGATGTGGTACCCAAAAGGTTCTCAAACCATAGGTAAAAGAAACAAGCACACTATCAAATGCCTTGGTTTCATCCAAGACAATGGTCCACAGGAATACACCTGTTATGCTATAACAGGAATGGAAGTTGAGAGTGATAATGAAGATGAGAATGACATTTTTAATGTCAGCCTTGCAAATAATGAAGAAGTGAAGCCAAAGACCAAGAGCTTGAAGATGGTGAGAAAGGCTATGGATGAACTTAAGAAATTAATCTAGAAATGAGGAAGATCTCACCAACGCTCATCGCCCGATTATGTGAATGATTGTTGACATATGCCAAATATCGCTTATCCCCGAGCAGTCACAAACTATTAAGCTAGATGCACTACCAATCAAGCAAGCCTCTAGACGAATGAGATTGGAGGTTGAAGAACAAGTAGTGGCAAAAATCAAGAAGCTCATTGAAGCTGGTTTTATTTAAGAAGAAAAATATGCTGATTGGATGGCTAATATCGCCCCAAGAAAAAAAAGAATCGATCAGACCAGATCGACTTCGTGGACTTAAACAAAGCATGTCCAAAGGATGACTTTCTCAGTATCGAATCTAGTGGATAACACTTCAAATCACAATATCTCATTTATGGATGGATCGCCGACATAATCAAGATCCTCAAGACGAGAAGCATATCTCATTCGGACACCAATTGCATATATTGCCATACGCCCTTCTCTGAAGAATGTTGGAGCTACATACCAAAAGGCTATGACATGAATCTTTAACGAGTCGATTCATCATAAGGTAGAGTGTTACATTGATGATCTCGTTGTCAAGAGTATATATCGCAAAGATCGCCTCGGTGACTTAAGGATCATATTTGAAAGAATTAGAAAATATGACCTCAAGATGAATCCTCTCACGCTTTGAGTCTCTAAAAGTTTCTGATATGTCAGCGCCGTAGAGGATTGAAATCGATCCAAACAAAATAAAAGCGATAGTTGAAATGCCTCCTCCGAGGAGCCTTCGTCAACTCCGTTCTATACAGAGACATCTTGCATTTATTAGAAAATTTATATCAAATATGTCAGATAGATATCAACCATTTGCAAAACTAATGAAGAAAGATACTCCTTTCAAATGGGACGAAGAATGTCAAGAGGCCTTCGACAATATCAAAAGATATATGTTGAATCCACATATTCTTGCAGTCCCGATCCCAGGAAAGCCTCTCATCCTGTACACAGTGGCACTGGAAGAGTCTCTAGGTGCTCTGTTAGCACAACATAATGAAGAAGGAAAGGAAAATGCTCTATACTACATTAGTCGAAGGCTAATAGGAGCAGAAGCGCATTATTCTCCAATTGAGAAGCATTGTTTTGTTAATTTTTGCTGCTCAAAAACTACATGTTATCTCATAAAATTACTCTTATCTCAAAGATCGATCCAAGTTCTTGATGACAAGACTAACGTTGATAGGTCGCTGGGCACGATGGGTTGTCCTTCTATTACAATTTGATATTACATATGTTCCCCAGAAAGTGGTGAAGGGGCAAATTCTAGTAGATTTTCTTGCTGCTCATCCCATCCCAGTAGATTCATCTTAATGATGATCTTCCTAATGAACAGATCATGCATATATATGAAAAAGAAAAGCAACAAATATGAGAATTGTATTTTAATGGAGCTTCATCCATCAAGTACACTCAACCCTCAAACCTCCCAAAGGCTTGAGCTGGCATCGATCTCATCTTAATCACACCAGAAGGTGGTATAATGAGACTCTTATAGATTAACTCAACCATGAACCAATAATGAAGCAGGATACGAGCGTTGGTGGAAGGTCTAGAGAAAGCTATTTCCATGGGAGTCCAAAATCTACAAATTTATGGTGATTCTCAACTCGTCATTAATCAAGCATTGGGTCTTTACAAAATCAACAAGCTAGAATTGGCCCTAGTATCACAAACGAGTTCTCGAGTTTATGAAGCAAATTCCAAATGTCATTATAACTCGAGTCTCCAAAGCTAAGAATAGCAAAGCAGACTGTTTAGCTAAGTTAGCTAAAGAAATGGTGAGTATGGACGATGACGACTACATACTAATTAGTGTTTGCACTCGTCGGGTCCTAGAACCAATAAGTTTAAAGTCCCCGTTGGAAGAGGGGTCATCAAATGCAAATCAGTAGGATGCAGCTTATGTTGCTCCTCACACTCCCTTATAAATTTCTTCTCAAAGCCAACAAGATAAGCCTCAGGCCATTCAAGAGGAAAGGCTCCAACCTGAGGAAATGCCAAAATCACAAAATGAAATCCTTACAGTAGAAGAGAACAAAGATTGGAGACACCCCCTTCGTCGACTACTTCAAAGAAGGCAAATTACCAAGCAATATGTCGATAACTGCACAACTTGAGAAAAAGCTTCGACTATATGCTTATGTTGTCAATACCCTTTATCATAGATCTTTCGAACAGATGTGGCTACGATGTTTGGGAATAGAAGAAGTAACAAAGTAATTGTTGAAATCCATCAAGGATTTTGTGGCGCACATCAATCGGGTCCTAAAATAGCTTTCAAAATTAAAAGAATGTGATACTATTGGCCGTCTATGGTAAAAGATTGTATTAATCATGCCAAGAGATGTCATGAGTGTCAGGTCCACGGTAACATAATTCATCAACCTCCAAATCCATTACATTCAACGATAGCATCTTGGCCGTTTGAGTGCTGGGAGATGGATGTAATTGGACAGATTGATCCACCATCATCAACTGGCCATTGCTTCATCTTCACGATTATTTCTCCAAAGGTCAAGCTCTCCATCAAGGAAATCACTTGACGGTGACCAACTTTTTCACCCACAATATTGTCTATAGATTTGGTGTAGCACGTCGAATTATTTCAGACAATGGGTTAGCCTTCAAAAGCACCAAAGTCTATAGATTTGCTGATCGGCATAAGATCGATTGGCGATATTCATCAATTTATAATTCGAGAGCAAATGGCTTGGCTGAGGCTTTTAACAAAACACTAGTCAAATTACTTAGAAAAATTCTCACAAAAAATAAAAGGGAGTGGCATACTAAGCTTGTGGAAGCGTTATGGGCTTACGGTACCACTTATAAGACTCCTACAAAGTCTACCTCCATGCTAGTGTTTGGGGATGAAGCGTTTGCCACTCGTTGAACTACCTCAGTAGCCATTCAACAAAATCTTACCCAATATGAGAATGTTCGTCTGCGGATAGAAGAGGTTGATGCGCTTGACGAGGTTAGGTTACAAGCTCAGCAAAATCTAGAAGTCTATCGAGCAAGGATGTCTAAAGAATTCGATCATACAGTACGTCATCAAGCTTTTCAGGAAGAGGAATTGGTCCTAGTGCTGAGAAGACCAATCATCCCTCATCACAAAATTGGCGGTAAAGTTGAGCCTAATTGGGAAGGACCTTTCGTTATTAAAAAGGTATATCAAGGAAGAGTCTACTAGCTCGTTCACTTCAAAGGTGAAAGATCAATGCCGCCAATCAATGATCGGTATTTAAAGAAATATTATACATGAAAGTGTAATCAGACAAATCCTGCACTTGAAATTTTCATTGTTAATCACATTTGTAAATGTTCATTGGAAATTCTCTTATAACACAAGAATGCATTTCCAAAATAAAGTAAAAAAATCCCCATCAGATAGGGGGCATTTTTTTTAATTTTTATAGTAAAATGTCAGGCTTTCTCTCTGAGACAGGGGGTCTTCCTTTCTCATTGGGTTGACATCGTGCCTAGTACCGACATCCCTATATGCACACTCAAAATTATATATTCAAATTCTCAAATTTAAAAGTCTTACTGACCATAGAAGAAAATTTTCAAGTCTGCAAACTTTAACAAACCAAGTTGGAAATACATTTTTCATCCATACATCAAATCAAAATGCTCGAGTTGGTCCATAAGGTCAAACTCAACACGCTCAAATACGATCAAGTCGCCGACAGGTCTACTTACTCAACACGCCACAAAAGCCATAGTAAGATAT
Organism: Cymbidium sinense; assembly: GCA_021442155.1. Lineage (NCBI taxonomy): Eukaryota > Viridiplantae > Streptophyta > Magnoliopsida > Asparagales > Orchidaceae > Cymbidium > Cymbidium sinense. The sequence goes on from CM038218.1 coordinate 28,496,471, forward strand.
CACCATCTCATTAGCCCAATAATAAAATCCTTCATCAATTGTTCAAGTCCAAGACTCAAGTGGGTGTATAAGGTCGAACTCAATATACCAAAATACGGCCAAGTCGTTGATAGATCTACTTACTCAACACGCCACAAAGGTTGTAGTAAGGGATCCTCCTACTTCATTAGTTCAAATATAAGAGCGTCCAAATCCTCAAATCTCTCCTACTTGGTGAGTTCAAGTGACCCAGAATGGGAGATCATCCCTATTGGTCATAAGATCATTTTCAAAATTCCAACAAAAAAATATCCTTACTCAAGAAGGCATTAAGCCGAGTTTGGAATCAAATATATATGCAAAATTTTAACTCATTCAATAAGTCTATTAAAGAAGAAAGCAGAGACCGAAGAAAATTCTTCTTCAGCAAGTCCAATCAAGCAAAAAGCAAAGGACCGAAGAAGCCCTCCCAATGTTCGTACAAAGCTAAAAGCTGAACTAAGGGAGCTTTGTCATCAACATGTCCATTAGATGCAAAGCATAGGTTTGATGACTCATCGCCATTGACCTAACACAAGCTCTGAGAGCTAGGTCGTTGGTAGATATCCTTCTACAAGTCCACAAAAGCAGAAAGTTAGGGTAGAAGGTAATTTTGTATCGCCTAACAAGTTTTCAAGGCAATTCAGGACTTTCCTCTATCAAATCCGTTAAGGCATGAAACCAGGATAAAAGGAGACACAATATACGAATCCTCCAGATAAAATCTTCAACAAGTCTGTCAAAAGCATAAAACATAAGACCGAAGACATTTTCATCTCATCAACTCCATCAAGTCCAATAAGGCACAAAGCTAGGACAGGAGAAAAATACAAATTCTAAATTTTGAGATGAAATCTTCAACAAGTCCGTCAAAGCACAAAGCATAGGACCAAAGATATCTCATCAACTCTATCAAGTCCGCTAAGGCACAAAGCCAAGATAGGAGGAGAAATATAAATTTCAAACCCCTAAGAGGAAGTCTTCAACAAGTCCGCCAAAGCACAAAGCCAAGGATCAAAGACACTCCAAATTCTCTTGACAAGTCGATGATGACAAGTCAAAGCATCTCATTCATCTAGTCCATTAAGCACAAAGCATTGGACTAATGACAACAAATACTGGTTCAACGAACTATTGTAATTGAACCGATGAAATTCAAATGCTAGTCCAACTTGAGAGTTATACTCACTTCCATCAAAGGACAGTGATCACGTATTATCAAGAGTTGTAGAAATTACAACTTAAGCATGACATCCAAGCAAATCTTTTGGAGATCCACAAGGTCAACTTATTCGCAACAAACACGGTTCACTCCATGCATGAACCATGTTTGTTGGGGGGCATTTGTTGATCTTCAAATATGGTTCATAAGTCAAATGAACCATGAAAGTTAAAATAAATATTAAGGTGAGGAACATCATATAAATTGGATTTAAAACCCCCTAATCGCGATCGGATTCGATCAAACTCGCTTCGATTTGAAAATTCAGCTTCGTAATGCGTCAAAAATATTAAAATTAATTAAATGAAAAATATCAAATCAATTAATTAAAATCATTTTTAATGAAATTACGTGCATATCAAAGTTGGGAAGCCCCGACGACGTCCGAATGACCTCCGTTCACGAAATTGATCGCGTCATTGTCATCGAAACGTCAAAATCTATCAAACGACGCTTTTCGCAGTCAATTCGGCAAATTCTACCCGAACGTCGAGCGATTTGAATGCGACGTCGCGTAATTTAAGCTCAATTTCATTTTGACCATCGCTTCGCGTTCTAAACGATCTCGATCAATTCGAGCCCTGCGTACTGTAAACACCTAAAATAGACATCCATATTGCAAGGGTTTATCCTACGAAGTAAATTCCTAAAATATTGACTTGAAATTACATTAATTTACAATTAAGATAATCAGTGGCTACTTAATCTCTTAATTCCTCCTAATCTTTATCCTAATCACAACCCCAATTAATAGCTAGCTTATTTAATTGGTTGCCGCTAGGCAACCAATTAAAGGAGGTCGGCGACCAATGTTCAAGAGATCGGTAGGGCATTCTCCTCACGCATTCCTCATGCATCCCCTCTCTGGTTCCAAAGCTCTTGAGCTCTCGTTCTCTGGCTGGTGATTCTCTCACCCCGATGGTTGAAGCTCTCCCTCTCTCGTTTTCTCCTTCTCTCCTGTGCGTTCATCCCATATAGCCGAGCAAGGCTTCCTTCGGCCAACTGCTCTTCCCAAGCAAACCGAACCCCTTTCTTCCTTTCCTCTTTTGCAAGTCAACAACTCTAGGTAGTCTCTCTCTAACCCTAAGCTTCTTCTCATGCATTTGAATTATTTTGGAAGTTAATGTTTGGTAAATTACTCTTATTATATGCTTGAGATGATGCTATGATTTTAATTTTGAGTTTTGGGATGATGTATGGCCCAAATCTCATATCGCTTGTTATTATCTACGGATTTGCATGTTTCTATTTTACTTAAAATGATTTCTTTATGGCTGAAATTATGCTGGTTATGCCTCCCTTGTAAGATTAAAGTGAAGCCTAAAGTTTAGAATGGGTTTTGAGATGGTCTATGGCTCAAACCCTAAGCTATGTGCAAGTTTTTTTTCTCCTTACATTTCAATTTTTGCTGTTTGGATAAAAAAAATATTTGTTGGAATTATTTTACTTGTTGAAAACTAAATTAGAAGCATGGAAATAGATTTTAGGGTGTTGTGTGGTTCAAACCCTAAGCTATTAGTAAGTCTCCCTCTCTTTTATGTTTCAATTTTTGCTGTTTGGAGGAGTTAATACTTGTTGAAATTTTCCTATGTGCTTAAAGTGAACTGGAAGTATGAAAAAAGGGTTTGAAGTGTTGTATGGGTCAAATCCTAAGCTATTAGCAAGTCCCCCTCTCTTTTATGTTTCAATTTTTTGCTGTTTGGAGGAGTTAGAACTTGTTAAAAATTTTCTATGTGCTTAAAGTGAAGCTAGCATTATGAAGGAAGGGTTTAAAGTGTTGTATGGGTCAAATCCTAAATCATATGCAAGTCCCCCCTCTTTTTATGTTCAATTTTTGCTAATTGGAAGAGTTAATATTTGTTAATTCTTTCTTATATGTTTATAATGAAATTAGAAGTATGAAGGAAGCTTTTGAATTGGTATATGGTTCAAATCCTAAATTATATGAAAGCTCATTTCTCTTTTATACTTCAGTTCTTGTTGTTGGGAAGAGTTGACACTTGCTAGTCTTCCTTATATGTCTAAAACGAAAAAAAAAAAAAAATAGAAATGGATTTAGTAATGTTGGGTGACTCAAACCCTAAGTTATATGTGAGCTTCCTTCTCTTTTCATGCTTCAGTTTTCCTATGCATGAAGTGATACTCACTTTGCCTATCTTATGTGAGTTGTTATCATAAGTTGGGAAGAGAGTTAGCATTCAATTTCTCTCTTAGATTGTTGAATTCAAATGAAAAGTGTTATTATATGCTAATCTTCTGAACTTGCTTAATCTCATGAGAATGATCCTACTTCTCCTTCCTTGGTATTTTACTATCATGAAAAAGGGGATTTGAGCAATATTTATTTTCAGACTTCTTGGTTCTTAAATCTAAATGCAAATATTTCTTCATATTTGATTTCTTAGCTTTTGCAAGTCTAAATGCAATGGTGTATCTCATTTGGACTAAATTCATTAAGAATTTTCATCCAAGTAATAATGCTTTGATATGACATATGAGATCTTTATGTAAAATTTATTACTTTGGCCTCATTTTCTATCTCTCTTTACTACGTAGCAAGAATGAATGTGATTTCTTTTCAAAACTTGAAATTCTTGAAGATGAATGCTAATTTTAAAGATCGTCTCATGAAATTATGCAATGTCAAGCATATCTTGTTATCTAAAAAAATTCAATCTAAGTGTCCTTCAAGTCCTTTGGGTTTTACAAATATTTTAACCTGGAATTTCTCTTTTGGGCCAATGTAATATCAAGTTTAATGTGGCTATGTGTCAAAGTAGCTTGAACTCTTGTAGCTACATGATTTTTTTTTTTTAAAGAAAGATTGTTACATGCTACTTGAATGCAATTGTTCATGGAATGGTAAAGTAAATATAAAGTGCAATGTTTCTTTATTCACTTAGTAACAATAAGCGAAACATATGTTGATGATATGACACTTGAATGTTTCCCATTGTTAAGGATGAATGAAAGTTACATGAAGATTGTAAACTTTCATTATAATTATAATGCATGCCTATGATTTGACATCTAATTGTTATCTCATTTGTTGGATTTAAGAGAGACACTTCACCTAGCATGCTTAAAAAAGAAAATCATCTAATGATATTCATATGTGATTAAAAGTTTAGGTGATGGCTTATTATTGTGATGCTTCAAATACAATATCATATGTCATGCACATATAAAGGCAAGTTAGGAAATATGTTCTGTTATAAGTACCCGTTCACATTGTTCCAATGCGGCGAAGAAACTTGTAATAAGTACTTGTTCACGTTATTCCAACGGCATGAAAATCATTGCAATAAGTACCCATTCACATTATCCAATGTGGCGGAAAAACTTGTGATAAGTACATGTTCACATTGTTCCAACGTGACAAGGAAATTTGTTACTATAAGTTCATGTTCACGTTGTTCCAACGTGGCAGAGAAACCTATTATGATATAAGTACTTGTTCACGTTGTTCCAATGTGACAAGAAAATATTATATTGTGTTAACCCATGCACGCATTTCTTGGCGTGATAGGCAAATAAACTTTCGATCACGGTGTCTCATGACACCTATCATGCACACCTTTCTTGGTGTGGTGGGAAGGCCTAGTCTCCGGCCATATCGGGGATGACGCGAGAGGCCAAAATTTTGATAAAAAAAAGGGAGATGCAAATGCTTAAGTTATTATTTGAATTTTCATACCATACATATGTGCATTTATGCTTAACTTAGTACCATGCAAACTATCCTACCATGTGATAATTATGATGTGTTTATCAATGGTTAGCTCAATTGTCATTTGAATTGTCATATTATGACGCAAACACTTGATTAAAACTCAAATCTCTTTTATCTAAATGTTGATTATGTGTCATGTGACTTAAATATTGTCTTATTACTAAGCATATATTTATGACATAATTGTCTCCCTCATGAGTTTAGTATGGATATATATCTTATCTTACTTATTCATTTTGCAACAACTTTACATGCTTATGCATAGTTGAAAATAGAAAGGGGACGTATCTTATTATTGCATGGTCTAACTCTTGCTTTACTATCAAATGTCCATTCATATGAGATAATAATGCATAAATCAAAAAGCGTTAAGTTAAACATACCTTACAAGTCAATGTGGTATAAATTGGACCCTTTCTTTTGCAAGTTAGATAAACTCATTTAGAGGACTTAGGCTTGCAATATACCTTGTAAGAAAGATGAGAGAAGTGGGAGAGTAAAGTCTTAAGAGAGGAGGATTCTCTCTTATTTATAAGCCCCTTAACATGAGGCCAGAAAAAAAAGAAAACAAAAAAATAAAAGTGGGACTTGTATTATCCCATTAATTTTTTTTTCCTTTATGTCATTTGTCATGAGCTTGCATGTAAGGAGATTAACTTTTTTTTTGTCATCTTTCTCTAATGACATTTAACATGTACTTGTGTCTTTGTCATGAGCTTGCATATAAGGAGACTAACTTTGCTTTATCATTTGTCCCCTAATGACATATGACATGCACTTATGTCTTTAGCATTTCTCTTTAATGTTATATGAAAAAATGTGGATCTAAGAGGATATTAACTTTCTTTTTGTCATTTTTCCCTAATGACATTTGACATGTACTTGTGTCTTTGTCATAAACTTGCATGTAGGGAGATTAACTTTATTTTGTTCATTTGTCTCCTAATAACATATGACATATATTTCTTTTGCTATTTACCCTTTAATGACATGTGACATACATGCAAACCTAAAAGAGAAATCTTTAGCCCTTTGTCTCTTTCTTTAATGATATGTGGCATACATACAAGCCTAAAAAGAAAACCTTTACTCCTTTTATCATTTCCTCTTCTCTTATTTATGAGTGTATGTTATGATAAAAGAGGAACATGGGTAATCCTAAATAGGATTGGATCATAATATCATGGGCTATCTTTTAAAACTTAGACCTCTAAAAAAAAAGCAAGTGGCCCATTTAGAATTGATGAATTTTCTCTTTATAAAAAAAGGGGTCATTAGGCTTAATCTTGTAAATGGGCCTATGCAAAAGTCATTAAGTGCAAATGGGCTTTTAAAATATCATTTTAAAAAGATATTTAATACAATTTTAGCCCATTTTTAGCCTGCTGATTAGTAATATTAAAATGATGTTTTACCTAATGAATGTTTATGTTATACCCATAAATAGGTATCAAATTTATATCTTGCATGAATGACTTTATACTTGAGTTAATGGACTTTTAAACTGTCATTTTGAAAAGATAATGCAATTTCAAATCATTTTAATTTGCTAATTGGTAATATTAAAGTGGTATTTTATCTCATAAATGTTCATATTATATCCATAAGCAAGTATTAAATTATAGCTTGCATTAATATGAATATAGGACATGATCCTCCAAAATTATTTTCTTTACATGAAGCTTAAGTCTTAGTTGATTTTCATATAAAAGAATGAAAGAATGAAAGATGGAAAATAAGTGGGTAACTTCATTAACATTAGTATCATTATTTCCCTTCTATGAATATATGAAGGGTGTTATTAAACATAAAACTCTCTTTCAAATTCGAAGAGGCATCGAATGGAAACCCATATGCATGCTTATATTTGAATTCACCTTTATCCATCCAAATTCTAATACGCATAAGGGGATTTGGTTGTGGTGTGCAAACTTATAAGGGATCCGTAACCTTTCCTCAAATTTCTCTTAAGGCAGATGTCACACTCGATGCTCAGTGAATGCTTTAAAAGGTTAAAGCTTTATTATCTCTTTCGAACAGACGTAAGCTTGACCATCTAGAACAGATATTCATTCGATCTGCATTTGAGAATATTAAATACAAAAATAGATACATGTTTGATCCAAAAAAAAAAATTGCTACTTGTTTTATAGTATTAAACGTGACATGTCATACTAAACATAGTTATTTTAACTAAGATATTCTCATGTCCATACGATATTTTAAAAGAATAGATACCTATATGTATGTTGAAATGTCTATTAGATCAAACATTTAGGAAAAATATGTTTCTCAAATGCAAAACAAATGAACAAATACTACACATCCCGGTTTGGTCTTAGGACCAAGTCCGGGTTAGCAAAACCCAAAAATGTCATATCAAAAATCAAACTTGTAAATTGATATCTACATTTCAACCTAGACATTCACATGTTCATACAATATTTTAAAAGAACAGATACTCATATGTGCGTTGAAATATTCAGACATTTAGAAACATATGCAAGTTAGATATAAAACAAATGAACAAATGTTATGCTTCCCAGTTTGATCTTAGGACCGGATCCGGGTTAATAAAACTTAAAAATTCATATCAAAACTTATACTTGCATTTTGACGCATATGTCATGCCAAACCCAACTACTTCAACTTAGACATCTAAATATCCATACAACATTTTATAAAAAAAAATAATAAATACATGTATGTATGTTGAAGTATTCATTCGAGCAAGTATATAAAAAAGATATGCAGATCATGTGTAAACCAAAAGAACATATACTACACTTCCCGGTTTGGTCTTAGAACCGGGTCCGGGTTAACAAAATTTAAAAATTCGATTATGATATTATAATAATTTTAAGCTAATAATATTTAAGAAGTTAATTCTATTATATAATTATAAAATATGAATCAATTGACATAGCTTCTGAAGTTCAAGCCTTCAAAAGAAAAAGTCTAAAACTCGATCATCTATATTCAAGCTAGAGTTGACAAGGTTTGAAGGATTATACTTCTTGAGACAATGATATTAGACCTGATCCTCTGTTAAAAAAAAGGCAGAATAAACAAGGTTTATTAATCGATATTAGTCCTATGATCGAGAAGGGCGATTGTTAATGATAAATGATAAATGATCATATACTCAAATCTAAATCAATCATAAAATGATTAAAATTCAAATAAAATAACAAAATATAAATGAAATGAAATTAATTATTTAAATTAAAATTTAAAATCAATCCACTAATCCACAACTGTTTGGGGGTGACAAATTAAGAAAAATTTTCTCACAAAAGAGCCGATTTCAAATCAAATGCATAACTATTTTCACACTCAAATAATCTTAAGCCGTGAACGCATTGGCCCTGTCTATCCGCTGATTTTGTCGAAATGACATCATATAAATGATGGTTCACGTAGCCCACCGGTGGTTCGCGATATACTAAATTACGATCACGCAGTACGTATGTTCCCCAACAACTTTGCTCTTTGGTGAAATATAGAATGTATTTAGTTGCAAAAAGCCTCTAACTAAGGCTTATATTTGTCCAAACTCCACCCCAGTCACAAAGTCACCTAGATGGCGTACTTGTTATTGTTGTGACAGATCCTTCAAGATTGTGTCGACTATCTCCTCGACTAAGCGGATAAACTGTACCCAGATGATGGAACCATAAGATCTAGATCGGGCGCGTCATCGTTCCCCCAACCAAAAATTTTAAATTAAAATAATAAATTTTATAAATTTTAAACTCCACTCACTGCTATTATATATTCGTTATTTCATGACTCATCGACTAGTCTTAATCGAAAGTACTCTCTCAGTATTGTGAGGGATAATTTACTATGGGGTTTCTATAAAACCTGAATCATATTTAAAAGTTAAATGAAATGAGGGAATCTAGTAAATCTTGCTCTACTATTCATCTCGCTTCAAATTTTCACTTAAAATAACTCTCTTCATCCAAAAGAAATCGGTGGCGAATTTTTAGATCCCACACTTATTATTACTTACATATATAATTTTTTTTTTATTCAACATAAGAGGTCACGTAGTCCTCTTATTATCAATGAAGGAATCATTCTCAGATTTAGAGAGATGATAAGAGAGAGAGAGAGAGAGAGAGAGAGAGAGAAGTGAGAAAATATTGATAAGATATAAGTGAGGAAAATAGATAATGAATGCTTATCTTTTTATGTGGTCATGGATATAGATGGATCTCATTGAACCATGTAACTTTCTTGTATTCTTTTATTTCTCCTCTTTACACATTATTATTCCTTCGAACCTGTCATTTCATTGATTTCTGATTCAAATCTCATTATGCAGGAAATGAACGGGTTGGTCGGAGCAATCAAAGCAACGTTATATCCCATGATATACCTTTGGTTTCATCTTTTACTGTTTCTATCTGCAATGAGAGTAATTGATTGAATTGCTGTTCAGAAGGAAAGCTTATCTGAAAAACTGGTCCTCCAAAGAAGAAAGAAAGATATGAATTGAGCTGGAGAATGAGATAGAGAAGAGCATGGAAGAGGAGATCAAAGACGGCATTCGACAACAAGTTCTCCAACTGCGCAAGCTATACGAACAAAGAGCAAGAGGCAGAAAGCGTGCTTCAGCTCCAGCAATCAGCAGAACCAAACATAAATCAATTAACAAAGCTTTCGCAGAGCTAACAATAAGCATTAAAACAGGGAGAGGTTGCAGCATTCAAATACATGAACATAAAATCGATGACATTCTTAAGGACAGGCCACAGAGTTGGAGATCTGAAACAAGAGAAGGCCAACCGATCTACAGAAGAAAGAGTTTTGAATGGTCAAAGACCCTGCTGGACATGGCTTTGAATGGTAAAGAAAATGCTCTAAAGAATGTTGAATATGAGTGGAAGTTCTGAAGGGAAACGATATAAGCTTGGAGAGCCGGTGTCAAAATAAAGCTACAAATTTTCATGCCATAATGGGCTCAACAGCAGTTGTTTTATTGTATGAGTGTGAGGGTACAAATGCATCAGATTTTTAATTGAGTGAAAACAGTTTTTGTTCTTCTTGAAGAGATTTTTACGAGGAAAATAACGAGAAACATGTGAAAATAATCTTACATTTCAAATTGTAGACCATTGAAATGTTTTACTTGATGAATAGCACAAAAAATGTGAGGCAAGCATATAACAAGTTTTCATCATGAAAAATAAGAAAAATATGAAGGAAAAAAACCATATTTTTTTTAAAAGAATGTTACAACAGAACCTGGAAGCTATGACGGATTTCTACAATCCAGTGGGATTGACGGAGAAGAATGTTCCATTCCATCGCGTCTCTATTTTGTGCTTTGTTTCAGCAATTGGTGGTACAGTAGGCATATTATAACTAGATTTATTCCAAATTTATGGCTATCATAGGCTCCTTAATTGAAGTTACATAACTTTATAAAAGCTAAAAAATACACATTTTTGATCAAGTCAGTGCAACTAGCAATCGAACAAAAGGTCATTTACATTACAGGTTTAATAACCAAAAATAAAACATTACAGGTTTAATAGCAAAAGAGAGAGGAGGAACACGTTAAGTTGCAATAACTTAACCTAGCAGAATTATTGGCATGAATCAGAAAAATACATTAAGTGGATTAAAGTTCTAGGTTATTTCCTATTGTCTTTAAAAGGGAACAGGGAAACCACCAAATCCTGTCTTGCTTTTTCACTACAAAACTATTTGTCATAGCAGAGCTTGGAACCACAAATCTGGAAGTGATAAAAGAGATCATATCAAGCCTATGATGCACCTTCATACAAGTGCTTAATCATTATTCAAAGGTGCACCAAAAGAAAAGAGTACCTTGCAGTTTAGATGTCAAAAATAAAGGAAAATAGAAGTACAATTATTTTTTGCAAGAAGAAATAACAGTACTTGTCATGCAACTTGGGCAAGATACAAGAAAGTGGAGAACTGATTGACATTTAGATGCGTATTTTGCAGTGATGCCTTTTCTCACAGCAAAATTTAGCTGGCCACATGGCTCTTGTGGCAGGATAATTTTTAATTACATTATAATGATGGCTAATAGTATAATTCAAGTTGCTAATGCAATTAAAAGTACAATAAAAGCCTCTGAAAAAAAAAGAAAAATATTCATTGAATCACAATAGAGTTATCAAATATTTTAGGATTTCCTGAAGAAGCATTTGATATTATATATGACAACTTAACTAAGAACTCAATAATAATTCATTCATTCCTCTCAAAATATGTAAAGTCAAAAAATAAATGGATTCAAAAGAAGCTAAGCAAATGATTTTGTAGTGTAGAACTTACTGATAGATTAATCATTTTGGGTTGTAATGAATTAAGAGTGTGTCTGGAGCAGTTACAACTATCTGAAAAAACAATTGTAAAGTTATTGTAAAAAAAAATTTGTTGTTAAAATAATGTTTTTGTTTGAAAAATTTAATTGTAAATCGGTTGTGCTGCAACTGTGTGGATAAAAACTGAAATACTCTTATATATTATTACTTTCAGAGATTTTTTTTTTTTTTGAGATCTTTTCTTTCTTTTACAGAAACTATTAATTAATTGAAAGTAAAAATAGTTATATTTTATAAACACGATGATATAAACAAACTTTGAGTGAGTCATGTATTACTTGTCATTACTCCACAACCAAACAACCACATCATAAGAAATGAGAATATCTTAATTTTGCCACCATCTACACCACCTTTGTAGCAGGTAATATAAAGCTCAAAATAATGCATCAGGTGTTTTTACATGGTTTGAGAATAGAAGTAAAGCCTCCAATAGCTCTATGAATGAGACATCTCTTGTCACATCCCGAACGATGACCTAACCCATCGTAAAGAGATGTAATAGAAAGAGTAAATTTAGGTGACTGAATTTTTCTTAAACTATTATGAAAACTTTACATACCACAGAATAGTATAAAAGATCAACACAGTCGTCTAAATTCACCCAACATATCATAAGAATATTTAAACAATAAATCTACCACATTCAACAGGCGGAAACAACCCAAATTGAAACTTTCCATACCAACTACAGAGCATCTAAAATACTGAATATCAAAACAATACTTTTAAAATTTATTAAACCAAAATTTATTTACAATATTTCCTCCGTACAACTTCTAAAAATAGACAAAACCTACTCCTCCACTTTCTCCTTACCATTTCCTGAAAATAATTATAATCAACTGGTAAATCATACGACTTAGTAAGATAAGCAAACTAATACATATTTGAATTATAAAAAAGTAGAAGATTAATATGCATGCGGACTAGACGATTAAAATAAAGGTTGGGTGCATAATCATTAGTTTGTCTGATAACTTATGATAACTTTCTTCTCTACTGAACATGTGCACATTACTACATAACACATATATAAATAAAATAGTTTAAATTTACGCTACGTAGCTATCACATTCATTGACGAACATATAATAACGTAAAAATTACGTGAAATTTTTTTTAATTTTATAGGAGACCATTTTGCTTCATATCATAATATTTGAGGACCATTTTGCTCACTGAGAACCCTTTTGTCCCAATTCCTCAAGCAGAATATCACTTACATACATAATGATAAGCTTGTTGCATGCCCATATTTTCAACAAATAGAAATATATTATGCAAAATAATCTAAATGAATCAAACCATATACTACATGAAGGCACAAGCAAGACAAATTTATCATCGTAGCAAAATATAAACTATACATACGACTGATTTCAAATAAAACATATAAATAATAGACAACCAATATCAGATTCAAATGACATTGCAAGACATATCAAGATAATTTGCAAATCTTATCTAAGCATAACTTCGCCGAAAACGAGATATCTCAAACCTTTCGCATACAAACAAGATCAATGTGACTTTTCCTCATATGAATACTAAATCAAACTATTCACAAAGCTTGATGCTACAAAAACTAACATTTCAGACGACTAATTAATCACCTAATAATTTATTATCAATTATTAAAACTTACAAGTGAACGTGACAATTGTCACCCTTGCTTCCTACGACAACCTTCCTTATTTATGCTTTAATCCTGCTTAAGGTAAAAAGTAAGATAATTAGAATTTGAATTAAAGCATTTGAAAATTAAATAAAATAAATTCCTTTCAATCTTTTCCTATTTATAATAATCTTTAATAATCCTTAGTTAATTTAAACTCATTTAATCCAAATAAATCATATTTAAATAATATATATATATATATATATATATATATATATATATATAATCTTGCATAAATCAACATATGCCTTGATTTTTAATTTATATTTACCCAAAATAAATATTAAAAATTCATAAATTTCAATTTTAACCAATAATAGCTAAAAACAAAAAAATAATCATTTACATATACTATAATTAACCATTTAAATTCCTAATTATACTATACCTATAAAATAAAATAAAATTAAACCTTATTACCTTTAATTCCCCTCAACCGAGCCCTACCCGCTCCACAGCACAGCCCGCGCCCGCTACAGCTCGCAGGACGCGGCTTCTTCCACACGAGAGCTACTCTCGTCGGCCACCACAGCCGACGCCGACGCCGACGCAGCCACCCGCACCCCCGGTCGACCTCATCGAACCCCTCGTCGGCCCGTTTCTCTCCCGCGTCTCTCGACTCTCGCGAGATGTAGACGAACCGAGCAGCGGGGAAGAAAGAAAAGAAATGCAAAGGCAAAAAGAGGAACGAGCGATTTATATATATCATTCCTAATCCAATGCATGCCGAGATAAGTACAGGGATTTCGTCCTTGCTACAATGTAACAGCAGGATTATGGGCTAATGAAGGATTTAAATTAAGATATAATGATAGTTTAAAACTTAATTATTATTAATTCTTATTTAATATAAAAAAACTATTAATATTTATTAATACATGCCTTACATCTCTCGGATACATCTTGCACAAAATGAAAATCTGAATAGTAAAAATTGTCTTGGAGGAGTTATATCCATAAACAAGGAGTTAGCATTAAAGCAAAAGTAATGTAAACGATCCATCTAAAAATTAATGAGATTAAGAAATGTCTTAAACATCTCCCTCTTCCTTCAAAAGATCCATGAAAACCTTCAAGTAATCTTTGTACACTTCACGAAGTTAGGCTGGGTTGTGGTGTGAGCAGCCAAAGGCAAATTAGAGGAAAGCGCAAGAGGGAGAACCATAATGAGAGAATGTTGGGTCAGACAACAACGCAAGAGATGGAGGTAGAGCTTTGGTATTGTTTTCTCGCAAGATGCCTGGGAGGATGATAAAGGGGAAGGAAGAGAGAAGACGGGAGAGGGAAGCATGCGCAGATAGAGGAGATCGGCAAAAAAAAAATAGAGAGAAGAGGCGAGCTTGCAACTGTCATGCATGCAAGGAGGCGAGACTGAGATAGTGAATTAGAGGTAGAGAAAGAAACTAAAACCATGGAACTGATCGCACAGAAAAAATACAGATGAGAATGCGCTTCGCCATCTTTATAGCGATGGGCATGAGCATGTTCTTTCGTGAAGTAGATTGATATATATTCAATCAAATTTCTCCTAATGTTATATTAGGGCTTATTTAAATCTGAGTTCTATTCCATATGGATGCAAGTCTCCATAGTTAATTACCCCTCTTATCGTAGTAAGAGAGCACTCTTAATTAAGGTTGGAAATAAACATATATATCCGATATGCATTAGTGTCTTTGAGGTGGGTGTGGCATTGATGATTGTCATATAGAATTTGCATAACGAATAAAGAAAACAGGCTTATATCCCTTTAGAATGCTAGAATATAACTTAAATATTCAAATAATGAAAAATATAAGTTTTTAATATATAGCATATAGCGAGAAATGAGTGAAGTCATCTTTTAACTTAAAAGATATATTAGGGAGAATGCATGCTGAGATAAGTGCGCAGATTTCGTCCTTGCTACAGTGTAACAACGGGATTACAGGCTAATGAAGGATTTAAATTAAGATATAAGGATAATTTAAAACTTAATTATTATTAATTCTTATTTTAAATAAAAAAACTATTTATATTTATTAATACATACCTTACAATTCTCCCCTCCTTATAAAAATTTTGTCCTCAAAATTTCTTGATCAACTAATAAAAATATAAGAAAATTGCTGCTTCATTTCATCTTCTCTTTCTCAGGTGGCTTCTTTTTTTGGCCTATTTTTCCATTTCATCACAAAAGGAATCTGTCTATTTCTCAATTTCTTAACTTCAAATTTCACAATTATTTCTAGCTCTACTGCATAAATTAGACCTTTTTGAATTTCAATCCTCTTATATGATATTCTCTAATCTACATCTGTAACCCATTTCTTAAGCATTGAAACATGAAAAACATTGTGTATATCAGACATATTTGGCGGTAATGCTAACTTGTAGGTAACCTTTCCCACTTTTTCAGTAATTTCAAATGGTCAAATGTATCTAGGACTTAGCTTTCCTCCTTGACCAAATCTGGATATACCTTGCATAGGTCTGACCTTTAGAAATATAAAATCTCTCACTTCAAATTTTATCATCTTATGCTCAGAATCATAATATTCTTGTTGTCTGTCTTGTGCAGCTTTCAGTCTTTCTCTAATAATTCTAATCTTTTCAGTCACTTGGTCAACCAATTCTGGTCACATTAACTATCTTTCTTCGATTTCAATCCAACTCAAAGGAGTTATGCATTTTCTACCATACAAAACTTCATAATGAGTCATTTAAATACTAGATAGATAGTTGTTATTGTATGCAAACTCTACCAAAGATATATGATCTTTCCAACTACCGCCAAAATCCAGAATGCACAATCTCAGTAAGTCTTCTAATACTTGAATTGTTCTTTCAGATTGTCCATCTGTCTGTTGATGAAATGCAGTGTTGAAATATAATTTGGTACCTAAACCCGCATGAATACTTTTCCACAGTTTTGATGTAAACCTACCATCTCTGTCTTATACAATAACTTTGGAATTCTATGTAATCTAATGATTTCTTTTATGAACAATCTGGCTAATTTCTCTACGGAATCAGTTTATCAAATGGGCAAAAAGTGTGCTGACTTTGTTAATCTATCGATGATTACCAAATACATTCATGCATTTGTCTAGATCGAGGAAAACCCATAACAAAATCCATGGCTATATTTTTCCATTTTCACTCTGGTATAGGCAGTGATTGAAGCACACCACTGGATTTCTGATGTTCTGGTTTGACAACTTGACAAGCTTCGCATTTAGATACATATTTTGCCACATCCTTAATCATTCCAAGCCACCAGAAATAGTGCTTTCAAATCCTTATACATTTTTGTACTTCCTGGGTGAACTGCATAACCAGAATTGTGAGCTTCAAATAAAATATCTTGAATTAGATTTACTTCTTTTAGTACCCACAATCTAAAATTACATCTGAGCACATCCTGTTCATCTATGGTAATATCTTTTCTTTTACCTGCTAGCATTTGATCCGTTAATTTCTGTAAATCATCACTAGCTTTTTGTGCAATTTTAATTCTATCTTCCAAAGTAGGTTGAACCTCTATCTAGTATAATCTACTTGTGCTCTGCTCATTTTGTGTTCTAATTTCTAATGTAAGTATTATATCCCAATCAATTCCTTTTGGTTAACATTGATTGGCTTGTCCACGATTTTTTACTGCATCAACAATCACATTAACTTTTTCATGACAATATTGTAGATCAAGATCGTAATCTTTTATTAACTCTAGCCAACGCCTCTGTCTCAAATTTAATTCTTTCTGGGTGAAAATGTATTTTAAACTTTTATGATCTGTAAATATCTCGCATCTTACGCCGTAGAGATAGTGCCTCCAAATCTTCAAAGCAAAAATAATAGCAATCAATTTCAAATCATGTGTTGGATAGTTCTTCTCATGTGATTTTAATTGGCTTCGAAGTATACGCAATCACCTTATTTTGCATAAAAACACAACCCAAATCTTTTAAAGAAGCATCACTATAAATCTGAAAACTTTTTGTACCTGATGGGATTGTTAACACAGGAGTAGTCGTTAATAACCTTTTGCGCTCTAGGAAGCTATGCTCGCAATCATTTGTCCAATCAAATTTCACATCCTTCCTCATAGGCCTGGATAAAAGTGATGCAATCTGTGAAAATTCATGCACAAATCTTCTATAATAACCTGCTAAACCCAAAAAACTTCTCACCGACATTAGTTGGTGGTAGTCGGTTTACCCTTTACTTTCTAACTTTCTCGAATCTGTCTTCCGCTAATGATATGCCCCAAGAAAGTAATATTTTTCAACCAAAATTCACTTTTAGAGAATTTAGCGAATAATTGATGCTCTCTTAATAGGTTTAGCACTATTCTGAGATGGTTGGCATGATCCTCCTCATTCTTGGAGTAGACCAATATATCATCAATGTATCACAAATTGATCGAGATATGCTTTGAAAATTATATTCATCATATCCATAAACACTGCAGGAGTATTAGTTAATCCAAAAGGCATAACTAAGAATTCGTAATGCTCATATCTAGTGTCAAATGTTGTCTTTGCAATGTCACCTTCTCTCACTCTAACTTGATGATATCCCGATCATAAATCAATTCTGGAGAATACAAAAACTCCTTCCAACTGATCAAATAAGTCATCAATTTTAGGAAGATGATACTTATTTTTAACAGTCATTCTATTTAATTCTCTGTAATCGATACATAATCTCATGGAACCATCTTTCTTCTGAACAAACAATATTGGTGCACTCCAAGAAGATGAACTAGATCTATAAAACCTTTCTCAATTAATTCAGATAACTGACTTTTCAACTCCTGCAATTCTTTAGTAGCCATTCTGTAAGGTGTTTTAACTATTGAAGTAGTTCCAAGTTGCACTTTAATTGTAAACTCTATCTCTCTTTCAGGAGATAATCCAGCAAGTTCTTCAGGGAATACATCAATAAACTCATTCACAACCAGAATAGATTTGATATCATTAACTGCAACTTTAACCACTTACAGGGTAAATATATCAAGTCACCGTGTTTTATAGCTTTGTGACATTAAGTGAATGTATTAAAGAGCCCATCACTCCTTTTCACGGTGAAAATAAAAGCGGTCTCTCATTAGGTAAATCAAAGCAGATCCTTTTTTTTTTTCGATTATACCAAAATATTTTGTTAGCCAATTCATTCCTAAGATCACTACAAATTCAATTAAAGATAACAAAATTAATTCAGATGAAAATTTTCTCCAGTCATTACAATGTCAACAATACACATTTTGTTGGCTAACATACAATCACCAGGAGGCAATAAAATTGAATACCGAGTAAGACAAAGCGTGGCGGTGTATTACAAAATAGCTCAGACATAAATGAACTAGATCTATAAAACATTTCTCAATTAATTCAGATAACTGACTTTTCAACTCCTGCAATTCTTTAGTAGCCATTCTGTAAGGTGTTTTAACTATTGAAGTAGTTCCAAGTTGCACTTTAATTGTAAACTCTATCTCACTTTCAGGAGATAATCCAGCAAGTTCTTCAGGGAATACATCAATAAACTCATTCACAACCACAAATTTGATATCATTAACTGCAACTTTAACCACTTCTACACTGGGTAAATATATCAAGTCACCAGGTTTTATAGCTTTGTCAACATTAAGTGAATGTATTAAAGAGCCTATCACTCCCTTTTCACAGTGAAAATAAAACGGTCTCTCATTAGGTAAATCAAACAGGATCCTTTTTTTTCAACACTCGATTATAGCAAAATATTTTGTTAACCAATCCATTCCTAAGATCACTACAAATTCAATTAAAGATAACAAAATTAATTCAGATGAAAATTTTCTCCAGTCATTACAATGTCAACAGTACACATTTTGTTGGCTAACATACAATCACCAGAGGGCAATAAAATTCGAATACCAGAAGTAAGACAAACAGGTGGCAGGTGCAATGTATTACAAAACAGCTCAGACATAAATGAGTGTGATGTACCATAATCAAAAATCACTCTAGCAGGAGAATCTGAAATAGCTATCATACCTGTCACCACATCTAAAGATTCTCTGACTTCTTGGGAAGATTAGGCAAAAACACGAGTTGGTATTAACTTCACATTAGCTCCACTCTATTCATTTATCCTTCTGAAATGATTTATTCATAGTAGGCTTTGTACCTTTATACACTTCTAGCTTCGATGCAATTCTTAGATCTTTGCTCTCCTGAATATTTCTCGAACAGTTTCTTTTGATATGACCCACTTCCTCACATAGATGACATCTTCCAGAATTTACTAAACACTTCCCTGTGTTTTTCACATATAAAGGTCGATGTGCCTCCTTATTGATATTGCTGCTATCCAAACTGATGTTGTTGTTGTGATTTCTGACTGAACTTCTGCTTTTTAAATTGTTCGGATCTAATATCTAACTGTCTCCTCTTACTGTCAGTATCCCATCTTTGTCTAACCATATCCATATCATGCTCCAACAATTTAGCACTCTCTACTAATTATGCAAAATCCTTAATTCTGAGTGGAATTAAAGGCTGTCTGAATTGATCTCTCAATCCTCTAAAAAATCTATAGCACTTCTCACTTGGTGTACTACTTAACTACGGCGCATAACAAGATAAGAATGTAAATTCTATCTCATATTGGATCACTATTTTGCTGCCTTGAATCAGATTTATAAATTTTTCTTGGATTGCTTGTCTGGCTGAAGGAGGAATGAATCAATCTCTAAAGACTTACTCAAACTCTTCCTAAGTAATCTGATCGATAGATCTATCTACAAATTTTTCTAACTGTTGGCCTCTCCACGAATGCTCTGCCTCCACTTCCAACATAAATACTATCAAAGATATTTTCTATTTAATGGGCATTTCATCCTATTTAAAATTTTCTTAATTCGAGCAATCCAATCTTCAGCTTCCTTGCATCTACTCCTCCCTTGAATAATGGTAGTTTCAAACTCTGAAATAATTTCAATTGATTATCAATATCACCATTGATACTAGCACTTTGCTCGTATGAATGGCGGTATTAATCGTCTGAGATGTTGGTGACCAGAGTGGAGTCTTTCTGATTGCATTTTCTCCATCATCTGCATCATCATTTTCATTATTTGCATTTGTATCACAATAATAGAGTTAGGTACTGGTACATTTTTTGCTCTTAATGTGTTTCCCTCAGCTGGTGCAATAATTTCAAGAATTTTAGCATCTCTGCATGATTGAGTTGACTGTCCATTTGTTCCTTCAGGCAGTCTTTCAGCCATATCTGAAAATGAATAGCATAATATATATTTTTCATATATATATATATATATATATATATATATATATATATATATATATATATATATATATCATTTTTTGTATGGCACAAAATATAAGTTACGAGCGTATGTCGCGTACACCACTCACTTATTACAACTAACCCAACCTATGCTCCGTTAAAATCGAATCATATTTCATTCTTAACACCACTAAACCAAATCATGCTTCTGTAATTGATCATTTGAATTCAAATGCTCTGATACCATTTTCTGTCAGATCCCAAACGATGATCTAAGACCTATCAAAAAGAAATGTAACAGAGAGTGTAAATTTAAGTGACTGAATTTTTCTTAAACAACTATTCTGAAAATTTTATATATCACAGAATAGTGTAAAAGATTAACACAGTCGTCTAAATTCACCCAACATATCATAAGAACATTTAAACAATAAATCTATCACATTCATAGTAACAACCCAAATTGAAACTTTTCCTATCAACTACAGGACATCTAAAATACTGAATATCAAAACAATACTTTTAAAATTTACTGAACTTACCTCCAAAACTTATTTACAATATTTCCCCCGTACAACTTTCAAAAAGGGGCAAAACCTACTCCACCACTTTCTTGCTACCCTTTCATAAAAATAGTTATAATCAACTGGTAAGTCATACGACTTAGTAAGATAAGCAAACTAATACATATTTGAAATATAGAATAATAGAACATTAATATGCATGCGGACTAGATAATTAAAATAAGGTTGCGTGCATAATCATTGATTTCTACAGTAATACAATAACTTATTAGCAATTCTTTTATACTTAAAACTTGATATATACATTACTACATAACACATATATAGTTAAAATAGCTTTAAATTTATGTCATGTGTAGTTATCACATTCATTGGCGAACTTATCATAACTTCGAAATTACGTGAAATTTCATTTATTTCTATAGTAGACCCTTTTGCTCCATATCATAACATTTGAGGACCCTTTTGCCTCACTGGGAACCCTTTTGTCTCAATTCCTGCACAGTTAATATCTAAGTCTGTTGCATGCCCATATTTTCAACAATAGAAAATACAGTATGCAAAATAAGCAGAAATGAACTGAAATCATATACTAATTATGGAGATGCAACAAGGAGCAAGACAAATTTATCATTGAGTGACATAAACATGAAACTATGCATATGACTTGGTTTCAAATAAAACATACAGTGTAGATAATCAATATTGTATTCAATGATATTGCAGAGAAGGATAAATATATCTATATTAGAATTTATAAATCTTACCTAAGTGGCAAACTTCGCTCAAAAAATGAGATATCTGAAACCTCTTCCGTACATAAACAGTATTAACAGGACTTTTACTCATATGAATATTATATCAAACTATTCACAAAACTTGATGCTACAAAGACGACATTTTAATCACAATTTCTGATAATTAAATTCTCAATTATTAAAACGTATAAGTGAACATGACAGTTGTCACCCTTGTTTCCTACGATAACCCCATTATTTATGCTTTAATCTTGCTTAAGGTAAAAAGTAATATAATTAGAATTTGAATTAAAGCATTTGAAATTTAATTAAAATAAATTTCTTTCAATCTTTTCCTATTTATAATACTCTTTAATAATCCTTAGTTAATTTACACTCATTTAATTAATCCAAATAAACCATATTTAAATCGTAATATATACATAATCTTGCATAAATCAACATGTGCCTTAATTTTTAATTTATATTTATCCAAAATAAATATTAAAAATTCATAAATTTCAGGTTTAACCAATACTAGGTAAAAATTATAAAAAAAATAATCATTTACATATACTATAATTAACCATTTAAATTCCTAATTATACTGTACCTATAAAATAAAATAAAATAAAGCCTTAATACCTTTAATTCCCTCTAGAACCTACCCGATCCACCGGCTCCCTTCTGACATTTGGGGACGGATTCTTCTGAGGCTACTCGCGTCGGTCACCACAACCGGCCGGCAGATCTGACCACCCGAGACCTCACCAAACCCTGGGCCCTTTCTCTCCGTCTCTCGACTCTTGCGGGGACCGAGCGGTGGAAGAAAGAAAAGAAATGCAAAGGCAAAGAGAGGAGCGAGCTATTTATATATACCATTCCTAATCCAATGCATGCCGAGATAAGTGCGGAGATTTCGTCATTGCTACAATGTAACTGCGGGATTACGGGCTAATAAAGGATTTAAATTAAGATATAATGATAATTTAAAACTTAATGATTATTAATTCTTATTTAATATAAAAAAAACTATTAATATTTATTAATACATATCTTACATCTCTCGGATACATGTTGTGCAAAATGAAAATCTGAATAGTAAAAATTGTCTTGAAGCATTTGTATCCAAAAACAAGGAGTTAGCATTATAGCAAAAGTAATGTTAACGATCCGTCTAAAAAATAATGAGATTAAGAAATGTCTTAAACATCTCCCTCTTCCTTTAAAAGATCCATGAAAACCTTCAAGTGATCTTTGTACACTTCATGAAGTTAGTCTGGGTTGTGGTGTGAGCAGCCAAAGGCAAATTAGAGGAAAGCACAAGAGGAAGAACCAAAGTGAGAGGATGTTGGGTCAGACAACAACACAAGAGATGGAGGTAGAGCTTTGGTATTGTTTTCTCGTGAGATGCCTGGGAGGATGATAGAGGGGAAGGAAGAGAGAAGACGGGAGAGGAAAGCATGCGCAGGTAGGGGAGATTGGCAAAAAAAAAAAAGAGAAAAGAGGCGAGCTTGCA
The DNA here is from genome assembly GCA_021442155.1 of Cymbidium sinense. Lineage (NCBI taxonomy): Eukaryota > Viridiplantae > Streptophyta > Magnoliopsida > Asparagales > Orchidaceae > Cymbidium > Cymbidium sinense. The sequence goes on from CM038218.1 coordinate 28,519,551, forward strand.
ACTGTTGTGCATGCAAGGAGGCGAGACTGAGATAGTGAATTAGAGGTAGAGAAAGAAACTGAAACCATGGAACTGTTCGCTCAAAAAAAATACCTTCGAGAATGCGCTTCGCCATCTTTGTAGAGATGGGTAGGAGCATGTTCTTTAAAGTAGATTGATATATATTCAACCAGATTTCCCTTAACGTTACATTAGGGCTCATTTAGATCTGGGTTCTATTTCTTATAGATGCAAGCCTCCATAGTTAATTATTCCTCTTCCACAATAAAAGAGCACTCTCAATTAAGATTGGAAACAAACATATCTATCTGATATGCATTGGTGTCTTAGAGGTGTGTGTGGCATGGATGACTGCCATATAGAATTCGCATAGCGAATAAAGAAAATAGGCTTATATCCCTTCGGAATGCTAGAATATAACTTAAATATTCACATAATGAAAAATATAAGTTTTTAATATATAGCATATAACGAGTAATGAGTGAAGTCATCTTTTAACTTAAAACGTATATTAGGGGGAATGATGATAAGCCCGATCAAAATCTCATGGTTCTGTCATCTCAGGCTACCATGGTCGCTGGTCTACTTAACCAGGTAAATTATTCCTGGCAGAAGAATCATTGTCAACAATCATGGGTTGCATCGTCCAAAGTGTTCTTGTAGACCTGGGGTGATATTTGTCTAAGATGACAAATCTAAGTCGACCTTAGCTAATAGAAGGTTTTTTGCCTGTTAAATATATTTCATGAAGAACATATGGGCTAATGAAGAACATATGGGCTATTCCCGTGACCGAAATACGGTGGGGTTATATAGATGTCAAGCCAACCAGTCAAAGGGCTCTAGTCGTATCAGCATTTCATGTGGTGTCGTTTGACAATAAAAAACGCACGGACAAACGTCTATGCGGTATGAGATTATTTGAGTATAAACATAGTGATAGATTTAATATGACATTGGCTGCTTCTATGAGCAAAGGTTTTCTTAACTTATCATCATTAACAAATAATGATTGATAGGTGGATGATTGTTTGCTTTAGGTTATATTAAATGATAAGCCTCATTCAATTTATATACATATATCCCCTATAGATAAATTCTTATAATCGGCACGACCATCATCAGGAAAAATTAGGTTTTAGCAACCAGAACTCAGTCATAGGACACAACCGGAAATTAACCCACACAACATCCTCAGACATTTAGTTTAAACTTGTATACATGTGTTGGGGCACATGTGACTGTTTCAAACTTATTTTATGTTAACCCATGAAGCATCCTCATATAGTAGACTTAAGCAATTGTTATAGTATCGGGGCCCATGCGAGTAATTTAGATGTATCTTATGCCCAACATCTCGACACTATAAATGTGGCACCTCAGCGATGTATTGCGTCGTGGCGTTGTAATTATTGGTCATGTTGACCATTTGAACTATGCCTCGACACTGGTCGTTTAGCGCCGCAGTGCCGGTGAAAAGTCAGTTCAGGATAACTGACAAACATTCAAGTGTTTTAAGTATATAAACTTTGACTTTTTTATGTCCGCGATCTTTACATCAATGTGATACATCTTTTCAGTTTAAAAATTAATTATAATTAATACCCTTTTTGATTGGCATAATAATTGACTTGACCATCTGACTAGCGCCTCGACATTGCATGTGAGCACCATGATAATGGCTATACCGTTTATAAATAGACCGCAGACTCTGAGAATTTTCACTGCATTTTTAGAGCTTTCCTAAGAGTTTTCTCCCTTCTTATTCTCTCAGCTTTCTCTCACTAAGAAGGAAATCATACTGCTCAAGAAGGTCACTAGCAAAAGAAGGCCACATCCTTAAGAGAAGCTGATAGATTTGTTAGCTTTACAGCAGAGGAACGCAACCAACACGCTCTTACCCATAAACATCTCATCCAAGAGAGGAGCTTCCACAACCCGAGTGGGAAACTAGAGGGAGTGCTCATTAACTGTGGTTGGGCCAAATTGAAGTATGACACCAGCTCTTGTGTCGTCCCCATGATGCGCGAGAGTTCGTCATTAACGTGAAATACCATGAGGACGATAAAGCATACGTCCAGAGGAAACTGGTTAGTTTTAATAGTATTGTCATTAGCACATATTACGAATTGCTAAATGTGGCATATGACTAGTATCTTTCTTATTTAAATGATCATCCCGATTTTGATGAGATTCTTGATTTTCTCACTAGCTACAACACCAACATTCAGTGGATGCAGGGACACGCGCCGCTCTCACTATTGAGTCTAAGGCTTTGCACTATTTTATTTCCTCCAAGCTAATGCCAACTGGTTATATCAGTAAGGTAACCAAAGATAGAGTTCTTTTGTTATATGCTTAGGGGCAGTACTATAATAGGTTATGGTCATCCCTCCCTCATTTATGATTTGTACACTACGACGGGTGCATTAGGAGAGCCTGATGAAGAAGTTCTTATTTAGAAAACTCCTCTAACAAAGAGGCTTATTAGGGTTTTGGTTCGAGGTTTGAAGTAGGGGAAAGCTCATATGCCCCACAACCTCGGCCTCGACCCTAAACCCCTAAATCATTAAGCGAGCAAGTCTCGACTTAAGGAAAGAAGTGGGTGTAAGTAGTCGCCGGCAGAAAGCTTTAGAAAAAAAATTTGACTATCACATGGATCAACAACAAAAGCAATTTTCTTATTTGGCTCAATTTAACACATCACTGGTCCATATATTTGAAAATTGTGGGTTTGGAGATCCAAGTCAAGTTTATTTTCCTACGACACTCGAATATCCTCCGCTTGCAAATACTCCGAAGGTATCAAAGGGTGAAGAGGAGGAGGATGGCTATGATTACTAGTTTCCCCAATTTTCTATTTATTTTGTATTTTCCTCTTTTGGTGTAATTTATGTAACCCCTCATTTTTTGATGTTAATAAATAAATTATTTTCCTTATATATTTATGTATTTATGTGTGTATGTGTTATTTTCTTGTCATTTGAGAAACTCCAGGATTAAGATAATAAAATTTCTTCACTAAAAGATGACATCAGAGATTCGAGACTTATGTTCTGATTGGCGTCCTTATAGCGGATTTAAGCTTATAACCTTAGAGTGTAGCGCCTCGGCGCTCTTTAGAGAAGCATATTTGTTCATTCTACCCAAGAGGGTGGCGTCACGACGCTGGACATCAAGTTAGATGTCTCATATGTTATAAGCAAGACTCAGGTGTATAGTTTTTAAGTTAGATGTCTTAGACATTTAATAAAAATATTAATTTATGTCAGCGCTGCGGCACCTTCGAGACAGCGTCGAAACGTTATTTGATTTTTGACAGGGACAAACCCGAGAGCATGGTGCCTCAGCCATGCGACCCAAGCGCCGCAGCGCTATTCCTTTGGTGCCTAAAATTTAAAATTTCGGTAGCGTAACATCTTAGCAATGCTAGATTTTCACATGTTTAGTCTGACTCTTCTCTCGATCTAAGATCAGCGGGGTTTTGTTTCTAGCGAACTAAATTACTGAGCACAGACTTTGAATCTTTGGCCTCGACATTAGGGGAACAGCGCTGTGGCACTATATTGAGTGCAAGAAACCCAAGGGTATGGCGTTGCAATGCTATGAGGCAAAGTGACAGGACTTTATTTCCCGAGAGCGTGGTGGCGTGGCACTACGAGAGCATATTTTAGAGAGGAATTCTTGAGGAATCTAGTGATTTTTATAAAAATTTCGGCAAAATAAAATTTTAGCAATGCTAAGTTCTCGTATTTCAATGTCATTCTCCTTTGTTCCGGATCTAAGATCAACGGAGGGAGGTTTCTTTTTCTCGCGCCAGAATTAAATTCAAAGGCGGAGGATTTTTTATCAAAATTAATTTGTAGAAAAAAAAAAGACCTGGCGCAACGTCATTCTAGAAAACTTAGAGTGGACAAGAGATTGCCTTCGCGACAACGAGAATTGACACTGCAGAAATCACCGGTCCTCGAGAGCAAGAACGCACCAGAAACTGGAGGGTAAAGGAGCAAAAGTGGGGAGTAAGGAAGAAGGAAAAGGGGGGAGCAATTTTCCCCCCTTTTTATAGAGTTCTTTCCACTAATGGGTTGATTTTCCGCCCCATAATCGTTCTCCTCCCCCGCTCCCCTGGACAGTTAGCACTCATGAGACGGGAACGGTGAATTTTTCTTGCTTCTTTAAACAGTAGATCGTCGTCCACTGGTGTTGTCATGGCAACTTGGCGTATCGACTATGCGATATCTATCGGAAGGATTGTTCTAGCGTCGCGGTGGCAAGATCACACCACCGCTATGCTATGGCGAAAAAATTTATTCTTTATATTTTTGATGGAACAAAGTGCAAGGGAATAGGGAAAGAGGAGATTTTCAAAATTTTCATAGCCTAAAACTGCATAATGCAATGAATGCGATTATCGCGAAACACAATTCCGATGCCACTAAACTTTCAAAACTTATGGTGGAATGCACTCCTCAAACGACGCCACTTATGATACACTGATACTTCATGAGAAAGAGTTATGCAGTGTCCAACATGTATCAAACACAACACACGTGCGATATGCGTCTAACACGTGTTGGACGCGCATGTGGCTTGTCTAATTTAAAAAAATAAAAAAATTTCGGATACACGTGTCCTAAATAATTAAGTTTAAACTTTAAAAATATTAACTAAATATATAATTAAATATTATATTTTGATAATTTATATTTTACCAAATAACTTATACTTCTTTTTATATTTCATAAAGAACGAGAATATGTTAAGTCATGCCACCATTTATATCACCATTATAATAAGCAATACAGAGCTTAGAGGAATGCATCGAGTGTTTTTACATAGTTTGTGAATAGAAGTAAAGCTTCCAATAGCTTTATAAATGAGGCATTTCTCGGATGCATGCTGTGCAATGTGAAAATCTGAATAGTAAAAATTATTTTAAAGCATGTGTATCCATGAATAAGAAGTTACCATTGCAACAAAAGTTATAAATGATCCAACTAAAAAAAATAATGAGATCACGAAACATCGCAAACCTTTCCATCTTCCTTCAAAAAAGCTGTGAAAACCTTCGAGCAACCTCCGTACACCTTCAAGAAGTTCGACTAGGTTATGGTGTTAGCAACAGAAGGCGAATTAGAGGAGACGCGTGAGAGAGAACCAAAGTGATGGGATGCTAGGTCGAACAACAATTTGAGAGAGGGAGGTAGAACTTTGATGTTGTTTTCTCGCATGCCGCTTGGGAGAATGATAGAAGAGATGAGTGTAGAACATGAGAGAAGGCGAGCTTGTGGCTACTGTGCATGCAAGGAGGCGAGACCGAGATAGGGAATTGAAGGAGGTCAAGGAAGAGACCGAAATTGTGGAACAAAGTATGGGAGAACGAGAAAGAAGAGATTTTTGAAATTGTCATGACATGAAATTGTGGAATGAAGTGAACATAGTTACTTTATGGAGGTCGTGAAACATCATTCCAGCGCATGAAAGTTACAAAAACGGAGATGGAACGCACTCTCCAAAAGACGCCACCTATGATACACGGATACTTCATGAAAAAGAGGTATACGTGTCTGACATATATCAGAAGCAACACACATCTAACATGTGTTGGACACACATGTAGCATGTACAATTTAAAAAAATAAAAAAAAATTCGGATACAGTGTCATTAACAACTAAGTTTAAATTTTATAAATCTTAGTTAAATATTATATTTTGATAATTTATATTTTACCAAATAACTTATTTTTGTTATGTAATACTCTAAAAAATATTGATAACTAAATCTTTTTAAGTTATTATTAGAATTTGATTATTTATTATTTTTTATTATATTTGTCATTTTTTATAATTTTTAACTCTTTCTTTATCTATTATCATGCTTTATAAATAATATGTTAAACTTCTAGTCATTTTATTGCATTATTAATTATCAATATTTTTCATCCTTATAATATTTTTTTGACTTATTTAATATTTATATAATTTATATGAATACTATATATTATTTTAAAATTTATAAATTATAAAATTATAATGATGTGTCTCGTACGTGTCCATATCCTATATCTTTAAAAGTGACATGTCCTCGTATCCGTATCGGTGCAATCTTAGATGCCATAATACATCAACCCAAATACAGTGTCAAACGCACCCTAAGATATATTTTGGACTTGTAAAATTATGATGACTTAAAATATATTTTGGACTTATACATTGGCTTCTATTAGTTATTTTTTAAGTAACAACTTTAAAGTCTCTTATCATAAGCTCTTAATGATTATTACTTTTTGAAATAAAAGCTAGAATGTTTTGCTTTCTAACTAGCAAATCTGAGAAATGTCTCAATTGTATCATTATTGAAATAGGTGAATAGCATTTTGTTTAATCAATTGTTAGAGAAGTCTATCATATTATGTGTAGTTATTATTACTGCTAATTATCAAGTTAATGTTGTATATTATAAAATTTGAGTTAAAAAATACTTTTCATATGAGATCTACATACATATCATAAAATTATTATGTATTTATATATCTAAAACTTGAAATTTTGTATATTGAAATGTTGTCTTAAAATGTATTTTAGACTTTGTGAAATTGTTATGAATACTTTGTGTATATCCTTCTATTGTTAAATCTGCTCTTAATATGATTACACTATTTTTTACTTTACTATGCATACATTCAATCAAGCAAAAAAATTAATTCCTTTGTATTTACTTTATGGACAACTAAATAGCCCCTAAGTATTCAAATTGCATTGCAATTACTTTACAATATATTCCATTTACTATAAATTTCTTTCGCAGCAAAAGAAGCTGCCTCTTACTCAATTATGTGATGAACTGGCCTTCTTTTTATCATCTGAAACTTAATTGACTAGTGACTTCTGGTGGTTTAAATCTTCCAACGAAGTTCTTTGATTTGGGGTTTTATTAAATTATCATTTATCATTAAGAACTTAATTTTCTCATTGTAAACACTACCATTGCCGGTCCCAAGTCCGGATGCAAAAGTGGAGGTTCGTTAGGTAAACCAGTAAAATTTCAAATAATCATGACATGAATCCTTTAAATCATTGTGTTAATCTAGGCGTCCCACAGGCGGCAAAATGAATCTGATGAAAAATGTGCTAGAAAGCATGGCCTGCGGTCTGTTAAATAAGCAAGGGTTCCCACATTTTGGGCGGATCGGGCAAAGAAGTTAGTCCATGAAACTAGAATTAGGTTAGGATCTTGGAATATAGGTACTCTTACAGGTAAATTAATGGAATTAATAGATATTATGGTTCATAGAAAGATAAATATTTTATGTGTTCAAGAAACTAAATGGGTTGGTGAGAAGGCCAAGGAGATTGATAGTTTAGGTTTTAAACTTTGGTATTGGTAAAAGTAGAACTAGAAATGGTGTAGGTGTGATTATAGATAAAAGTTTGAAGGATAATGTTATAAGTATTAATAGATGTGGAGATAGAATTATAGCTTTAAAGATTATTGTTGATCTTAAGATTATCAATGTTATAAGTGTATACATGCTCCTCAAGTAGGTTTGGAGGTAAAAAAGAAAAATTTTGGAATGAATTAGAGGGATTAATACAAGATACCTCTTGAAGAAAAAGTATTTATTGGAGATTTAAATGGACATGTTGGTAGAGTAGTAGAAGATTTTAAAAGTATTCATGGTGGTTATGGATTTGGAGTGACTAATGAAGAAGGTAGGTATATTAGATTTTGCTTTAGCTTATGATTTTGTAGTTGCTAATACTTTTTTTAAGAAAAGAGATGAACATATTATTACTTATAAAATGGATCTAGTAAAACAGATTGATTATTTTAAGAAAAATAGATCGTTTAATTGTAAAGATTGTAAGGTCATACAAGTGAAATTTTAAGTACAACATCATATTAGTTTTAGATTTTAAGATGAAAGGTTGTAAGAGAAAAAATAAACTAAATTATTGTCTAGGATTAGATGGGGACACTTAAGAACACAAATAAAATATTTTTAAGAGCTACAAGATATTAGAATTTGGGTGTTCATAAAGAATCTAACGTTATGTGGGAAAAAATATCAGTGAAATTAAGCAAGTTGCTAAAGATGTGCTTGGAGAATCAAAGGAAAAGCTTCTTTTAATAAGAATAGTTGGTGGTGGAGTCGAGTGTGCGAAAAGATAAAAAATAAAAGCATTGTTATAAAACTTGGTTTAGATGTAAAATTCATTGGGAAAGATATAAAAGTGGCGTAGAGATTCTAAGAAAGCAATATATGTTTCAAAAAATTTAGCTTTTAGTGATTTATACAATAGATTAGATACCAAAGAAGGTGAAAGATGTATGTATAAGTTAGCAAGCAAAGAGATAGGAGAAGTAAAAACATAGTTCAAGTGAGGGGTATTAAGGATGAAAATAATAAAGTGCTTTTCTTAGAAAAGATATTGAAAATAGGTGGATGAGATATTTTGATAAACTTTTCAATGAAGGATCTGAAAATCGATTGATTTTAGCAACCTTAATCTACAAAATAGAGAATTTCATTTTATCGTCGTATTAGTAAATCGAAGTTAGTGAAGCTTTAAAGAAAATGAAATGTGGAAAAAAATGAGGGCCGGATAATATTCCAATAGATGTGTGGAAATGTTTAGGAGATCAAGGAATTTCTTGGCTTACAAATCTTTTTAATGTTATTTTAAAGACTAAAAGATGCGGATGAGTGGAGAAAGAGTCTTGTTGGTTCCTATATTTAAGAATAAAGGTGATGCACAAGAGTGTGCAAATTATAGAGGAATTAAGTTAATGTGCCATACATTAAAATTATGGGAGAGAGTAATTGAGCATAGGTTACGATGTGATACTGAAGTTTCACAATGTTTGGTTTCATGCGGGTAGATCTACTATGGATGCTATACATTTGTTAAGAGGTTGATAGAAGCATAGAAAGTAAGAAGGATCTACATATGATATTTATTGATTTAGAGAAAGCTTATGATAAAGTCTCAAGAGATGTTCTTTGGAGAGTTCTAGAGAAAGAGTTAATATTGGTTTATATTATTAAGGATATGTATACTAGAGTACTTGTGTCCAAACACAAGGAGGATTGACAAAATATTTTCCTATTTGGTTGGATTTAAGCCCTTATCTTTTCTTTAGTTATGGATGTTCTTACGAGGCATTTACAAGAAGATGTACCTTGGTGTATGCTTTTCTTGATGACATTCTTCTTGTTGATAAGACTAGAGGGAGTCCAACGAAACTTGATTATGGAGGTCAACTTTAGAGTCTAAAGGTTTTTGTTTAAGTAGATCTAAAGCGAATATATGGAGTGTAATTTTAGTTGTAGAAGTTTTAGTGATAGTGTTGTGACTTTAGGTGATCAAGTCATTAATAAGAGTGGCGATTGAGATATTTGCTCTATTGTCAAAATGATGGTGAAATAGATGGAGATGTTATTAGTAGAATTCAAGTTGGATGGTTGAAGTGGAGGAATGCATCGGCCTATGTGATAGAAAAGTTCCACTTAAACTTAAGGAAAATTTTATAAGATGGTGGTAAGACACGATGACTTATGGTGCGAATGTTGGCCAATAAAGAGAAGCATAAGACTAAGTTAAGTGTCTGAGATGAGGATGCTTAGGTGGATGAGTGGCTTTACTCTTAGAGATAGAATGCAAAATGAGTATGTTGGGAAAAAGTTGGAGTAGCTCAGGTGGTAGATAAGATTAGGGAGAGTCGCCTTAGATGGTTTGGCCACATAAAAGCGTCGTCAGATGACAGATTAGGAGAGTAGATGCATTAGATTTGCCTTATGTTAAGAAAGGTAGAGGTAGACCTAAAAGACTTGGTTAAGATGTATAAATAATGATCTTAGTATACTTGAATTAGATGAGAATTTGACACATAATAGGACACAATGGAGGCAGAAGGATTCATGTAGCACCACTAGTGGGATTAAGGCTTGTTGTTGTTGTTGTTGTTGTTGTTGTACTTGAATATGCCTTATCTTTACGGAGAAATATTTGCATTAATAATGATTCTAAAGACATTTGGTACATTTTCATACTAATAATGAAGAATTTCTATCATGAAAGAAAATACAAAAATCTTTCAACAAAAAGGATGAAAAATAGTTTAACATCATAATTTGAGTTTATTAATGGTTGGACAATTAAAGCAGAATAAGGCAACTCTTACTAACAAGAATAAATTAAAACATATGCTTCCAAGTAAGATGTATTTGTTCTCTATCCTTTTTCTTCCTAAGATTGAAACCATCCTCTTCTTTTAATGAAAAAAGGTTTACACTTATTTTCATTTAAAAGAAAAAAAGTGTGGCATTAAGAATTATGAATTTTAAATCCAATTTATGTGATTTCAAATGTATTCAATCTTTAGACATCCTGCATCACTCCCCAACAGTTGAGCCAAAAGGCCCATGATAAGTTTTCCACATTGTGGCCAACTAAACATGGCATGAAATAAACCCATTTTGCTCTTAAGCATGTAAACATTCAAATTTCAATGATATGCCTCGTTTCAAGTTTTATCCTTTTAAGTCAAAGCAACACACAAGCAAGTCAACCCTTAACTTTGAGTTGAATCAATGAATATCCCATGTTCACCATGAAATACATGACAAATACTAATGTGCATACACAAGCTTCAGTAAAAAAAATATTTACACATGTATTATTAATTATATATGATTACTACGATTTAAATAAAAATACATACAAATTACTACAACTACAAACAAATATAAACATCTATACAATATATAAGAAAACATTTAATTCAAAAACACATAGTATCAAGAAAAATGAAATAACCCACATCCAAATGAAATAACAAATTGATCGAATTGGAAGCATCTATTGTGAATGATATGATTGATGAAAAAGGTAACAAATTGATCAATCAACATAAGAAGACGCCAAGATTTATATGATTCATCCAAATGAAATAATCCACATCCACAAGAAGGAAAGATAAATGGACCCATTTCGAGAAGCCACACAATTGTAGAAATAAATAGGGTGCAAGAAAATATCTCCAAATCGATGTACACAAAATCTCACCACCAAACAAAAATAAAACTCTTAAAGGTAATAGTATAAACATAATTAATCTTATAGAAATATAAGAATCATATAAGAAGAATTTAAAACATATAAGATCTAGATCATAACATAAGATCATCACTTGAATTCTCCTAAAAAAATACCATCACATTAGCACTGACCCCACTATGCATGTCATAAGCACCACTATGCTTGCATAGTGTCAATACAGTTTATAAAAATCATCAACATCAATTCCTAAATTTTTTTAGCCAAATATTTAAGTGTTTTAAGATCTAAAAATTATGTCAAAATTTAGACTTTATAGAATGAGTTTTCTTCTTGTGTATCAACAATAACCACACAATATATATATATATATATATGAAAGACCTCTACTTAAATGTTCCTCAAAATATCACAATCATTCTCTTTACTCCAAAAGTACAACTTATAAGGAGCCTTTTTTGTAAGCTTAGAAAACAAAATTTATTTTATTTATAATTGTTTTAAAGTTAATGCAATCAAATATGACACATTTATTTTTCAAATTTACGTGGGATCATACCAAATAACCTTAGCTCAATATTAAGTTAGGCCCTCACCAGCTAGACTTAGCTCAAATACAGTCAATTTCAACATTAAAACATCAATCAAAATCAATCATCATAATTTTAATTCTTAATTAACAATTGAAAATAAATAATCTAGACATATCTTAGATCAGATCAAACACACAATATTCAAATTGGATTGAATAAAGCAAACTGGTCTCAAACTAGGGGTACGGGTAACTGAATATCGGGCAGTCCTCACCATACTGAACCCCACCACCAAAAAGCCTACTCATTTGAATCAACTATGATACACAAGCCAAGGGTACATTCTACATAGCGATAGATACCCTCACTGTTCCTGCAGCATCACTTTGCGATTTCAGCAATGTTTTCACGAGTATGACCTTGACCGCAGCATTTTTCACATGAGGGCAAGAAGCCCGATAGTGCAGGGCTTTTGAGGAGAGCATAGCCCCATGGCACACAGCCTAGGAAAAGATGAAACTTTTTAAATCATTAAACATGAACATTATAGTCTCTTCAAAGTGATATAGGGAAGGAGGAAGCAAGATTCGCTGGCCTTCAAATTAGGAGTGTTCACCGAGCTATTAAATCGGGTATTTGGGTTCACCGTTCTCGGGTTGAGGCGCCATGCCCGTGCCCCGTGCGTGCTCATTGCTCCGTGGTCTATCGAACTCGACGGGTTGAGGACGAGTCCACAAATCTCTAATTTTCATTCTCCGCCCGCTCAGAATAAGTGCTTGCCCTATTCTCTTCTCTTTGTTCTTGTTATTTCGCCAACCTCCGACCCGATGCCTCGGTACTCTAAGCCCAGCCCTAATCCAGTATTCCCTATTCTCTCATTCTCTGAATCTCTTCTTTCTCTTCTCTTCTAGCCTCTCGACTTCTCAGTGGATTGGTTGTGTTGGCTGGATTATTTTGGTGGCCGGTTAGCCTGATGGTTTTGCTTATTGGGTTTGTTTGTTTTGTTGGTTTCCTGATTCTATGATTTCAGTAGCTACTTCTTGACTTTGGTTGAATTTATTTCTTTGACTTCTATGCCCTTTGGGGTGGTGGTTTCTCGTTGGATTGGTTGTGTTGGCTAGATTGCTTGGGCTGGTTAGCCTGATGGCTTTGCTTACTAGGTTTGTCTGTTTTGTTGTTTTGATTCTGAAAATTTGATGGCTACTTCTGGAGTTCGGTTGAGTATTTTTATTAGGCTTCTATGTCATTTGGGTGGTAGTTTCTCGATGGATTGGTTGTGTTGGGTGGATTATTTTTGGTGGCCGCCTGACCGATTAACCTGATGGCTTTGCTTGTTAAATTTGTCTGTTTTGTTGGTTTCCTGATTTTGTGATTTCGATGGCTGCTTCTTGACTTCAGTTGACTTTATTTATTTGGCTTTTATGCCCTTTGGGGTGGTGGTTTCTCAGTGGATTGGTTGTGTTGGCTGGATTGCTTGGGCCGGTTAACCTGATGGCTTTGCTTATTGGGTTTGTCTATTTTGTTATTTTCTTGATTCTGGAAATTTGGTGGCTGCTTCTGGAGTTCGGTTGGCTATTTTTATTAGGTTCTTCTATGTCATTTGGGTGGTAGTTTCTCAGTGGATTGGTTGTGTTTGTTGGATTGTTTTGGTGGCATTCTACATATTTGATGTTAAACTCAACAATTCAGTTTCAGAAAATTTTTGAGAGATATGAAGAGGTTGATCCTCAATTTAGAGTGGAGTTAGAGAAGGAAGAGGGTGCAAATCAGGGTGGAGTTCCATATGATCATGATTGGGAGAATGCGAGAAGACTTGTTACTTCCTTAGAAAGATTTTATAAGCTGACTCTAGCATTACAAGTTCTTTATATGTCACATCAAATACATTTTTTCATGAGATTGCAGAGGTCCAATGTGTGCTTCAAAATTAGAAATCTCAAAATGATCCTGAAGTTAGCACCATGACTAAAAAAATGAAATTAAAGTTTGATAAATATTGAGGATGTGTTGACAAAATGAATATGAATATTTATCTTGCGGTTACTGATCCATTCAAACTTAAATATATTGAATTTATTGTAATGGATATGCATCGCTTGGAGGGGTACACATAAGTTTGCTATGATATGTTTTATAATTACAAGATGAAGATGGTTGGCAGAAATAGGGATGAAATTGCTTCTGAGGTAAAACAAAATATTGTTGAATGTCATAATGATCCAAGGGATGGTGGAAGAAAATACATGATGGTTGAGAAGTTCAAGAGGCATAACAATGAGAGAGATGATCTTGAGAGTAAAACAAACTTAGAGAAATACTTGGCTGAAAACTTTAAAGTTATGCAAGATGACTTTGCAATTCTAACATGGTAGAAGGTTAATGCTTTGAGGTTTCCTATCTTATCTCAGATGGCACGAGATATTTTGGTTGTTTCAATATCAATTGTAGCCTTTGAGTCTACTTTTAGCACTGGTGGTTGTGTTCTAGATGCTTTTAGGAGCTCCTTATCTCCAAAGATAGTGTAAGCTCTTATATGTACCTAAGATTGGATGAGAGCAAAGTGGACAAGTGAGCCAATCAATGTTGAGGAGAATATTCGTGATATTGATAAATTTGATGAAAGTATCATAATATCTTTTATGGTTAATTACATTATTTTATTCTTTAATACATATATTATTACCATAACTAATTATGCATTAATACATTTTTAAATCTATCGAAGGTTACAGATGATCCAACATTTTGGTGAAGTATTAGAGGGTTACAGATAATTGAAGCATATATGATATATATTTTAATGTTGCCACTATTGATGTCCTTTGGGCGTGACATTTCTAGTACTTGACTAACAAAATCAATGTTGTCTTAACATGTCCTGGTATTTTCTTTAACTATGAGTGATGTCATATACTATCATTTAGTTCTTGTTGTTCTATTGGTTTATGCTTTTTATTGCTTGGCATATGGATTATGTGCTTTCCTTTCTTTTGTTTCCTTGTGGCTGGCTGGTTGCTTCTATGATATTATCTGTGTGGCTGGCTAGTTGGTTCCCTCGATTTTGTGGCTGGCTGGTTGATTTTGTGATGCTATCCATGGGTGTGGACAGTGTGGCTGACTGGTTGGTACCATAGTTCCCCTCGGTCAGGGAGTGGTTCTCTTGTTCTTTGGTAGTTGGTTCACGTGATGTTTCGTATGTGGGCAATGTATTGATTGGTTCCCCGTTATGGTTGGTTGGTTCCCTCGGTTACGTAGTTGGTTGGTTTGGTTGTGATCTATCCGTGGATGTGCGGTAGTTGGTTGCCTGATTTTGTGGTTGGTTAGTTCCTAGTTCGTGTTGGTTGGTTCCTTCTTTTTACGCTTGTGCTTTCCTTTAGTTGGTGGTTATTTGATGATGGCTTTTGTTATATTTCATTTACTACATTTAGCGTATATGTGATTGTAACCTTCGAATTTGGATGCTCACATAATCTTCTCTTGATTTTCTCTTTTGAGCATGAGTCGAGCACGAGAGGTAATGGTCGATGTGTCAAAGGAGATCTCAATCCATTTTTTAGGTCGATATATGAGGATGTCACTCCCCAAAATCAAGTCATTCTCTTAAAGTGATTAGCTAATTTAATTATTAATTATTAGTTTTAGTTTTAGTTATTATTTGGTTTAGAAACTTTGGTTTATCTAAAACCAAACCAAAATAACTGAACCAAATTATTATTCGATTTATTTGGTTTTGTATTTTATTTGGTCAGTTTGGTTCAATATTTTTAGGAATCCAAAACCAATTGGTTGTAAAAATTTATCATCCATCCATCCAAATCAAACGACACCCCCTCCCTCCCAATTGGTTTTGGATTCCTAAAAATATTGAACCAAACTGACCAAATAAAATGCAAAACCAAATAAATCGAATAATAATTTGGTTCAATTATTTTGGTTTGGTTTTAGATAAACTCTAAACACTAAATAATAAAAACCCTAAACTCTAAAACCTAAACACTAAACCCTAACCCTAAACCCTAATCCCTAACTTTAAACCTAAACCTTAAAAGCATAAATCCTAAAACCCTAAAGCCTAAACCCTAATCACTAATATAATTTATTTTTAAAAACAAAAAATAAAAATATTCAAAAAAATATAATATTTAAAAATAATATAAAAAAATAAAAAATAAAAATAAAATAAAATTGGTTTCATATAAGCTCTTAGTTAATCAAACTATATAATGAGTATTAAATCTGATTGATAGGCATGAAAATTGTATTAAACTCACGAGAGCAAGTATACATTTCCTAGTATTATTTTTAGTTTTATTAGTTAGTTTTTTAATTTATTATTAGTGATTAGTTTTTATTATTTAGTTAGTTATTAGTTTATTAGTTTAGTTTTTTTTTTTTTTTTTTTTAGTTTATTAGTATTAGTTATTAGTTATTTGGTTTATTATTAGTTAGTTAGTTATTATTTAGTTATTAGTTTTTTTAGTTTTATTTATTATTATTAGTTCTTTTAGTTATTTATAAGTAGTTTTTTATTTTAGTTAGTTATTTATTATTTGATTAGTTATTAGTTATTAGTTTATTATTAGTTTTTTTATTATTAGTTATTAGTTAATTTGAATGGATTACATGTCTTTCTTATGATTTTCTCTTTTGAGCATGAGCGAGCTTGAGCCTGAGCCTGAGCCTGGTTGGTGGTTATTTAATCTCTCTTTTATTTCCTTTTTGTAATAATTTAGTTCATTTTAGTTTCCTTTTGCAAGTTTATTTTTGCAGGTCTTGCAGCTGGTATGTTCTTAGTTGTGGTGTCACCATATCAAATATGTTAATGTAAGATGAAGTTGATATTTTTTTTTTAATTGGTGAAAGTGATTTGTTGTTATTTAGTCCTATTTGGACCTGCTCCCGTTTGATGTTCCTGACTATCAAGCCTTTTTTCATGCTAGCTCATTTCTTTTTGTTTCTTTGTCGGTCGCTGCTCTTGGACTTGATTGGTTGTTGTGTGATTATTTTTCATAGCTCTTTGTCGTTAATTTGGTTGTGGTTGGTTGTTTCTTTGGTGTTTTGTGGTTTGCTCTTAAACGTTGTTGTTACTATGTTTCTTTTTGGTACATGTTTTCCTTTATTTAGTAGTTATTTGGGCTATGATGGCTTCGATGTTATATTTCCTTTGGTTGGGAGTTAATTGAGAATTTGTGATATCCTTGTTGTTAACATGATGTGCCTGGAGCTTGGATGGTTGGTTGCTGGTGTTGCTGCCTATGTTTCCTTTGGTAGGTGCCTATGTTTCCTTTCTTTGATAGTTATTTGGGCTATGATGACTTTGGTGTTAAATTTCTTTTATTATAGCTAGTAGCATTATATGTAATTATAACACTTATATCTGAGTTTGGATCTTTATTCTATCTTCTTAAAATTTTTTTGAGCATGAGCCTTTATTTTACAAATTTACCTTTGTTTTTAGTCTCTCTTTTATCTCTTATTTCTAAATAGTTAGTATTTTAAGTTTTTTTTGCAGTGCAGGTTTATTCTTGCAAATCTTGGACTCTTGAGTCTTGCAATTTGGATTATTTCCTCAAGCTTGATTCACTAATGTTTGCTTCATGTTTTTTTTTCCATTGATTGTACATTTGTAATTGTTCTAAATTAAGGAATTGGCGAACTGTATATTTTTTGAATTATAATTATCAATAGTTCATAATTGTCACATTGTCTATTAATGCAAACCTTTGAAATTCTATAAGAGTTATTGTTGATTTTTAAATTTATTTTAGTTAATGCTAGCTTTTAATATATATGCAATCAATTTTAATTTAAAAATATTTTGTTGTTTTAAATATGCCTCAATATAGAAATAGATTGCTCTTTTAAACCATTATTTTTAGTAGCTTAATTTGTAGGTATTTAAAATTATTATGATCAATACTATTGTTACAATTTTAAAATGATTTTTTTGATAATCTCTTATTATTATATATTTTCAGATTTTTTTAAACCGAACCAAAAATCCGAATTTTTTTTCGGATTGGATTGGTTCGGATTATATTAAATATTATATGGATCAGATTTTTGGATTCTAGATTCCAACAGATTAGAGATCACAAATTGACCCATGCACTCTACTTTCAAACAACATGAGGTCAAGTAAAGCCTAAGCTTAGCCCTCATGACTGTGACAGCAATCCCCTTATACTTGACGATGATGCACCAAACAAGCATTGCTTTAGCTAAAAAATTAATAACTCCTTTAAATTAGTACTTCCCCGCTTTCATTTCTCTCTTCTAAACCTCCACTGTAAGATCATACTCTCTTTTTGTCCCGAGACTGTAACAGAGAGCTACAAGGCCTCAATTGACATCGTTCTAACTGTGTATAGAAACAAATTTTTTTAGCAGCAGAAACATATGGGGCTATTGCAAGGTTCTTCCATCCTACTTATTTTGCCTGCCTACTCCTATATTTTGAGACATTTATTATCTAAAGATTTCTGATTAAAATTTCATCAAACAGCGAAGAACTACTTGATCAAGAGCAATCCAAGCAAGGCTTTGTCACATGATATTCCTTTGGTTTGGAGTTTTGTTGTTTCTACCGCAAATTTAATAGTTAGTAAATAGCAAAAAGTAAATGATTAATGAGATTAGTAAGTTCTGTTATATATACATGGGTACATGTATATAGGCATATATAGATAAATATAAATGTATACATTTTCTCCTCTTAAATAAGAAGAATGTAAATTTTGAACTATGCAGAATACAGCTACAAAGGGTAGCGAAAAATACATTATACATTGAATATGTGGCGAAAGTAAATTATGCTGCAAACAGAGTAATTGATTGAATTGCTGTTAATCAGGGAAACTTATCTAAAAAATTGATCTCAGAAGAAGAAAGAAAGACACAGGCCAAGTTCTAAAACAAGATAGAGAACAGCGGGCGCATCCAACTGCATAAACTTTAACAATCGAGAGTAGGAGGTGCCAGAAAGACAATTTCAGTTCCAGAAATCAGCAGATCCAAATCCAATTCAAAGAAAGAAAGTCTTTCATCATATTATTTTGATGTTAGGATAACAATTCTTACTTCAAGATTTGATGTCAAGATATTTATAAGTTACTTAATATTTTGTATAATTTATTACTTTCTACAGTATTAAGATGTTATTGTATTGCAATTTAATATTTTAAAAAATTAGGATACTTCTTGATTTGTACTCTGATGTGTGTGCAATACTTTTTACTTTATGCTATTTGTTAATTCGGAGACTTACGCCTCAAAATGCCTTGAGACGAACGCCTTGCCTCACAGCCAAAAATTATCTCAATACTCAATTGCGTAATATTAAACTTTACTTAAAAATACATATTCTAACAGGGCAGGCTACCTTCTATTGCAATTTTTTGTATTGGTTATGAGACTAGTGGGCTTTATCGTGAGTAGGACTTGTGGTTCCAATGATATTGACGGTTCCATGTAGGTAATTTTTTATATAAATTTTGGTTCATGTGGCTTTTTGTGTGGATTGAGTGGCTGGTTTTCTTTTTCTACCTTTCTATTATCAAAGGAAATTCAAGGAAACATTGTAATCATAAATAAGGGTCATACATATGTACAAAAACAATCAAGATATTTTTGAATAATATACTAGTTGCATATGTCATTTCCTCTATTTTGGGAGTATGTCGTTGACTAAGTCAAAGATTTTAAGAATTTTGGGAAAGAAAGACTTGATTTGTAGACTTATTTCCTTTCACTTTATTTATTTTCTCTCTAACTCACTATTAGTTCGTGTATGTGATTAAATTCATTTACATAGAAAAAAATCTTGATTTTTCTGAGTGTATAGTCTCTCGACCAAATTACATGATTTTTCATATTTTTGAATTTATGTGTTGTTTCTAGTCAAAAAATATTAAATTAGCATATGTGTTGAATGTCTTCATATTTTAATTTTCATCATAAGTGATGAATAATTGTTAATAATAAAAGTTTTGAATTGCAAAGGTTCATGTGCATATTGCATCATTTTGTACATCTAATTGTAGATCTTCTTTAAACACTCTAAACTCTAAAGCTGTCCTTCAACAAAGGACAACTTATGACTTAACGTTGAAATAGTTTATTGAAGATGAACACAGACTACATGGCAGCTTTACCATATCTAAAATTAATATGTGAATTAGGTGATCCAATGAAAATAACTATCCTAGATTATTACATCTGTACTTATTTTCATTAGATCGGTTATTATAAAAAAAAAAAAAAAACTACAATAGATTATAACAGAGAAATATCTTTTTATTTACAAAAAGTCAAAAAAGTTTATTTTATGTTGAAAGCAAATGAAAACAAGAGCGTCAATTCTTTATTAGATGCAAGTTGTGCAAAAAAATATATATAAAAAAATGGAATTAACATCTCATGCAAACTCAACACGGATAAATGAAAAAGGAGGGTTCATAGTGCAGACCCCAAATAACCTCAAACAGTTGGAGTAAGGCGATAATGATGATGACTATCTTCTTGTCATATCCTTCCTTCATAAAATTATGCGCCTTTCATTCTATCACTTGTTCTTGCTAAGGTTCTTCTAGCCCTAAACTTTCTGAATCTTGCTTAAGTTTTACTATTTCCTCAATGAAAGAGACATGTTTGTTTGTATAAGAAAAAAAAAATGTATAGACAACGGCCACAAATCTCTCCCATCACAAATGGGAGAATTGATGCGTGCATCTTACCCAAAATGTCGGCTATTTTTGGCCAGAGAAAAGTATGGCATGGCCATAAAAATCTTTGAGCCTAATTTTTGGCAATTATCAATGTCAGAAGACATCAAGCGAGTTCAAATCGCGACAAAAAACTTTTCCACGGCATTAAAATGTATCTTGATGAGCTCAACTCTAATCACTACGCCATAGAATCCAATTGCTAATACAGGTACACAAATGTTAACAAAATCCACCTATTGAACCCCATAGATTTCTAAGAACTAAATAAATCCAGTAAATTTATGATATTTAAATCAATCGATAATGACAAATAAACGAAATATGAAATCATAACAATCAATTTCAAACAGAGCATTCATAATTTCTCACTCACAATGCTGCCAAACTCTTCCAGTAAAATTAACCCGTCTTCCTTGTTGTCACTCCCAACCTTTTACTTTTTACCCCGCTTCCCAAGCACCTTCGCCACCTCCTTCTTACCTACAAAACGGAAACCCAACTCAAAACCCTAACTTAAAAAAAAAAAAAAAACAAAACGGCGGATACTACATAATTAAGTGAAAAAAAAAAAAAAAAGCTCGTTCTTAGCAGTTCAGGGCTTAAAATCCCTAGAAATTGCTCTCGCCTGCCGTGGAGATGGCGGGCTGAAGAATGCGGAGTGGAGGGGACTCCAGCGATGCTTCACTGACAAATCCCGTAATGTTAATATGATTTATTAATTTAAATTAAGATACTAAATTAATCGAGATTAATAAATTTGGTCTGATCTATATTTTTATGAGAATATAACCTTAAACTTGAGATGGAAAAGATAGTCTTAGGAACTTTGACCGTATAACAATTATTGAATCTTACAATTATTGAATTTATTTTAAAATTAATTTTATGTATACTTTAATTAATTTATACTATATTATACTCATTTAAATTAAATTCAATTATTTTTAAATTCAACTATACTAAAATTTATTCATTATATCTGATAGGACACTGAAAATATTATTAGTCGAAGCACGAATCTTGATATCAAAAGAAAGTTGATCACAAGTTGAAGCCAAGATGTCTTAAAATATCATTGGAACTTTGGATATCGGTTAAATCTAAACTCTTAAACATGAGTGTTTATAGTCAAATCGGCGTCTTGTGGCCGGATCTAACAAGATCTCATAATTAACTTCATTTGAGCATTCAAATACTTAAAATACACCGAGATAATCATGGAATCATCATGTAGCCATCGATGGAGTGGTTTGGATTTTGCATGTATTTATGGAAATGTTTTCTCTAATATATAAATAGTCATTCTTATGGGAAACCAAAGCTAAAGATAAGAGAAATAAAGCTTGAAAATCCTCCAAGATAATCGTGTCGTCACTGACGATCGTCGACCCTCGTTGCGACCACCGGCCATTGCCGTCCGCAACCATCGTGCCGGTCATCGTCGACGGCCCGGTCTGCCGTCGTCGACCGGTTTACATTACCGCGGTCATCACCGTTAACCATCGTCGTGTCATCCCGCCCAAACTACCGGCGCCGGTCTATCGACCAGTCATTGTTGTCACTTCTACCACCGCCACCGACTATCATCATTTATTAAATTACTACTGGTCATCATCGTCATACCTGCGATCACGCTGTAGATACCATCCGGCATCTCAATCATCCGTCGTCGATTCGACCTGTTCACCATCATCTACTTCTACTACTGTACAACTAATGGTTATTTAGTAATTTCATTTCAGGATTGTCAGGCTTTCTCATATACTAATTATGTAATCTCATATTGGGAAAATTTATACTCAGAAACAGATACATAGTAGAAATTTTTTGCTGAGCTAGGTCCCGTGATTTTTTTCCCTCTTTTCGAGGTTTTCCACGTAAAAAATTCTAGAGTTTTCTTATTAATTCTTCAAACATCTATGTGTGTTGGATTCCCAACAAAGATGGTAAACTTTTATTCCATGGTTTTCTAGACGCTGCAGCTTATTTGTGGGAACATTCCTGATGGTTGACAATCGATTTATGTTGAGCTATATAGTGAATAAAATCTTACACTCGAAGAACACATAAGAAGAATGAAGATTCATCAAACTTTGATCCTTCAACTTTTAGTGGAGACTAAGGGGGCAACTCTTAATCTCAAAAGATTATCCAAATCAATATTCTTGATATCTAATTGATTCTCAGTTCGAGAAGCAAGTCAGTAATACTAATGAGAAAGACGAAGGTCAAGGAGCAACTTTGGCTACAAGCTCAAACAAATATTTTGATTTGACCCATTTTACACAAGTTAACGTCATCGAGCAAAAAATCTGACAAACAACCTCGGATTTGTCAAAACTTCGCACCTCCCATGTTAATGTCGTCAGCTTCGATAAACAACCTGGATATGTCAAAATCCTCTGGATTCAATTGACCTCTTCCATACAAGTTAACGTCATCGAGTAACACTCTGACAAAAAACCTGATCAAAAATCCTCAACGGATTCAATTCGACCTCTTCCATACATGTTAACGTCATCGAGTAACACTCTAAAAAATAACCTCAGATGGGCCAAAAATCCTCAGTGGATTTTGACCTCTTCCATACAGGTTAACGTCATCAAGTAACACTCTGACAAACAACCTCGGACAAGTCAAAAATCCTCAACGGATTCAATTCGACCTCTTCCATACAAGTTAACGTCATCAAGTAACACTCTGACAAACAATCTCGGATATGTCAAAAATTCTCGCCGATTCAATTCGACCTCTTCCATATGGGTTAACGTCATCGAGTAACACTTTATCAAACAATCTCGGATAGTCAAAAAATCTTCGATTCACTCAATTCTTTCATAATGTCACCGAGTAACACTCTAACAAACAACCCTGATATCAAAATTCTCGGATTCAATTTACCTATCGTTAAAATCCAGTAATACTCGACAAACAACCTCGATAGTCAAAATTTCGAACGGATTCAATTCGACCTCTTCATACGTTGACGCCATCGAAGTATACTCGACAAACAACCCTCGATGGGTCAAAAATCTTAGTGGATTCTATTCGACCTCTTCCATAGATTAACGCCATCGAGTAACACTGACAACAACCTCGACAGTCAAAAAATCACGGATTCTAATTCGACCTCTTCAATACAGTTAACGCCATCCAAGAACACTGACAAACAACCCTGATAGTCAAAATCACGGATTCAATTTGACCTCTTCCATACAGTGTTAACGCCATCGAGTAACACTCGACAAACAACCCTGACAAGTCAAAATCCACGGATTCAATTCGACCTCTTCCATACAAGCAAACGTCATCAAGTAACACTTCACAAACAACCTGATAGTCAAAAGCCTCGGATTCTATTCGACCTCTTCCATATAGGTTAACGTCATCAAGTGACACTTTGACAAACAATCTCAAATGGGTCAAAAATCCTCAGCGGATTCCATTCACTCTCTTCTATGCAAGTTAATATCATCAAGTAACACTTTGACAAACAACCTCGGATGGGTCAAAAATTCTCATCGAATTCAATTCTACCCCTTCCATACAAGTTAACGACATCAAATAACATCATGGAGAATGATACTCTGAAATTATCTATTAGACTTTCTCGAGGTTGCAATGATGGTTCCACTAACATTTCCCATATTGGCGCTTATCAACCGTTAAACCATCAATTGAAGTTTCAAGAAATCCAATTTCTACAAGAAGAAGTAGAACTACGCCTTGATCGCCAACCCAACGACGAATACTGGACGCTCTTTCGAGGGAAAATCGAGCTCAGATGAACTACGCCTTGATACCTCAAACCCGATCCCGGACAATTGACACCTCTTCGAGGGAAAATCGCAGCCTCGTAGTATGAACTACGTGTCTTGATCGCCCAACCCGGTCCAAAGGTGACGCTTAACGATCTTTCGAGCAAAAAATCGAGCCTCAGATGAACTATGCCTTGATCCTTCCCAAACCGGTCCCCGATGAGGCGCTTAACACCTCTTCGAGGGAAAACCGAAAGATGAACTACGCCTTGATCCTCTAAACCCGGCCGGTCCGACGAGGATAGTTGACACTTTCGAGAAAAATCGAGCTCTTATGAACTACAAGTTTTGATGTCCTCCAACCGACGGTCCAACTAGACTGATACCTCTTTCGAGGAAAATTGGCGTGGTATGAACTAGTTTTGATCGCCCAAACCCGGCCGGTCCGACGAGATAGCTGACTTTTCGAGAAAATCAAGCTCTGGCCATGAACTACGAGCCTTGATTGCCTTCAACCTGTCGACGAGGATAGTCGACACCTCTTTGAGGGAAAACCGGAGCTTCATCGATGAACTACGCCTTGATCGCCTCAACCCGATGTCGAATCGACGTTTTCTTTCGAGGGAAAACCAAGCTCATCGCAGATGATAGCCTTGATCGCCTCCAAATCTCCGGTCCAACGAGGACGTTGATGCCTCTTTGAGAAAGAGCCTCTGCCAACTACGCTACGACGCCTCCAAACACGGCCGATCCGGATAGTGACAGACGCTCTTTCGGAAAAAATCGAGCCTCGCCATGAACTATGGTCCCGATCGCCCAACGACCTTCTATTAAGAAGAAGAACACTAGAGCATATGAGGTGTGTGTCTTCTCCTTGTCCTTAGAGGGGCAAAAAAAACCAAAGAAAATCGCAAAAAATGGGCGAAAATCACAGAAAATGGACAAAACCCTCGTCAGGGTGGTTGCGCTGGCTAGCACCAAGACGCCACCTCCCCTCAGCCGCTGCGTTCATGCATGCCGCCGCTCAAGACGCACCGCCTGGCCGCTCGACCGCTGGATCATAATCTTGTTCTATGAAGATATGCTCTCTCAAAATGTATGGTTAATGGACCTCAAATTTCTTTGAAGAATTTGTTATTTTCAAGTATTTGACATATATTTTGGATGATTGAGATAATGTCATCCAAAAATAGAGGAACCGATAATATAAAATACTAAGTACGAATCTTGATGTCAAAAGAAAGTTGATCCTAAGTTGAAACTAGCCAGATCAATATATCATTGGAACCTTTGGGATATCGTTAAATCTTTAAATAACTCTTAAACATGGAGTGTTTATAGTCAATCGAGCATCTTAATGAGCTCTAACAATCCACATAATTCTGACTTCATTTGAGCATTCAAATACTTAAAATACATCAGCTGATCAAGGGAATCATCATGAATCATCCGATGAAGTGGTTTGAATCTTGCATGTATTTACGGAAATGTCTTCTCTCTAATTTATAAATAACCTCTCATTCTTCACATGAGAGAGGCCGAAGCTAAAAAGAAAAGAGAGCTCTAAAGCATGAAAATCCTCTAAGCATCGTAATCTTGATTGCCACCTCCCTTGGCGCAACCACCACCGCTGCCGATCTAACCATCGCGGCTGCTGCCGCTCACCGCCGGCCTTGCTGCTGCCACCACTGCCGTCGATTACATCGGCTATCCGGTCCATGCCGCCGTTATCTCGTTCTACTGACCGGGCCGTGCTGCCCACTTTGCCGGTTGGCTGCCATCGCTGCTGACCGCCAACCATCATCATTATTATTGTCATCACTGCCATCTTATCGACTCGCCGCTCGCGTTACCGCCACCAGCTGCCATTATCGCTCCATCGCCGCATCTTCACGGCTATCCGCCGCTACTCGTTGTTTCACCATCATCTATTTACTACTAACTCTAACCTAATTTATAATTAAGCTATATTCGGGGATTATCGCGCTTATATATACAATTTAATCCCATGTGGGAAAATTTTTTGCTGAAGTTTTTCCCTATTTTTTTCAGATTTGTCCAAAAAATTATGGACTTTTCTTATTAATTCTTCAAATATCTTATCTTTGGAAACAAACAAGATAAACTTTTATTCTACCACAATTGATTTTCTAGCACACAACAATATCTTAACCTATTTTTTCCCTATAATTTAACTATGATTTCTTGGCAAACATCGTCTAGTAGCAATAGCAAAACCCCTCAACTATATTTCTTAATTATCTTCTCATATTAATTATACTTTTCTTGTCTTTCTCTGGCTTAGATCGGAGGCACACTTCCCATCTCCATGAAATACTCACCTCCTATCCAAAAGGTCTTTTACATCACCTCTATCGCTCTACGATACATAATTAAGGTCCTCCACTCCCACTCTCTTAGATCTCTAAATTGTCCTGTAGTCCATTATTTTAGCAGCATAGCACAAGCAAAATTTTCCCCTCTAGCTTTCTCTCCCTTTGAGTTATAGACCAAGTCCTAAGATACCAATCTGTAGCCCTAAATCTTATTCACTAGGCCCTTCATGCAAATCTGAGCTTATGCTTATTTTACTTGCAAAAGATATAAGCAGATAAAATATTTTGTTTGTCACATGCCAACAAGCATAATCATAATATTTTAGCAATTTACAAAATTATAAGGAATAGTTTAATAGAAATATCATTTATGTATATTATTTTACGAATATTCATCTTATCATATACACTCAAATTTTTTTTTCAAAATAATGATTATCATAATCATATAATCATGCACACTGAATCACAAACATATAAACAAATTGATAAATCGTGTTCAAATAGCATCTCTTTTCAACATAGTATCCAATTAAATAAAAATTGTTGAAAGTTTATGCAAAAGAAATGATATTTAATCGGATAAAACAGATTAATAAACTTGTTGAATAATTCATGAATGGAGAATTAACAACTATCAGAGGGTTGAATTGGAAAATTGTTCTTCGATGAATTAGAGATATATATTGAGGTTCATACTATGAATCACTTATTAAATTACTTCTTTTTTCCAAACTTATTGTTGAGATTTTTGAGACAATAATAATACAAGATGATTTTAGTACTTAGCAAATAGATGAATCAGTTGTGTTGCTAAATTTTGTGATGTATAAAATAGTTCCTCTAGATATTTATTCAATCATCCTCATTTTCATGAGAGCAAAATATTATTGATATGGCTCTCAAAATACCACTAGTCAAAGCACAAATCTTGATGTCGAAAGCGATGATTTTGAGTCCAGTCGAGATCGACTCAAAATATCATTGGAATATTTGGGACATCAATTAAATCCCAAACAGCTCAAATATGGAGTGTTTATAAAAATCGGCGTCTCGGACGGATCTAACGCCTAAGATCTCATAATTCGACTTCATTTGGGCATCCAAATGCTCAAAATACATCAAATGATCGAAGGAATCATCATAAGCCGTCCGATCGAGGGAGTGGAGCTTTACATAAATTTAAAGCCCTCTCATCTATAAATAGTCATTTCCACATGAGGGAGGGAGAAAGGAGAAGAGGAGTCAAACAAGTAAAGAGAGGAGGTGCAGAGCAGGAAGAAGAGGAAGAAGAGTCAAGCGAAGAAGAGGAAGAGTCCAAGAAACAAGAAGAAGAGGAAGAGTCAAAACAAGGGAAGAAGAGAGAGGCTGAAACAAGTAAGAAGATGAGGTGCAGCAAGGAAGAAGAGGAAGAGTCCCAAGGAAGAAGAGGAGGAAGAAGAGGAAGAGTCCAAGCGAGGAAGAGAGGAAAAGCAGTGAGGAGGAAGAGAGCTAAGCTTGAAGATCCTCCAAGCAAGATCGACTCTAAGCCACGCTACACGGTTACCACCACCGCCGGCCATCATGCCGTGATCCTCGTCGTTGATGATCATCATCAATTATCATCATCGTCGTCACATTATCGCCAACATCGTCGACATCGTCGTCAACATCGTCGTCATTGTCTGCAACTATTATCCCTTTCTATACAATTTATGTAATCCGTTATCGAAGACTTTTCAGATACATAATGGAAGCTTTTTTTAAGCGCCGTGATTTTTCCCCTCTTTTCGAGGTTTTCTACGTTAAAATTGCAGTGTCTCTTTCTCTTTAATTACCTTGTGTCTGGACTTCACAAAGGCTGCGTAAACTTTTCTACCATTGTTTTACGCATGACAATTATATTTAGTATTGAGTTTAATAACACTCATAACACGAATAATCATGATGAAATTTAGGCAAAAGAAGAGAATTATAAATAAGACTCATCGTCTCTTAGCTTAGTTGATGGTGTGGTAATCCCCGAGTTCAATCCTCTCCGGAGGCGTCATACCTAAGGTGGAAAGTGTAAGTGAAGCACGTGTATGAGTGATAAATATGACGTTAGGCTCCCGTGAGATTAGTTATAATCTCACTCATAGATGGGTATTGATTGATGAATCATTAAAAAAAAAATATAAATACGTGTTGATGTCTCATCATATTTTTTGTTTGATAAAAAAAGCTTATTCATAAGAGACAAGACTGAAAATAGCTAATATATAACTAATATATAACTACTAAGAGCTTCTTCATGAGCTAAGAGGTTTGAGTAATAAAGCACGAGATCAACTTTCTCCTAAACAATGTTTGGTATGAAAATTATTATTTTGATCTTATATGACTATTATTTTAAATTAAATAATTCAGAGAAGTAAGCAACTCAAATAGTACTCTTTATATAAATTCTATATTATTTTGCTATTTAATTATTGATGTCCTCACATAATATTTTATATAACAAAATTACAAAGAGAAGGAAGGGGTGGGCCCCTTTTGCCAAATCATTGAGTCTGACAAAAAAATCTTAAATCTTATGCATCAGTCATTCAAACGAAAAATGATGCAACGTGGATAAGAACCGATAGATCAGCCTTGAAGTCCATGTCCCGCATCATTGCAAATCTCTTCCACAATCATCCTACACATTAATTAACCAGCCAGCGTTATAAATAAATTATATATATTAAGGAGAACACTCAAATAAATTAAATAATAGTTTTTAATTATTTTATTTATAATTTGATTTGAATATAAGATTCTTTTTAAATTAATATACTTGAATATTTTATGAACAAATAAATAAAAAGACAAAAAAGATTTTATTTATTGTGTCATTCTTTTTTTTTATGTGATCACTAATAAATTTTTATTAATTGTGAGATTTTAGATTCAAGTTATTTTATATATATATATATATATATATATATATATATATATATATATATATATATATATATATATATATATAATGTATATGAATTTATAATTAAATTTATTTAAATATTTTAAAAAATAAAATAAATAAATCAATAATTTTTTGTCCTATTCTATTGGTGCTACTAAAATAAAATATTATTTTTTTTCAATCTTAAACATCAATCCAGTTAAAATTATTTTAATCCCTCAATGATTTAATTATTTAACAAAGTTCATTAAATTATCTTCAAATTCTTAAGATTGAATCTCATTTCTATTAAACTTAAGCTTTTGGATTGATTAAAAAAGAAAATATTGAGAAGAATAATTCAAATTAAAATTTAATTAATTTTTTTAAAAAGTTTGAGTTTAATAAATGAATAACACCTATGATAATCAATTTAATTTATAATATATTTGTTTTAAAATATATTTAAGAATAATTTTATAAAAGTTTTTTTTTTCCTCAAAAAAAAGACATTGCGTGTTGTGGGTATAAGAGACAGACTGTGAGAAGAGAATGGAGAATCCCAATGGTGAGTCGGAGAGGGCATAGAGAAGACTGTGAGAGAAAAGAGAGTGAGTCGACTGACCAAATAAATAATCAAATCTCCCTCGCTTCTTTTCCTCTCTCGTAGCCCATAACCCCACGATTTCCTCCATCTCTTCTTCTACTCCCTATATTTTTCCCTCTTCAGATCCCATCAGCCATAAAAATCCCATTTTTTTTAACCACCAGGCCCCTACCCTTCCCTTATTATTCACAGAACCCCACCTCCGATGAGGGAGGAGCAGTTGGAGATGTCGGAGAACGGCGATGGAGACGAGGGGAAAGAGCTCCGGTGGTCGCCCGATCCCGGAGGAACCTCTCCGCCTAAGTGCCGGGCTGCAGCTTTTTCCACTAGCAGAGCCGCCGTCCCGCCGCCGCCTTTCTCTGACCAAGTTCTTGAGAACGTCCTCGAGAACGTGCTCTGTTTCCTCACCTCACGCAGCGACCGCAACGCCGCATCACTGGTCTGTAAATCGTGGTACCGCGCCGAAGCACAGACGCGGCTCGAGCTCTTCATCGGTAACTGCTACGCCGTGAGTCCTGCACGCGCCATCGACCGGTTCCGCCGTGTGCGGTCTCTGGTGCTAAAAGGCAAGCCTCGCTTCGCCGATTTTAACCTAGTTCCGATGGGTTGGGGCGCACGTTTGTCACCATGGGTCACCGCCATGGCTACCGCTTACCCCTGGCTCGAGCGAATATGCCTTAAGAGGATGACGGTCACTGACGCGGACCTCATCCTCCTCTCTGGCTCCTTTTCCTCTTTCCGCGATCTATCACTCATTTGCTGCGATGGCTTCACCACAATCGGACTCGCCGCTGTCGCGGGGAATTGCAGGTACCTCTTTTCTTGGATCCGGTGAAACCCTAGCATTCTAGCTTTCAAAATCACTTTTTTTTTTTTCGTTTTTGCTTGGATCTGGGTTTGGGTTTCTTGGGTCGGGGGATTGATTCATTGCACGTTTTTAGGCATCTCCAATCGCTGGATCTGATAGAGAATGATGTTGAGGACGACGAGGATGAGGTGGTGGATTGGGTATCTTGTTTTCCTCCTGGAAAGACTTGCCTTGAATCTCTGGTATTTGATTGCGTTGGGTGTGCTGTGAACTTCGATGCTCTTTTGGCTCTAGTGGCCCGTTCTCCTTTTCTCCGGCGGCTGAGAGTTAATGAGCATATCTCGTCCGACCGGCTCTACCAACTCATGGTCAGGGCGCCTCAGCTCACCCACCTCGGCACAGGCTCCTTCTCATCTTCTGGAGAAGAAGGTGATTTTGAGGAAACTCTCAAATTAGCCTTCCTCTCTTCAAAATCACTAGTATGCCTATCAGGTTTTAGAGATCTTGCTCCTGAGTACCTGCACACAATCTACCCTGTATGTTCTAATCTCACTTCACTCAACTTCAGCTATGCCCAGATCAGTGCCGAGCAGCTTAAACCAGTCATTACCAGTTGCCACAATCTCCTAACATTCTGGGTATCAAATCGTTCCGGTCTGAGTACTTTTCAAATTCAAATAAAAATCATATTTATTTAGCAGAATTTTTTTTTAAAACTTGAGTGTACAACCAGGTCCTTGATTCTCTCGGTGATGAAGGTCTTCAAATGGTAGCTGCAACTTGCAAGAAGCTTAGGGAGCTGAGGGTATTTCCTTTAGATGCTACTGAGGACTCGGAAGGTTTTGTATCAGATGTCGGACTGGCGGCTATCTCTGAGGGCTGCCTTGAACTCCGGTCAATTCTCTACTTCTGCCAGAGAATGACAAATGCAGCTGTTGTAGCCATGTCTAAGAACTGCCAGGAGCTTGTAGTGTTTCGCCTCTGCATTATGGGCCGTCACCGCCCGGATCGCCTGACTGGGGAACCCATGGATGAGGGCTTCGGGGCAATTGTAAAGAATTGCAAGAAGCTGACAAGGCTTGCTGTTTCTGGTCTGCTCACTGACAAGGCTTTTGCTTACATTGGCTTGCATGGGAAGTTAGTGAGGACTCTTTCAGTGGCTTTTGCAGGTGATAGTGATTTGGGACTGAGATATGTGCTCGAAGGTTGCCCAAAATTGCAGAAACTGGAGATTAGAGATAGCCCGTTTGGTGATGCTGGTTTACTTTCAGGGATCAACCATTACTACAACATGAGGTTCTTGTGGATGTCTTCCTGCAAGCTTTCCCTGAACGGTTGCGAGGATTTGGCTCGGCAGTTACCTCAAATTGTGGTGGAAGTTATCAGGGACAATTCAGAGGATGATAACAATGATGCAGTGGGGAAGTTATATATGTACCGATCTCTTGTCGGACCGAGGAATGATGCTCCACCTTTTGTTAAGATATTATAGTCCAGGGCATAGAAACGGGCCTCCATATCCTTTTAGAGTTTGACGAGGGCCTATTTACTGCTGGAAGAGACCCTTTTGACTATTTATTGCTGGGAGTTTCATCATGATGGGAATTTTCAGACCCACACAAGGATCTCTCATGCTTCATGCCACACATTTTGAATTGCTTCTACTATTCTTGTAGAATTCCAGCCGAAGAGCCTTAGCACAAATCTTCTATCAGCACATCAGTTTTTAGTTAGTGATATAGATCAGAAGCAGGTTAATCAGAGTCAGAGAAGCCGTGCATGCTGTTATTCTATGATGCCGCCAAAGCACAATCATTAGGCCTTTACTTATCAGGCAACCTCTGAAAGATTATAAAGAAGATGAAGCGATGAACGCCGAGCCTCGAATTGCCTCGCTCTCATTCTATCACATCTGTCAGTTAATGCTGAGATTGGGCATCATTTGATCTACAACTCCCTTCCCAAGCAAGCTGTTCCTCCATAGTAATACTCCAGGTGAAGGCTAGGAACTCTAGATTTTTTCTTCTTTAAATTTAATGGAGAAACAAAAAAGATTTTGTTATTTTGCCTGTGAAGAACTTGTTTAAGTTTTATGTGCTTCGAATGCTTCTTGTTTAATTCATTTAGAGTTCTTATTAGCGTTTGCATTAAAGCAACTACTGCTGCATCATCCAAAGAGGAACTTGTTTCTTTTTCCAACGCTACTTTCTTTCAGTAGTCAGTACACCTGACAAAAAAAAAAAAATCAAGAATAAGTCAAAATTTTGTGTGATTCTCAAGAGCTGAACTGGTTATCAAGACTAACACATCAGTAATACAAGGTCAGTAAAGTTAGGCTCTGGTCAATATAGGAAAATAACACATTGATTGATACCCACCGTCTCTTAGCTCGGTTGGTGGGCGTGCTCGGCCGGGAACCCCCCGGACCGAGTTCAAATCCTCTCAGGCCTTTTATCATATGGTGGAAATCAGTGATCCAGCGTGTGGGTGATGAATGTGGCTGCCATTGGGATGTCCCCACCCACAAGATGGGTGGGGTGTTGGGTGGATACCCATTCCAAAAAAAACACATTGATTGATTGGAGAGCTATTAGTCTTTCAGGTGGTGCAGCTTTCTGATCAGTCTGACTGGTGTGTGTATTAAGTTTCTTGCGCAGGTGAGCTATATCTATCAGCCATGGCCCCCATGGGAGAGTCTAATTGCAGCTGAGATTCCTTTCACTGTCCGTTTTTCCTTCTACCAGAATATTTTCTTTCTTCTTCTTCTTCTTCTTTTTTTTTTCTCTGCTGTGCTGCTAGAATGAAACTGGAAATTTGCTTCTTTTTCTATCTTCCTCAACCTGATCCTGATAATCAATCCACTGCTTGATCGGATCACTTGAGCTTCTGCTTGTTCATCAATCAACATAGCTTAATCTGATTGCACTTTCGAGATTGAAGAATCTATGGTGTCGATAAAGTTACAGTTCGAACTGAAATCATCAAAATTAGGCTATAATCAAAATCATTAGAGAATTACATTCTGAAATCTTTGCTTCATAATCTCTATTGGTTTAACAAAATATTACAGAGATTTACATATATACCAAATAATTCTCATAAATTTTAACGTTTAGAAAAACTGTATTCAAATTTTAGAAATATATATTATTATTATTATTAATGTGATATTAATGATTTGAGTGTTATATATATAAATATTAGATGTTAAATATATAAATATATAGAAATTATTGGGTACGTATGTAAAGTTTTGACCACTTATCGCAATCTTCTGTTTTTAGCTTGCACGAAAACTCTAGTTTAAAATATGGGAGTAGCTATCAGAATTACTGAACTTTTCTTTCTCTATTGCTAATTTCTTACGCGTGTGTGGGACCCCCTTATGATAGCAGGAAAAAAAAAAAGTACATCAATTATAAATGCATGTGGAGTCCAAGGAAGTACATATTGAAAATTTTTAAATACGGATAAGGAATGAAATTATAGGGATTGCAAAGGGGCCGTATGAATAAATGATTTTATAACTAATTATATTTAGCTATATTGGCTGGTTTTGATGGCATAAATGATGGTTTGTTTTCTAGTCAATTTTGATTATTTTGATTTAAATTTATCTTAATTTTCTTAATTTTAATGTATTTATTTTGTATTAAGAATTAAGTTTCATGTGTAATATAAAATAAAATTAAATATTTAATAATAAAGTGATGACAATTTTGAAACGATTAAATCTGGAATTTTTAAGTAATCCTTTGTTTAAATTTTACTATTTATAAATTAATTTACGTGTTATGAAAAGATAATTAGGTTTTAATAGAGTACTTGTATGCAATTTGCTAAAATCTGATAAAAAACAAATTTTATTTGGTTACCATTCTTAAACAAGAGGCCGAAACGTATGCAAAGTACAAAAGTATGGGAATGACCTCATAATGGATTGAAGTGCAATTTTTGTTTTTTAAAGGGCGTAAAAAAGTAATAATGATTGTTGATTTTTTTTTTCCTTTTCCATTTTCGTTTTTATTTATGGCCTCTTGTTTCGAGCATAATTTTAGGCTTATGTCATAATGGGTGAAAGCGAGATATTAGATCTCTAAAGTCATAAGCTTAATGGCCATATTTTTAATCTTTTATAAATTTATTAATTTAGCATTAATAATTGCTTCTTCAATTTAGCTTTTATAGGCTTTTGATCACTTCAACTTTTTAGTGAATATTTCTTGTGATGAGGAATCTTCTCTCTATTATGATTTTTATTTTCTATTTTTTCATTAAAGTCTAAATGATAGGCTTTTTATTAATTAGGATTATATATCTGAAATTCTTTAGGTATTTTTTTGAATATTTAAAATAAATTTTAAAAAGGTTTTGTTGAAAAAAATGTGAATTTATTTTGATGTAATAATAAAGATTTAAGGTTATTTAAGAAAATCAAGTTTGGGTTGAATATGCACGTAAATTTGTTTATGAAATTATTAATTATTATGTTGATTCGAAGCAATATCTTTAAGGTATTTTTGTAAAAATAAAAGTTGTGTAAAAAGAAAGAATTTATTGAAGGCTTACAAATGTGAAGATCCTCACTATTTGCGAATCGAATGTGAAGATTAAGCAAAATAAAAAAGGTTAAGAAAGGCATGGCTCTATCAAATGCGTTAATGATGCATTTTTGTAGATAAATTTATTTTAAATATCCAACTAAGTCAACAAAGAATATTTTTATAAAATGAAAACCAAATTTAATTGATAAAATTTAATTAGCCTATTTAACTTTTTGATAAATCTACAAAGATGTTAACAAATTAAAAAAAAAATGATCAATCCTAATAAAAAAAGTTATATAAAACATTCCAAATAAGTCAATTCCTTAAATATTTATTTCAACATTGAGTTAATAAATATCTTTTCATAATTGTCACTCAAATGAAAAAAAAAATCAACAAAATAAAATCTCAAAATCATATAAATACTTAGCTTAATAAAGTATTCTTCTCCTCATCCCCTTACATCTGTCCTATTTTAACGTTTAGCTTCCACTAACTATTAGAGAGATTCCACATTCAATTTTTTGTGTGCATATATAAGAACAAAAACATCAATCAAAATTATTTATATTTTAATTCAACTGTGAAAAAATTATTCTCTATTCGCTTGGATTTATCTCATGAAGACAATAAAAAAAACTTTTAGTATTAAATTTACTTTAAAATCAATATAAATGTAAATAATTAATATTTTTGTTATACTTATTTAAAAATAAATGAAGTATTTTTTTTTTTCAAAAAATAGAACAGCTTGAGGTGGACATGCATATATTATATGGTGTCAGTGGTCACGTGATGCTTCTCTCAAAATAAGAAATTCAAAAATCCTAAAATGTTATTGCAACTTGACAAAATAGAAGAGATTAAAAAAAAAAAAAAAAAAAATTATAGCTATGTTTTCATATTATCAAAGAAATTGAAGTTATGATCAAATTTATTATTTAAATAAGTTTTTTTAGGAGGATTTTATGACTTAAAATAAGGTTTTTAAGCACAATTTCTATTTTATATATTTATATTATTTTTAAAAATATATTTATTTTTTATTTTCTTACATGTTTAAAATTTTTATTTTTGAAAATACTCAAAATATTTAAAATTTATTTTGAAAATTTTAAAAACAACTATCATTAATATAAATATTTTATTTTAAATTAATCTTAAATGGCCCCTTGATTTTGATTTTGTTCTCATTTCTAAACTTTTTCACTTTCCATAATTTTTAATCAACCACCAATATTTTTTTCTCTCTCTATACTTTCTCTCTCTCTCTCTATAAAGTAAGGGATGACCACTATCCTCTCAGGCAAATAGAAAAGAGAGAACAGCTTTAGAATGATTGATGGGCAATCAGATCGCTTAAACTCGAACTTATTCATATCGTACAAAAAAATCTATAGAAATTGACGAATATAGAACATAATTATTGGATTCTTTTAGCTTCATATTCTCCCACCATCGGGAGCTCCATAGCAACGGTCAAAACAGCTTTCAAAGGACAGCCCCACATAACTGCACTTTTGAGCCTTTTTTTTTTTCAAAAAAATAAAATAAATTCAAATGCTCAATTTCTTTACACTAATAAGTTAGCTTATCTGTCACTTACCTTTTTTTTTTACCATTTTAATATATTATTGTAACATAATAATAAGAAAATAAGATAAATTCCACAATGCATAAATACTAGGATTGTAAATGAATCGAGCATTCGACAAACGTGGCTCGGCTCGATTAAAGCTCGTTCATGTTCATTTGATTAACTAATTAAACGAGCTTGAATACTTTTTTAAATACTGATTCTTAATGAAACAAACATTTTGTGATTCTCATTTATGCATCATTATCATTTAAACGAGAACAACTCAAAGTGGATTATCTCATTCAATTCGATTAAGCTTTTGTGAACAGTATTGTTCAAATTATTATTTTTTTAGGCTTAATAAACTTTAATTGATATAGCTCATATATATTTCTCAACAAGCTAGTCGTAAACAAGCTCGATTAAGGCTTGATTAAAACTCGTTTATTTTATTAAACGAGCTGCTTGCTAACAAGTTCGATAATCCAATTTGAACCGAGCTCGTGAGCAAACTCGAATGGAGCTCGAGCTCGATACATAGTAAACAAGCTCAAGCTTAAAAGCTCGAATCGAGAGCTTGAACTCGATGATATTAAACAAGCTCAAACTTGAACACATATATTCGACTCGACTCGGTTCATTTGTAGCTCTAATAAATACTATTGTATTAAAACACGCAATGCCTAAAGAGGATGCATGTTACGCCAAGTAACTAAATGATGATATTACGAAAAAAAGTCAATGTCTAATAAATAATATTTTATTTAAAAAATAAATGGAATGTAACTTAAAAAATTAATAATTTATTTACATATTATATCTCATATAAGTGCATTGTAGATAAAGTTTAATTGCACATGAGTCTAAAAAAGGGCATGAAACTAATTATAGAAATTTAGTTCAATTGTTAATATTAATGGCTTTACAGGTGCCCTCTTAGTGGATAAACTCTCTAAATAAAAAACTATGTATTGGTCAGCTTTTTAAAGTAAACCAAATTAGAGAAGGGGAAAAAAACATGCCATGCTGCAGTAGGCAAAGACTGGAAGGCCTTTGAGAGGTCAAATTCCATTTGCCTATAGTAGAATATGAAAGGACCTTAAAAGGAAAGGTAGATTAATGGATATATATATATATATATATATATATATATATATATATATATATATATATATATATATATATATATATATATATATATATATATATATATATATATATATTATAATAATATTATTATTAATAATTATCTATGACAACTCAAAAGATGCTAATAACATATAAAACCAACTTAATTTTCAATATATTTAAATTGGTATTGATTAGCTAACTACATTAATAGTTGAGAATTTTATACATTTTTAGAAGGGCTCATATCATAATTTATATATTTATGATAATTTTGCTCAAGATTTTTATTAAAAAAATTATAAAGTGACATCGCATTTCCTATCATTTTTTTAAATGTATTCTTGTATTCCTTGTCTTAACCAGTTGGTTGAAATCTTTTCTCAGAGATCCTTGGTTCAAATCTTGAGGAATACATGCTTGTGTAAATTTGCCATAAAAATGACTCAAATGATAAAAAAAAATATATTCATGGTCTTAATAAATAAAATCTTAGAGGTTATTGGATTGCAAAATAAAATCTTAGATTCAAATACTTTGTAATTTCTTGAAAGAAGCTACTCATAATGATGTGATTGAAGAATAATTAGATACTTCTAATGAAGCGAATAGTAAATGGGAGAAATAATTTATCATTATGATTTTCATTGGATATAAAATACCCCCTTGGCTAGGAACATTTTGGTCAAAATTTTAACCTTTTAGGTCATTTACTGCTTAAAAGGTTAAAATTTAGTTCGATCAGGAGATAAAATATGAAAGCCTATCATCACTAAGATTAATATTTTATCCCTTAGGGGGAATGATTGGAATAACAAGGCTTAGATATTAGTGTTGTTATAGGTCTAAACAAATTTGTTAAATTCATATTGATGATTTTCAAATTTGTGTTAAAAAATGTCTAATTTGGATCATCAAATTCGAATTAGACCCTCAAAATTAATGTAGATTAAGGTTGATTCTCTGATGTCATGATTGAAAAATAATCACAAATCTTGATGAGGTAATCCAATGGTGCATATTTAGTTGAAATATTTCCTTGACTACCACCACTACATAGAGATTATGGAAGCACAAATTTTGATATTTTTTTTATAAAATAATTATGCATTAATCTAGAATAATGTTGACTATTCTTTGAAGCTTCTAATCAAACATCTTATAACTACCACCACCAGATGTTATAAAGTAAAACTATATCTGATAAAAAATGGTTAAAATAAATACTAAAATTCATAGATTTGATGTAAGATTAGTATTAATTATTCATTATATTATGTTCATCCCAAAATAAATTCATAATTTAAATTATAATATTCTAACTAAATTTTTTTCCAGCTCCACAAAATTCTCTCGGCACAAAAAATAATAATAATAAACTATTGCCAAGATCTGCAAAATAAAGCTGATAAAAATGGTCATAAACACACCCCTTAACTTGAAAGAGAGTACTTTTTAATCACCACTGAAACAAGAACACGTGCTTCGCTGACTAGATAAACACTCAGACTCCATAGATAGCAACTTTATAAAATTAAAACAATTAATTCCATAACCAATCAGTCTTCTAATTACTAGCAGTTATAAATCAATTAGTTTTTAATTTTTTTCTGCACAGCTCAGACCCAACCATTAAATGTCTCTCAATTTTCAGATTAAAAAAAAAAAAAAATCAAAATACCAATTTCATCAATGGAGAATAAGCCAAAAACAGAGCAATTAAGGTTTATTTATTAAGTTTTTCTCTGGTTTAAAGTATTTAAAAACTATTTTCTTTTTTTGAAAAGTAAAAGCAGACTTTTCGGTGAGATAGTTTAAAACTCAATTTTAAAAAGCACACTATTCAAATGGGTATTAAAATTAAAAATTCACGCTCAAAAGTAAAACGTACTAAAAAAGTC
The DNA here is from genome assembly GCA_021442155.1 of Cymbidium sinense. Lineage (NCBI taxonomy): Eukaryota > Viridiplantae > Streptophyta > Magnoliopsida > Asparagales > Orchidaceae > Cymbidium > Cymbidium sinense. The sequence goes on from CM038218.1 coordinate 28,559,440, forward strand.
CTCCCAAACGAAGCTTAAATCGAAGAAATAAAATGCAGATGAGAAGTTGGATTATTAAAACCTTTAATGGAGGCCACATTAATAGCTAGTTCCTGCATAGAGAATTAGGAAGAAAACAGTATGGTATATTATACAGTTATTCAACTATTAAAACATAATTTTATAATGTTGCAGGTACTCCAGCAGAAGATTGGACGAAATCAGCACAGGATCCAAAGAAAAGGGATTCTTTTATTGTATGAGAACAGAGAAAGAGGAAGAAAAGTCATGGGGCCAGTCTTACTATGTGCCATGAATGCTTTCCTTCCACCTCTCTCAGTGAGTACTGAAGCCTGCAGAATGGAAAATAATATTGGTATTAATAGAATGTCAGATTCATTTAATAAAATAAATAAATTAATTAATAATTGGAGATTTAAAATGATGGATGAATTTCAATAGGAAGGTGCAGAGATTTGACCGGTCATGGAGACGAGAAGTTTGGCCTTGCCAAAATTCTATGAGGATTGGTTTAAGACGATATCCTCCCCAGTAATCTGGTTTAGGAATAACACTCCTGAGAAAACAGAAGATTAAATTAAAAAATATCTATATATCTATAGAACTTGTGATAAGTAAGTCTTATTTAAGCACTAATTACTATAAATATCATTATAATCAGTAATTAAGTAGTAACTTATTGAGTTAATTACTGTTTTAATAAATTGTATATAACTAGTCAGAACTAAGATTTAAATTAAATTTAATCAAACCAGTCTTTGAGACTCACAAATAATCACTATTAAACTTTTAATGATCATTAATAAAAATACTATAATTAATAAATAAAAAATTGTTAATTTAATGATTTATTAAATATAGAATGTCTTTTTATTATAATTACATACTAATTGAACCTTACTGATCTTAATAAAAACCTTAATTAATACCTACGTCTTAACTAAATACTTTCTGCTTGTTATGATCAATCATGAGTTGATTACTATCAAGTCTAGTCACCATGGCAAATACTAACAACACATTAATGATCTTAAAAATCTTAATTTAATTGGTAATCATGACTTACTGGACCTCATCAAGGCGGAAAGTAAAGTTTGGGATGGTAGAAAACTAGCACTTGACTCCATGCCCCCTAAAACTCTATAGTAACTAGGCAAGGCCTTTGATAGCAACATAGCCTAGTTTAGTACGATTATGGCTAGATAATGGTACTGTTGAGAGGAATTAATTGTCATATTTTTGATTGAATATGTGCTGCCAATAAATAGGCATTTATAAAGAATGCAATAAATAAAAAATAAAATAATAATAACTACAATTATAAGGATATTAAATTACAAAAAATCACCTTTTAACATTAGAATCCCTACCTATTTTGCCTATACTATCTAAAAGGTCAACACTCATCACCCACCGTCTCTTAGCTCGGTTGGTGGGTAGCGCAAATGGAACCGGACCGCGTCGATCTCTCAGGGTGCCTCTTGGGGATATCAGAATACGCTGGATGAATGTGATGTCAGAGTCAATAATAACGATTATTCATATCCACACCCACAAGATGTGTGAATGAATCCCTTCAAAAAAAAAATCTGAAGCATAGATGTCTATTAGCTCCAATTTATAATAAAAGAAACAAAGTAGGTGCTCTAGAGCCAAAGTAAATATGTCCACTACTTGTTCTAAACAAGAGACATGGGTAATACTTTTGTTAGAAAGCGCAACATCCCTAATAATATGATAATTCACTTTAATATATGTTGTTCATTGATGACAAATATAATTGATGATAATATAAATGGCAGTAATAAAAATAATTAAACCATCAAACTAACCCATCAGCATATTTAGCATCTAGTTCCATGTAAGCTTCATGGAGCACTTCTCTATTAGCGACAGGTGTGCTCTGAAGATTAATGCAGTTAATTATTTTTCTAATTTGCTATCACAAAAATAACTCCGATTATGAGAAAGCTGCAAAACTAACCTGCTTGCTGACAACAGCTCCAAGTTGACTTCCACGAGGGCGACTGTGAAAGTATTTCTCAGATTCTTCAAAAGAGACCTTTTCAACGCTTCCTTCTATTCTCACCTACAGAAATGTACTTCACCATATAAAAATGTAACATTTGACAATGATGAATTCTTCTACAACTTCCTACACGGAAACGGTTCAAAATACAAGCCTTATTTCCATTAAAATACATCAAGTGATAAAACTTTGGAAGCATACAAGAGTGACAAGAATTAGAGAGAACTGACTGAGCGTATTTCATTTCAATATATATATAAAATTTATACATTCGTAGGAAAGCATCAAATAGGTAAAATATGAAATCCGTGAATAGAATTTAATTGCAGAATAATTATAATAGTATAGAGATTGATTAATAGGCAGTAGATATCTCAAAAAATAATGAAGTGGTAATGAAAGAAGAAAAGAAGGTGAAAGATTTGGTGAGTGTGGATCCTAGCGGATGGAAATTACACAAGCGTTTCACACTCTCTTCTCAAATAAATGAATAATGACATCTATTATAAGTTTGCCTGATAATTCCTTAAAGATTGATCCTAATAATCCTTTGGTGATAATGTTAGAACTTGTTGACCTGTGATTACGAGCAGAATACAGATAAGACTCTTGTGAAGCTTTTCCTTTATAACAAAAAGTCTATAAACTTCAATATACCTTGTATAATCACAATGTATGGGATTATGCACAATATTAATAGCTAAGTTATGATCAGAAAAGAGCATAATAGGACCTTTCATTTAACTTTTAAATCTTTCAAGATAATTTTCAACCATAGCAATTCACAAACTTCCAAGGTGATATATCTAAATTAGGGTTCTATGTTATTATATATATTTTTATTTGTCCAAGTCACAAAGTTGCCTTCTGAGAATGTGCAAAAAACTTAAGTTGACCTCCTGTCAACTATAGAACTCACATAATCTGCATGTGTATGTTTCAGAAGTCAAATCCTCCTTTTGTAATAAAAATCTTTTATCTAAGATTCTCTTTGAATATTATATAATTCTTTATACAGTTGACATGACTCTTTAGGATTGTACATAAATTAACTCACCACACAACAATATAAGCATTATAAGATCTAGTATGTGATGAGTAGAAAAGTCTTCTTACCATTCTCTAATAATAGTTTTTTTATTATTGTCTTCTAGAGAATATCTATAATTTTGATTATATTCTATGGGAATCTCAACAAGATTACATCTTAAGTTACTTGTCACTTTCAATAGATCTATTATGCATTTTTAATGTGATAAGAATATTTCATGTTGAGAGTATGCAACTTTAATGCCTAGTAAAACTTCAACTTGCCTAATTTTTTGGTTTCAAATTTTTGGGGCAATTTTTCTTTAAATTCTCAATTCCTTACCTATCATGATAATGTCGTCAACAAAATTTAATAGTGCGGGAACTCCTAATGCCATATCTTCCACAAATAGTGTATAGTCTCCTTAGGAGTTTATATCATATGTTTAGCATTATCTTGTCGAACCTTCCAAACCACACTATTGGAGATTGTTTCAACCCACACAATATCTTCCTTTAATTTACACATTTGTTGTTGTATATTTAAGCTAAATCCCAATGAAACCTTTAATATATACTTCCTTGTCAAAATCAACATGAAAGAACACATTCATATTGAAATGTCGTATCTCCCTATTAGCTGATAATAATAACTCAGCCAATATTCATATTAGCAACTTAAGTAAAATTTTCAAGATAATTAGTCACATGTGTTTGAGTGTGGCCTATAACCACCATTATAGCTTTATATCTATTTAGTAAATTCTTAAATTTGTAATTTATAATTTACACTAAAGACTCATCTATATCCCACTCATTTCTTTATTTCAAGCACCTTCATCAATTCTCAGGTTTTTTTTGGGGAAGAGCTCTCACTTCTTCATAGCATTATTCCAATTCTCATTCTTTAAAGCCTTAGAGACTATTTTATGGATATAAATAATATGTAATAAGAAAGGTTTCATGATTATGAGAAAATTTTTCATGATTAAAATAGTTCAAGAAATATTTATTAGAAGTTCTTATACCTTACTTTGAAAGTTCAATGGTTCTCTCACTGAATTCCAAAATAGGGATTTATTCAATTAATTGAATTTATATAAATTGAGATGTCTTTCTCTTTGAGTAAACATATAATGGATGAGTAGAAAGTGATTCAAATATATGCTCCATTTGGGTAGAATTGACGGTTTAAAAATGGAGTTACTTGCTGGGAAGATGGGCAAGAAAGGATAAGTAGTGATCTTCTTCCTTAAAAGTGACATTAGTGATACATAGATCATTCTCATGAGAGGTGATTACATTTGTGCCATTTTGTGTGAGATAATACCATTGAACACATTTAATTTCTCAAACATCAAGTTTTCAAATATTTTTTGAATAACATTGTCTAAAATATTGATGGGGAAAAAGCATTTGATTAAGGGTATTTGAAGCAGTTGCAACTATCTGAAAAAATAATAGAGCAAACTACAAAAAAATCTATTGTCTAAAAAGCTACAGTGGTATAACAAATATTTTTTTACTTTAAAAAAATCATACCGCAACATCCTGCAGTCACCACACTCTACTAAGTCAAGTTGAAAAATATAATTTCCTATTGCACAGCACTGCAAAATGCACCAACACCGTAATTTTTCAAATAATAACTACTGTGTGGTGCAAAAATACACCACCGCACCGATATCCCAAACAAACCCTAAAACTTATGTAGGACTCTTGAACCCAAGACCCTTATACACAATTAATTTATAACATAAATAGTTGTTAAAATAGCTTCTAACAAATATTTTAGAATATTCTTTTGAAAAAAAGCCCTTGTGATAGAAAGAAGCCATTTTTTACATTCAATCACTCCATTTTTTATGGGGTGTATACACATAAAAGGACTTATGCATCATTCTTTTTTCTTAAAAGTATAAGAAGATGGAATTGTTAAAATAATATGGTATTATCGAATAGATGGTATTCACATCACCTTTAGTTTTTATTAAAAAATTCATGGAATAAGTATAATCATTGATAAATGACAAATCATAGACCTCTAGAGATTTTGGTTGTAGATAAGGGTGCAAACAAGCCAAGCTTTGAGTGTTAACTTCTTTGTTAGTTATTAGAAAATTTGTTTAATCAATTCTTCAAAAATCTATTATTTGTTTTCGGCTCGTAATGAGGTTGTTTAGCTCATTTAGCTTTAATTAGCTCGAATTTCATATAATTAAAAATCTTGAAGCCAAATATTTAAATAAGATTGATATTTAACCATGCTAAATCATTTCCACTTAATTCTCTTTGCGATGAGGGATTAAAACATGATATTGAAAAAATAAATAATAAATTTAATAAGAAAACTATAAGTAAAATGCTAGATTCGAACCTACACGTCTCCAATATAGCAAAAAAAGTACATATTCACTCCACCACATGAGTTGTTATGACTATATCTCATATATAAAAATATATTATATATTATTATACAAATAACATAAATAATTTCTTTATTTCGAGCTAAAACGAGTCAAACACAATAGAACAAAAGGTTAAAGCAATTTAAACTTAAAATATTTGTTCATTCGCTTACAACTAACGCATTACACTACTCAATGAACCGAACATGAGTTATTCGCGAAAGAGTTTTTTTAATAGCCCTAGTTGTAGATAGGGGTACCCTTGGCCTGAGCTAGATTAATCAATCAAGTTCAAGCTCAAGCTATATCCTATGAGCCAAGTCATGAGCTGACACATTTAGTATGAAAGAAATAAAATAATTATGATTCAAATACTTTGTTGCCATAAAATGTTAAAGAAATGAAAAAAAATGACCCGTGTCATTTCTTTTATTTTGGTACATCTTAATTAACTATATTATGTTCAAACAATATGGTAGCATCGAAATTTTGCCCTAAATATCATTGTGAATGAGAGAGAAAAAACAACCCATGTCACTCATTGAAATTTTGGTACATCTTAATTTTGTTAAATCACAAATATTATAACGAAATTCACTGATATTGATTTCTACAAAAATTAAGAAAAATGAAGAATGGGCAAACAAGATGTAAGTGTTAATATTTTTTTTTTCTTCTTCATTGAATTTAAGTGTTTCTGAGAAACGAGATAATACTAAATGTTGCATTAAGTTTTCTTTATAATTGATTCCTCAATGTCATAAAAATCACCTCTTTTTATAACAAGTTTAATCATCCTCATCATGCCATGTTCTAGAAAGATACCATATAAAATATAAAACACAACATTGTACTTATAAATCTTAAGTTAGCTTTTGAATGAATAACAACAACAACAACAAAACAAGTTCTTAATCCCACTAGCAACATGAATCCTTCGCTCATTTGTGTCCTTTTATGTCAAATTCTCATTTAATTCAGTATATTAAGATCATTTTATACATCTTAACCAAGTCTTTTTAGGTCTTCTTTCTTTCTTAACAGGCAAATCTAATACTCTCTTCGGGTCATCGGGCCTGACGCTTTATGTGGCCAAACCATCTAAGCGACTCCTAATCTTATCTACCACCTGAGCTACTCCAACTTTTTCCAAACATACCATTATTTTGCATTCTATCTCAAGAGTAAAGCCACTCATCCACTAGCATCCTCATCTCTATAACACTTAACTTAGTCTAATGCTTCTTTTATACAACATTCACCATAAGTCATGTGTCTTACCAAATTAAGCCTTAAGTTTAAGTAACTTTTCTATCACATAATAAAATGCATTCTCCACTTCCAACCATCCAACTTGAATTACTAATAACATCTCCATCTATTTCATCATTTTGAACAATAGAGCCTAAAATATCAATCGCTCACTCTTAATTTGATCACCTAAAACAACACTATCACTAAAAACTTATACAACTAAAATTACACTCCATATATTCAATTTAGATCTGCTAAAGCGAAAACCTGCACTCTAAAGTTGACCTCCATAATTCAAGTTTCTGGACTCTCTCTAGTCTTATCAACAAGAAGAATGTCGAAAAGCATACACCAAGGTACATCTTCTTGTAAATGCCTCGTAAGAAATCCATAGCTAAAGTAAAAAGATAAGGACTTAATGTTGATCCTTGATGTAATCCAACTGAAATAGAAAAATATTTTGCCAATCCTCCTTGTGTTTGGACACATAACAACTCTAGTATACATATCCTTAATCAATATAACCAATATTAACTCTTTTTGTTCAGAACTTCCAAAGAACATCTCTTGAGGCTATCATAAGCTTTCTCTAAATCAATAAATATCATATGTAGATCCTTCTTACTTTCTTTCTATGCTTCTCCATCAAACCTCTTAACAAATGTATAACATCCATAGTAGATCTACGCATGAAACCAAACCGATTGTGAGAAACTTTATATCACATCGTAACTTATGCTCAATTACTCTCTCCATAATTTTAATGTAATGTTGACACATTAACTTAATTCTATAATTTGCACACTCTTGTCATCACCTTATTCTTAAATGGGAACCAACAAACTCTTTCTCCACTCATCGACATCTTTTAGTCTTTAAAATAACATTAAAAAGATTTGTCATAAGAAATTCCTTGATCTCCTAAACATTTTCACATCTATTGGAATATTATCCCCCTACCGCTTTTCCATATTTTTTTTTTTCACTAACTTCGCTAATACACGATAGAAATGAAATTCTCTATTTTTGTTTAGTGTATTAAGCTAAAATCAATCTTTCGGATCCTTCATGAAATCAAAATATCTCATCCACCTATTTTCAATATCTTTTCTAAGAAAATCACTTTATTATTTTCATCCTTAATAGCTTTTGAATGAATAACAAGAAAAAAATAATTTAGGTGCATTCATAAGATTCTAAAGTGTAAGGAATTTGTTTATAAGAAATATTTCTTGACCAACCACAATTGTCAAGAATTTATTTTATCGATGCTAGAACAATGTCATATGAAATAAAATCATGAGAAAAATTGACCACATGATTTGTAACATCCAAATCGCACTCAACAACTTCAAACATATGAGAAAAGAAGGTAATGCCTAAGAATGTTAAAATGCAAGCTGTAAATATTTTTTTCATGTGCTTCTCACAAACTTTTTTGCCTTCATGTGTCACATCATGGAGTAATTTTATTCTTTCCTCATAGAACTTGCAAACTAATTGCTTTGGCTTTAGATAGGTCTTTCCATTCAATCAATATGTTGAAAGATGTTTTGTAACTTTACCATTAGATTTAGATTGCATCTCTTAATTCTAAGAGAATCCAATACCAATAGTATGTCAATAATATTGTTCTTATCTACGGAGAGAGAAACTATGCTTTTATTTGCAGTAAGAAAAACAAAATGTGATAATGCATCAATTAAGGCTATGGCAATATCAATATTTTGCGCCAATGCAGCAATGAAGATTGCAACTATTGAAAATACTTCCAACAATGCAATAATGAAGGATGCGGTTATAGAAAATAATAGAAAAAAGGGAGAGTAATTGAAATATAAAGAAGAAAAAAAGCTTATTGTTCTAATAATATGGCAAAAATTGAAGATAATTAGTTGAGTGAATGTCATTTCAACATGTATAGAATTTATATAATCCTAATAAATAATTGAATAGAAAAAAAATATGAAATCAAGGCATATATATAATTGCAAATGATTATGATAGTCCACAAATTGATGAGTACACAGTAGGGATATCACGAATTAATGAGGTTGCAACAAAAGAGGATGGCAAGAGAATAAAATTTTGATAAGCATAGGTCTCAATTGATAGAAATTGTGCAAGCATTTCACAAAGGGTACAAAATTTCTTCTCTAATCCCTCCACAAACATTGATAATAAGAACCTGTTGTATTTCAAGAAATAAAAAGAGATTTAAAGGTGATGTTGGAATATATACAAGCATAGCCAAATTATTTGCCACAACTATTAATAGCTCCCCTCCCTTGCCTCTCTTTCTGGTTTTCCTTGAGGAAAAAGATCAGGTAACTCCATTCCACTTTTCAGGACAAGCACAGCTTCACGTACTCCAAAATAGAGCAACCACAAAACCAAGAGATGGCAACATTGGCAAATCATGTAATACAACATAATAAAGAAAGCATACTAAACTTAGCTTCAAGAAATTCCAATAAAAAACGTTTCACGAAATATCACTTAAAAGGAAAAAGAAAATTAACCCTGGCGATTGAGTGATTTTAATTGTAAAAAATACTAAACCTGCCGGTTCACAGAATTCCAATGAAAAAGAAGTGCAGCAAAAGGATTTTCAGACAGATCTTGAGCTTTACGGCTTCCATAATTGGTATACCTGGAAAAATACAAGATAAAATAAAGATACACAGGTAATTATTTGTGAAATGTTTTCCATCCCTTCTGTGTTTCCAATCAGAAGAAACAATTAGCAGAAATCAGAATTTAATAAAACTACCAAAATCAAATAGAAGGGCAGACTGACCAAACAAAGCCATGTTTGTCTACTGCTTTTAGAAGAACCATCCGTGATGAACTGCTGGGTAACACAAAAAATTAGTTTCTTGCAAGCATAGTCTTGAGAAGATATGATTCATAAGTCATGGTAATTAGTTTATGTTACAAAATGACAAAATGTAAAGTACAGAGGACGAAATAAGAGGTTAGAAATTTACATTTTTCCATCTTTGCTGGAAGTTGATAAGGCCATGGCATTAGGCTCGCGTAAGCCAGCAGCTACAGCTTCATCAAACCACTTGCAGAACTACAAGCAATACAGAATTCTATGATTTACACAAACAAAGCTAATAGCGTCAATGTGAAACAGTTCAAAATATATATTTATCAAAACTGGAGGGTTTTCTTTATCAGAACAAGTTCAGAAGTCAGCAGATTACATGCCTGATCAGTAGGATCGGCCAACACTTGACTTTCCAATAGCTCGGGAGAAACATAGTTTTCCCTAAGAGCTGAGATGTCAACTGAAGGGAGATTTCCAATTCTCACACACATGGAAGTGCCAGGATAAGGAGGAAGCCGGAGACCAAACTTATCTTTGATAGATGGAGGTACAAATCTACCACCTAAAAAGTGATGAGGGCCAGCAAACTTCCTCGCACAGAGCTTTGGAGCTGTTAATGATACCTGAAGACCACACAATGGGAGTAAATAACAATATCCAACAATGCTTGCAACAATTGACTTCGCCAAAATTAAAATAAAATATGACTCGAGATCTTCAACAAAGCAGGCTATGTCAATAAAAATTCACAATAGAAACTAACCAGCATGTCAGGTTTGATCCCTTCACCACTTATGTCACCTTCTTCAACATGCCAGGACGGAATATCAACAGAAATTACTGCTGGTGAGCTTCTTGTATTTTTGTCAATGTTATTCAATGAAACAATCCTTTGGATAAGATCATCAAAAGGTGGTCTTGGAGCACCTAAATTACATTGGGAAAGTTACTTGACAATAGCTTTAGCCGAGAAAACACAAGCAATTACTGTACAACACATTAGATATTCAGATGTATCATATATTCATATGTCACGTAGAAACTTATAAAAAAAAGGAAGAACTCTCCATTTTATTAATCATGGTTAAAATTATGTTCAATTCCAGGTGATAAACTGAATCTTTTTTGCACTTTAATGTACAAAGATATCAGTTCTCCTAGACTTCCCTTGTGCAAATCCAAGAATACTATAATAATGGTAAGTCCAAGAATACTTTAAACTTATGCAACATTTTGTGATTCTAACCAGTGAAAAATGGCAGAAACATTTTGTTGGTCAATAGAATTGTTGTCAGCACCGGCCACATGCTCCAAAACGGATGTGGCCAAGTCACATGAAACATTTAAAAAAAATGGCATATTATCGATGCTCCTAGAGAGCTTTCAAGATGGTGCCGTATCACCAAGTCGATAGAGAAGACAAATACTTCATCTTTGAACACAATCACAAATTGATCAAGACATCGCTAGAATAGTTTATTCACAATTCCATAAAGGAGGTGACAACATTCGAAAATATAAACGGCATTCATAATTTTCATATTTAAAACAGTCAATGAAATGACAGCTTCCTTAATTTTGGATTGATGATATTGGATCTCAAGTTGAAATTTGAAAACATCTCAGAACCTAGCACTGATCAAAGAGGTAGTATATTCTCGAGAGTGGGTGCAAACAGCATGGAACATGTTGTGATAAATTAATGTAATCTACACTAAAAATGAGATCATCAATGAAAATGACCGAAACTATAAGACAGGAAGACTAATGGCATGGCTTACCATGAAATGAGAATCCAAATATTGCATCTATAATAATGTCAAAACGATCAGATAGTTTCTGAGGTAGATCTTCAACTGACAAGAATGGAATCGATAAAGATTCTAGCTACAAAATTGCACCAGTAAACAAAGGTTTATTTGATAATGTTCAGAAAAACCAGCCACAAATGAAACAACATTCACCTGAGTTACTAGGCCTGAATACAGAGGCTTGGTTGTACGCTTTGGATAACAAATAAATGGATGATAACCAAAATGATAAAGATGACGAGCAGCTACGAGGCCATCACCACCATTATTCCCAGGACCACAGATAACGATGATGTGACTGTTGTCATTTGAATTGTAGACCTGTAAAATTCCGTAACTTTGTAAAGGTTAATCTACAAAGAATGATGCATATGAGTTCTAGTAATTTACATAGTGAGATATCACGACTCCCTTTCAACAATAATCGATTAAGCAAAAGTAAGCATGAAAAGAGTTCAGCTAATCTAAAGACCTCTTAGGCATAAAAAAGATGCCTCAGAAAAGAGCACAAGATAATAATACAAAATGAAATCATTCATATTTTGGTGTTTGGTGCTGAAAAATTTTGAGCGAACCTGCTAAAATTGAAAGCTTTTAAACAATATTTCTTTCAACAAGATACATGAACACAAGTCACAATTCTTAAAATCATCATCATCAACATTAACTTTATCCCCACAATTTGGTGCTACCTTCTCAGATTATCATTTTTCATTCAACCATATTGTGTTACCAGAGTTTATTAGACCTATTCTTTGCCAATCATTTTAAATATCACTATCAATGTTATTTTAGGACTTTCCCTCTCCTTTATAATCCTCTAATAATAGTTGAATCTCATTGTATAATGGGTGTATTTTCTAATTTTTGTTACACATATCTAAACCACCTGCATCTATTTTTAATCATTTTATCATCCATAGATGCCACTCCATCAATTCCTCTAATATACTCATACTTCAATTTACCTACCATAATTTTGTCACACATTAATCTTAACATTCTCATTTCTATCAAAATTAATTAATATCAACAATTTTTTTATAGTCCAACACTTGAATCTGTTGACCTCCTGTTCCGTTTATTTATGCGAGAATACATAACAAAATTGATAGACAACAATCCCAATATCGAGCAACCTAACCCCACGAACACTTTAAGTTCAATTAGAGTTGCTCAAATACAACACACCTAGGCATAAGATCGATGACACGTGAATCAATGCAAGCGACAATAACTCTTGCGAGGGATAAATGACAAAATTATTTCACCATCACCTAATAGAGTAATTCAATTTTAAAAAATCAAATTATCTTAGTCACTTGCTTTCATTAGAATGAAATAATTCGAAATCACAAAAGTAATCATTTTTAATTAAAATTATAAATCTATCTCTTCTAATTAAATAGATGAATACGCTTACTTTTATATCATGCATATTATTATTGTTTAAAAAAAAATGCTACCCAATCAAGAATAAAAATAAAATCAAATTAGAAATAAATTATAATCCATAAGACCATCCTATTTTACTTTTATCATTATAGCTATTAATTTAATAAACTCTAATTGGTTTATATATATATATATATATAATAATACAACGCGCGTATGTGTAAAGCACATGTGTTGTTAAAATCAAAAGAACAAATAAAAGAACAAAAAATCATCTAAACAAAACAAAATGGATCAATCTAAAATTAAATCTAAAGTTAATAAACTAAATAGACAAAAAATAGATATAAATGTGGCATTAAACTTGCAAAGAAATGACTTGCAGGAGACTGAAACAGAACTTGAAAAACCCACTTAAAATCTGAGCAGAATCTCCGCACAATTTTCAAGCACACAAAACCCTCAGCGAATCTCACAGTAACTCAAATGGCATGAAGTGAAACTTCCCCCTTTTCTCTCTAATTAATACAACTTGAAAAGCATCTTTGCGGGGTCCACATAATAATTTAAAATTTGATGACATGAAAAAACATGTACCCTCAAACTCGCCACTGGATCTGTAATTTTCTTGTACATGTAAATAGAATATGATATTAAATTAAAGAAATATTTACATACATATCACACAATTTTATGCATTTACATATCTAACACTTAAAGTTAGATATTTACTTATCTAACACTTTCCTATGCTTAAAAAGATGCATTTCATTTTAAAAGTAAGTAATGATGATATTTTTATATGATATTGAAGATTGAGGTGTTATATATGTAAAAATTAAATTTTATGTATTATATATGTAAATACATAAAAATTGTGTGGTATGCGCATTTATAAGTGACAAATTTTCTAAATCAAGAACATTTAAATGCATACAAACGATTTAAAATAAATCTGTACACACATTATGAGGCAATTATACATCAAATTTGTTACATCGTAATGCGTGTAAACATCTTAAATAGATCAAACTTTGCATGTGGAAAACCTTTAGTCCAACCCAAATGCACTAAAATGCATGCAAGCAAATTGAAATTGAGAGTTTTGCAAACATTACATAGCTGCCTTCAATCAAAATTAAGAGATTTCACTCTCAATTATAATGTTTCAGAATTAACAATTTTGGCATTCATATGAATTCACTTGAAATTATAATATTATTATGTGCCAAAGGATTCAGAATGCAATCCTAATGTCTGAAAAATATTTACGTATGTTATATCTATGGGTTAAATTGAAATGCAAAATCAATCTTTCTACTTTGATGTAAAATTATCTAAATTATAAAATATTCGCATGTGCTCGACACATGCATCTATTGCTCAACCAACGATCTGATAATATTGCATGGGCCGAAAATGAAACTAACGTGGGTTTTCTACAACAAAATATTCAAAAATATATTGCAATCATATAGTTTCATTTTGAAATTCAAATTCATTCTAAATCTAAAATACTTCATGTGGTCCCAACAAAGTGCCAAATGCCTAAATCCGGAGTCTGAAGATGTTGCGTGAGTTAAAGTCAAATAAACATAAAATTCATGTTGTGCGAACTAAATAAACCTAGAAATTAATTTACTTTTAAAAGGTAATGCATCAGAATGATATTGCTTTTGCATGCACAATAAATATAAATAATTTTGAGTCTTACATGAGTTTTGAGAATCAACCTTTGAATCAAACATAATAATAAGTCATGCAAGATACCTTAAAAGCATGCAAACCTTTAAACTGTATTAAATTATTAAAGGTGAGATAGTTCGTATGTGCTGCGACATAATGCTAAACTTCTAAATTCAATGCCTGAGGATGTTGTGCATGTTGAAAATAAAATTAACTGGAATTTTTTTGTGTTGAAGAGCATGCAATTTTGTTGAAAGTTTAATGAATAATTTGAGAATTTAAATGTCGTTTAAAGTTCAAAATTAATATTTGTACACACACTTCAATAAAAAATAATCAACCCTCGTTGATTAGCCCAATCCTCATCTCCATGGGGAATGGATACAATAAGATTGATCTCTTTCAACAAGACTTTAAATAGACTTTGAAGCAATTAACTTCAATAAGATCACATATGAAAATTAACATAAAGTATTGTCTTCAAATTAATCGTATCAATCTTACTTCTTATTGTTGGTATAAAAGTTCACAATCAATTTCAAAATCATAAAATATAACTCCATGTATCAATTTATAGATCTGATCCTCCTCCTAGGAGTAGAATTGATAGGTTCTACAATGTAATAGAATTTTAAAATTGATTAATCAAATGTAATTAACACCTAATTATCTATGTCAAAGTAGAGTTGACAAGATTTATATTGTGATAAATTTTTAAGTCAAGTTAAAACACATAATCAATAGACTTGATTCTCTACTGACAACCAAGCAGAGTCAACAAAAGTCTAGAGCAATAAAATAAATGTGTTGAACTAATCACTCCATTGAAAGCTATGTTGATTGAAGATATCAACTGGAGGGATTTAATCTAAAAATAAATTCTTAAACTATCATGTGAATGCCTAAATTCATACAATGATAGTTGTGTTATTGAATATTTCAACTAGAGGAGTTTATTATTATCGAAATTCCAATGTCTAATCATCTAAAAGCCAAACTAAAGTCAATTATAAAATATTCAAGAAAATTTCAAAATTAAGAAAATCGCCTAAATGAAAATTCATCATTTAAAACTTAAACTAAATTTTATTTAATCTGTCTTTAACAACTATTTATTGGGGTGAAATTTAAGAAAACCTATGCTAAAAAATAGCTAATATCATGTTAAGTATACTACATTCATACTTAAAATAGTCTACACCAAGATGAGGCACGAGTCCTCATCTAATGATTTAAGTAGACTACGAGCAGTTAGCACCAGGACATGATTGGGTAATTCAAGAAATTCAACTATATTATACTAAGAATAACCCATATCTTCTCCAATAACTTCTACTCTTTGAGTTGTGAATCATAGAGCATACCTAATAAGGCACAAAACTCTCTGCTAGTAGGGTGAATTTAAAATTATCCCCTTAGACAAATATCAACCGAGGTCCATAATGTCTTCTGACAAGCAACTCATTGATGTTGATAAGGATCCTTTCGCAAGTTGGATCGACCACCACCTCTAATTAAGTGGACTATGAACCACGACAGCCTGAGACGACAAAATTATGGGATCTTGATCAAGTGTATCATCATTTCTCCCAATATATGCTTTAAGTATCAATAATAATAAATTTTATAAATTTCAAAACTAACTTCTGCTATCATATATTAAGCAAATAGTAACCTAATGACTAGCCTTAATCAAAGTTCTCTCACCGCTATGAAAAGAGGTAATTAATTATAAATACTTATGCTTACAGGAAACCTGAAATAAAATCTAAAGTTCTTACTAAATGAGTTGAAATCTTTGGGTAGTGCCTTATTTATCTACAAACAAAATCATCTATTTTCATAAAATTTTACTTGGTGCAAATTTATACTCTCTTTCATTGAGAGGTTAGACACGAAATTTCGGAGGCCCCACAATCCATACAATATTGCTTGAATGATTGTGAAGTCTCAAAGATATTCTCCTATCACTTAATGCACCTGGGATACTTTTCCAATTTTACCACTTGGCTTTAAAGAACTTGAATCATAACTTGTATAATAAATCCAAAATAAACTTAAACAAAAATTTTATCTTCTAATTAATATTAATTAATAATTATTAATTACTATATTCTCAAATCATAGTTAATATTAACCAAAAATGTTATCCTCTAAATCTTTCGCCTATTGCTCAAAATTTTCACTTATTTTAGTGGGTGACTTATTGATTAGACCTTTCTTATAAATAAAAATCAAGTACCAAAGCACCCCATAAAAAATAAAATAAAAATAATGTAGCAACCATTTATAATTCAATATCAAACTTCTTGTAGTTACACCAAACTAAAATCCATCATGGGCAGATCAAAACATGCATGAGAAGGGAGGCTTGGATAAGAATTAATTTCAAAAGTTAAGCCTGGGCAAATAAAATTGAGAATGCCTCAACTGTACTATGTTAAAAGAGTAAAATAAATAGTCAAGTTGAGTGTATTAAAAATATGAATACTAAGATGGATGTCGCAAAGCTCAAAAAGATAGATTAAGAAATGATCATGTAAGAGTGACTATAGAACTAGAGCCCATTGGATATAAAAGTAGTAAAAATAGACTTAAAGGTTGTATTGTTGGCAATATTAGAAATGTGAGCATTTGTTTTTCACTACATTTCATCTTTTTGGTGTTTAGTTTGAAGAAAAAAAATGTAGAGTATAATTTTGAGGTATTGCAAATACATTCTTTAGTTATATTTTGAAGAATTTAAAACTCACTTGAATCGAACAAAATTTCAAATCATATATTCTTGAAAATAACGTTCGTTCTTTCTCATTATTTCACAACATCATCCACTCCTTATGAGCTCCCATCGTGATTTCCTCTCCCAAAGAACTTCCATCACAATTTCATCTTCTCTCGTAAGGTCACATCACTGCTTTCATTTGTCGATCCCATCACAAGCCCACTAAAAGCTTTATACCCGATCCCATCATGAGCCCATCCTTTACTCGTCAATCTTATCGCAAGCCTTCATCTGATCCCATCACAAACCTTCACCCGCAGATCCCATCATTGCACAAATCCTATCACGAGCCTCACACACAGTTGCTATCATTACAAGCCTTCACCTAACATGTGCCCTAGTCAGAAAATATAATTTTACATGAGTTTATTTTGCAAGCACTTGACACAAAAAAAAATAAATAAATAAACACCATGAAGTATTTGACAACCAAACACCATGAAGTATTTCAAATACAATGATTTCACATTACATTGTCTTTAAAATACATCATATTTTCAAATATGTAACAGCTAAAAAAACACCATAATTGATTTGTGTTATGTAATGAAGAATAGAAGATGCACTAATAAAAGTGATAAATAAAGTTAAAATAGAAGGATAAAAAAAGGAAAAGTGGTGGATGAAATATAATGGGACTAGAAATTGCAAAGTGATATGCACAAAAATAGATTATACACCTCAAGTAATACTCAATGGGAATGAATGAAAATGAGGATTTATAAAGAAGAAAGTTGGAAGAAAGCGGGATTGCACCATACTACTACTCAAGGAAACTCTAGCATTCAAGGAAAATGATTATGGTGATTAGTTGCACAAGAAAAAGTTGGGATGAGGCTAATGATCATAATTATGAGGATTCAAAACAACTCGAATAGTTGAGACATGATAATGCAGATGATTAGTTGCACAAGGCAACATGACGCAAGCTGCATGGAAGAACTACCCAAGTTCACAATGGAATTAAGATGCTTAAAATCAAGGAGTAGCCTATTGTTTCGCACTTTTTTATGTAGCTTTATCAAAGATGCATGCAGATCATCTTCGTTTTACATCTTTCAATATGTTCGTTAATGTTCCGTTTAAGCCTGGCATGCAAAACAATAGAGCAAGCTAGTTGGTTTGGAAAACAAATTTAAATTAAAGCAAGCTGACAAACCCCAATATAAGTTTAAAATCAGAATAAATTCAAGAAAACAACTTCAAGCAATGCACAGTAGCTTAGTTTATGCAAAATAAAGAAGTATCTAGTGGAATTCAATGGCATGACAAAATAAATAAATATATTAGAACTATAACGAAATAGTTTTGAACATTATATTTCCAATAGTTCCAAGTAGTGAAAAACGAGCATAACCAATTTATAAAGCACCAGGCTACACAAGGCCTAATGAGGCGTTGATAATGCCAAGTAATAATGCTAAATTAAAAACTCGTTAGTGCCAACAAGTAAGTAAAGTCAACTTTATTATCTACTTCCATTTATAGCACCACCCCAGGAAATTCCAAAGAAAGCATGTTGTCTAGTTCAATAAAATTTAACTACATGATAGAGGAGAACATAAAAAATCCTTAAAACTAACCCCAAATAGTTCAAACAATGCTGCTGATAATGATGGCATGGAGGTGATAACTTATTAATATTACTCATGCCATCTTATTCAAATGTTTGAACTTGAAATCTGTGGTAAACAACCGCAAATTATAAGTGGATAATGTAAATTTCATGAGTATTAATCCTCACTCTGTCTTCTGAAGGAAGTTGATAATTTAGATGCCTTTCCTAGTTGATAAAGAATGAACTATAACAGGTTAGGCCTTACATTACTCTTGCATAACTTCAAGTATATGACCACCAGGAAATTTCCAAGTTTGAACTCTCAACACCATGAGCAGAAGTGATCCGAACAAGCAAAACATGTGTATATCTCCTTATTTCTAACCATAGTCCGAACTCACACTTACCTCCACTAAAAGTGGACATGGAATGGTCCCCTAGAACCGCACCTCACCTGCACCAATCCCAAACACTTAGTATAAAAATGTCTAAAATAAGTCTGGGTAACCAAAATTAAAGCACCAATACATATTTTTCAATGAATTTCATATTCAAGCACCATGAATATGATGATTTATCCTTTTATCGTGTGGCTTAATCAGATTATTCACATGAGGCATAATCTCAAAGGAGGCATTGAATTGAAAAATCATGCACTTCGTGTTCCAAGTTTAGCTCCATGTAGGTAGATTTTGATGTGTCATCAAAGCCTAAATCTTCTCACAGCGTAGCTTCTGTTAGGCAATTTAATTGCCAAAGTTTGAATCTCAAAAGCTAATGTAGCATTCAACGCTAATGAATGAAGGTTCACGGTTCATAAAACCCACCCCAAAAAGTTTGGAAAAGGGTTATGTTGATGAAGAACTTTCAAGCTCCTAAAAGAAACAATCGTGAGTGAGTAGTTTATTTCACTTAAGCGATGCAATGAGAAACAAAAACAAAATATTGGCGTGTGCACCAAAACCAATCTCATGATAATTCAGACTTGTGGGCAGCGTCAAAATCTGGATAGCACCAAAATATGTCTATATCAAAACACAAGAGAGAAGAAGGTCAATATGCACCTCAGCAATCGATGCAGCAACGCTTAATCCCGCCAATTCCTGCCACAAGCAAGTGAGATGACTCAAGTTACACTCCAACTCAATAGAGAGATCAAAAGCGAATAGGGCTTTAATCTTCGAATTACAAAAGGAGGAACGGACCATCAATTGGTCGACGCTAAAGCCAAGCGGGCCCATGAGGACCTCATCGATTTCCGCGGCCTCCTTCTGCGAGAGGTAAGAAATGTTTTCCTCCCCCATTTCTACGCCAAGGGAGAAACAACGGCGCGACGGAAGACGCCGCGAAAGCGATGAATAAGCCGGCCTCCCTAAAATCGAGAAAGGAAGGGAATAATGTGTAGGTATTGCCCGGCGAGGAACACACAGTTCCGCGGCTGTGTCGGCGGCCACTGTAACGGCGGCGGTTGAGAGGGATTAGAAGTTTGATAGATTGGGATAGACAAAAGGCCATAATTCGGAGGGCTTTGGGCCTTAAGATTGGCATTCCCGAAAACTTTCCCAAGATTACTACTGCTTAGGCTAATTTGTTTTTTTTTAAAAAAAAACAAAATATATTGGCTATTTGAATTAAAAAAATTTAAGGATGAACACTAAAATCATCTAAATTGTATTTTTAACAAATTTAAGTAAAAAAATAATAAACTATACTAAAAAGAATGAACATGTGGTGTCTCGTGAAGTTATAAAATCTGTTAATAATTACTTTATTTATATTCAAAAACATACAAATAAACTCTATTTTTATATTCTTGAAGTTGAGATGATCCCCCAAAGAAATTCATGAAAAAGAATCTAATATTATACGTTGAATTATTATTATATGCTTTTTTTTTAATCCCAAGAGAGACTTTACTAAAAAAATATTAATTTCGCTAGAGGAAGGGGTCGAACCTTCGACCTTATGGTTAACAGCCATACGCTCTAACCGACTGAGCTACTCCAGCAGGTCTGTGCAGAGAATTTTTAATTCTCTTTTTCAAAGTAAAATGTAATTTTTTTTAAATCTACTTGAATAAATAAATATCTAATTTTAGTTGTTAGATTTGAAAATATATAATAATTATTTGCAGAACCATAATAGTAAAAGTTTTACTTTAGCCTCGTCGCGAAAATCCAAATTTGTCTAAAAAACCCTAAAAAAGAGGGAAAACTACTGAGCTTTAAAGAAACATACTTAATTATATTTATTTTGAAGACAAGTTTTCTGATAACGGGATTGGTTAATAGAGAGGCTACCATTATAATCCCAAAATCGCACAAACAACAAATATATGTTAATGCGGTGTCAATTGCTTCTGAAATGAATAGATTTATACTTAAAAATATTTATCAGTGACATTTAAAAATTGTAATAGGCCTAAATGGCCGATATTATGATCAATTTTAATTTTTTTAAAAAAATTAAATGGATAATTTATTACATTTCGTGTCGTGATTTTAGATGTTGATTATCTATAAAGAATACAATTGCGAAAGATAATATCATGATTTTATGTGTGGCTTAAAGCAAAAAAAGATATTGATGCGTTTCCGTTTTTTTATATCGCACTCATTAAATGCCAGCTATGGGATTGTCGGTGAAAGATAATTTTACAACTTTCGATGTGATATCTGGATTTAATTTTCTACTATATAAAAGGTGACTTATGCACAAAATTAAATATATACACACCTTTTTTTTTTTTTTTGAAAGCTTTTGATATAAAGGATATATTATTTTTATTATCAAACACCTTCATATTTATAAACAGTTTAAATCTTTATGTATTCCAGTTGAATCTTTCCTCTTCATCAAAAAAATTCAATCTATATGTAATATAATGAGGTGTTTGATATTACCTCTTCAAGAGGATTCAACTCGAAATTACATAAAAATTTAAACTCAATTTATATAGAATATAAGAGTTGATATTACCAAAAAATAATATATCCTTGTATCATGACAAAAAAAAACGGGTCACAATATATTAATTTCAGAACTTCGTCATGGCAAAACCGCGCCTGATTCGGTGTTTCGTCAAATTTGAAGCGAGAAATTTTTTATTATATTTCCAACGATACCAACCATGCCAAAACTTACATCTAATTGAAAATAATGGCCAGTAGGCTGTTACATCAATATTTTAATTTTTCAGAACTTCGTAAGTCGATATTCGTAAACACTCAACGGGATGAGATTCGTGAAAGTTAATATGAAAGTTGTAGAATTTTTTATTATCTTTCCAACGATACTAAGCACGCCAAAATCTGACACCTAATTAGTCAGATATGGCCAAAAAAATACGGATCGATTTAATTTTTTTTAAAATAGTGCAGTCGCGCCAACGAATCATAATTACTTTTTAAATATTTTTTAAAATGGCTAATCAAATTATAAAATGGCCTAATTTAAAATTAAGAACAAGGGAACATCGCAATCGCTGATTTAGACGATTTCACGACAAAGATCACGCTAATTTTACCCGACAATGGCCCAATAGACGGCGATAAACCGTGGTGTGGCATGACATGTTTTGAAGGATTTTCAAGTTTAGAGCTCTTCCTCGCCACTCCCTTCATGGGAGATATTTATATGAAATGATTTATATTGACCTCAAATATATGCAAAATCCAACCACTCCGCCACTACCTGATCATTTATTTTGATCATTTGATGTATTTTAAGTATTTTGAATGCTCAAATGAAGCCGAAATTGAGATATTAGGCTTGTTAGATCAGTGAGGCATTTCGATTGTATAATGCTGGTATTTTGTTATTTGGGATTTAACTTATATCTCAAAGTTTCCAATGATATTTTAAGTGTTTTATCTGGACTAATTTCAACTGAGGATCCACTTGCTTTTGCATCAAGATTCATGCTTTGACTAGTAGAATTTTTAGTATCTTGTATATGTAATTTTTTTTAACAATTGGAAACATCATCTTAGAAATAAAAATATCATATGATCAATTTATTGTAAAGATAATTGAAATGAGTGAGAAATATTTTTCAACAAGGCCACGGCACTCTCTAGTCTCAACATCATGATGACGTGTGAGTTTGTAATACTGAAAATAACATTTTTTTTTGGCAAATATAAATAATTGCCCGAGTTAATCTTAATGTTACTGAAATACTACACCCAAATATGTACATATTGGGCATATTTATATGACTTAAGGTGAGACGTTTTAATTATTTATATAATGATTTATTTTACATTGGACTGTCCCAATAGATAGCCCTTTGATCTTTTTATATTTTTGATATGATACTTAAAATACTAAGCACAATCTTGATTGACAAGCTGATCCAAGTTGAAACCGGACTCAAGCACTTAAAATATCCGAAATTCCGACGCCGCTTAAATCCTCAAATAACTCTCAAACATTGAGTGTTTAGTCAAATCGCCTCGATTATTGATCTAAGAAGCCCAAGATCATAATTTAGACTTATTTGAGCATTCAAATACACAAAAATATATCATATGATCAATCATCACGAAATGTAGATGAGTGGTTAATTGTGCGGATGTTGCACGCTCTCTTGTTCTATAAATAGCCCTCATTCCTCATATGAGGGAGGTTAAAGAGAGAGGAGAGAGCTCTAAATTTTGAAAATCCTCCTGCATAATCATGCCACCACTCACCCCTCGTGATTAATCCACCCAGCCGGCCGCCTGCCGGATACTGCTGATCCTGCCATGCCCTTCCATCATGATGACCTTCACGATCAGTATCGCTCCCCATTATCATCTACTACCACTAGCAATCGTTACAACTAACTAATATGAGGTATATGGTTGTTGTTGTGCCCGATTTGGTTCCATCACGCCTTTTCATATATAATTATGTAATCTGTTATCTAAAAACTCAGACTCCAAAACAAATATATAGTGAAAGCTTTTTACTGGGCTAGGCCAAACAATCTCGGATAGGTCAAAAATCCTAAACGGATTCAATTCGACCTCATCTATACAGTTAACGCCATCGCAGAACACCCACGACAAATAACTCCTCGGATAGTCAAAATCCTCAACTTAATTCGACCATCTATATAACATCATCGGGTAATACCCCGACAAAGCAACCTCGATAGTCAAAATCCTCGCACAGATAATTCAACCTTCCACATTGCGTTAACGCCATCGAGCAAACTGGTCGACAAGCAACTTAGATAGGTTAAAAGGTCTAGTGGATTTCCGTACCTTTTCATACAGTTAACGCCGTTGGTAACACTCGACAAACAACCTCCGATAAAGTCAAAAATTTTACATGATTCCGACCTCTTCCATTACAGACAACTAAGGTAACACTACAAACAACCTCGGATGGGTCAAAATCCTTATCTAATTCTCGATCTCTTCCATACGTTAATGTCATAGGTAACACTCTAACAAATAACCTCGATGGGTCAAAATTCTTAGTGATTCACATTGCCTCTTCCATGAGTTAACGCCATCAACACCCTACAAACAGCAACCTGATAGATCAAAAAATCTGGATGTTCCATTCAACCTCTTCTAAGTGTGTTAGGTCTCCTACGACAAACAACCTCGATGGGTCAAAAATCCTCAGATATTCAATTCAACCTCTTCCACACGTTAACCTCATCGAAAAAAGACTCTCAAACAACTCAATAGTGCAAAATTTCGCTGATTCCATTCAACCTCTTCCAAAAGTTAACATCATCGAGCAAAGACTGACAAACAACCTCGGATAGTCAAAAAATCCTTAGCGATTGGATTCAATTGACCTCTTCCATACAAAGTTAACTGCGTCTGCAACACCAATAAACAACCTCGATAGCAGTCAAAATCCTTGGATTCGCATTGACTTCCAGCAAGTTAACGCCATTTGTAACACCTGAAAACAACCTCTGATATGCCAAAACTCAATTGATTCGACCTCTTCCATAGTATAAGTTAACGCCATCGAAAGCAAAAGACTCGCAAAACAACCTGAGATAAGTCAAAAGGTCGCCGGTGGACTTCCCACCACTTTCCACGTTAATCGCCAGGGTAACACTTCTAACAAATACCTTTGATGGGTTTAAAATCTCAGTCATAACTCTTTCCTGCATAAGTTAACGTGTTAACAGTCGCTTATCAAGTCACCAACAAATAACCTTTGATAGGTCAAAATCCCCGCTTAGGCCAATAACCACTTCATACGCCACAATCACTCATTCATTTGGCCATTGTCGCTGACTGTCGCGCATCGCCATTGGTCATACTATCGCTAACCATCGCCGGTTGTCACCATTCGCCGCTGGCATCCTCATCATCGCCATCATCTGAATTCATACCGCTGCAATACGTTAATTGTTGGCTGGCCACCACCCTGGTTGTCTAACCACTCCCGCCAGCTGAATCGCCAATCTTCCACTGACAGCCGTTGTTAGAAGCCGCTCACTCTGGTTTAACCATCGTTGCCGGCGCTACCGCTGCTGGACAAGTACCGGTTTTCAGCCGCCGCTGCCAATCGCTGGCCGTCAGCTGGACACCTGCCGTTAAAATTGTCGCTACTCGGCCACTATTGCTAATTAGCGGTCACCACCACTCGCCGGTCATCCCGCTTACTACCGATGCGCCGCCACTGCCGCCATGGCGTTTGCATTGCCCACTCATCGCCACATTGCTGGCGTTGTTGACATTGCGCATGAAGATTGTTGATTACTTTTCCGATTCTGGCCGGCCATAACCAACATTGCCGGGTCATTACCTGCCAGGTTGACGATATCGTCGCCGTTGCCATCGGCGCTATCATTCTGCCGGTTACCACGCTGCTGCCATTGGTTGATTTTACTGCGCGCTGGGCAGCATCTGGTTGCCATCATGCCGCCATTATCTGCTCCTGGCGGCACCATCGTCACCGCCAATTATCACGCTGATTATTTATCACTGGGCGGCAGAATTGCTGACCACCTTCCGCGTTGCGCCAACCACTATCGCATTTAATTACCGACGCCTTGTCCATCGCCGGCATTACCACAGTTCGCTGGCTGCCGAATACCTCCCCGGTTAAGCCGCTCTGGTACATTGCCGCCGGCCGCCGCCCACCGTTGCCTATCAGCACCCACTACCGCCATCACCACCGCCGGAATCGTCATATCTGCCGGCCAGCACATATCCACGCTGGTTATCACCATCGTGCCACCCACCACTCACTATCAAGAAGCCACCATCGCCGGTATCGCCTGCCAACCCCTATATCATCTCCCGGCAGATTGCTCATTGATAGCCTCGTCAACGACGGTCCGATTTAAGAATAGCGTTGATTCTTTCGGTGGAAAATCAGACGCATGCTGTACACTTGATCGCTTTCAAACCCGGGATGGTTCCAGAGTACGCTCTTTCAGGGAAAACTTAGACAGTATATCACGCCTTGATTACCAACTCGGACGATCCATGAATGTTGACGCCTCTTCGAGGGAAAGCGTAGACACGCACGTATGTACCACTGAGCCTTGATTTGCAAACCCGACACCGGAATAAAGGTTGGCCGCTCTCGAGGAAAATCAGACACGACGCACTTCGCCTTGACCGCTTCGGCGACCTTATCTCAAGAAGAAGAGAAGGTGTCTTCTCGTCTTGTAGGGGGTTTTTATAGATCCATAAGGTCAGAAGCCAAAAATCGCCGAAAATCGCCCAAAAATCGCCTAAACGCTGAAGAAGCAAAACGGATGTTTTGGCCTGCGACTGGCGGACCAGCCGGCCGCCCCCCATGCTATGGACCACGCCAGCTCAGTGCCAGACTGGCTCGCCGGCTCAGCTTCGCCCGCTTTCCGCCGATTGCCGCTCATGCCTCGGCATTCCGAACCCGCTTCAAGCCGCAGGACTCCGCTTCGATCCGCCTGACCCAATCGACCGCTTTTCGACTGCGTTTCGCCGGCTAAATCCATGCCGACGCAAGACGCACAGGGCGCTCATGAGCACCCGCTTCTGCAGAATTTGAGCCAGTATAACCTTAAAATTCGTGACTCAAGACACTGCACACACATCCAGCGACCTGCTTCGCTCAGGTCATAATTCTTGCTGCTCTGAAGATTTCCTTTCTAAAATGTGAAGTTAATGAACCTCAAATTTCATTGAAAATTTATTATTTTCAAGTATTTGACATATATATTTTTGATGATCAGGAAAATATCATCCAAAAAATAGCAAATTTTGAGCATGACACTTGAAATACTAAGAATGAATTTGATGCTAAAAGCATCTGGTTTAAACTGGAGATTAAGAACTTAAAATATCCTGGAAACTCGATGTCGCTTAAATCTTTAAATAACCTCTCAAATATGAGAGTGTTTATAATCAAATCGAAGCTGCCTCAGGCCGTGATCTAACAAGCCCAAGATCTCTGGACTTCAATATACTTCAAATATACAAAACATCATCATGATCAAAAGAAATCATCATGAGTGCGTCCGATAATGCGATTTTATTGGTTGGTTTTCCATTGTAGACGACACTCTTTCCAAATCTACGTACACGTCATTTCTCGATATGAGAGGACAGCCAAAGAAAAGAGAGGAGCTAAAGCTTGAAAATCCTAGCACTCACTATGTCACCACCTATCGGCCAATGACCAACCTCCGAGTATAACTACCACCGCCAGCCCGGTACCCTCGCCGCCGCCGAATCTCAGCCGGTCGGTCTCCATCATGATGACGCTTCATCGTTAATGTGTGTCCATGCCGCACCATCATCTCCGCTACCACAAGAATCGTTACAACCGGAGAGTATTTATTGTTGTTCATGCGATTTTGGGATTCCCTCTTTTCATATACAATTATGTAACCGCTATCGGAGAAAATTTGATTCAAACAACAAATATATAAAGCTTTTCTTGGGCCAAAATGGTTCCATTTTTTCCTCAATTTCATAAAATGGAGTTTTCATTTACTTTTTTAAATACACTTGTGTGGGATTTCACAACAAAGTTTTGTAGAACTTTCTCTATACCCGAATTACTGGTTTTCTACTACGCAACAATTTTTATGAGTAAATTTTTAAAATACAATTGGTTTAATTTTATATTGAAAAATTAAGCTAATTTTTTTTAAAAAAAATTACACTTAGAAAATAAAATTTAGAGGATGTTAGAATCTTAATATCTTCTAAGGTTATAAATGGAGCGTTCACAATCTATTCTGATTAGGCTCGATTAGAGATCATTCATGACCGTTTGATCTAATCAAACGAGCTTGAACATTTTCATAGATACTCGATTGCTAAATGAAGAAGTTTGAATTATTTTTTGTTCGACTGATTTGTGTTCATGAATAATATTATTTATAGCTCATAAATAAGATCATTATGGGGCTTAATTAGAGCATAATTAAGGCTCGATTAAAACTTGTTCGTAAAAATTATTATCTAAATTTTCTATTTTTTTTACGCTAAGATAAGCTTTAATTGATGCAAGTCTTGTATATTTCCTAATAAGTTGCTTGCGAATAAGGTTGATTAAAGTTTAATTATTTTATTAAATGATCTGCTTGTTAATATTCTCAATAAGCTCAATATAAATCGAGCCTCTCAACACATTTGAGCTATGCTCAAACAAGACTTTTTTAAATGACCTCAAATTTGAACACAATTCTAGAAGCTCGATATTGATAAATGAGCTTGAGTTTGAACATCATATGTTTTAATTGGCCCTTTGGTTCAGCCCCTTTGATTTTTCTATAATAAAAAAAATTAATTACACATTTGTATGATTTTGATTTCATTGAATCAACTCATATATCCTTTTAAAATTTATAAATCAAGCACGTATATTAAGTTAAAAAATGTTTACAATCAAATTAAATGAATTAGTGAGATGAGTTCAACAATAGGCTGGCGGTCAAATGGAGCCCAAATGAGCAAAATCTAAAGGTATAATAAAAATTGAAGCACTGATTTGAATATTTCCCGAATTTGATATGCTTATATCAGTCAAACCAGGTAATGGCAAGATCACTCAAATGGAGGTATTTAAATTATCAAATCACAAAAAAAATTATCTATATGGTCACATGAATCGATATAACGTCTGATTTTGTGAGATTTTAGATGGCTATGATAATCCAAAATACACCTCCTCGAATCATATAAATAGAAGCCTCATCATTCTTTTACGAAGGGAAAAGAATTTGTTGAATTGAAAGAGCGAACTGACGTTGTTCACATCACCATACCTAATGTCCATCGACGCTAAATATTATCTGCTTAACTGCTCAACAATCGTACAACCCAACATTACAGAATGTTGATATATCATTCCAAATGTCGGGTTTACCATTTGCACAATCTTGTAATTTAGTATCAAGATTCAAACCTATATTCTAAAGTTGATATATAGTAAAACATCTTTACTGGGCTAGGCCCCGTAATTTTTTCTCCTCTTTTTGGAGTTTTTCCACGTAAAAAATCTAGGATTTCCTATTCCTTTTTTAACTGTGTGTGTGTGCTGGATTTTCATATAAGTTATGAAGTTTTATTCTACCGCAGCTGAATTTCTAACACACAATAGTTTGGCGCCGTTAGTGGGAAACATTTTATTTATATTTTCACAATGGTTGACAATTTGACTTTATGTTCAGAGCAGCACCATCTATATGATGGAGGAAATTTTACACTAGAAGAACACATAAGAAGAATGAAGATTCATCAAACTCTAATTATTCAGCTTTTATTGAAAATTGGGGGCAACTCTTAATCTCAAAAGATCGCCTAAATCAATATTTTGAATATTTAGTTATCGTCAGAAAGAAAGTCAATGATACGTAGTAATTTTTAACATTGAAAAAAAAAGCTTTAAATCGTGATTCTTCAATCATTCATTGAAAAATAAGACAAAGCGAAGCAAGCTTGACTTTGGTACAGCCTAAACTGTTTTGATTTAACCTCTTCAACAGTTAGCGTTATCAGTAATATCCACAAATAATCTCTAAAGAACTAAAATGTTTAACCTCTTCCAATTAGTTAACGCCATCTGTGATAATTGACAAACAACATCTGGATGAGAGTTAAAACTCGATTTTTTCACATAAATTCAATGTCACCTCAATGTCTTGACAACCTCAAATAGGTCAAAAATTCTTTATAAATTCCTCCCAAGACACCTCCCGAGAATTCCCTCGATGGCGAGTAGAAGTAAAGTTCTTCACTAGAAGACTTGAGAGCAAGTGTTTGAGAGGATCTCCACTCATCAAAAATATCAGAAGGAAAAAATCTTAGAATATACATGTACATTGAAAGTAAAGTCTGAAAGGTACAGTCTTAGAAAAATAAAAGAAACAGAAGGAAACTCTCACACATGGCAAGATAATCTCAGGAAGACAAAAGTCTTAAGAGACATGTATAAAAACCCCAAAATAAAGTAAGAGATCGTAAGATATACATTAAAATCTTAAAAGACAAAATCCTTAAAAGATACAGATATACAAAAAATCTCAGGAAATATACATAAATCATAATCCTTTCGAAGTCAATGTCTAAAAAAGTATATATGATTACCCTTGTCATTGGAGGGTAAAAACTTTACAATACAAAAATATATACTTCTCATGTTGGGGGGCAAAGGCCTTAAGAGCCATAAGAGATAATCCCTCGAATCTGGGGCAGCTACCAGTTTAATCAAGTTAGTTGAACCCCAGACATCGAGAGAACTCAGAGGTCGCTGAGGCACCCAAACCGCTCGCAGAGTTCTACAAAGAGAAGAAAATGAAGTTATCAACGAGCTTCCTGAATGCCACAACTGAATGGTCGGTCGAGCCTGATTTCAAGGAGGGAATTTGGAGATAACTGTAAGAAAATGTCATTGAGGCAAAGAGAAGTTGAGGTTCTGAATCAACGAGCTGAATTTGGGAATGTTATTGATTAGTTGGAAACATCGAGATTGAAGAAAATTGGATCATATGAGGGGTGTCAGCACTATTATACAGGTTAGTGAAGGCATAAAAAAAAATGGAAGACACTGAACCCTTGGGATGGCACGCCACCTAACCATGTCACTGTCCCCTAAGACGGGAGAAGCCTGCATGAATGCCACCAATCATCAAAGTGGAGGATTCGAGGATTTAGAAAAAATTGAAAGAACTTGGAAGCACACTAGAGCCTAAATTTGGGATGCACGCCACCTAACCAGGTCAGTTAGAAACCCTAAAATCGGAGAGAATTAGAGCCCGTGAGGGGGGTCAACACTATTATACAAATTAGTAGAGATTACCAGAGAAAAAAAAAAAAAAAAGTGTGAGTTTTCCCTTAACTTTTGGAGAGTATTTATGCTTAAAAATTAACACTTCATCTTTTAAAAAAATAATAAAAATAAAAGAAGAGAACTCTTGATATTCTAAAATATATATATATAAAAAGAAGAGAATATTATTCATATTTTAAATAAATAAAAAAGCTCTCTTTACATTCCTCATAAAAAAAATCTCTTCACATTTCTCATAATTTTTTTTTTTTTACATTTCTCATTAAGAAAAATTCTTTATATTCTTCTTTAAAAATAAAATTTGTTCGTATTCTTCAGGAATAAAAAATTCTTTCCCTGTCATCTTCTCTCGCTCTCTATCCGTCTCTCTCTCTCTCTCTCCTCTTTTCTACTCTCACATGGCAAAATGGCAAAATGGCAAAATGGCAAAAATATATATATATATATATATACTGGGCCCACGGGCCTCCTTTCTTTCAAACCAAAAGCGAAGTAATTTTATTAATAAATAAATTCTAAAACTAATAAACAAATAGATAAATTAATACATATAATATATATATATATATATAATTAAAATCTAAATATTTTAGCTAAAGTGGTTTTATTTTTTAATATATTTTTAGATCAACTATATTTTATCATCCAAAAATAGGAGGATAAATGATATATCCTTTTAAAATTTATAAATCAAGTACGAATATTAAGTTAAAATATATATATACAATTAAACAAATTAAATGAGACAGCTTCAACATTGAAGTGGATCAAATCGCCTCAAATGCATCAAAGTTCTCAAAAAGTTATACATAAAAAATTTAACACTACTAATCACGATCACACGACTTCCAAATTGACGCTCTTATACCAAATCTAATCGAATCTAATAAGCAAATATCACTCCCAAGGTCATTTAAATAATTAAATCATAAAATAAAATTATTTATGATCACATAAATCGATATAAACCGCAATTGAAGTGTTTTAAATACAACGTAAAATACCCTCTTAATCATATAAAGAGAACCCATTTTGTGAAAAAAAAGAGCTGAAGTTTAACTGGGCTACACAGACAAAAGCTCGAAATTGCCATCACCATCCATCGTCCGCACGTCCGACCGCTACAAATAACTTTTACCTCTATGTGTGGCTTTTTTTTAACTTGGTTCAAATTCCATTGTCGATTTCTCAGATACAATCTTTTAATTCTCTTAAATCAAACTTTGACTTTAAAATTAATATAAAGGAAGATCTTTACCTGCCAGTCCCGTAGTTTTTTTCCCTCTTTATGGAATTTTTTAACATAAAAATTGTAGGATTTTCTATTCTCTTTCCAACTATCTTTGTGTATGTTGGATTTTCATACAAGCTAAGTCGTGAAGTTTTATTCTACCGCATCTGATTTTCTGGCACGCAACACAAACTATCTTCCATATAAAAAAAATTGTTTTTAAAATCTTATTGATATGACACTTAAAATACCACTAGTCGAAATACGAATCTTGATGTCAAAAGTAAGTTGATCCTAAGTTGAAACTGGTAGAGATCAAGCACTTAAAATATCATTGGAAACTTTGGGATATCAATTAAATCCCTAAATGTTCTTAAACATGGAGTGTTTAAAGTTAAATCGGCGCTCGATGATGATTTAACGAGCCCAAGATCTCATATTCGACTTTTTGAGCATTCAAATACTTAAAATGCAACAAATGATCAAAGGAATTATTTTGAGCCTTCCAATTATAAGGGTTTTGGTGATATATTTACGTAAAGATCACTCCTCCAATCTATAAATAGTCTCATTCTTCACATGGGCCAGTTTTAAAGAAGAGAGAGAGTTAAAGCTTGAAAATCCTCCAAGATAATCGCGCTATTACTCAATATGGGTTTGCCCTACTGGCCGCCATGCCACCTGCCGGCCATTACTGCCGATCATCACCGCCGTCTCGCTGCCAACTTACCGTTACATTCTGCCATCACCACCATCATACGATCCGCTGATTACCGCACCGCCGCCAATTGCCGACCATCGCGTGCTTTAAGCGATCGCACCATCGCATCGGCCGTTGCCGCCGCCAATTATCATCTCATCGGTTTGCCAACCATTCGGCTTTTATCCTCATCATCCAGACCATCGTTGCCGCCACCGGTACTATTGCTGCCCACTTATTTCGCACTGTTATTACCGCGCTGAATTATCGACCACCTCCTGCTTCACCATCACCACCGACGATCATCGCTATCGTTAAACTCCCCACTGTTCACTCACTCATCTACTACTAGAACTGTTGAGAACTACGCTATATATTATATTGCTCGATTATGAGATTCCTATTGTCGCCTCTTCATATACAATTTTATAATCCCATTATTCGGAAAATTTTGTACTCAAAGAGATACATAATAAAAGATTTTACTGCTAACTCGTAGTTTTTTCCTCTTTCGATTTTTTCAAAAAATTCGAGTTTTATTATTAATTTTCAAACATCTGGATACTGACAAAGAAAGCTAGGATAAACTTTACTCTACCAAGAATCGTTTTTTTTAAGATGCAACAGCTTGACACCGTCTGAAAACTGATTCATCATTTCATCTCAGATGACAACCAAGTTTCTCAACAAGATCAAACCACCATCGAGGAGCATTTCAAGCTTTAAGAATAAATAAAGAATGAAGATTCATCAAACTGTTCCTTCGAGATTTTGTAAAAAAAATTCTTAATCTAAGATCGCCATGTTATATAAAGCATATAATTGATTACCATCCCAAGAAACAAGTCAAAGTTGAAAGAATATTTCAACATTGATAAGAGATATACTTTGCAAAATTATGATTAACGACATCGCAAAAGACTCGATAAACAACCTCGGATAAAGTAAAACTTCCACCTACTCACATAAGAAGTCAAATTTTTCTACACCTCGGATAGGTCAAAAAACTCTCAACGGATTCTAATTTGAACTTTCCATATACAGCGCCATCACGAATATCACAAACAACCTAAGATATGTCAAAAATTCTCAGCGAATTCAATTCGACCTCTTCCATACAAGTTAACGTCATTAGGTAACACTCTTACAAACAACCTCAGATAGGTCAAAAATCCTCAGCGGATCTAATTCGACCTTTTCCATGTGTTAACGCCATCGTAAATACAAACAATGATAGTCAAAAATCCTCATTCAATTAACTCTTCCATATAAGTTAACGCCATCGGTAACACTCGACAAACAACCTGATAAAGTCAAAATCATCGCCAGATTCAATTCTTCTTCCATATAGTTAACGCCATCTAACACTCTAACAAACAACCTCGATAGTCAAAATCCTCACGATTCAATTTGATATCTTCCATACATGTTAACGTCATCGAGTAACACTCTGACAAACAATCTCAGATAGGTCAAAAATCTTCATCGGATTCAATTCGACCTCTTCCATAACTTCATCGCATCACTCATAAACAACCTCGATAGGTAATAATTCTCGCCGACAATTCAACCTCTTCCGCCATCGCAACACTCAAACAACTGATCCAATTCTACATCTTCCATATAGTTAACGCCATCGAGAAGCACTCTAAGAAACAACCTGATATAATAAAAATCCTCACGATTCAATTCGACCCTTCCATACGTTAACGCCATCTAAAAAAACAACTGATCGTCAAATGGATTCAATTCGACCTTCTGGTGTTAATGTCATCGAGAACACTGAAACAATCATGTCAAAAATCTCCGGATTCGATTCTACCTCACAGTTAACGCCATCGAGTAAAACTCGACAAACAACGTCGATAGTCAAAATCTCAACTGACTAATAATTGACCTCTTCCATACAAGTTAATCTAATACTTTGACAACAACTGATGGTAAAAATTTGATTCAATGAATTCTTCTAAGCCATCATCAATAACACTTTAACAAACAACTTCGAGTCAAAATCCTCGGATTCGATTCTACCCTCGATGCAAGTTAACGACATCAAGTAACATTATGGAGAATAATACTTTGAAATTATCTATCGACTTTCAGTTGCTGAATGACGCCTTACTAACGCTTTCACTCTGCGCTATCAACTGCTGAACCATGAAGTTTAAGAAATCCACTTCCTACAAGAAGAACTATGGACCGTCACTATTATCGCCGTCACCGCCGACTATCGCCCCACCACCATCGGGCCATCACCATCACCACTATCTCGCTGACTACGCTAATCGCTATCGATCATCGTCGCGCGCATTGCCGCCGCCAACCACCCTCGTCCGTTATCATCGTCCGCCATTGCTGCCGCCACTACCGGCATCACCGCTAATATTGATGATCATCATTGGACTATGCCGGGCCAAGCATGCCGCTACCACTCCGTTTGCCACCAACCACTGCCGGTTACTGCCATCACTACCGCCGCTATTATCGCATAATATCATCTCCGCTGGTCACCACCATCGCCGCCCATCCTCTAACGCCGGCTTCACCGCGGATCATTGCTGCCAGCATGTTGCGCTGACCACCTCTGCCGCACTGCCACCACCATCGACTATCATTATTAATCGCTGCCGTTGCCGGTTTTCGCTGACGCCATCATCGGCATTATCGCTGACCGCTGCTGTTGCCGGTTTGAGTTTCGACTATGTATCAGGGTTTTAATCGCTTCCAAACTCGTTATCCCGACTGGCCGACACCTCTTTGGGAAAATCGAGCCACAACGATATTTGGCCTTGATCGCTTCCATACCCGGCCGGTCCACCAAAGGCTGACGCCTTTTTTTCGAGGGAAAATCGGAACCACGACGATATATCAAGGGATCGCTTTCAAAGACCTTTCTCGAGAAGAAGAGGAACACTAGACCATGGTGTCTCTCCTCGACCTGTTTTATAGACTTCAGGGCAAAAGATCAAAATTGCTAAAATGCCAAAATCACCGAAAGTCGCCAAAACGGCGTCATGGATACGCCATGCGGTGCGGTCATTACATCCTTCCTACACCTGGGTTATAATCTTCTTTCACAAGACTGCTCTTTCAAAATGATGCTTAATGGACCCACAAATTTCATTAAAGAATTTACTATTTTAAGAAATATATATATTTTTGATGATTGAGATAATGTATCCAAAAATATAACAACCGATATGACACTTAAAATACCAATAAAGCATGAATCAATGCCAAAAGCCGATCCTAAAACCAAGAGATTAAGACTTAAAATATGATTGAAAACTTTGGATATCAAATCTCTAAATAGCTCTTAAACATGGAGTGTTTATAATAAATCGGTTCTCGACGAGGATCTAACGAGCCCAAGATCTCATAATTCGACTTCATTTAGATTTAAATACTTAAAGACATCGAATGATCAAAGAATCATTTTGAGCCATCCTTGAGTGGTATGAGTTTTGCATGTATTTATAAACGCCACTCATCCAATCTATAAATATTATTTTTCACAGGCAAAAAGCTAAAGATAAAAAGCTCTAAAGAAAATCCTTCAAGATAATCGTTACCACCGGCTGACCCCCTGCCGCCAAACCACCGCCAACCACCACATCGCCACCGCTATTACGACTGATATCGGTTATCGCTGTTGATCACTGCTGCGGCTTACCGGACTATCGATGCCATCGCTGCCATGCTACCGACTGGTTATCGCCGCATTACCACCATCGCCGCTGATTACCGACGCTGCCATTGCATCGCCATTGTTACCAAGCATCGCCATCATAACTTTGTTGCCGCCATTACAATCTTATCGCTAACCATCGTTGCCGGTTATCTCGCCACATCATCGTTCGGCTACCGCCATCGGCCGCCGGGGCAACACTATTACCTGCCGGGCTGATCATCATCATTATTGCCGGCCATCGCTATCGACTATCACCGGCCATTTCACCATCGATGGCTGTCGCTGGCTGCCATGACGTCACCATCATCTACTACTACTCAATAAAGCATTAATCTTATTATATTACATTATCATTATGAGATTTCATTATCGCTTTCATATAATACTCAGATTCTCGATCGGAAAATTTTGTCCTTCAAAAGATACATAGTGAAAGATTTTATCGCTTGATCCCGCTGATTTTTTTTCTTTTCATTTTTTTTATAAAAATTCTTCAAATTAATTCTTCAAGCTAGACTTCACAACAAAATTAAAACATAAATCTTTATTCTACCGTAATTAGTTTCCTAGTATGTTATAATAACTGATTTATCATACTGAATTCCCAATGATATTTCTGTTATACGTGAACAATTCTCATTATAAATCCAATAATAACAAAAATACATAAAGATTTCTTATAGAATCTCTGCCATACGTACAAATACAAACTTCCCTGAATTAGCTGGAGACCTCATCCAATAGCTTATACCTCCTCACCTTTCCTCTAAAGACCTGCCTTCCCCTCGCAGAAGCCGGCGACAGCTCCTCGCCGCCGCCGCCGCCGCCGCCGGAATCACCCGGTAGCTGCAGCCTCCTTTCACCCAATCTCTGCTTCTTCACCGGTTTGTTTAGAATACTTGGGGAGAACGCTCTGCGGGCGAGCTTCAATCCTGACCCAGCGCTACTACTGTGAGTTACCGGAGAAGAAGAACCTGAACCAATTCTATCAACGGTCGTCTGTTCTGTCAAAATTAGCTTGCTTCCTGCTTCTTCCCTCAAGCACCAGTTACAGGCTCGATAAAACTCAGCTCTTGGATACAGATCGCTGCAATATCTAATGTAATAGTCAAGCATCGATTAAATAGCTGAAATTATTTTAACCATGTAAAGAAGATAATTTTTTTTGTTTGCCATGTAACTGTTAGCTAAAATATATATATTTTTAATTTCTCCGATGAGATGTTGGTTTTTGTGGCAGCTGTTCTTGGACTTCTTTAAAAGACAAAAAAATTATGAAACTCGCAAACTCTTTAAAAAATTACGTTTTAAAAATAATTTAACATTTCTTTTTTACAAATAACAGTTGTCATCTGAAACAGACCCTAAGTCTGAAGTGATAATCAACCAACATTTCTACACTAAACGCATCCTTTCATGTGCCTTACCACATACTTGTGTTGTGAGCGGAAGACGCAGAGTTTGCACCGAAAGAGCTCTCGTGAAAGCCCACGATCACCGCACATGCAACAGACTGCCGGCGATGATGACGGAGATGACAGTGGTTGTAGTTGGCCACCTTTGCTCTCCATTCTCCTTCTTTGTCCTGTCCTTCTTCTCCGTTATATACTTATAAGCAGAACGGAGAGAGCCAAGAGAAAAAGGAAGAAGAAATTGAAGAGCAAAAAGAGAGAAGAGAGAGAGAGAGAAGGAGAAGCCACAGACTTTGCTTTCCTGTATCACGGGAGTTAAATGGAGAATCATCACTCGCCACAAACGTGGAAAGAAAACGATAGGGAAGGTGGAAAATGTTTTTCAGGATGTGGTTGCCGTTGTAATTCGGATTTGTTGACAGTGGTTGAGAAAGAAGTGTTTTTGTTTTTTTTGGTTTTACATGATTAAATTATAAAGGCAGAAATTTTTTATATAAATTAAAAAAAAATTACATATACATCACATAATTTTTAACATTTACATATATATATATAACAGAACTTTTTTATTTACTTTGAGATATGTGCTAAGGAAGATCGAACGGTTGTAATTTTTTTCTAATACACAATTAATGATTAGGATCTTTAGCTGGTTGGTAGAGCCAATTTATGTTAGAAAGAGATGCGAGATTCGTTATCTCAACAACTCGATGAAAAATAGAGTTTTTCTCAGCTATTGGCCAAAACCTGTTGTCATATATTTACAATTTTTAGGTATTTAATTTAATAATTGCAGTGATCGAATAGTGGAATAAAATCTTCTGCACATTTCCTCACGTATTCATTGACTTGGTGCTGGAACAAACCTATCATATGCAAGCATTTGACTTATCTGTCCTGCCAATAATTCAGAGAATCACCGTTCGATTCTTTTTTTTTTTTTAAAATTTAGATTCACAACGCTAAATTTATCAAACGCGATTTAAAAAAAAATTAAAGATTATTGAATCATCTAATTTATGACTTCGATGCAAAAATCATATAATTAGTGAATCAACTCAAATAATATCATTTTATTGTAAGTTCACTGAACAAGAGAAATTTTATGAGATTAGTTTAAGAATTAATAATAAAGATAAAAGATGAGTAAGGAGACGAGCTGAGCAGTAGACGAGCTTTAAGATAAAATACTAAACGAATGTTTAGAAGAACGACGATAAGATTAGAGATAATGCAATTTACAAAACTAAGAAAAATCTTTTGGAAAGAGCAAACGAATCGCTGAGAAAAATATTAGAAGAGATAATGAAAGTTGAGAGGATGCTATGAGATTTACTATAAAATGAAAAAGATAACTGAAAAGTTTGAGCTAATAAGATAGAGAAGACTAAATAAAGCGACGGTCTGATGATAAGAAGATGATGATTAGATTTACAAGAAAGTACGAGACCTAAAAAATACTTGGTTAAGAGATAAAAACGATCTAAGTGAATTTGTTTGACACATAATATAACCAGATGACGATTCATAAATAGCGACTTATGGGATAAAAGTTTTTTATTATTGTTGTTGTTGTAGTAAAGACATGCAATTCATCTTTGAATTTAGATAATGCATTAATATAAAGAAATTTATCTTGATATTAGTGATACAATAATTGATATATTTTAAGTGTTTTTAATTCAAAAGATTATATTATTTGTAAAAATACTCAAAATAATTTTTAAATACCTCAATTATTTTTAAACATATCCATCACTATCAAAAGCTTAAAGCCTAGGAATTTATTTTGTGTTTTTTATATGATTTTTAAAAATATGTTTTTAAGTGTTTTTTATTTTAAAAATTTATGTATTTGTAAAAATACTCAAATAAATTTTAAATATCTCAAGTATTTTTAAACATATCTATCACTATTAAATAAATATACTCTTTAAAAATAACATAAAAAATAAAAAATCACAGAACAAAAATATCCCAAACGGGCCGGAAATGTAGCCTAAGGGTGTTGTAAGCTAGCTTGTGTGGCACTGTTTCATATTTCATTTCGAAATATGAATTGAGACTTTCATGGGCTTGGCCTAAAGAAGATTTTAAGGAAACAGCATTAATTTAGAATGGGCTTACGTATTCCTTAAATATTGAATTTTTAATTTTACAAGAAGCCATAAATTTTAAATGGGATTTTCATACATAAAACAAATTCTAATATATTTATATATTTAATATTAAAATTTTGACGTTTATTTTATCAAAATATATGCATAAAAATATTTTTTACTAAAAAAAACAAGTAATATTTAACCATATTTTGATTGTGATTCAAAGATTAACAATATTATATAAATAAAAAAATTAAAATTAAAAGTCATAATTAAACTTAATAAACTTATTTTTGGGCATTAAATAATATAATTCATAAATATAAACAAACTGAATAATAAATTATTTAAATTTTATTCATTCTAACAATCAAATATTCAAAATAACATTCAAATTCATTTCAATAGTTAATCAAAAAGATCATGAATAGTTAAAATTAATACTTTAGATAAGAGGCATATAGTTTTTCAGCTAAACATTTAAAATGAGCTTTAAAGTCAATTAAATATTATAATAATTAAAGAAGAGATGTTTAATTAATTTTTATAAATTTGATTTTTATTTGCATATTATTATAGAATAAATCATTTTTTTAAGTCTATAATTAAAATATTTATACTTGAAAATATATGTAAATCTTTTTCTTACAATTTAAAAATAATAATTTTGCATAAATATATTCCAATCCCAACCAAACTAAACCATTTACAATGATCATCAACATATCATAAATAAATTACATAAAAAAGTAAATCTTATAGAAAATTGCATACATAATAATACGTAACCATGAAACATTTCAAATCATGCACGCTCTTTAAACCACGTGAAGCTTCATCCCATGTTATAATGGGCACCAACCCAAAAATTCAATAATTGCTTCCCACCCTCATAAAATAAAAAAAAAAAAAAGGCGAGGAGAAGAAAACCAGGAGGAGAAGAAAACCAGAAGCTCAATCATGAAAGTAACTAAGAATATTCCCCTTCGCTGGCAATGGAAAACTTAGCCACAGCAGCTGTAATGGATCTGAATTTTGCTTCCAATCCGCACGCCTCTCCGGTCAAAAAGCAGCCTCTGCCATGCAAATCTTCTCTATCATAACACAACGCTATTCTCCCTCTGCATCATTGCGTACGTGCACAATCAAAGTTTTCACGGTAAAAAGTTAACTTTTACTAATAATATTTGATAAGGAAAGGTCTGGGATTAAGCTGTAGATGTTTGCCGTCGTCGCATCCAGAGATTTAGCTTGAAGCTTGAGTGATTTTAGATAGAGGATGGCCTCGTCGAGCACGGCAGCTGCGTCCATGGCGTCTCCGCCGGGGATGATACTCCGCAGAACTTTTACGATGGTTTCAATACTCTCCTCTTTGTCGCTCTCGTCCAGATTGCTGCCGCTGTCTACATAGCTTATGTCTGCGTTATCATCAGATGGAGTTTTGGGGAAGTTTGAAGCTCTCGCTGAGCTAACAGTATCGGTGAGAGATTCATCGACGGCAGAATGATTGACATTCAATTTACGCCGCTTAGCAGGGATTGGATGGATGGTAACCTCTTCGTTCATATTCAAAGGGGAATGCCCAGTGCTGGCTTCTTCTGATTCAAATGAAAATTCTGAGTCTGAATAGAGAAGTGCATCAATTTCTTCAGTGTCCTCGTGCATCTCTGCCTGTTTGTTGCTACCATGGGAATTAGCGGCAGAAGCATATCTAGCAGTGCTTGAAGGCAGAGTTGGGTTCAGAGACTGGAATGGATTTGCTACAGAACTAAATTTCACGCTGATTTGATCACCAGAATGGTCAAAAACAAGGAACCTTTTTGTTGGAGTTGAGGCATTCATCCCTGAAGAACCATTTGCACGTTGGAATCCCTGTATATTCAGAGGTGAAATGAAATGTGAATTCAAATAAAGGGGACTCCCCTGAACTCCAAAACCAGGGAATGGAGTGCTAGAACTCCTGGAAAAGAAGCCAATGGTATTGGCATATATCGGAAATACCGAGGAATCTGGATTAAGCTGCTGTTGCCCAACATCAGGTGGCCAATGGTTACAACCTGAATTCAAGTTACTAAATTTCCACATCTAACGCAGAGAAAAAAACAAATCTAAATCACCTGAAACACACGATGAGAAACAAGATTAAATCAGCATGACGATATGTTATAGCTTCATGTTTCAACTGAATAAGAATGAAAACCCAACCTAAGAAAATACAGTGGCAAAGCTTTCTTCGAGCACTGATTCTCTTTAACAATAGACTGTTAAAAGTCCCAGCTTTATTCTAGCGGAAGGGAAAATGGAAGGCAATCTACGTGACCGGCTTCAGGAGGTGGCGGAAATACTCGGCCTACTCAGAATCCAAACAGGTAGATTATTTAAAGAACAAACAAACAAGATCATATGAAGATCAATCAAGAATCAAATTCAGATCATAAATTTTAATCTCTATCAATTACCTGGCAATCCTGTAGCGGTTGGAAGCAAGCTATAACTCTAACTATGATTGTGGCACCACCAGCAAACCCACTTTCATGCTTCAATGCTCGAAATCTTGTCTGAGCAGCTGCTTGGCACACCATAACTACTCTATTTTCCCTACAAGTTGAAAAGTTCACCCGAGAGCCACGAAGAATTAACAGGAGAGGAAAAGTGAAAGGCAGACTAGATACAATCTAGTCTCCCTAACAAAGATAAGGATTATAAAAGGAAAAGGAGAAACTTTTTAGGCTCTAGAGATGGGTTATAGATTGTTTCACCAAGAAAAGAAAAATTGGTCCCATAGATCAAAAGAAGCTTGAGAAAAGGTGGTGTTGAAAGAGATGAGCAATAAAGAAGGTAAGTTATAGAATAACCCTGCAATACAAGCTAACGGAGACCACTTTCCGGTACAACACAAAGGAGACGCTCAGCCACCGCATACTGCTGTCAAAATCAGGATCACGGGTAATAATTCCGATGCTCGCTTCCCTCCATGAAAAAAACCTAGTTTTTTCAGCGATCAACAAAGCAAATATTCAGCAAAAACAAAGCTCAAACAAATCGAAGTGGAAACAGCGAAAATTTCCGTCAAATTAATCATAACAACCACCAGAACGGCAGAAAAAGCAGACGCAAAACAAGAAAAAACCCCAGTGATTCATAGAAAATATCAGCTAATAGAAAGATTTCAACTTACAGAGTGAAAGATCAAATTTTGAATAAACCCCAATCCGGTCTTCGGAAAAACCAGAATTGAAACCAGAGCTACACTGAGGTGGCAATGACGAAGAGATGAGGGGGGAGGATTTTATTGAATCTTGTGACGCGTTTACCCTCAATATTAGAAGAATACTACCGACTATTAATATGTGGATCAATGTTATTTTGGGAAAGATGAAGTCCTTGTGTGGAATTAAAAAGAAATTTACCGGTGGTGAAGTTAACTGGAGTTTGGGTAGTATTTGAACGTGAGTTAAGAAGTTACAATATTTGAGGGAGAAGGAGAGATGAATCTCTCCCCGCAAGAATGTAATCATGCCAGAATCTATTTGTTTCCAGCAATGCCCTATTCATTTACTTTAATTTCACAAATGCCATCACCCATCTTTATGGATATGGTCACTAGGTCAGGTTAGGTCACTCGTGACTTTCGCCTTGATTTCTTATTTCATATAAATAATTCTTTTTCTTTGTTGCCTTACTGTAAATAAATCAAATATATATACTACAATAAAAAATTACGATATATATATATCCTTCAAAATTACTTAATTATAAACTCTATTATTTTTAAACTCTATTATTTTTAAACTATCAAATATATATGTTATTAATGGTAAATTATTAAGAATTTAATAAAAACAAAAAATATAAGGTAAAATTTTATTATAAATTTTAATATCTGAGCTAGAATTTAAAAAATAGAGATTAGAAATGATAATTTTATAAAAATTTACATTTTGAGTATTATGTATTTTGGAATTATATAAAATTTTGCAGAGTTTATAAATAAAATAATGATTTTAATATTAAAAAAATATTAATAAAATTGATATTTCATATATAAAATTTTAAAATAATTCATATATATTATTTTACATAATAAAATTAAATGTCTTAATAAGAAGAGTTTACACTAAAATAAGACCAAATAGAACTCAAATGAGTTTGAATAAAGTACGAAGACTATATACATAAAAATTTCGAAATATTGATTGGATGGTCACATGACTTTTAAATTTGATGCACTTATAATCAAATTGAGCGGCTCGACAAGATGAATCTAATGAGCTTAAGATTAGTCAAACCAAAGGTTGTTTTAATGATCAAATCACAAAAAAAAAAAAAACTATCTATGATCAAAAGTGTCGATACGAACCGTCCAATATAATGTTTTGAGATTTTGGCTATAATGACCAAAATACCCTTCTCATTATCTTATAAATAGGATCTCATTCTTGTCATGAGAGGAGAAAGAAGCCGAAAGCGAACTTCCGAGAAAGCCGTGAGAGAGCTAGAAGTTCGAATTTCCATTATCATCGTTATCATCGATTACCGTTTATTATCGTCGTCGACTGCCACCAACAACCGTTAAAGCCTAACTACAGTTATATATTTATTGTTTAAAAGGCAATTTTTAAAAACTTAGTTAAGCTTAATT
This sequence comes from Cymbidium sinense, assembly GCA_021442155.1. NCBI lineage: Eukaryota > Viridiplantae > Streptophyta > Magnoliopsida > Asparagales > Orchidaceae > Cymbidium > Cymbidium sinense. Next base: position 28,604,258 of record CM038218.1, read on the forward strand.
AAGTATTATTAAATTAAAAAAATTTAAGAATAGACGCCAATAACGCATTGTCGACGTGGCTGGCGTACAATATTAAGCCCGCTGCCAACACTAAAGGCCTGATGCCGACGCTTGCGACTTCTATTTTCTGATTCTCCTGGATTCTCCACTCTTGAGCTCGAGACAACATCCCTCGTCGACCTCTCAACACGCCTGACCCGGCCAGTATCTCCAACCCTTGCATTGTGTCGCTCCCCTGTATTCAAATAAACTTGTTTTTCTTTTTCCGACAGATTTACATCGCTTTGACACTTTCCTCTCTCATATAGGTTTGGAAGCCAACATTAGCCCTCCAATTACTCCATTTTTTTTGTTTAGGGAAGTGGCATTCGACTTGTTTTTTACATCTCCGTTATTTGTAAACTCACGGTAGAATCCTCTTCTATCAATTTATAAAATAATATGTATGTTGGTAGTAATTTAGACTTTTGACTTTGAGATTTGAGTTGTATGTATGCATCATTGTGTTAAGCTATATAGTTTGTTTACACAAGATTGAACGAGAATTTGTTTTGCTGATCCTTTTCTATGGAGGCGAACTAAGTATCGATGAATAGTTCAGTCTAAGTTACATGAGAGGTCGAAATCGTCCAGTTAAGGTTCTGCGTCACAACACCTTACTGTAATTGAAGTAACGAATTATAAGAATCTTGCACATTGATCCAGAGCATCACTCTAACAAGTCGTTATCCAGTGGGTGGCGGATTTATATCGTCTGTAATATTTGACGACGACGCTTAATGGTTACACTCGAAAGCTTCCCGCCGATGGTTGGTATATAAGGAAGATGTTAATATTGCATCAACATCACCGATCCGCAAGAGATATACCGCGAATAACACAAATAAGATTTCATCGCAGAAGCACCTTCGGGGATACAACGTAGCTTTGATGAGTTGATTCTCAGATAGTATATGGTCAATATTTATCTGATTATACTTGTAATAATTAATATGTTAATTTGTTGCTCAACTTATAAGTTATGTGGTAGTGACGATGTTGTCTATCGTTGGGATGAACCGTATGTGCCTCGAGTGGTCAAAAGAGAGTAGCATCGACCGGAAGTGGCTGGCAAGTAGTCTCCGAATAGATATTAGTGATGATGACCGTCAGAGAAGCTACTGTGCTTGAGAATATAGACAGTCATAATCTACTAAAAAATCACTCATTTTACAATATTGACAGTGAGAATCATATGTTGTCCATAAATGAGTATGTCCGGATGTGTCAAACTACGAGAGAGTGGGACAACAATGTTTACTTTGACGGCCCATCCGACGAAAACTGCCCTAACAGATGAAATTGAAATTCAAATGACCATGTTGAAGGTATGTGTTTCGCAAGTAAACAGAGTCTGTAATTTGCTGTTGTTGGGTGGTGCATAGTAAATAATGTTCAATTTCAAACAAGCATTCTCTAACTATACGGCTAGGTATGCAACACGATAGTCCTACAATACCCTATAAGTGATGTTTGCATTGTAGTAGCAGCAGACGCTTAGGGGGTGCTTGGAGAATATCAAGAGTTAGTGAAAATTATAGATGTGTCAATACATTAAGTGCATCACCATCGAGCTCAAAATCACCATAAATTCATCATACCGTGGATCAAGCACCAGATTGATCTGAAGCCTAGAGAGATTATAGGTAGAATGAGGTTGAAATTCAATGTTAAAGTTTCGTATATGAAAGTTTGGGAGGCGTAAGACAATAAAAGCAATATTCGATAGTTGGGAAGAGTCCTATAGAACTCTCAATCTTTATATCGAATCGCTTACATTTTACCGGTCTACAAAAAATTCAATCTACCACTACATTTCCGGAGAATTTTTTGGACCTTCAATAATGAGAGTAATATGAAATTGTGAATGCACTTTTTTGTCGGCAAGTATCGGTACATTATTACTAGAAATGGCACATAATGGTTTGTTTCTCTAGCTTTTATTATTGTGGAGAATGTTGATTTGTGATTGTGGTTCTGTTTGCATGCAAGTGTCGTAGATGTGACGGGCATATAATATCCGATAAACAATCGGTCGTTACGGGATGCAAAGAGATTTTTTCATGGGCAGCTCACAGGCATTGTTTGCATCATTTGCGTGAAAATTTTAAAAAGGTTGTACGCAAGTTGGGGATTGGTGATGTTGAGTTTCTATGCCAAAAAATATATTTGACAGGTAATACTGATGATATTCGTCAGTTCAACCTTTAATGTTAGATATTAAAAATGTTAAAGAATAAGACAATTAGAAGCGACCATTAAATGGTCCCTTGTCCACAATGGTGGTATGTTATGGGACAATGACACGAATGCATCAGTGTTTTAATGGTGTCCCTAAACGCACGGGTTTCGATTCGCTTTAATCACTGCTATCTATTACAACTTAGTAGCCTTGTTCATGAAACAATTATCCACTGGTACTCAGCAAGAGAAAGTCAGCTTGTCTATTTATACTCAAAGGATGCTCACACCGCTACATACATCAAAGAGAGGTAGGCATTTTCCTAACGTAAATATCAACCCACGTGAGATGTGTTTTGGGTCCACCATCATTCAAAGTTGATTTGTTAGATAATGGCCTATATCATTGTAATTATGGCAGAATGATCATATATCATTATCCATGCCTATATGTGATTGCTGCATTGAGATTTTGACGGTTAAACCATCTCACATGTGTGTCACAGTACTACACTCTACAGTTGTATAAGCTGACATACATAAATGAATTTCATACTCTACCGATCTCTGATTGGTCATCTCGCAGAAAGCATGGATTAATTGGACCTAACTTTCCAACTAAGGTCGACCACCTGCACGAATAGATTCAAAAAACACAATAGATGAAAATGTAGGTATAGTAGAACTTGAAGATATGCAAAATACTCTGGTCACTACATCATCTCATAATATTAACAATCAATGGTACATTTTTCCTTTTACTTATAGATTTTACATATAGGATAATGCTTATCTTTCTCTCCTTGTCGCTTACTTAGATTTTACAATATTAACACTATTATATTTATGCTTCTTTTCCGACAAGTGCACGACAGGAGGAACCGCCTGTGGCCTAGACTTCATTACTTAGGGAGGACCCACCATTGAGCCTACACCGCCGAGGTTCATCATAAGATTTTCTTTGTATGCATCGAGCCCCTCACCTGATACTATAAGTGATTTTATTTTTTATTTCGCTACCGCTTACCCTTTATTTATTTCGAAGTGACATTATTTTTTTTGCAGCACCACTGAGCCGCATCACACTTACTTATCAATGAGTGGCTCACGTAGACGATCTATTCGTGGGAGTGTGGGCTCGGTGTCGTTACCGCTTCATCCGACTAGATCATCATTTCGACGTTCTTTGAGAGATGGTCCAGACATTACCTTCCACCTTGTAGAGAGATGACCGACGCCTGATGTGGCAATGATCCTAGGACTACGGGTTGATGGGCCACCTATCATAGGCCCGATTGTGATTGGAGAGGGGAAGAGATGGCACGCCCCATTGTTGCGATGATTTCGACGACATTTATAAATGTGACGATCATGACCCGCTCAACCTACGAGTCGTCGACATTCAAGATGGGCCAGCACACGCCCATACATGCATGCCACCCAGGTAATCGGGTGGACTTTCTACAGGAGTCACACACCGCTCGGTGGAAGTTCTTCCGCCGCTATTTTTATATTTTATTTTTAACTCAAATTCAGTAATGCAAATTATGTTTTAACATAATTTTACTATATGTGATGAGTATAGTAGCTCACAACACATCTATTAGATACATGCTCAAGAGGCTCATATATGAAGTTACTCTTATCACCGTTGAGGTTGGCGATAGAGTCGTGCCGCTCGACCTTATTCCCATAGTAGATGTAGCCCTAGTTGACCCTAGTTTCAAAAGGATCAATGGTCGGGGTAAAGCGGATGTCGACTAGGTTGATTACCACCAGTCACACATTGTTACTTGGGAGAGGTGGAGGGATTGCCTCGTCGAGAGCCTAGATGACGATGTGGACAGTCGCCAAGACATATCCCGGTTCATCAGATGACCGTTCCCGACAGATCTTCCCACCACTTACTGAGCACCAAAGGAGCATATTTATGTAAGTCCCGATATAAGTATTCATCTAAATTCAATATTTATGTAAAGGTTAATTTTACATACTATTTTTCGTAAAGGAAAGCATATCACGACGACTGACATCTTTCACCATACTGGCTGGATGATCTCCTACAGATGTGATATAGAGCTGCAGACCCGATGAGTACATGCAGGACATATTTTGGACGTGCCGAGGGTGTCACATACCACACTGAGCAAAGCCATCTACTCGCTGATCCGTCCTTCTATATATGCCGATCGTGTCCTTCTACATATTAGCCATATGAGTCGCAACCATATCTTCCAAGTGGATGATATGATGCACACCGCAAGGATCTTCGGTAGAGGGCCACCATCACCGCATGATCATCTCGCCTACGCACACTTGGGAGTAGTGTGATTCCACGCAGACGTCGAAGGCGTTAAATGTTTAGGATAATATACTTTTGTGTCTGTACTACGTTTTATTTATCTATTTCATTACAAACTTGAGAGTCATGTATACGTTAAATTTGGTTATGTCATAATGAACTTCTTATTATTTATCCATTTCTGAAATGAATTTGTTAACTTCATATGATTATCATCCATCTGGTCCGGTAAAACGCCCATTTTGCCCGTTTTTGGTCCGTTTCACCGCTTTTGACATTTTGTGCGTTCTTTTTGAGTTTTTACCTTTTTGCCCTTATAGGGGGTCTATAAAAATCCTTTAGGGCTATGGTAGAAGACACACTCCTTATATGCTCGAGTGTTCCTCTTTTTCTTGAGAGAATGTCGCTCGAGGCCATCAAGTCTGGTCATGCGACGAGGCTCGATTTTCCCCTAAAGAAGAAGCTTCAACGTCACCCACTCGCCTGGGGCCTGTAGTTCATGTTGAGGCCCAGTTTTCCCTCTAAAGAGGCCGCCTTCCTGACCGACCGTTTGGGCGGCTATCAAGACCAGTTCATACGGAGGTTCCGATTTTTCCTCGAAAGAGGCATCAACCGCCTATCGGGTTTGGACGGGCGAGGCTCAGAGTCATACTCTGAGGTTCGATTTTTCCCTCGAAGAGGCGATCCTCGCCGACCACGGGTTCGAGGCGATCAAAGCCCGTAGTTCATACCGACCAGGCTCGGTTTTCCCTCGAAAGAGGTGTTAACCATCCTCACCGGATCAACCATCTGCGGTAGGCTGTCGCCGTAGTTCCGCTTTCCTCAGTCAATCGGTTCGCCGGATCGTCGAATCCGACGGCCAATGACAGACGACGCCATTAATTGACAACGCCGGCGGTGTTGACCGATGAATATGGCATACGCATGATCTAAGGTGATGATGGCAATGACCGGCTGGCGGTTAATCGCAGCCTGAGCTGGCCGACGACGGGTGGTCGCAACCGGTAAGTGGTGGCGGGTGGTAGGTTCGCGGCAGGAACGAAGGGATGCGGCTGGGGACCGCAGTGGTACGACGACGAAACAAGTGGCGACCGGCGCCGCAGAATGCAGACCGGGCGATCGATGATGACCGGCTGGTAATGACCACGGCCGCACCAGCCGGCCGATATCGTAGCCGACGTCAGGGCCTGGCGGCAATGGCGGTAATGGGCGCATGGTGGCGATCGATGACGGCGGCAGGTGACGACGCCAGCAACTGCAGAATCAATCTGGCACCAGCCGAGTGGCAGCCGGATGTAACGGACCGCCGACGACCAGAATGACCCATGGTGGCCGACGCGGCGACCGGCTGGTGGTGGTCGACCGACGGGTGTTCGGCAAGAACGGCGACCGGTAATGGACGGCGTGGCCTTGTGGATGACCGACAATGATGGTTGACGATGAATGACCGCATAATGACCGCGAGTCCCACTTCTTCTAGGAAATTGGATTTCTGAAACTTCAATGAATGGTTCAAAATTGATAACCGCCAAGATGGCGAGAAGCGCAATTAGAACCGCCATTCGAGCAACTCAAAAATTCATAGATAATTTCAAAGTATCATTCTCCATGATGTTACTGGCGCAATTCTGCATAGGGTAGAATTGACCGGATTTTTGACCCATCCGGGTTATTTGTCAGTGTTACTAATTACATTAACACGTATGTAAGAGTCGAATCAATGAATTTTGACCCATCCTAAGAGTTGTTTGTCGAGTGTTACCCAATGCCTAACCTATAAAGAACGAATTGAATCCGCCGGGATTTTGACTTATCCAGGTTATTTGTCGAGTGTTACTCGACGCTAACCTGATGGAAGGGGGTCGAATTGAACTGGCCGGTGATTTTCACCCATTGTTGTCGAGTGTTACCCGATATTAACATGTATGGAAAGAGGTCAATTGAATCCCGAGGATTTTGACATATATTGGTTGCTTGTCGAGTGTTACGGCGACGTTAACTGATGGAAGAGGTCGGGAAGTCCACGACCTTTTGACCTATCATGAGATATTAGTCAAAGTGTTATTTAACTTTACACGTGTGGAGTGAGTTTTGACCTATCCGGTGTTTTGTCGGTTTAGTTGTCCATTGTTAACGATTGTTAAGTAGTAGTCAAGTTTTGATCTATCCAGGTTGTCTTGTCGAGTGCTTTCGATTATGGAAAGAAGAGATTCATTTTGATATAGGTTGTTTGTCAAAGTATTACTTGATGACAATAACCTGTATGGAAGAGGTCGAATCAAAATATCCATTTATGGTTATAGCCAAAGTTGCTTCTTAATCTTGGTCTTGTTTTTTCATGAGTATGATTATAAAATCATAATTTGCAAAGCTATATCTCTTCTAAATGTTGAAATATCCTCCAACTTTGACTTGTTTCGAGATGGTAATCGATTAGATGCTTAACATATTAACATAGCATCTTCGAGATTAGAGTTGCCCCGCTTTTAAAATCAAGGAATGAAGTTTGATGAATCTTCATCTTTCATTTTGCTTCTTTAAAAGCTTGAAATGCTCCACCACGATGGTGGTTTTGATCTTGTTGGGAAACTTGATACAAGATGAATAATGAGACCACATGCCAAATCAGCAGTTAGAAACCAAGCTAGAGTAAAAGTTTACGGCTTAGCTTTGTTGCGGAGTCCAATACACACACACGTAGATGTTTGAAGAATTAATGATAAAACTCTAAAATTTTTACATAAAAATATCTCGAAAAGAGGGAAAAATCACCAAAAAAAAATCTTCCACCTGCTTGAGTACAAAATTTTCCCTTCATAACGCGATTACATAATCAGATATGAGAAGGCTCACAATAGAATCCCAAATGTAAAATATGTATATGCAATGGCAGAAGAACGATAAATGAGATGTATCCCTGCAGGTGACCGGCGACGTGGTCGGCGACAACCGATGACCTAATCGCCGGCGGATCAATGAAAGTGGTCGATGGCAATGCCTGGCGACCTGGCCGACGATAGATGGCGATGCAACGACCATGATGGTCGCGAGATACCCAGCCGACCATGGTTATTCCACGAGACGGATTTGGTGGTGGTCGAGACGCGCATAGTGGGTTGGCGTGGGAAAGAATCGACGGCATTGACCTGCATGACGGAGACGCCCCAGAGTGGGATGACCGGCGACGATGGCGACCGCAACGATAATGGGCGGCTGTAGACCGGCGACGGGGTAGCGATGACCGGCGCAGTGCTGGCGGCAGGGTGCCGACGGTGGTCGACTACCGCCGCAGAATGGTGACGATTATGCTTGGAGGATTTTCAAGTTTTAGAGCTCTTACACTGACCACTGCATTGAAGATGAGGCTATTTATAGATTGAGAGGACGCGCATAAATACACGCAAAACTGCATCACTTCACTCCATCGACGCCTCAAAATAATTCTTTGATTAAGTATTTGAATGCTCAAACAAGTCAATTATGATTCGTCGCTTGATCCCGTCGAGACGCCGATTCGAATTATATAAACACTCTATATTTAAGAGCTATTTATGGATTTTACCTACGTCCCAAAATTTCTAATGATATTTTAAGCTTGATCACTTGGGCTTCAACCGAGTATCACTTTTAATATTAATATTCGTCAATTGTAGGATTTAAGTGTCATATCAGTTATAAACATTTTAAATTTTTTCTTAAATAAAAAACAAATTTGATTAAAACGCATTTAGCATCTCTAATTGTTTTTCTTTTAGAAAGAAGAAAATATGTCGCAATAAATAGCCTGAATGATAAATTCCGTCTAAAAAAATTATTTATAAAAGAAATTCAAAATTTACCATTCTGAATTGTTATAATTTTAATTAAAAAACTCATGAAAATGTGTGCTGTGAGTCGGTGAGTCTGTAAATAACCCAATAAATCTTCCGAAACCGGTTCAGTGCTCCTATATCTTGTCTTGTTGTCATTCAATTGGTCGCTGCATTGTTTTTTTTTTCTTTTGTTTAAGGCTATTAATTGGGTTTGGGCTTTCAATTTTCTCGGAAAAACATATTTTTTAATTGAAAAAAATTTGTGAATGAGTCCAAAGGAGTTCAAGCCGTTCTTAATTTAAGCTTGAGCTTTATTATTTTATAAATTCAAACCAACTCTTTAAATATAAAATAAATAAATAATTATAATTTAAAATATTATTATGATAAAATTGTTAAAAAATAATTAAATTATAAATAAAATAATTAGAATGAGATATAATTTTTAAATATTTTAAATAATTATATATTTATATTATTATATTTTAATATATTTTAAGTATTTAATATTTATTAACGAGTTAACTAGTAGAGTTCGAACCTACTTAAGTTTAGTTTGTTAACTCAGCAAGTTTGAGTTAGAAGTCATTTATGACGCTCAATTTGAGTCTCCTCATGAGCTAACTTAACTAACTTACACTCATAAATTAATCCTCCTGAATTAGTTATTGATTTAAATGAAATATTAATTTTATATATTCAATTAAATAAAAAAAATATTTTGTCAATATGATTAAGTTGGCTTTTAATTTAAGGGGAAATCGATTGTGTGGCAAACAAAGGTCGTTCTTGAACTATGTCTTACATATAAAGTAATATTTTTTGATTAAGTTACATAAAATATTCAGTTTTTTAAATCGAACTATATTAAATTAAAAAAAATTTGAAAAAACAAAATAATTCCTGTTGCGTGCTAAAACCAAAGTTCTTGTTAGAACCAAAGACACACAAGATTTAAAGAGTGAAATAAAACTCTAGAATTTTACGTGAAAATCTCGAAAAAAAAAAACCAAAAAACAGCCCAAAAACTTTCTACTATGATCCGTTTCAAAGACAAAGATCTTCCTCTGAGGATTACATCAGATTGTGATATGACAACAAATACAAGAATTGGCACAATGTTGACACCGATGTTGACGGTAATGTTAGATGCCGGACGATGTTGATGTCAACGATAGTGGTCGATGACGCGCATGGCAGCCGACGCGAAATCGGCGGGCGGCCGATGGGCGGCACAATGGTTGACAACGACGATGTTGATGACAATGTTGACAACGATGTCGATTGATGACCACGATGACGTGTGATAATGGCAATTGGCAGACGAGCGGATCGGCCAATGCGGCAGCCGTTACGTCGGCAGCTGGCGGTTGTCTTGGAGGATCTTTAGAGCTCTCCTCCTCTCTTGCCCCTTCTCTTGGCCTCCCTCATACGAGGAATGAGGCTATTTATAGACGGAGCATTAATCTACAAAAATCCAACCACTCCTCTCCATCTGACTCGTGATGATGATTCCCTTGATCATATGATGTATTTTGTGTATTTGAATGCTCAAATGAAATTGAATTGTAAGATCTTTGGCTTGTTGGAATCGTTGACGCCGATTTGACTATAAACATTCCATATTTGAGAGCTTTTTTAGAATTTAACTGATGTCTCAAAGTTTCGATGATATTTTAAGTGCTTGATCTCACCAGCTTCAATTTACTTGCGATCAAGATTCGTGCTTATTTAGAGGAATTTTCGGTCATCTTGTCCCCTATTTTTTGGATGATATTATCTCAATCATCAAAAAAATATATGTGTGCAAAATAATAAATTCTTCAACTAAATCAGGTCCATTAAACACATATTTTAAGAAAGAGATCTTCAACAAGACATGACGGAGGCACGCGATTTTGGGCGCTTTTTACCCTAAAAGGGTCTATAAAAGCCCAGGGAGAAGACACATTCTCTTCTTCTTGAGAGAAGGTCGTTCAGGGCGTCAAGCACTGTAGTCATACTCAAGACCCTCAAAGAGGTGTTAACTAACCTCACCCGACCGGATCTCAAGACCCATAGTTCATATGACAAGGCTCCAATTTTCCCTCGAAAGAGGTGTTAACTAACCGTCCGACCGGACCAGAGGTGATCAAGAGAGACGATAACCGAGATTGGGGTTATGCAATCTGGCGGCGCCGACGCGTGGTGCGAGAGATAACCGTCACGATGAGTGGAGATTGCGATGGTCGGGAGTGACCACCAGTGGCAGTCCGAATAGTTCCTGAACGGTGAACTGAACAGCCTGAGTAACCGCGTCGATAAAGCGATCCCAGCGGCTCAAAGAAGCGGCAAACCAGAGTGCCAGCGACCGCCATATAATGACCGGCGACCTGATGGGTTGCAGTAATGCACCAGAAGTTATCAAAAAGCGGATGCCGCTAATAAAAAAGATGAATGGCCAGTGGTTGGCCCGATGGTGGTAAGCGCGGCAAACCCAGGATTTTGGTGAAGCCGCCGTAGCGGATGAACCCGCCAGCAACCCGCGATGACCCAGCGAAATTCGCCAGCGCGGATCCGGCCAGCGGCGACCGCCATGGGTTGGGCAACCGACGCGGCTTTAAACCGGACGATAGCACCGCGTTGAAATATGACCCAGCGATTTGCGGATGACCGTGATAGCCGTCGTTTCAGCAAACATCCGCCATGTGTAAAGTGGCAATCCAGCAAGCCAGAATTAGCGAATATCGCAGCCGGGATTACCACTGTATGGCAGACCAGACGGCAATAACGAAAGGACTGATTTAAGCACGCACCAGGCGGTTAGCTAACCGGAATCGCTGAGACCGCTACTAAATCTTTTGATATCTGTAAAGTTGACTGGCCGACGTAATGTAAGAAGAGGTTGAATCATCCGAGGATTTTGACCATCCGTTTGTCGAGTGTGACTTCGATAACCCGTGGAAGAGTTTTAATTAAACCCATCGAGGTTGGCCGATGGCGTTGCCGACGCTAACTTGTGGAAGAGGTTGAATTGAATCCGAGTTTTTGACCCATCCGAGTGCGTGCATGAGTGGAGAACTGGGACCTTTTGACCTATCCCAAGGAGTCTTTGTCGATGGCGTTACCGCTAACTGTATGGAAGAGGTCGAATTAAAATATCCGTTGTGATTGTAAAGTTGCGTTCTTAACCCCGTTTTCCCATGAGTATGGGTGGAAAACATAATTTGCAAAGTATATCTCTTCTCTCAATGTTGAAATATCCTCCAACTTTGACTTGTTTCTTGGGATGGATGTCGATTAGATGCTTAGGGTGATCTTACGAGATTAAGCCCCAGTTCGAGAAGAAGTTTGATGAATCTTCTTCGCTGCGCTTTAAAAGCTTGAAATGCTCCACCTCGATGGTGGTTTTGATCTTGTTGGGAAACTTGGTTGTCATACAAGATGAAATAATAAATCACCGCAAACCTTTTAGAGTAAAGCTAGCTAAAAGTTTCCAAATTGTTGGAAATCCACATAGTATTATTTAAAGAGAAACAATAAACTCGATTTTTGGAAAATCGTAAAAAGAGGGAAAACCATGGGGCTGAAAAGCTTCTACTGTATCTATCTGAAGATCTTCCGAACGGATTACAATCAGATAGAGTGACAATATGAAAGCACAATGCGATTAACGACGTCGACAATGTTGACGAAATGATGACAATAATGGACAATGATGTCAACGATAGTATCGGATGATGATGACCTGGCAACAAATTGGTCTGGCGATCACGCGGGTGACCGAGATGGCGCGGCGAGCGATGGTGGTCGCCGATAACGATGGTTGACGTTTGATGATGATACATTATGCGATTATGACGGCAATAATGACGGCTATGACCGAGACGGCGCCGCGTGGTTGGTCACCAGTGGTGCGTGACGGCGGTTAGGATCTTTAGAGCTCTCTCCTCTCTCACTTGCCCCTCCTTCAGGCCTCCCATGAAGAATGAGGATTTATAGATGGAGGAGTCTCAGGTACACGCAAAATTGAACCACTCCTCTCCATCGGATGGCTCATGATGATTCCCTTGATCATATGATGTATTTTGTGTATTTGAATGCTCAAATAAAGTCGAAATTGTAAGATCTTTGGCTTGTTGGAACCGGCTCGTCGAGACGCTCGATTTGACTATAAACATTCCATATTTGAGAGCTTTTTAGAAATTTAACTGATGTCTCAAATTTTCTAATGATATTTTAAGGCTTGATCTCACCGCTTAATTTCTTGCTTTTCGACATCAAGATTCGTGCTTCGACTAGAGGAATTTTGAGAGTTATATCAATTCCATTTTTCTTTCTTGCAAAATGTACAAACGTGCCTTGCAACTCATGAAGGAAAATCGTATATCTTGAATAAATGACGCTCATAATATGAAATAAAAAGTCAAATATCAAGATCAAATTAATTAAAATATTTTTTTTTTTTTAATTTTTTACTTTTATATAAATATAAATATATATATATATATATATATTCAATGATGTTCAACATTTGATTATGATGCTAGAAAATGTAATATAAATATTGATTGATTAATTCTATATTATACCAATTTAAAAATATATTTAATGATTATAGATTCATGACAATCAAATTTAAATTAAAATATTTTGATTTATATTTTGTCCTCTATTTTTAATATAAATATATTGCAATTGACTTACTTTTCATTCATTCATTATATATTATTATAATTAAAATAAATAAATAAATTTGTATTAGAATATTCTATTTAAGAATTAATTAGAATAAAGTTTAAATTTTGTGAATTTTTTTAGATGAGTATAAAATAAATTTTTTTTTAAAATTAAAGACAATTATGATTAAAAATTAGTCATGCTATTTTATCTTTTTTAAATAAATAAATAATTAATTCATCAATGTTCAAATCAAAGTTCTCTTATCTTTAATGATTAGGTGATGATTGAGGAGCTATCAACTAAGAATAGTTGCCATTAAATAGTGCAAATGCAGTCCTCTCAATATTCCATTATGTAAAAAACCGAAATGTTGTCATTCCCAATTATCAATGATACCATCATGCAAAATACCACCACACCTAATTCCATTCAACTATAATGATATTAAAAAATATATATGCATAAAAAATGCATATTTAACATTCTAAGAGATCAAAACATATATGTTATAGAAATAAGCTAAGATTGATTATAAGCTAAGAAAATTAACCCCACAAAGAAAATAAAATGCATATAAGATTTGTCAAGAACTTTTCTTATCCGAATAAGTCTTAACAAATTAATTACTTTTTGTTTAATCAGAAGGAGCTCTCATTACTAATTGACTATTTAATAATAAGTGTATTAGTTTGGTAAATAAGCACATAAGTTGCTAATATTTATGTTAGGAGCCATTCCTTCTAAGTTTGTTCAATCTATGACTATAAATGATCTTTTTTTATAAAAAAAAAATTTTAGAGATTGAGGCAAATTATCCAATGGACAATGAAGTCATCTTATTAATGATGATTTTTTTTTTTTTGTGTGTCAAATATAATTTTGAAATAGTTGAATGGCATAAATGAGAGGTTGAAGTGAGCTAAGCCAACTAGTGAGTCTGCTGGAACTTAACTTATTAATGAGCTTATGAGTTGAGCTTATTAAACTTTGAGAACGAAATGAAATTATAACCAATATAATATACGAGCTCAAATTTGATCTTGACAGTGCTCAACTTGTTGGCTCACAAACTGGCTCAATTAATTACCTTAGTTCGATTTAAGGCTCATAAGTTACAACTTCACACAATCATTAACATCTTTGAAGATCATTGGTCTCGTCACTACATTCTCTAATGAGCTTCTCCCATGACCTCTCTCAATGCTAGTCGTTCCATCATTTCTTTCTCTAATGAGCTCCAATCATGACTTCCCCTAACAACACTCATATCATCGCTACCCAGTCCAACGATCTCTAGTTGTGACTTTATTAATGCAACCATTCTTATAATTGGTTTCTCCAACAAGCTTTCATTGATGCTTCCCCCAATGCAGCTTATCCCATCATTAACTACTCCAATGAGATCTCATTATGACATTCACTAAATTGATTGTGCTGTTGCTTTCACTAATGAGCTCCTACAACTTTTTGTCTTCATAGAAGTCTCTTCCTTATCTAGAGAGTTCTTGTTGTGATTTTGGTTCAAGCTCACTAGTTAAGTTATTTTTTTGGCATGTTGAACTCATAATCATCGTATAACTCAACTTGAGCATGAGCTTTAGTTCGAGCCTACCATTGAGCAGGTGAGTAAAACTTTAAATTTGTACTTGAGCTCAAATAGACTTGTTTACACTTCTAGTCTCAAAGTAGTTGCACATTTCTATTTTATGGTCGCTTCTAACATACATAGAATTTAAAACACCAAAACTCATATGAAGCTTATAATAGACAATGATGTTTAAGTAAATGACAATGTGATAAATATCATTATAATTACAAATTAATAAGAACATACTTTTATCCCTCCAATCATACTAACTTAACCTCAATCTTTTTCACAAATTGAGTGTCACTAAGTGCCACTCATTATTTGGGCCTTATCTAATCACTCTTCACTTTCTTAGAATTCAAAAATTATATATGTGAATTTGAACATTATTCATATTCAAGAATAAGAATTTAAGGTATACAATATCGAGGATTGATCTTTGAGGTGGTTCCCTTATGGATAAAATATAGGAAGAGAACATTTTACTTTGTCTATAGACTTCAAAATTGAAGATATATTTTGTGTCATTATAAAATTTAGGCCAAATAAATATACAGTCTGTTTAATTAATGATATGTATTAGATATAATATATCTCAATAATTATAATGATGGATAGTTGTCAATAGGATTTTTTCATAATTATGTTGTCTTGATTTTTTTTTCAAATTTGTCAATCAAAAATATGAAAAATATAGAATCATACAATAATATGTATGACAAAAAAATATAAAAAGTTAAATTCATCATAAAGAGCTAAATATGACCCCCCAAAACAAAACAAAAAAAACTACATATACATAGAAAGTGAGCACGCATGACACATACATACCTAAGCTTTCAAAAGGCAAAAGCAACCATATCTTTGAGTGCCGTCAGAGAGAGATTTCCTTCAAACTTAATTTAATATTCTTAAGCCCCCCCCTTAAAAGTCCTCATCTTAACCCCACGCTTTAGCTAACTTCCTTTTATATTCTCTCCTTAATTAATGGATTAAAGCTTGACAAAAGCACACAAAAAAACAATTAAAAGCGTTCGGTGGGTTTTGTATGATGACTTTATTAATGATGGAGGGGTTGGAAACTTTACTTTAGTCTGGCTTACGTGCCTTTCATCGCATGCAATGCTTGACGCCTTGTCGCCTGACGATTGGCAGATGAGTTTTGTATATTTTTTTTATTATTTTTTTTTTGGTGACGAGGTGTTCACTCTTGATCCCACACTTTATATGACTTCAGCATACTAATCGCTCTTGCCCCGAGCTCGCAGCGGTGTCGATACCTCATTTCTTTTCACCTATGTGAGGTAGAGCATCTCACCGAAGAATCAACACAAACCCGGAATACTTGCACTCTCTACCAACCTGAGCTGGGTGAATGTGGGTGTTTTGTATCTGTTGCTTTTGGTGTTGGATTTCAGATGTGAAGATGAGCCTATTCTGTCATATTGGAGGAGGTGATTTCATTGACGTGAGGGGAAGATAATGGAGCACTTGGCTTGTCGTCATGGCTCATGATAGTAAAATTTGATGCATTATTTATCATAAATTTGTCATATCAATCAAAGATTAATTTGAATTAAGAATGACGTAAAAGCTTTGGTATAAAATTGAAAATTTTACATACATTAAAATTTTATATATATATATATATATATATATATATATATATATATAAAGCCCTTTTTATTATATATAAAAAAGTACATTTTATTTTAGAAAAATAATGATAATGTTAATATTGATTTAATATTTTAAATTTAAATACTATTTATTTAAAAATAATAGTTTAAATATTATATATATAAACAGATTAGAATTATGTGCTATATGTGCATCTTCTCATTTACTTATTTACTTAATAAATTTTAAATATGAAATAGTTTATAAAGTACTAGAGATATTGTATTTATTCTCTTTTGTTTAACTTACCACATGCAATATTTATATTGAAAAATAATATATTTTAATTAATTGCAAAGTTTGTAATTATTTTATTGGTCATATACTTGCTATTGTTCATTAGTACACATACTTTTGGACCAAAAAATTATTTAAAACTGAGTTTAAAATTTTTGAAAGATATTTTAGAAATCATATGAACAAAAACTTCAAAAAAATTATAATCATGATAATGTATTTCTATTAAAATCATATGAAGCAAAGTACATTTGGTCCCTAAAATAATTTGATAGGGCTTAGGTCATGCCACTTTATGGATGATGAATTGTTTGTCCCAAGACATATGCAAGAGAGATACCCCCAAATGCCTCTCAATGGTCCAAAGAAAATCCTCCCTAGACACCTATCATTTCAAATGAATCCTAATATATACTTGATTTAAGATGAGATTTGCCAATTTATATGTCATTTATAAGAAAAAAAAAATAGAAGATAAGAATTTCTTAAAATTGTCATGTCGCCCACATGCATCTGATTAATGAATCATCAATGATGTTAGTTTGCTCTCATCTAATCAAACAAATTTATATGAGGAATATGACTATACATAGTTGCCATATTTTAATACTAACAAAATATGACAGGCATCAAATCTTGTTCTAAATGATTTGGTAAATAGAATTTTGATCCATTAAGTGCATTGCACTCTTAACATCAAGTGCTTCAAGAAGGTATCTTATATTCACTTATCAAAGATTTTGTGATCATTGATCTTCCTCATATCAATGAGATAATATTATTGTCAATCTTTCATTAGTCATCCAACATTTTAGTGGCCGTGATGGTAGGTCAGACTGGTTGAAGGGAAAAATCACCACTCTACTTTTTCTTTTACGAAAAGAGCAATCTAATGAATGTATTATCAAAAAGAACAAAAAATATTTTGAGATAATTCATAAAGAAGAATCAAATTTCACTTATAAAAATAAGGTAAGTATGCATGCATGTGTGGGAAGACCTTTATTCATAAAATATAATCTATAAGATGGCTAAGATGGAAGAGAGTTACACAAAATATGCACATGAATTTTAGAGTGGTTAGTCAATTGGCTTACATCAAATGTAGAGTTTATTAATGAGTTTAATATACTTGGGAGAAGTATAGAAGGTGTTAGTTGCATTGAGTTCATCTTATGAGAGAAACTAATTAAAGAGATAATATAATAGGGACGTGTACAATAAGAAAAAAGTACTATAAAGGTAGAGTTTTTAGTTGGTTTAAGCTTAAAAGGGAAGATGAAAAGGGACCAAATCAACAGTGATAAAGAAGTTGGAAGTAATGAGTGCAATCCAAATCAAAACAACTATACCCCAATATACATATGTCCGTAGAGCTAAAAGTATTTTTTACATTTTGGATAGGTCAAAATTTTAAAGAGTATATATACCTAACATTTCCAATTTAAGGCTAATTATTATAATTCTTGTAGCATTAAGTGGAAATATGTGTAAGCAATTGAGAGCAGCTATGTTGCTCTTATTGGAATGAATGAGAGATGATAACATATGAGACAACACAACTAAAAGAACATCATAATGATATTTAATATGTATATGAGATAGCACAACAAATTGGTTAATTTGATTAATGGTTGTAAGCATGAAGGGAGTTAAGATGTCACAAATACTTGAGTTTTTTAGAAGGGATTTAGTGGTGGCAGAGTTAAAAGCCTATCAAGCAAACTTTTTAAGTGAAATTTTAATTGTGCTTCTAAAGATCCTCTTGAGGAGACTCCCACGATGCATCCTAATCTATTTAATAACTAAATAAATTTTTTAGGGTTGCATCCTTATCACAAATAAGGATTAAGTATTGATTCTAAGATATGCAATTTTTGAGTATTATAATGATGCTCTTGTATTATCAATGCTTTAGATAGTTTGAATTAAACTATAAACAAGCAGTTTTTTTTAGTCACCATAAAGCTTAATGTATCCTAGTCCATCATCCTATTATTATTCATTGCCACCAAAATGGCAAGTTTGAGTCTACATGAGAAGGATCTTCATTGTGCATGAGCTATATAAATTTGAATATTATTGTTTGGCTAATGGTGATAACGATCACCATATTCCTTAAATCAATAGGCACTATTTAAGGAAGTATTATGCATTGGAGAGTTCACATTTAAATTTATCTCAAAAATGATATGAATTAACAAAATCTAGAATTATGTATCATGATTGTTCTCCTTGACTGTTCTACTTCTTTTTGTTTCACCACCAAGAGTGTGGTATAGGTTAACAAGTTACCTCATTCTCCTCTATCCAAGTTCATCACTTGGGATAATAAATATCCCATTTGCCCTAAACTCCTCACTTTGATAATTGAGCTATTCATCAATTTCACTCACGTGAGTATGATCTACTTTAAAAAAAAATCCAATCTTCAGATTAAGTGAATCATTTAAGTATAATAAACATTCATTTTATTCATGACTTTTTATATTACAAAGGCACATATATGCAAAATATCCCTCTGAAAGATCCCTATCAAGAGGTTCTCACTTCAATTATGAGAATATTTTTGCATCACAAGATTTATATACACATAAAATAGCATAAATAAAATCTTCTCTAAGAGAATCTCACACAACTAATAAAAATTTCATGGCTCCACACATCTATGGTGTGTCCATTTGCAAAAATTTATAGACATTATTTATGATTATGTCATTGTGGAATCTCTAACATGAGCAAGAAATAAGATTGAAAAGCCACCAAGCAATTATATATATTGCATCACCAATATTCCCTCATTATTGTCGTTCATAGTATTGAAAATATATTAATTATTCTTGAAAGTTTGAAAAAGTAATTTCCCTTAGTCAACTAATTATCTCATAGGTTATACTTTTTAATTCACCAATGTATCCAAATTGGTTGACATATATAAAGGTATTGATGAGAGCTGACTATCATTCTCATGATGCATTTATATATATATAATTTTTATTAGCATCATTACTTAATATTTGGTGGAACCATCAAATTGCTAATAAATTTTTAATAATTTATTATATAATATTAAATCAATTTTCATATATTCTATTATCTTTAAAATTATCTGCAATATTAAAGGTATAAATATAATTAAAACATTGAGCTAATAATTAAATGCATAGATCAAAACTTTAAAGATTTATTAGTATGTGATAATGAAAATATTAAATATAAACAAAATAAATAAAATTTTATATTTTTATAATTAAAATTTGATGATAAAAATTTTGAACAGATAGTTAGATGAATAAATTTAAATATTTAATTTTAAATTAATAAAATATTAAAAATAATAATGAGTCATGAATTATTCTTATTTTATTTATTTATTATTAATACTACAATTATTTGTTTGAATAATCAGCATCAATATATAATTAATTATGCTTCATTAGTTTTGCTATGACTTAAACTCAATAAAAAATAAAAGATTTAATAAGATTCTAAAATTTGAGAAATTTTCAAATTTAATTTGAGGTTAATAAAAAAAATATTGACTAAATAATATAGTACTCAGCTTTGATTTAGTCTTATAATTAGCTCACTAGATGAATGAATGAAAGTAATACTATTTGTAAAGCTATCCAAAAAAAAATAATATAAGCTTAGAATGATGATTATGGTAATTAATTTAATTTTTCATTGAGTTAATGAGTAAGGACAAAAAGTTATAGTATTTATTCAAAAAATATTTATTCCTGTTGTGTGCTAGAGAACCAGTTGTGGTAGAGTGAAAGTTTACGCTTTCACATTCAAATTTACACTAATTAAAGAGCGAGCAGGAGACACCTGAATTTTAATGTGAAAACCAAAAGAGGGAAAACCACCAGCCCAAAAGCTTCAACTATGTATAGACAAAGTCTTCACGATACAAGATTATGCATATAGAGGGAGGAAAAATGAACAATGATCTAAATGATAGGTAGAGAGATGGATAATTAGTTAGATGGTGGTTGATGACCATCTGTGGGTTGCTTGAGAGGACCTTCAAGCTGGAGCTTCTTCCTCCTCGCTTGGTTCCTCTTCTTCCTGCTCTCTCTTCTTCCTTCGCTCTGGGACTCTTCCTTTCACTTGCACTCTTCTTCACCCACCACTTCACTTGCTTGGCCTCTTCCTTTTCTTCCTTTTGGACTCTTCCTCCTCTTCTTGCTTTCTTCCCTTGCTCTGCTCTTCCTTTTCTTCCTTGCTGACTCTTCTTCCTCTTCTTTGTTTTAGCCTCTTCTTCTCACTTCACTTCACTTTCACTTGGCCTCCCCTCGTGAGGCTTATAGATGGGAGGGACATTCTTGTATATGTAAACATTCTCAATTTCGGATTGATTTGATTTTGATAATTTGATGGATTTGAATTATGAGATCTTAGGCTCATTAGATCCCGCTCGAGCTTCGATTTGATTATAAACACCCCATTGAGAGCTGTTTTGGGATTTAATTGATGTCCCAAAGATACCAATGATATTTTAAGTCTCTGACGGCTTTGACTCAAATATATACTTTTATCAAGATTTATGTAGTATTTTATTCCAATTCCAAAATTTATTTTTCAAATAATTGAAATTTTAATTAGTAAAATATAATAAATTTAATTTGTGTAGTTAAAATATTTTGATTAAATTGTGTGGATTTGAAAATAGGCAAAAGAAAATTCTCTAATAACTGGACATAAATGAAAAGATTAAAATAGATATGCAACAAGAAAATAAATTAAAGTAAATATATTAGAAAGATGATACAAGTGATAATTTTAATGTATTGGAATGTTAGACTCATATCAAAGTCCACCACACAAATAAATAAATTGGAATTAGCACATATGAGACATGATTTTCTATTGAAATTGCAAAATGGAAAATCATGGGGCTAAATCTAAAAATGTCATTCCACTTTTTGCTTAGAGGTGTTAATTTGGTGATTGTTAAGAGTTGTGATCAATGAATGAGTACTAAAACTAAAAGACAAAATAATGATCGAAGTCAAGTGATAGAAGGATGTTTCTCAATCTCCTAATAGAAAAGGGCACTTAGCAATAATAAAAAAGATGATAGTTAAATAATAGTTACTAACAAATATTAGATGTAAGTCGTTGGTAATAATCAAGTGAAAATATTGATTTCATGTTATAACCATTAAAAGTCGTCCAGTGATACAATATATCGAAGATCAAATAATAAAATCCAAGATTTGTTATGGCACAAAATTTTCGAATATTAACGAATATTGATCCCTAATTCTCATGCTTGCAAGCCACTAGATGATCACCTTCAGTAATCATTCAATTATATTATTACCTAACACCTGATGTTTATCTTTGCTTATCAGTTAATGCATACAATTAGTTAGTCAATGTCAATATCTGATACTTTCATTAGTGCTCATTGAGGACAGAGAGTGATGTTTGTCATCCCCATCTTTCGACATACTGTCAAACTCTTGATATTTGGCTTGCCATTGACTAACACGAACATCAATCTTCATAATTACTCGATCTTCTCTACTACGAAGATAATGATCAAATATGTCTCAATCTTATAAGCTTTCTCTTGAATTATTATTAGATGCATTCTTAATTTTCAAAAAAACAAAATCTCTTTTTTAATTATAACCTGTGGTTATATATATTCTAAAGACTATACTATATTATGATAATTTAAATTTTGTGGTACTATCAAAATACCAAAATCACTAAATATGATATATTACATATATTAATAGGATGAATGAATGATTGCTATTAAGTTCTTTCATTAAAAAATTATATTATATAAATAAAAATATATAATATAAAAAATATTTTAAAATTTTAAGAAAAAGTATTCTCATACTCTCTTTAAATTCAATTTTATTAAATATAATGGTTTTATAATAATTATAAAAAATTAGCTAATATAGATAATAATAAATTGAATAAAGCTTAACTAAAGTATATAAAAACTTTTAAAAGTGTTCGGCGGGTTTTGTCACATGCTGGCTTTATTTATTTATTTTTTTGAGAGAGCTTTTAGACGTGTGGAAACTTATCGTCACTTTTGTTAAGGTGATCTGACTGAGACCAGAAGAAAAATAATGAAGCACTTAGCTTGTTCTTATGCATAAAATAATTATAAATGGGATAGAAAATAAAAATTTTAATGACATAAAACCTAATTAAAATTTACATAAAGAAGCACACAATTTTAATGCACTTATATATCTATTAATTAAAAATTTAATATTTATAAAAATGATACTTTTTACGTATAATAATTCATTTTATTTAATATTAAAAATTATGTATACTTTATATAAATATAAATATTTAAATATTAATTATATAAATAAAAAAATTATGTACTATATATAATGCCCTAAAATTTTAATATAAAGTACACTGACCGTTCCCATCTACATAATATATGTCGTTTATTATTATTTATTATTATTATTATTATATGTAGTTTAATTTGTTTGACAACCTGCTCATTTTCATCAAAATATTGTTAAGAATATCATATTTAATATTCTGATAAATAAAAAAATATAACCTTTAAACTAATAAAATCCTTTATTGAATGATAATTTACTTAATTTACTAGCCTCTCATGATAATTTAAAAAAATTATAAAAAAAACAGAAAATGAGTGCGTTTCAGCGCCCGCCACGCCGAGCTCACACGTGCCGCACTGCAACCATCGAGATTCGCACTCGCGCGACGCGAGGCTGCAAAAAAGAACGAGGGAGATGACGGTGAGAGACACGTGGCACTGAAAGCATGCGCGGCGGCTCGCAGTCCCATGTGATGAGTCAAACACCGAGTTAAATGCGATGCGGACGCTTCCTTGGGCAGCCCCACCACACGTCGATAGATTCTGCAGCGGGCGGTCAGGCGTGAGGAGTGGCTGTCCTTTTCGAACAGCGCACAGCGATATTCATTCGCGGCACGCCCGTTAGAGATGCTATTCCCGGTCCCACTGTTGTCCTTTAACTCTTGAAACACGTTTATTACCTTAGTTCCCAAACAAAATCAATTTTAATCTCTCTTTATGAAACATTTTTTTTATAGAATATATATAATTCTCATGAATTAATATATTTAATATTTAAATTTTTTATTTATATAATATCTCGATTTTTAATATCATATCAAAAATATAATCATTATTTATTTTTTTTAATAAAATATATTTTTTCATACTTGAAAAAATATAGCTAAAAAGATATTGGAGATCACTTTCACTTTTTTATTTTAAATTATAATTTATATTTATATTATATTATATTTTATTTCAAAATAAAATATATTTTATAAATATCATAAAATTAAAAAATACAAAATAAAAATGATCCCAATAGCCCCTAAATAAATATTTAATTTTAAATATTAAATATAGAAAAATTATATGATATATAATTTTTTTTATTATAAAATCATTACTAAAATATAAAATAAATTTAGATAGGCTTTACCAATATCATTCACCTAAGTTATGCTACTTTTATTAAATATGAATATCTTTGAAAACATTATCTTTGATTTGGTATTCTTAATTACAAAATCATTGCTTTTAAAAAATAATAATCTATGTAAAAATATATCTCCAAAAGATCTTTGATTATATAAATAAAAAACTCTCATCTTAAGCTGTTTGATTGATTTAGAATGAATGAATGAATTACAACTGATGTAAAATAAATACTGAATTACTTTATTATTATTTGGTTAAAGAAATAAAAACTATTTTTTCATTTAATTGGATGAATGTAAAGTAAATATTCAGATCTCAATACTTATATGTAAATTAATTATAGAATTTATTCACTAATTAACATATTCAATTAAAAAATAAAAATATATTAAAATATAAATAAATTATAAATAAATTTTTTTTTCTTGACTAAAAAATAAATAAAATCAAATACAAATACAATATATTTCGAATATTTAATTATTAGTAATTAATTTATAAATTTTCTAAGATATTAATTATCTAAAATTTGAATATTATCATTTTTCAAGAAGAGAAAGAGATGAAACTTTAAACTACATTGTAAAAGCAAATACGTTGTATTTTGAATATTTAAATTTTATTTAATTATCTAAAAAATAAATACAAGAAAATTATTTTTCTTGATTGAGTATATCCGATAAAGTAATGATTTTTTAATCGTTAGATCTTATTAGTTGTATGTAAATAATTATAACAACTTTTTTTTATATTAACATAATGACCAAATTTAATATATATATATATATATATATATATATATATATATATATATATATATATATATATATATATATATATATATATATATATATATATAATTTTATTACTATATTAAAACATTAATTAATTATTAAATAAATTAATCGTTAAGTTATGATTTCATATTTATTTATTAAATAAATTTTTTTAATAAATAGCTTACTCATTAATTATTTTTTTCTAAATAAACTAAAATTTAATAATTATTTTAATTTTTTTTAATTTATGGTGAATTATTTACCATCAATTTGAATAAATATAATTATATTTATTAAATTATAATTAAGCTATAATAATATTTATTTTAATTCAAGTTAAAATAAATATTAGGGGTTCAGCGAATTCGAAAAAACAAATTGAAAAGAAAAAAAATATATTTTGAGGCAGTCTCGTTTTCCCAAAAAGAAAAAAAAATTAAAAAGCTAACCTTTTCTCTCCCAGGCGCTCTGCTCCGCAAATTCGAAATATGCTCATTTTTGAGCATATTTAGAAGTCATACAAAGTAAGCTATTATGAGATTTAAAATACCTCAAAAAATCACACTGAATTTATTTTACTTCCATCCAAATAATAAAAAAGAGAAAAAATATGTAAACTAATTACAACGCATTCTAAATAGAGGCAACCAAATAATCCCTAAATTAACTTGAAAAGATAATCATCTTCATTTTATTAGATGAATTAAAGCTTGAGCTTCTAAGATCTCCTTCGCTATTTATGTTAAACACAGGTAAGGGTGCTTTTTGTCTCCCTACCCTTTTAACCTATAATAAAATCTTTCATATTATATAGATGAAAAATATAATTTTATTTTCATAGTAAAATTTACGCAGTTCATATAGTCTGCATTTATGATCTAACAGCAAAATCATTAATCCCCTTTAATAATGTTTATACTCCTCCATTACTCTTATGGAACTTTTGCTCATCCATGCGATGAACAAATGATAATGCAGTATCCCTCTCTTCCTGAATCTGAGCTTTCTCAAGGATCACTGAATCACGAGGTGAGCCAATGATTTAGGTGTTCGTAGAAGGATTATTTACTGATGGTGAAAAGACCTGCAATGACTTATAGTGCAGAATGTTGACAAATAAAAGAGAAGTATAAGAATAAGTGTTACAGAGATGAGGATGGTGGATGAGTTGCTTTACTTAGAGATAAAATGAAAGTATTTTGGAAAAAGTTGAGTAGCAAGTGGAAGATAAGATTAGAAAGAGTCGCCTTAGATGGTTTGGCCATGTAAAGTCGCCGTCCGGATACAGGTAGGAGTAGATGCATTAGATCCGCCTTATGTTAAGAAAGGTAGAGGTAGACCTAAACAGACTTGGTTAAGATGTATAAAAAATGACCTAAATATACTTGAATTAAATGAGAATTTGACTATGGAGACAAAGAATTCATGTAGCCGACCTCACTTAGTGAAATAAATGCTTGTTGTTGTTGCTGTTGTAGAAGTATCATTTACTAGGGACTGAAGGAAAGTGCCATTTGTTTAGGTTGTAAGAAGATTGATCATTGCGTCATCTCATGTCCTTCTCCAAACCGTGTTGAGTAACAAATTAATCATATGCCTTACATCCAAGACATTCGAAGATAAAATTGAATAAATTGACAGAGCTTTTGGGTATATTTATGTCTCCAACTCCAAACTTAACAAAGGTGACATCATTGAAGCTCCCAATTAGTACTGTAACAAAGATTGGCTACATTATATTACTCTTATCAAATTGGGATCTTCCTTTGCCATTTTTAGTCAAAAAGATGTGTTAGCTTATCAATTTAAGTTGTATGAAACTTAATGGTTTTTCTATTTATGGTTAAGCATTGGGGTTAACATTGGGGGTTCTGATACCAGAGAGTATGTACATCTTTGGGTTAGAATATTTAGCTCGCCTTGCTGTTGGGATTGGGATTTTTTGTATATTATTATAGCTAAATTTGGGAAGATCATCTTTATGGAAAACCATACCAGTTCAAAAGACTTGTTACTACAAGCTAGAGTTCTCATCGAAGTGAAGGAAATCTATATCATCCTTAAAAATTTGCTAGTTCATTCCAATCATTACATCCATTATGTTTTTTTTTTTTTGATGATGTAGTGTCCACCCCTGGTCCCACCCACTTTGTGGCGTGTGATTTGAGATTAACATGTCTCACGGCCCGCAATCTGAGCCCCACTTCTTTCTTTCACCGAAGGTATTATGTCACCGAAGAGGAATCAACGGATTGGAAAACAACCGCATTCGCCTCTCAAAGCTGCCTGATGGGTTTATGTTTTATCTTTCACCAATGGGTTTTCCAGAGACTATTGACAAGGAGAAATTATGTTATCCATTAGAGAAAAGCGCCAGGTATTTCTTCGTCTATCCAATCCTAATGACCACTGCATCTGTTTCTACTATCTTAATCAAAAAGAAGTTGTACATCATAGTTGCACACGGTGCATTTTCACACTGCATTGCAGTCATCATTTGAGAAATTGCAGTGGTATTTTTTAACCTAACATATAGTGCGGTGACTACCAGAAAATTAAGGCCTAACTTTTTTTAAAATAAAAGAAATTTGTAATACCCACTACAATTTTTTAGACAATAAATTTTTCAGCAGTAGCTCCACTGATGTTTTTTCATACAACTTTAGCTGCCCAAAACGCAGCTAAGTTGGATATGACTGTAACTCTGGAAAGTCCATTCAAAATTAAGACATCGATGAAGCAACCATTTCAAATTCGAATCTTAAACAAGTTTCAAATTCTCTTTAAAGGCTTGTAGTTCATGGTTGTGGGTTGTTGCTTCTCATCAGGATGAACATGATTGTAATTCTGAAAACTCCATTCAAAATTAGGAAGTTAATGAAGCAATTAGGTATAGTTTAATGGATGCAGCTCCTTCCCAAATTATTTCCATTTCAAACTGAAACCTACAAGTTTCTTCAGTCACAAATTCTCTTTTAATTATTGAATCTTTGGCTAAGCCTGAAACATAATTTACTAACGCTGTTATCTTGCAAATTGGGTGGACAACTCATTCTCCTAATTCAAATCCAATCATTGAATTTACTTCCGCAGCTCAAGTTCATCCCACCTCGTGATTCCAATTTATGAAGCTTCCAATCAAGACAATGGGAAAATTAATGGATTTTGCTCCTTCCCAAACTGATAATATTTCAAATTCAAGTTCACAGCAAGTTCAGTTCAAAGCCCCATATTGAATTTGAGTTTATATTGGTTTCCAAGTTTCATTATAATTCTGGGTGATTTTCACTATAAAGTTCATTTAAGGATTGTTGCAGAAAAATCACTAGTAAAAGTTTACTTTTCAGTGAAATACAAGCTATTTAAGGAAAAAAACTCTGACGTATAAAACCTCAAAAGAGGAAACCATTTGAGCTCAAGAAAAACTTCCACCATATCTATTTTGAGTACACGATCTTCCAGATTACAATTATAAATAATATATGAAAATAACAACGTAATTATCATTGCGGCAATATTAACCGTGTTTGACAATAAGTTGAGATACGCCGATTAACCCAATGTGAAACAAAGACGAATGGCAATTAATGACGGCCGATAATTAATGCTGATAGGCATGGTTGATTACCCGCCGGTCAAGACGATCTTTGGAGGATCTTAAATTCTCTCCTCTCTTGCTTGCCTCCCTTCTTACTCACAGAAGGAGTATTTATGGAGAGACGCCTCTATAAATACACGAAAACCCATAACCACTCCGGTTTGAAAAATGATCCCTGATCATGATATATTTTGTGCATTTGAATGCTCAAAAAATTAAATTGTGATTTTTTTTTAACCGCTCGAGCCATTTATGAATTATAAACTTTCATATTTTATTTAAGGATTTAGCGATATCCCAAAGTTTCCAATGATGTATTTTAAGTGTTTCCGAATTTTCGATTACTGCTGACATCAAGATTCGCTTTAGAAATGGGATCATATCAAGGATCATCTTTTTAATCAGTTCTTCTAGATTACATTGGCTTTCTTCAGCGGTCTATAAAAATATCTTCAGTGGTTTGTATCAATCAAAGACTTCCTCTCTAGATTGATTTATGAAGAAAATTCAAGATTTTTCAGAAATAGCATACACTAATTCACTTCATTTTGAATATTTGTTATAAACACCTACATTAAAATACAAAAAAAAATATAAGCTATATGTAGATCCTTGATATAATCCTATTATGATTGGAGACTTTGTTCACTAACAAAGGTTGTGCTCAAGGCTTGGAGTTTCTGCTAATATGCAGTGTTTAGGGAGACGACTGTAGCATGCAGTCTTACCCATTCTTACCCCTACCATGCGAGAGACGATTTCCGTGACTTGGGACTAAAACCTCAAGACTATAATTGAGGTAAATTAACCACTGCTCCAAGGTCCCCCCTCACCAAGTTAATAATTATATTTGTTTTAAAATTAGTATATGTGGTCTTTAATAATAGTTACATCAAATAAAAGCATTACATTTTCTTTCTCACTGCTCATCATCTAAGAAATTACAGCTAAATTTGAAAATGAAAGGAATAATGCAAAGCAGTCTTTATTCTTTAAGGGATTATTTGATTGCCGAAAAAGAATGTTTAAAAGGAATGTTAAATATTTAGATATCTTTAGATTATTTATTACAAATACATTAGTTTATTTTTTTTATTTAGTAAAATAAATGTAATATAAAGTATTTTGAAAGTTTTGATAGAAGTGACGGTGGATGTGGGCGGGGGCAATATAAACATTTTAATTTTTATAGATTAACCAAATTTGATTTTATAATACAAAATTTAAATTCTATATCGACTTTCAAATTTTATTATATCTTTAAATCTTGAAAAAATCTAAAATCTCTGCATTAACTTTACTTTAATTTTCAAGCCAAACAACCCCTAAATCTACATCAAGGCCAGTACCCTGAGATAAAGATTGCAAAATACGATAATTTACTTCATTTTTATGTCTACTTGCAGCCTCTAGAGAGAACTATTATGAATCGGTGTAACTCAAGTCTGCAAACTTGTCACAATTGTGAAGCCGGAACTGGCAACTCATTATCTATACTTTCTTCTTCTTATTTTCATTCTGACATCACCCACTAGACTCGCAGAGGCCAAAAGTCATTGATTTTCATAGCATGAAAAATCTATTTATGTTATTTATGGAGCCTGATTATATCGATCAATCAGGAATTTACTATCACTCAGCCCTCAAATTCGTCGGTTAAGCTCGACAGTAAGTTAACTAAGGGTCATAGGGGCCACTACACCTCATGGTTGGGGTTCAAGGGTGAAACCCTGGAAAAAAAATTTCATGGTGCATAACACTTCGGCATTGCATATGCAATGTGTCAACGCTGTGATGTGCAAAAATTGGCTTGAAAAATAGAAAAGATAGTGCCTCGATTCTAGGAGATTAGTGCCATGATACCAAGATTTTAAGATATCACCATCGTCAAAAAAGCTCGTTTCATAGCCGTTTCATAATGGTTTAAACAGCAAATAACCATTTTTAAAGATATATAAACGCCTAAATAATAATCTTTGTTAGTTTTCGTTAGGCTCAAACAAATAAATATTTATAAATAATTATATAAAAATTATATAATATATATTTTTATATAATTAAATTATTTATTAACTAATTTTATTTGCATGAATTAATTAATTAATAATATTTAAAATAAATAAAATTAGATAATAATTAAAATTAATTGAAAATTTTAATTAATGAAATGAAATAATGAACGTCAGATTTTTGGATTTAAGGAGATTTTTTATTAAGTCTTAACCTAATTTCTAAACCTAACTACTTAAATTACGATTTGCTGACGCCGCATCTTCACTCTTTCTCGACTTTCTTCTTGACTCTTCGACTCTTCTTGACTCTTAGTCAGCCCTTATTTAATATCCATTTCTACTTCCTTCATCTCATCTTCTACCATTATGCCTGTCACTACGAGCACTTGATATGTGAGTCATGCTCTAATCCAATAAACAACGATCATAAACCGCTTTTATATTTATTATTTTGGTTTCTCATCTTTGCCTAATTTCTTTCTTTGAAATTGGGTTCAATGACTTTAAAATGAAATTTCTGATATGATTTGTAGTGTTGGTTTTGGTTGGAATGTGTGGTGAAATCAAGTGTATTTTCTTTGATTGTGTAACGCGCATATTTCAATTTCAGTAGTATTTTAATGAAATGAAAATAGTTTCATAAAAGATTAAGTTCTTTGAAATGCATAATTAAGTGCTCATATTGAGATTAAGGATAGTGAAATAACGGTTAAGAGAATCTTGACTCTTAATACCGTGTTCTAAATTTTTGTTCTCTTAAACCATTCGACTATTTATAAATCTGGCCACACCATTACTTAAGACAAGACAAAAAAGAATCATTTTTTATGATATTAATTATTTTTAATATGAGACAAATTAGTTTGATAAATAAACAGCTATATATCTTGTTTAATAGATATTCAATCATTTTTTTGAATCGTCTTTCATTTATTTGTTGTTTCATTTCTATAGTTTCAAGTGTCTTTTTTCCATTCTCTTGTGTAAATAGGTGGACAGCAAGTGCCTAAAGGCTTGAGTAAAATATGATTTGTACAATTCTTCTCAGTGTTTCTTAATAGTGAATTTCTTAGTATAATGTAGCTCCGTGATTTTTCCCATTCTCAAAATTTTCAAATAAAATATAGTGTTCTTCGTGCACTTTATTTTAATTGTTTCCTTATAAGTTTTGCTCTAATTCTCTCAAATTTTTCTTCTCTCAACAATTTATGCTTCTATGTGTCGCACACACAATCTTACATTATCCACATACAGAAAAATAAAGTTTGGGAATATCATGGAAATAAACGGTAGAGTCGATGGGATTCTTTCAAGAAGAATCTCCAAAATAAATTGAGCATAACATCGACAAGCTAAAGTCCATCCTCCGAGATCGATCAAACACGGTCTAAGATCCTAAACAAGGAGAAGATTAAAAAAACAGAGCACTTAAACAGTGATTAAAATTAGGGCCAGTTGGATTTGGAGTAAGGTTAAATTAAACTGAGTTGAGGGGAATCTTTTGCTTGGCAAGAATGTTAAAAACAAAAAGAGTAAATTCAAATTTATGTTTAATATACAAATAATATAACTTACTGCCAGTATGTCCTGACTCCAGATCAAGACGAGCATTAATTGGCTTATCCAGCATCTTATGCTGTCAACAGTACTAGGGCAAAACGCCAGCCTATTAACCTTACTGTTGGCCGGAGTCGTTCTATCTTTTTCCATGATCGCGTCCGCTAGCCATCCCTCGCCTTTGTCCTTTCCACCTGCGACAGCTTCATGCTCTCCGTCGCCGCCGCTGAGCGGCTGAGGATTGATTCAATTAAGGCGATTATTTACTTTAGGGTTCCGCAATCACCTCGCATGAAGGCGCCATCTCAACCATGTCCCGTCGACGAAAAGGAGACGAGATTCTTGGTGAGTCATGGCAGTCGGAATGCGAACAATCCGTTCTGTATATCGTCATCAACGAACAAAGCGGTGAATTCATGATGGACATTTAAATACGTACTTTGGATAATAATAATAACTGGAAAAAAATGAATTTTAATGCCAAACCAGATGCAAACGACCACATTTGAGGAATCAAGCACAGTACAACATTCAGTCATGGTGGTTTAATAATACTTTCTTCTTTATTCCCCCTCCCCGCCCTTAGATTTCCTTCATTTACGTGAAATAATGGCAATCATTGACCAATCTAACTTGCTTTTAGAGCCTCCCCATTTCACTGCCAATATAATATACCAACAGCTCTGATGAATTAAGTTTCAGATCCTCTTGACTCAGTTGATTTGTGTTTATGGAGTCCTGCGCTGTGGTCCCTTAACGTATCGATTATCGAAGTTCCAATCTGAATCTGAAGGATAATAAATATTAGCATCTGACTGGTTGCTGTATCATCATGAAGAAGGCCAACCAAACTGCTCCTCCATTCTTTTCTGAAAAAAAATTTAATGGCCATTGTTTCAGTTCAGCCGATTCATGTGCTCCTTCTGTTTCTTCTTCTCAGACAATTTTTTTCACTGTTTACTGACGCTTTAGGCTATGCACTTGTGATCTTTGGATAAGTTAATATATATATATTATACTGATTGCGGCAAGTTAAATTGAGGTGAAGATATATATATATCTTTATTTCCTGTACGAAGCAGAATCATGATCTATTTGAGTTATTTCAAGGGTTTGTTCATATTTTGATGAAGTTACACATAGGCAGAGGATAACATAAGGTTTAATTTAAATTAAATTATTAAAGTTAAATAAAATTGAATATATATATACAGGAGAGGAGGGAGGGTGATGGCACAGGAGGCACGTGCCCCCATTGGCCCCGCTATGATTCAAAGTCATCAGCTTTCCTCCCACCCTTGTCGCATTTCTATTTCTCTAAATCTCTTGAATCTGTCGCCCTCCCCAGCCCTCGGTGCGTCGACTTGATCCAGTTCTGATGAAGAACTGCGTCTTTCCTCATAGTATTTCGCCCTTCTCGCACTTTTGCAAGTTAAAGGATTGTTTGGCAGCAGGATTTAAGCTGAATTTAACTTAAATCCAGCCATACGATATTTTTGGACAAGTTAAATCGGGTGTTTTGCAATCCCATTAAACCCGCTTTCGCAAGTTAAATCCAGATTTGCTAAATCCTATTGGTAAGCGGATTTACTGGATTTGGAGAAGCAAGCGCAGAGAAAGAGGAAGAAGGACTTTGAGGACACTTCCTTCCCTCTTCGAAAGCAATTGTAATTGCAAAAATGAAAGATTTCAACACTGAGATCCCCTCTTTACATTTTTGGTTTATTAATTTTATTTTGATTTATTTTAATTTCATATTAATTTATTTAAATAATGATTAATTAATATATCATTTTAGATTAATTATAATTTAATGAAATTAGATGTAAATGATATAGACTTATTATTTTATGATTAATAAATAAATTTATGATGTATTATATTTTGATAATTATATTTAATTAATTTACTTATGATTATATTATTTTTATGTAAATAACAACAATAACAACAACAACAACAAGGCTTTTTCCCACTAAGTGGAGTCGGTTACATGAATCCTTCGTCTCTATGTGTCATATTATATGTCAAATTCTCATTTAATTCAAGTATACTAAGATCATTTTTATACATCTTAACCAGTTCTTTTTAGGTCTACCTCTACCTTTATTAACATAAGGCAATTATAATACATCTACTCTCCTAACTGAGTCATCAAATGGTCGATGCTTTATGTGGTCAAACCATCTAAGGCGACTCTCTCTAATCCTATCTATCACTAGAGCTACTCCAACTTTTTCATTTTTATGTAAATAAATTAAATAAAATGAGAATAATTATAAAAATATTAACATTTTTGTCTCTTTATATAATATTTTTTATAAATTGAATATATATATATATATATATATATATATATATATATATATATATATATATATATATATATATATATATATATATATATATATATATAAGATAGAAGGATAAATTTTTAGATGCTTGATAAAGCCTAAATTAAGTAGTCAATCACTATACAAAAATTTTTATATTATATACATTCTTCAAAGATTAATTTTTATAAATAAAGATAAATAATCATCTATGTTTAAAATATAATTTTATTCAAAATAATATTATATATCTTCAAGACAAAAATATTCTTATTTTATTTTGATATTATCATAAAACTCAACTAATATGCATCTAGTTTTAATTAAATTTTATTCACAAATAGACAATTTTTAATTATAAATCTCATTGATTATTTTAAAATAAATAACATTATATTATTTGTTCACAATCAATGATATCTAATTTTTATCATTTAGTCAATTTGCATTACTTAGTTATTTTTTATCCTAAATATATTTTAATTTATATTAGGTAATCTTATAAGAGTAAGATATTCAAAAATATCTTTCAATGGAACAATATTTATAATCAATTAAGGTATATAAATATTTTTTATTTAAGAGTATTGACAAAGAATTAATTGTACAATAATTTCAAAATATGAAGATTCGGAGAGAGAAGTTATAAATGATATGTAACGTGAAAAAAAATTTATGTTATTATGAGATTTTATCAGTTTTTATTTTGTTATATGAGATTCTCTATTTTTAACTTTATATAAAAGTGAATTATTTTTTATCTTATTGTGCCCCCACAAAAATAAATTTCTAAATCCACTATATATATATATATATATATATATATATATATATATATATTTTTGTATTTTATCTTCAGTTTTATATATACAACAAACAACAAGCAACAAGCCTTAATCCCACTAGGTAATACGAATCCTTATAATGTGTCCTATTATGTCAAATTTTCATTTAATTCAAGATATCAAGATCATTTTTATACATCTTATACTTACCTTTCTTAACATGGCAAATCTAATGCATCAACTCATAATCTGACTTAACGCTTTATGTGGCCAAACCATCTAAGGAGACTCTCCCAATCTTAACCACTTTACCCAACTTTTTCCTAACATACTCATTTTGCATTCTATCTCTAAGAGTAAAGCCACTCATCCATAGCATCCTCATCTCTGTAACACTTAACTTAATCTTATTCTCTTTATTCCAACATTCTCGATCATATAAGTCATCATGTCTTACCATAATCTTATAAAATTTTTCCAAGTTTAAGTAGAACTTTCTATAATAGGATACATTCCTCCACTTCAACCATCCAACTTGAATTCTACTAATAACATCTCCATCTATTTCACCATCATTTTTGAACAATGAGCAAATATCTAAATCGCCACTCTTATTAATGACTTGATCATCTAAAGTCACAACACTACCATTAAAACTTCTACAACTAAAATTACACTTCATATATTCCATTTTATCTATACATTAAAGAAAAAACTACATATCAAAAGTGTCCACAATGAGACTGAAATTGTCACTTCAAAGTACATAAAATTTCATGTCCCCTCCTCCCCTTTAGATATTTTTTTTTTAAAAAAAAATTATAATCACAGATAATATTAAAGTTTATGCTTAAACTTTCTTATAAATATATAAAAGGGATTTTATATATATAACACACAATTCTTATTTATTTATATATTTAACATCTAAACTTCAATTTATATATATATATATATATATATATATATATATATATATATATAACGCTTCAATCTTCAATATCACATTAAAAATATCATCATCACTCATTTTTTTAAAAGTAAAATGCATATTTATAAACATAGAAAAGTATTAGATAAATAAATATCTAATATATTAGATATGTAAATGCATAAATAAAGACGGACCTAAGCACAATTGATCCGAGGGTGATAATTACCACCCTAAATTTTATAATTTTTATTATATAGTATAATCAAATTAATCATTTTCTCTTCTTAAAAATTACTTTAAAATTATTTTTATTCTTTATTTTTATCTTAACATATAAATTTACTCATCGTGATACTAATTCCATCTCTATATATAAATTATAAAAAAATGACATTAAACATCTCATTTACACTTATTTAAAATTTTCATTTCATCATTCACTATAATATCATGCATGAAATGATATAAACTAGGGAGAATAACATCCCACTCTATAGATTATTTTTTTAAATACATAATTTCATATAATAACTTCATATTTAAATAATTGTAAAGACAATTAAGTCCCTACCCACTACAATCCCTATCCCTTCACAGACCAACGAGTCCCACAAGTCAAAACATACAAAGAATTTCTTTCTCCATATCTCTTTATAAGCTCGCATATGAACCACATCCAATTAAAAGAAGAAATGAGGCCTCACACTTTAATTTTTTATTTTTTATGATTAAAGTTTCACATAAAAATACACAAAAAAAATTATCTTTTTCTTCAAGCCCCATAAAGCAATTTCACCCGAGTCTTCTTCCAACATGATATCAAGTTAATAATTCATTGGGCTGCTAAATCCAAGAAAAACCCAACTCGGGTCCACAGGAGAATGGACCACGAGACAAACACACTAAGACCGGGTTCATCTAATGTCCTCAGACCCACAACAACAAAAAAAACCCCAGTCAAACCAGGTCCCTCACCTTGACCTGCCATAGAAATGTCCCCTCAAGGCAACAACTCTTTATTCAAGCACTGCAAAGTCACTGTAAGAGTGTGGGTGAACACCATAGTAAAGGGTTAGTGACCTACAAACCAAGCCCTTACAGCTAATTTAGTGTAGCCTTTCAATTAAAAAAGAAAGGAAAGCAAATAGAAAAGATTGAGAGATTTGCTATAAATATTCATATAAACACCCACCATCTCTAAGAAAGGAACAGCAATAAAGAAAGTAAAGAATGAATGAATGGATAAGAAAAGATGATGATATATACCATAAAAATAAAAAAAAATTCATATAAAGATCTCTCTCTCTCTCTCTCTCTCTGTACTCAACTTTTCTTTCTACATAGATTTTTTTTTTAAATCTAAGCAAAGCGATTAGTGTTGTCATGACACATACAAAGAACAAAACCTGCTACCTGTTTATATGATCTTATCTGCTGATAAAAAGCCATTGATGTGGTTTATTGCTTTAACAGATACATAGTTAATCCTGTAATGGTTTCTCATGTAGAACAATTCATAAGTCTGATCATAAGAGTAATAATTAGTAAGCATACAACCAGGTATGATTTGAATTTGTCTCTTCTTTACTCTGCTAGTTTGAATGGTCCATTGCTATTTAAAAGCATGCTATTTTGAAATGTTTTTTTTCACAAAACAAAAGGACAATAAATGGCCAGTTTCTCTCTCTCTCTCCTGAATTACATTTCTCACCATCCACCATTAAAGACAACTTCACAGCTAGTGGTTTCTCATGATAAAATCATGAGCTGATGACCCCATCTACATATTTATTTCCCTTTCTTTTTTTTTTCAAATATATGTATCTCTCTCCTCCCATCTCTGTCTCTGTCCTTGGCATAAACTTCCTCATTCAATGCTTTCTTTCAACATTTTCCTGGCCACACTGAATACTCTCTCACAAACCAAAACAAAAATAATACTTCTAAAGCATTTGTGCCTCTTAAACAAAGGTACATAACAAATCCAAAATCTCCTCTAATATGGCACTCATGAGTTACTCAGCTTCCTCTTCTTAGCCACCTGGGAGTTGTTCTGAGAATCCTCCTGCGAGCAAGCAATGGTTTGATCACTTTTATAGCTCAAGCAATTAGCATCCAACACCCCAATTGGGCTCTGTGGCACCGATGATGAAATCGCAGGAATCTCATCCATTAGTCTCATGTCTTGTATTGCTTCATAGCATTGCATCACGTTTTCCTTCAACCATCATTGAAACGCACATTGGAACAAAAACAAAGAGCCATAAATTTACTAAAAGGCACACAAAGAACCGAGATTGCAGTATACTTACCTTCAGAAGATAAGGACAAGAATTCAAAGCATTCTCCATGCACACCATCTGAGCATTACTAAATGCAGTCAGGGCAACAGCAGCAGCCACCTCTGAAGGCCTGAATTCTAAAAGGCCAATCCCTGCACATGAATTTCACATGAATCAATCATAAGCATTCATCACTCATTGCCTCAACTTTCTTGAGCGGTGAACTTCACAATGAGAAGAACTGTTGAATTCATATTAACAACAAGCTAAAGGCATGCTACTCCTTCAGAATCGAACTGTTAAATTAAAAAAAATATAGTTTTTTTTGTTAATCTAAAGACCAACCTTTAACTGTGCACAAAATGAGCTCCACACAGCGATGAATATCCGATTCTTTCGGTGAATTTCCATCATTAAACATGTGGAGAAAATAGTCTAAGAAAGAGAAAGGGGTAACTGATTGCATCCTCCATTTGAGGGTGCTCAGCACCAGAAGCTCCATTCTCTGTATGGTTTTTGCTTCAAATACATATTTGGCATTGCCTATCTATTGCATCATGTCAAATGCATCGATTATAAATAAAAATCAGTATTCAGAAAGAAAAAATGAGGGGTAAAAAAAAAACCAAAAAATAGTTCATGGCTCCTCACCTGCAAATCCAAAGACAGAGGAACTTCAGTTTCCTCCATCTTCGCCGCCAAAGATAGGCAAGCCACAGCTAGCAATTGAGTCATCCAAGCTTTCCCTTGCTATGCATAGAGAATTAACAAAAAACATTAGAAGATGAAATAATTAATCAAATATCAAGTCATTATTCATTAAAAAAAGACTAAATAATGATCCGATTATTAAGCTAAAACAAATTGTATAAGAAAAGTATCTCCGCATAGTCCAAAGTTAGATTAGTAAGAGTTCTTACTGGGAGCTCATAAGCACATAGAAATCGATCCAAATAATTTACAGATAAATAAGCACTAAGCGGTCCAAAGCTGTAATAGGCATGAACCTGCACATTTCAACATTTCACTAATCAAACGAAAAAAATTTAAAAAAAAATTGCAGACAAAAAATTAGATAAATAAATAGAAGAGACAGAAATATTATTTCTCTTATCATCAAAAGCTGATAGATGAAAAAAGCGAAATAAATCAATCTGCATTTCTACCACAAAAAACCAGATTTACTACCAAAATAGCACATAAACCAACCGTTAAGAACAAAAAAAAAATCTGATATCAATATCAAATGAAAATGCAAATACTTTCTAAGAGTACTGAGTCTATTGAACTATCCTCACAGTAAAATCTCATGAAGAAACTAAAAAACAAGCTTCATTGCATGAAATTAATCACAAATAACAAATATCTACCAGTTTTTGTGTTATTTTTACATAAAAATCAAGAAGAAAGTTTTTCGGACAAAACGGACGAACTTGATTAAACTCCTCATCCATCAAAAATCGATCAAGAGAAAAACTTCAAATCGATATCCAGCAGTACGATCAATCAAGAAGTGAAAAAAAATGCAAGAATAAAGATCACCTTCCGAATCCACTCAATAGCATCCTTTCTTACAGACACGTCCAATGCCCCACTCCTCAACCTCGTAGCATAATCTCTTGCCGGAAGGTGCTCAGATTCCTTCTCCAGCAACGCAAATAAACATTCCTCGGTTTGTAATGGGAAAACCATGAAGGAATCCCAGAAAAAACCAGTCTTTTGATCATAAAACTTCCCAATCCCACTCCCCCAAGATTTGTCTTTGATGCCTGGCTCGTCATCGCCATCATCAAAATCAAGTATGCTGCTGTTGTCCTCAGCGCATAGGAGCATGGAGGAGGCGCAGTCATATCTAACTCCCATAGTAGCTGGATCAGAGATGAGCTCTCTTCTCCTTTCTTCTCAAGTGAGTCTCCTATCATGGAGAAGTACAGGCGACGAGCTTTCCCATTTCTGTGAGCATTCAGTGGACAAGAAAAAAGGCAGTAGATAAGAAGCGAGAAGAAGAGGGAAGAGACTGTTGCATAGAGAGGGGAAAGGCAAATGCTAGCTGTAGGGGATTGATGGTGAGAGTATTTAGGGCGAGAGGATGGAAAAGGAGGTCAATATTAATTATTAATTAGAAGAAAATTTCTCATTGGGTCTGACAAAAATCATCTTATAATTATTTAAGTAAGAGGAATATATTATCTTGCAAAAATACGAACTTTGTCTTACTAAGTTGACATGCTGAATATTCGACCATTATTCATTATGTGTTATTTTTTTGTGTGTAAATAATAAAATAAAAAGAAATTTAATACCCAATTTTTATGTATTTACATATCTAACACCTAAAATTTGATATTTACAAATCAACCCCTTCCCTATGCTAAAAAATAAATCTCACTTCAAAAAATAAAAAAATACTATTTAAGATGTAATAATAAAAATTTGAATTCAAAATATATAAAAAAAAAAAATCAAATTTTATATATATATATATATATATATATATATATATATATATATATATATATATATATATTCAAATAGAAAATTGTTCTAACTATTAATTTAGGGTGAAGTTGAGACAAATTTTTTTATTATATTGTTTTAAATATTGTTGATGTATATAAATTTTTATTATTTTGAAAAAAAAGATATATGACATAAAATTCATATTAATCAAATTTATAAATATGATAATTGTAAGATAGATGTTTTGTTCTTTATTCATAATAATATTTTTAAAAAAAATTATATTTTCACAAGAATTATAAAATAATATCTTTAGAAAAGGTGGAATTATTCACTCGCATTTTTATAAATTGACACTAATGTTTTCAATATCATTAATGGGTTAAATTTAGAGATTTTAATTTCAGCAAAAATAGAAAGAATGATTGGAATATAATTTAATGATCTGATAAATGGAAGATTCTGCAACGGATTGAGCCTTAAATAGACTGTTATGGCCATATTCTTAGAGATAATTTGGAAGGCTTCATTAGTGTTTCATTCAATCACTTACATATTTTTATTTAAATAAATTATAATTAATTTGAATCATAGTTGAAATAAAGACCAAATCAGTATTAATTCATGATATCAATTAAATGAATGCATGATTCATTATTTTTAATTTCTTTTAAATAAATATTAGGTCAATATATTTTGAAATTTTTTTGAAAAAATTAATATTATGTTTAAAAAATATTAAAAATGAATTTTAAAGTATTTTTAAAAATACCTACCACTATCAAATATATTTTAATTTCAATCAATATATAAATAATAAAATTAAAAATGATTCTAAATATTCCTTTAGATTTTGTTCTCAAATGCATGGAATAAATCAAATGAAATATATTATGCGAATAATAAATAGAACACTATTTATAAACTCAAATTAAAACACCTAAAATTAATATGGACAAATAATTTTTAAAAAAAAATATAAACTGCCTTGTAAATTCTTAAAACATTTAAAATGCCTTTTTAATAATTGTTTTTAGGCAAAATAAATAGTAAATAATTTTAAAATAATAATACCAAATCATCACTTCCGAAGTTACAGTGAAGTCAGTTTATTATTAATTATATGCTCATCAGCTTTCCTATTTTATATTTAGTTCTTTTATTTTTTATGGTATTTTTATGGTATGAGATCAGCTTTCATTTTCAATTTTATGATTGATTTGCTGAATAAATTCATACTTAAAATAGGATCATATAAACGGCCTTTATAGCAATCCATTGGAAGATATTCAAATCTAATACTTAAATACTATAGAAGGCATATGACACATTGACACGCTAATGGGCATTATTTGTTCTGTTTTCTTTTTTTTTTTTTTTTTTTCCATCAAAGAAAGTGATTTTTTTAATTGAATTAATATAGAAAGAGAATATAATTATATTAGTGATAAATGATAATTAACACAAATAATCAGAGATTTAAATATAATAAGTTTTTTTTTTAGGTGTAGTGACACTGCTAGGAATTTTTTTAGTGAAGGCATACATTCACTATTTTATAAAAAGAATTGATATTTTTTATTAGTATATATAACTCTTAACATTGAAATTTTAAAAAAGAACACAAATTAAATATTTTGTGTGAATATTATATTTAAACAAGAAAATTATATAATATATAATAAAATTTTAAAATTTTGAAGAGAACATGTGCCCCTCACCTACCCCCTCTTAAATTTGTCCCTCAAGTTGAAATTATTTTCACTATTTTTTTCTCTATTGTAGGTGAAGGCAATATGACATTGACTCAATTGATGAAGTGGAGTCGGAAGGTTGAGGAGGCCACCTTCGCTGCCAAGTGACAAGATCAATCCTTCTTTGTAGGTGGTGATAATATGACTAGAAGGTGATGATCAACTAGCATAATGTCTACACTATAGATAGTTGATTGATTGTCTCCTGAAAGTGGAGGTGATACTAATCGAAGATAATAAGAAAGCGGTGCAAGAAGGTCTTCGATGTCACTACCAACTTCATAATGTCTACACTATAAATAGTTGATTGATTGTCTCCTGAAAGTGGAGGCGATACTAATCGAAGATTATAAGAAAGCGGTGCAAGAAGGTCTTCGATGTCACTCCCAACTTGCATAATGTCTACACTATAGATAGTTGATTGATTGTCTCCTGAAAGTGGAGGTGATACTAATCGAAGATAATAAGAAAGCGGTGCAAGAAGGTCTTCGATGTCACTCCCAACTTGCATAATGTCTACACTATAGATAGTTGATTGATTGTCTCCTGAAAGTGGAGGTGATACTAATCGAAGATAATAAGAAAGCGGTGCAAGAAGGTCTTCAATGTCACTACCAACTTCATAATGTCTACACTATAGATAGTTGATTGATTGTCTCCTGAAAGTGGAGGCGATACTAATCGAAGATAATAAGAAAGCGGTGCAAGAAGGTCTTCGATGTCACTACCAACTTCATAATGTCTACACTATAGATAGTTGATTGATTGTCTCCTGAAAGTGGAGGTGATACTAATCGAAGATAATAAGAAAGCGGTGCAAGAAGGTCTTCGATGTCACTACCAACTTCATAATGTCTACACTATAACAAACCATGCTAAATATAGTTAGACATGTAGAGAAATGAAATTCTCAAATCAAGATCTTATATTTGTTTTAACATTCCACATCATTAACTTTTATATCAATTTATGGAACCACTATCTTTCTAATAGCATCTATGTAAAAGAAGCATAACATGTAACTTATATCCTAAAGTCTTATACTCGCAAGTCTATATGCCATCATTGAACTCTTTAACATATATACACACATCACTTTGACTAAAATGGTATAATAAAATTTATGTATATTTTTGTAATATTAAAATTTTCAAATAAATTTTTTAGTTAATCATAAATCATAAATAGTAAGATTAATAAATATCATATCATGAATGTGATGCTAATAATTCATGTATTTTGTTATTCATGTCATGTAATCATGTGCATTCATATCATGTAAATATTCATAATATTTGCATACCATGTAATCTATGCCATCCAACATTGATTTTTATTTCATCTAAGTATTGGCTAGATCCTTTTATTTTTAATAATCATTTTAGGTAGTAGCGACAATAACACAACTGGCATTCATAAAACATCCAAAGATCATCACCTTCAATGATGATGGTTGGCTAACTCATTAGTCATTATTGAACATTTCAATCCAAACTCATATATATGGTACTAATTTCTCATCCCCTTTCACACTAAATTAGGGAGTTCCCTAACATTTATGATAAGCCTATTAACTTGTTCTCTTGCAAAGATAATCTTTGTTCTACCAAACTATGGGTTGTTTAGATTAATCATAACTATCAATTTTATTTCACCAAGTTATTACATTATATAACATTCTTTCATGTTCATGAGCTTTAGACCTTTTTTCGAAATAGATTAAAACTCATCATGTGAGACTAAAATCCAACCTTAAAGCATCAATGACCATGCCCTCCTAAACTAACTAATTGCATTATATCTTATGTGGCTCTAATCAACTTTGAGACCCATGAGCTAAAACTTGATTGAGTCGCCAATATTGATATTTCTAATATAGTGTGATACCATTTTTGCACTTGATTAAAATCATTCAACTAGCAAACTAATTTGACTCTCAAATCCTTTGATCAAGCCCATTCAATCAAATTCATTTGAAACTTCTTGTCTAACCTTTTGTAATGGTCAACCAAACCAATTGGTGAATATCCGCCTATTTCATAGCTTGTTCGAATAGTTAAACTTGGGCAGTTCTAAGTTGAGTTCCAACTAATGCTTATAATAAGATATTTGGATAACTTCTCTTTTATGTCTCCATTCTCTCCAAGAAATATGGCACTTGGCATACATGTCATCCATTACACATATAAGAAAAAAATGCCTTGGGAGGCTTATAAAATGAAAAGAGAGTATTTGTAACTGGGGCT
Organism: Cymbidium sinense; assembly: GCA_021442155.1. Lineage (NCBI taxonomy): Eukaryota > Viridiplantae > Streptophyta > Magnoliopsida > Asparagales > Orchidaceae > Cymbidium > Cymbidium sinense. The sequence continues at coordinate 28,648,985 of CM038218.1, forward strand.
TCTTTTACTTTATTCAATCACTATTATAATAATAGCCAGTGCATTCCAAAGTAGAAGTAAGCAAAGATTGTCAAACTACTCATACATTATTGTTGTCAATTATTTATATACATTCACCTTCATCAATTCATGTGATCTAACTAAAAGGCTCATTTTAAAACCTATTTTCCCTGCTTGGACCATAAGCAATAAATATTAGAGTTTAAACATCGCTTGAAGTGAATTAAGAACTTTTTGCATCAATAGTTAAATCAAACATAAGCCCACACCTTAGTTAATTTCAAAAGCCTTGGACTCGATATAGACCAATTGAACTAAACTTGAAATCCATATGCTAGACACTATTTAGTTATGGACCCAATCATAACTAGGTGAATTTTGGGTGGACCTATATAAGACTCTATAGTGTTTATTTTTTGATGTGTATGGAGGAGGGTGGGGGGACACCACACAGATCGTAGGGGTACTTATTGAAGTGATCTGGTGCTAGTGTGGTTGCCATCACCTCCACGTGGCACGACTTGAGTGGTGGAAGGGTTGGGAGGTGGCTCAAGGCAAATGTGGCTTGGTCTTTGTCCATGGGGTTCTCTACTTATGAGGGAGGTGAGTTAGAGTGGGCTAGGTGGTTAGGTCAAACCCCAAAATGGGGTGTTTGATAGCTGTCAAGGGTGATAAAAGAGTTAACTTTACTATTTTGGGGAGAATCCTATGTGAGGTGGCATATCCAAGAGATATTACCTTGGGTTTGACTACAATTGGATTTGGGCTAGTTTTTGGGTTGATACCAAGTGGATTTGGGTCAGGTTAAGTCAGCTCCCAAGGTGTCATGGGTTAGTTTCAAAGGATTTGACTCAATTTGGTTCATATGGGTTACTTTGGGTCATGTTGGGTTAAGTTGATCAATTAATAAAATTGGGTTAAACCAAGGCTTGTGTTAAGTTCAAATGATGATTTGAAATATTTTGGTTCAACTATTTTCAACTAATTTGGCATAGATTTGATTTTAGCTCATTTGAATTCATATAGGTCAAATGGGTCAAGTTGACCAATTTGACCAACTTGGTCAAATTTGCTTGGGTTAGGTGTTGGTTCATGTTCAATTGATCAATTAGATAAGATCTTAGGCTTTGGTTTGAGTTGATTTAGATTTAATTCAGATTTAGGCCAATTTGACCCTTTAGGTCAATTTGAGTTAAATGTCTCGATTGAGCCCAATTGGTCAAACTGGGCTCAATTATGGTTTTGGTCAAGTTCAATAATCAATTTGAAATGAACTCGAGCCATTTGTTACAATCAATTCGTTTGGATTATGATTTGACCTATTTTGTCCTTTTAGGTCACTTTGGGTCAACTTAGGTCAAATGACCAATTGATAATCAAGTCATGTTTAATCATTGATCATAGGTTGGTTTGAATCAATGGTTTCAACTAATTTGGTGTATGATGTGTTTTGGTTAGTTTGGGTTCATGAGAGCTAAAGGGTTAATTTAGTTAAATAACCAAGTTAACTTGGTTTGACCCAATTTATGTCAATTGGTCACTCTAGGGTGGTAATTAATCATGATAGAGGGCTTAGGTTGGCTTAGTTCAATCCAATTTGGGTTGGATTAGAACTTGGCTCAAATAAGTTATTTAGGTTACTTTGGATCAAGTGAGCCTAAGTGGGTCATTCGACTTGATTTTGGTTTGATTCAAGTTTAGTTGAATTTATATATAAACTTATGATTGAAATATAAATCTAATTGCAATCAATTTGGGTTTCAATAGGTTTTGGCTCATTTGAAATTTTCAAGTCAAAAGGAATAAGTTGTGTTTGACTTGGGTTGATTTTAGTTTGAGTTGATGATTGTAGATTTTATTTATATTTGGATAGGTGATTGAAAGAATGATTGATTCAAGAAAAAAATTCATTGGTTTTAGCTTGATTTATATGGGTTTTGATTAAGTCCAAAGAATTGGCTTAAATGGTTTTGATTTTATTTTGGATTTTGATTTATATTTGGAAAATAATTGAAGGAATAATTGATTCATAAGAAAATCAATTGAGTTTGAAGTGATTTGAAGGTAAATTTGGCTAAGCTAATAAAGGTAGGTCAAAAGGGCTTATAAGGGAATTTGATTTAGTTTGATTTAATTTTGATCATTGGAATATAGATTTCATTTATATTTGTGAGGATGATTGAATATATAATTGATTAATGAGAAAATCAATTGATTTTGGGTTGATTTGGGTTAAGATTTGGCTAAGCTCATGGGATTGCTTCATATGACTTAGGAAGGGTCTTAACTTAATTTGATTTAGTTTAATTTAATTTTGATCATTTGAATGTATATTTGATTTAAATTTGGAAAGATAATTGATAAAATAATTGATTTGTAAGAAAATCAATTGAATTTGAAGTGATTTGAAGATGATTTTGGCCAAGTTCATGAAATTGATTTAAATGACTTAGGAAGGAATTTGGTTTGATTTCAGATTTTGGAAAATTAGATTTGGAATTAAATTTGATTGTAAGTTTAATGGACTGATTGAAAGGTTGAATTAATATTTGAGAAAATTAATTGATTTTGTATTAATTTGAATTTAGCTAAGGCTAAGTCCATAAGATAAAATCATAGGGTTTGGGTTGATTTTGAATTTGAATTTGATCACGGGCTTCAATCATTTGACTTAGAATTTGGATTTGGATTTGATATTTGAATTGAATTTGAGATTTGGTTTTGGCTTAAGAAGGTGAACATGAATTGGGTTTAAGCTATAGGGTAGGTGGATTTCTCTGAGTTCTAAGGCATAGCCTAATCTTATGATTAATCCTTCTAAGTCTAGAGCTTAGGTTAAGTGTTCACCTAACCACTAGAAGTGTGTTGACCTCAATTTTGGAGTGAGCTCTCAACCTCCTCTTCTCAGACTTAGGACTCTTTTAGACATTAAGATCTCCTCAATCATAAGACACTTCTAGTGATTAGGTGAATACTTAACTTAAGCTTAGAGACTTAGAAGGTTAATCATAAGATTAGGTCGTGCCTTAGGACTTAAGGAAATCACCTATCCTATAGCCTAAACCCAATCCATGTGCACCTTCTTAAGTTCAATCAAAATCCAAATCTCAATCCAAACCTCAAATTCAAATTCAAATTCTAAATCAAATGATTGAAATCTATAATCAAATCCAAATTCAAAATCCTTCTTAAACCCTATGATTTTATCTTATGGGCTTATCCTTAGCCAAATTCAAATCCATCAAAACTTAATTAATTTTCTTAAATATCAATTCAATATTTCAATCAAACAATCAAATCTTAACTTAAATCCAGCTCCAAATTATTCAAGCCCATGATCAAACTCAAACCCCAAAATCATTCTTAAGCCATTTGAGTTGGTGCCATGAACCTGGCAAAATCTTAACCCAATTCAGCCAAAATTTGTTTGATTTTCTTATAAATCAACCATATCTTCAATCATCTTTACAAATATAAATAAAATCTACACTCAAATCATCAAATCTAAAGCAAACTAAATCAAATCTCCTTTTAAGCCCTTTGAACCTACCTTCATGAGCTTAGCCAAAGTTGACTTCAAATCACTTCAAACTCAATTAATTTTTTTATTAATTAATTTTTCATTCAATTATATTCCCAAATGTAAATGAAATCTATATTCAAATGACCAAAACCAAAACAAAAATCAAATTAAAACTCAATCTAAGCTCTTTGAACCAATTCTTTGAATTTGGCCAAATCTTATTCGAATCTAGTCAAAACTAATAGATTTTATCTTGAACCAATCATTCCTTTAATCACCTATCTGAATATGAATGAAACCTACAATCATCAAATCAAATTCAAGTTAACCCAAGCCAAGCCCAACTTATCCTTTTGATTTGAAAATTTTAAATGAACCAAAATCCATTGAACTCAAATTGATTGCAGTTGAATTTATATTTCAATCCTAGACTCATATATAAGTTCAGCTAAACTGAAATCAAGTTAAAACTAAGCCAATTGACTTACTTATGCTCACTTGACCTAAAGTGACCCAAAGGACTCTTTTTAGCCAGTTCTAATCCAACCCAAATTGGATTGAATCAAGCATATCCAAGCCTCATATCAGCAATCACCTTAGAGTGATCAATTGTCATGGATTGGGTCAAACCAAGTCAACTTGGTCATTTGACCAAGTCAACCCTTAGCCCAAATGAATCAAAGCTAGCTAACTTACCATACACTAAATTAGTTGAAACCATTGATTCACATCAACCCATGATCAATAATTAAACCTGACTTGATCATTAATTGAGCCAAACCAAACTCAATTGACCATTTAACCCGAGTTGACATCCAACCCAAATTGATTACAATCAATGGCTCAAGTTCATTCTAAGTTTATTGTTAAACTTGACCAAAACTCTAATTTGATCAATTTGACCCAACCTATCCCACCCACTTAGCCCAAATTGATGTAAATGGTCAATTTAGACTAAATTCAAATTAAATCTAAATTGAACCAAACTAAATGCTACATTCATATTCAATTAACCAATTAAAATTGAATCAACCCATAACCCAAGCTATTTTAACTAATTTTAGTCAAATTAGTCAACTTGACCCATTTGACCCATTTGATTCTAAATGAGCTAAAATCAATTCTAGGACAAATTAAATCAAATCGATCACACCAAAATTACTTCAAATCATCATTTGAACCTAACATAAGTCTTGGTTTGACTCAATTTGGCTAATTGGTCAATCTAATCCAACATAACCCAACATGACCCAATGTAACCCAAATTGAGCTAAATCCTTTCAAACTAACACATGGCATCTTGGGAGCTGATCAAACCCAACCCAAACCCACTTGGGATCAGTCCAACTCAATAAAATCCCTCATGAATCCTCCCCCATTTAGGATTCCACCCATTTATGGAAAAGTTCACTCTCCTCACCACTTGCATTCAATGGAGACTGACTCGACATCCCCAAAGGAATACATTGGAGCTAAATCCAAAGTCTCCAATTAAGCCATCACCTCCCAACCATCTTCCCATCACCTTTAATGATGATTTTCGGCCATCTTAAAAAGACAAAAAATTGAAGCCTCCGAGTTCTTTCTCCTGCCATTATTTAGCTCCCAAAAGCATCCCTAAGCAAAGAACATCCTTTCCCCACTTCCTTTGAGCAATTTGGACTGAAAAATATTAAAGTTAAGAGGATTCCGGTGAGGGTGCAGCGAAGGTTGGGGATCACGACGTTCCAAACCAAAGCAAATATTTAAACTTATTCTAAAGCTTCCTCTCACACCCAGGAGCTCGCTCGGATCTTCACTAGTGAGGTAATTTCATCAAACTTTAGTCAGCTTTAAGAAGCTTTTGCTTGTGGTAATGTATGTGCGATTTTAGGAATTTCTCTTAGATTATCCTTGTATGTTTCATTTTACATTATCCCCACACATTTTGGGACATTTTCCAACGAAGATCGCCAGAAAATCAAGCTCAAATAATCCAAACCGAGTGATTTGGACCCTATTTTCTTTCATGTATTGTATCACCGGGAGGAAGACGGCCGTAGCTGTCCGATCTCCGCTTAGAGATGGGAGATTAGAAGCCAAAATTTTCATCCACCGATCATTCGACATGATCTGATCGCTCGATCGCAATCCAGAACGCGAACTTTTCCCCGCCATGAAAATGCGCCACCAATGGGCGACATGTAGCGCCACATGACCAAATCATGCGGTGCCATGTGACATCGTGTCGCCTCACGGCACTAACTGGTTTAAGTGAGAAAATCACTTGTTTTTTTAATTTTAAAATTATTTAGATTGCCCGAAGCTTCAAAAACTCATAAAAAAATAAAATACTTAGCAAAAAATTACAAATAAAAACTCGTTAGATTATCTTTTTGAGAGGAATCCAACAAATTTAAAATCCTCAAATTTCATTAAATATTTTGAGCGTAAATTGAGTTTTAGTAAAAATTAAATTTCATCATTTACTCTAAAAATATAAATCATATTGAGTTGAAATTTGCAAAGATTGAAATTGAAAATTTACCTATAATAAAAAATTCAAACCTAAATGACTTCTAGATTAGGAGATATTGAATTTTGAAGTCCATATAGTCTATTTTAATAAAATAAATTAATAGGTTTTATAAAAATTATTTAAATCGACCTAAACTTTGAAAAATCATAACAAATTGTATAAAAATCTAAAAAAAGCAAATAAAAACTCATTTTAAAGACAATTTAGAGGAGAATTTAGTAAAAATATTTTCAATTAATATTGAATAATAACTAAGGCTTAATTAGGGTTTAATTACTAAATTTAATTAACTCAATTATTTTTAAATTAACCATGGGATTAATCCCAAACTTTTTGAGATTGTCTAAGTGGATTACATCTGTCTCCCTTAATTTTCTTAAAATTTATTGCTTGCTTAATTAAGAAAATTAATTAATTAATGTTAATTACTCTCTTAATCCAATTAATGATTACTTAATCACCTGAACATTAATGAATCAATTAATGAAGTGATTATTCCTTTGAGAAATAGTGAATGAGCTCATGGGCTAAGACTGAGACCTCCATCTTAATCTATTCCTTCAAGTTTATTTAATTAATCAGGTTAATTATGGCTTAATTAATTAATTGAATCACTTAATCAATGAAACTAAGATTCAATTCATTCTAGAACTTACCCACTTAAGTCTTGGGTAGACTCTTAGGTGTTCAATAATCTAAGAGAATTCTAAGAAAATTATAACTAACCTACATGTGTGGGAGGGTTATGATAGTATTTAATTAAATCATTTAGCTTAACTAACCAATACTTATGAGCCAATTACATTAGTCCCCTTTTATTTTCATAGGATTATTGCTGATTTTATTTTCAAAGTATGTGCATATCATGTTGGCTCATAATTACTTAAATAATTATGCTAAAGTGGCATAAGAAATGGTTAATTAATATACTTAATGCATGTTACAACTTAATTAACTCATAAAATCAACTTAACTTCTTTTCATTGAACCAAATTAATTAACCAATATGGGAATGGGCTAGGAGCAACAAATGATTGAATTTTCTCTTTTTTAAAATCAAATCAAACATCTAAAATTAACTTAATAATAAACTTTGGTTTATTTTAAATGATTGTATTTGATATGATTATCTTTAGAAATTAATTTGGTTGAATTGAGTCATAGTTTTATGTTGCTTATTTCATTCTAATCATATTGAATATTGTATGTCACTTGTAATCATGCATTCATCTTTTTCAAAAATCAATTAAATCAAATAGTTTCCTTTATGTCAAGCTTGCATGTGTTGATTTAATTTGAATATATGTGTGGCTATTATCACTATTAAATACAAAATATATTTTTCAAAAGCTTATAAACAAATGACTATGTTATGAATGCTAGTTACAAATACATAGGAGATGCATGTGATTATAGCCTAAGTATATGGAATGAAGCTTTCTTTTCCTTAATTTATGTGTAGTTTTATATGTATTTGAATGTTAATAAGTATATAATCTGGACATCCCAAGAATATGAGGCTTTTGCTAGCCCAAGGAGGTCATTTGATTACCTCACTTCCTTGGTTAACTACAACATGTACTTATTTGATTTCATTTACATGTATTTCTACATTATAATTTGGATGAGACTTTATTTCATATACATAAATGTTTTAATAAAAATATAATTTTTGCATGATTTTTTTCCTCTTATTTATATATACATTCATATATAGTGAGATACCAAAGTATATAGTTTGGACATCTCGGGAATACGAAGCTTTAGCTAGCCTCAAGGAGGTCATTTGATTACCTCACTTCCCTAGTTAAGAAAGACATGTAATTGTTCATTTCTCTTTACATATGTGTGCATATGACGCTAAAAGATAAAAATCTCTCTTTTCTACTAAAATTACATGCATTCATTATTGGTTAAATTATTGAATTAATTAATCTTATAGTTGGAAGCTTCCTTTCCTACATTCATATGTATAAATTTACATATATTTGAATGCAAATGGGTATATAGTCTGAACATTTAGAGAATATGAGGCTTTAGCTAGCCCCGAGGAGGTCATTTGATTATCTCACTTCTCTAGTTTAATATTGACACAAACCGTTTAATTTAATCCTTCTGTATTTTTGTAAAGAATTTGGACAGAGCATTAAATTAATATAATGAAATAATTCAATCAAATGAAAAATATAAACTTTAAATATACATGTTCACAGCCATCATTTAAATGTGCTAGAATATATTGTATGTGTAGGTATACTTAGAATTTAATCTTATGTATGTTACATGTGGTGGAAAGGAATGATTAAATATATGTCATATGATAGTAATTTAATTGAGTTAATCCCAAGAAGCCTTTCATATTAAATGGAATTATTTAAAGTGAACCCAAATTTAAGATTAATTATAATATATAATAAGACATTCACTAAAGAGATTCAAATTAAATTAACATGTTTTAGAAAGTGGCTTAGGATAGGGATGAAAGAGGGCAACCTCTTTTCTTCTCTTTATAATACTTAATTGCTAAGTGTAGGCTATATGAAACAAAAGAAAACACAAATTAAAATTCTTAAATCAATTAAACCACTTAAAGTGAAATCAACCTTTCATGTTAAATTGAACCATTCACACTTAAAAAATTACAATAATAATGCCTAATCAAGACATGCCACACAAGCCTTAATACACACACATTATAATTAAGTTATCACTTCTAGCTTTATATTAGGACGGTCTATGGTATGATGTATATTTTTTGTGATGTATTATTTTAGACTGGATGTTAGGATGTATGCTTCGTAGACTGGATGGTAGGCCGTTGTTAGCTTAATCATATTTTCTGCAGGAGATTGTGCTTAAGGGGCCACTGTAAAAATAAATATAAATATTTTGCTTGCAGTCTGCTTATGCCCCTAACATAATCCAAGTTATGACAAGTGGGCTTGGTCACCCTTGTGCAGGGTGCTAAGTCCAAATTATAAATATAATTGTTTGGGTTGTATGTGTGTTTAGCTAACACTTATTTTATAGGTGGAGTTAGATTTAATTTTCTTATTTTTAATATAATTTTGCATTTAGAATTAGGATTAGTGCTATGGGGATTAGGATAAGTAATGGCTATAAGGCTTTATCCTTGGAGGCCCTCTGATACCCTTGGAGCAAATCAAATCAAAAAGAAGAGAAGGAGGATATGAATAAATAAAGAAAAGAAGACCCCCCCCTCCCCCATTCTTTTATATACCGGGTTATATAAGGGTAAAGCTCGGCTACCAATCTTTTCTCGTTTTAGGGTGTACAATGGAACCTGGCCGCACCGGTCTTTTATTCTTTTATGCAGTTTATACATGTTTGATTGATGTTGTGTTTAGATTGCGCATTTTAAACAATATGCTTTTCCCAGGTTTCTTAATGTTTAATGTTTGAATGTGTGACCTAGATATGATAGGCTCTTATGACAAAATTAATTTTCTATCATAATCAATAACTCACAATTAAAATTTAAAATAACTCATAACCTCACCATAAAATCTAAGACATAAATAAGATAATTAAAATATTTAACAGCCCCTTAGCTCTATTGTTGTATGTCTTACATCATGCATATCATATTCATTCTTCCTTGAATACAGGGGATCTCCGTCCTTACATGATAAGAGAATGCTTAGCCTATGAGGGCGTCCATTATCATGGAGAACACCTACTTCTCACAGATTTAGTCAATAACTTTATTTCATCATGCATTTAGGCATAAAAAACTCAAGCCTTTGTCCAAATGAATGTGTCAAAAATGAAATAAAAATTAAAAAGATTTTACTTTAGTAGACTAAGTCATATGCTCATACCACTCATTCTCTAGTCTTCTAGAGAGTGAGTTTAGGACTTTAGTCTCTTTTAAATTTAATTATAGCTCAACTATCTTGCATTTTCATAAGACCAGTCTACATGATTTTGAATCGTTAGAGGTGTTAGCTGGCAGCTACTCTAGGTGCTTATAAGTTCAGAAGTTGGCGGTTTATCCTCTCATGTGGAGATAGACCTTATGCACATCTTCACTTAGATTTAGGGCGTGCTTTAGCTCGTGCTAAAGCTCCCTATATTTAAGATTCGAGGTAGCTGTTTCCTTTATACTACAAGCATAAATTCTCACATCTTAGGCATTTTCACAATTTTGTGTTGATGAATTATAAGCCCTAACAATCTAATAAGATTTCAACTCAATTCTCTTCAATTTCAAACATATAAAGTTCAACCATATGATAGATTGGAATGCTCACTATGTGTCCTAATTTCATGAGCATTTCCTACTTATTCTCTTTTGGCTTCTGAAAATAAGTCTTCTTTTTGAACAATTCAACTTGATTTTCTAATATAACCAATTTATTAAGAATCTAGCCTTGAAATTTTTGGAGACTTTAATTTCTACTTTAATCGAGAGTATTCCTAAGGAATTAACTTTCCTTACAATGTAATTATCTATGAATGCTTACCTCCATAGGAAATTTAACGAACCCGGCTTAAAATAAATCTTACTTTACTTTTCCATGTAAAGTAGGGGAAAACTCTCTGGTATATTCGAAGACCCAGCATGCCTTAGGAGTCCTTATTAGGTGATTAGGTCCATTATAGAGTGATGATTTCTATCTTTTGAGATAGTGCATCATTCTCTAATGTCGTATCCGATCATTTTAATAAGTATCCCCTAAAACCTGCACGGTGTCCCACATCCAAAAATAAATACTATAAATGTCTTAAGGCTAAGGAGCTCTTAGTATCTAGAAGAGTTCTAGATCTATGATGAGGAGATTGAGAATTCACTCCAAAAGTGAGGTCAACATACTTTAAGATTACTAAGTGGCTTAGTTAACCCAATTAGACTTATGTCACTTATAGAAGACCCTATGATGCTAGGCAACTTAGTTGATCCAATTAGAATTAAAAAAATAAATCCTTAACTATGATGAATTATATCACTTTTTCATTATCTATAATATAATTGGTAAACTTAGGATATGTAAACTTTGGCCTTTATTCTGACCCCAAACTAGACTTACTTGTCTTGGTTAACTGATTTGGAGATTAATAGACTTGAAGACATGGGAGAAGATGAGCAAGAATCTGATGAGAGAGTCATATATGTTGTTACAAGGGCTACAATTATAAGCATTATTGGTGATATGACACTTAAAATACTATTAGTCGAAGAACGAATCTTGATGTTAAAAGCAAGCTGATCCGAAGTTGAAACTGGTCGAGATCAAGCTCTTAAAATATTTTTGGAAACTTTGGGATATTAGTTAAATCCCTAAATAACTCTCAAATATGAAGTATTTGTAGTCAAATCGAGCGTCTCGATGAGCCGGTTCCAACAAGCCAAAGATCTTACAATTCTGACCTCATTTGAGCATTCAAATGCACAAAATACATCATATGATCAAGGGGATCATTTTGAGCCGTCCGAAGTGGGGAGTGGGTTTTGCATGTATTTACAGACGCCACTCCTCCACCTATAAATAGCCCTCATTCCTCATATGGGGAGGCCAAGTGAAGGAGAATGGGGGCAAGCAAGAGAGAGGAGAGAGCTCTAAAGATCCTCCAAGCACAATCATGTCGCCACTGACGTTTTCAACCACCGCCGGCCACACCACCACCGATCCTCACATCGACCATTATTGCGGTCATCATCACCACCACTATTGTTTGGCCATCGTGTCAACATCGCGCCAACTTCATCGCCAACTTACTGCCAACATCGCATCAACATCGCCAACATTGTCTATTACCAAGAATCGCTGCCCATTTCTCATATACAATTATGTAATCCCAGATCGGGAAGATCTTGTACTAAAAGATACATAGTGGAAGTTTTTTCTGCTAGTTTTCCTCTGAGATTTTTCACGTAAAAATTCTGGAGTTTTCTTATTCGCTCTTTAAATACATGTATGTGTGCTGGACTTTCCAAAGAAGCTAAGGCGTAATCACTCTACCGCAATTGGTTTTCTAGCACGCAACAGTTTGGCACCGTCTGATGGGAAAAGAACCTCTCAATCACAATTTCTGTGAAAACTCACGTCATGGCCAATAGGCACGATGAATAACGGAGCCTCCCCGCCCAACTCCGCCACTCTCAAACCAATCCTTGAACCAAGAAAGCCAACCTTCGCCTCACTTCCCTCGAGCAAGGCGTGATCATGTCGGTGAAGGCGCTGAATCTCTTTAGAAGATCGTAGAATGGAAGAGTCTCAAAATGAGATGATCCGACTTTTGTGAGGAACACAAGCCACTACGTGCAAACACATCTCCCCAAGATCGATCGTTAGGCGGAGGTCAAAATGCTAATCTCCCCGATGATGAAGTTTTTCCGCATCGGATGTCATCTCGACTCGGGCTCTACTCATCCATCACGTTTCAACCGATTGTTAATCCACCAATTATTATGGGTAGCGTCGCGTTCGCTCTGAATCCACTCATCATGTTATACGCGTAATTGATGCTTAATGCAAGACAAATTTCACTTTCAAGACAGAAATTATCTTCCCCCTCACCGCGGCTATGAGGAATCCTCACCTTTAGTAAGCTATTCTTCAGATCCTATTCCCGTGGGTTTCAAACTTCAATATTGATTCCTATGAAGGGCGATCACCCACATGAACACATCGATCATTGACTATCATGCATATCCAACGAGCTCGACACATCGCTTTGTCGTCTTTCCAAGCATTCTTAAGGGATAAGCTTGCACTTGGTTCTACTCCCTTCCAAGGGAATCCATTCATACCTTTGACAAACTCGCCAAGATTTTTGTAGAACAGTTCATTGCAAATCGGAGGATCATTAAAGATTCTTCCCATCTCTCCGGCATTTGTCAAAATGAGGGTGAATCACTTAAAGAAAACTTCCAGAGATTCTCCTCAAAAGCTCGCCAAATACCTGGGGTAGACCCTGAATTACTAAGAGGAGTTTTCCTTGGGGGGCTCCGTCCTGGGCCTTTCTACTCGTCACTAATGCGAGATACGATCCGCTCATATGCTAACTTAGTTCACTGTGGAAGAATGATTTTGCTGATGAGGCTATTAATGCCCATCGAAAATAATTTGAACAATCCACAGGAAAACGTAAGAGTGCTCTAGGAAACACAGATCAACAATCCCATCAGAAGAAGCAACAAGGCAGTCATGATTTCCCTCCACGGCCCCCGCATCAACGACGCGAACCACGACTGGAATACACGCCGCTGAACACATCTCGTGTTAACCTCCTAATGGCTATTCGAGATGAAGAAAATATCAAGTGGCCGTATCCACTGAAATCAAATTCAAGAAATCAGGAGAAATATTGTCACTTCCATCGAAGTCATGGACATACAACTGAGGCATGCAAACAACTCAAAGAGGAAATTGAGAGGCTCATTCAGCAAGGATATCTACATAAATTTATGCAAAACCAACCAACTCAAATAAACATAGCTCCAACTGGGGGGCAACCGGGACAATCATCACAGAAATAACATAATAGTCATCAAATGGTTGGAGAAATTGAAACGATTGCGAGTGGGCCACTACTATCTAATCAAATCTTCATCACAGCTTTTGAAGAGCCAGAGTTAAAAAAATCTTGCATTAATCATCCAATCACTTTTAATAACTCAGACTTGGAAGGAGTCCAAGTTCCACATCAAGATCCTCTTGTCATCAAGTATGGACCCATGTTATGTTGTTAAGAGAATTTTGATTGATAATGTGAGTTCCATTGATGTTTTATTTTACTCCACCTTTCTTAGCATGTGTTTGGTTAAGGAAAAACTTCAACCCGCAGACCGCTATATGGGTTTGATAATCGCCTATGTGGAGGGACAATCACCCTTCCTTATTCTGAGAATTTTCTCAACAAATCACTCACTCGTTCAATTCATAGTGGTCAAGTCAAATTTAGATACAACGCTATATTTGGAAGACCCTCCAATCAATCTTGTGCCACTTCTGCATCTCATCTTAAGATAAAATTTCAAACTCTCATTGGAGTTGGAGTGGTCTGTGAAAATCAACAAATAGCACAATCATGTTACCTCAAACAAGCTCAACCGCGCCCTTCGGTGACCTTTAACATCGAGAATTTTAATCTTCAAAATAAAGAAGCACCTCGGAGGGTTTTGCTTGTAAAGATCTGCTCCCCACTTCATTATGAGATGACCAACCGTCAAGCTATGACCAACGATCTAGAGAAAAAAACATTCCTTAAAACTGGAATATGGAGGGTCTCTAAAAAGTGTTATATGTAATCATTGGTGTATAAATATTGTAATATTTAATTTATCCCGTTTGTCCTTTCCTCTCCACCTTTTGTCCTTTGTTAACTCTCTCTAAAAATGTATCTCGTCTCCTTTATTAAGTTATCTTATGACAATATTGTATCATTGACATTATCAAAGTAATGAGTTTATGGATTTTCTTTATAAGTTTGTTTCTTCTTCATTTAATCCTCCCACTTGAGGAACATACAACTCACATTGTATCTCAACCAGGCATGATCAATCCCAAGGGGACTTGATGGACCTCTTCCACGTGTTAACGCCATCGGGTAACACTCGACAAACAACCTAGGATAGGTCAAAGGTCCTTGGGACTTCACGACCTCTTCCATAGTTAAAGCCATCGGGTAATACCGACAAACAACCTCTGGATAGGTCAAAATCACTATCGCATCCTCATAGAATACCGACGCTGGCGCCGCACTGACTACTGCCGCTATTGCCGCCGCTGACCACGGCCGACCACTATCATTGACACCGCTCACTATCATCGCCATCGCCTTATCCGCCGGTTATCAACCATCGTTGCCATTATTCTCCACTCATTCCAGCTACACCATCGACATACGCCGGACCACCGACATCATCTGTCAATATTGACTATTATTATCTCGCGGTCTATTATCTGCCACCATGCTGGTAATCGCGGCTACCACTATCGCGCGGCCATATCACTACTATTGACATTGCTGCCACGCTGATTATCGCTATTGCGACACCCGTCGGCCACATTAACTGTTGTTTACCGCTGCTGACATTATCATGGATCGCTGCTGACTACTTTGCTGGCCATCGCTGCCATCTCGCCGGTTATCACTTATCGCGTTGGTTATTCTCTGACTACTGATTTCCACTACTGCTGACTATATCGATTGTTGACCACTTCGTCGGGCTAATCATGTTGCGCCATTACGCTGACTATTAGAAGCCATCTCGTCGGTCACTATCGTTGCCGGTTACCTCCAATTACTATCGCGGCAATCGGTTACCATCATTTGCCGCTCCATCTCACTATCGATGCCGCACGCTGATTATTGACGCTGCCATTGCTGTTGACCATTCCGGCCGCCGCTAACAACTATCGGGCTACCACCGCTTCTACTTATCGCGCCGGCCACCGTTGTTGATCTTGCTGGCCATCGATCCTTCACGGTCATCACATCATCGTGGTATTCCGCTGACTACCGATTGCTACTAATTGCCGACTATTACTGCTAAGATCGACATCTTGCCGGTTAATCATAGCCGGTTACAACTCCATATTATAGTTATCTCCGTCGGTCACCATTTATCTGACGGTCGCCAATTATCGCCGGAATCGGCTACCACCATATCATCGCGCCATCTCGCTGATTACTGACGTTCGCATGCTGACATTGCCGCTATTGTCGCTGCGACCACTCGTCGCCGCTAACAACCATCACCGGCCACCGCTATTGTGCCGCCGACTACCGACGCTGACGCTAATTGCCGACTACTGCCGCTGTTGCGCCGCTGACCACCGCCGGCCGCCAATCACCGTTGCCGGTCCATTACCGACTACCGCCGACATCCGCTTAACTCGCGGTCACCACCATCGCTGGTCATTCCGCTGACTACCGACTCCGCTCTAACGACTACGCCGCTCGCCGCTGCCGCGACTACCACCGTCGGCCTAAACCCGGCCCGATGAGGTTTGACACCTTTTCTAGGAAAAATCGAACAACGACGCAGTATTTGCCTTGATCGCCTCCAAACCCGGACGGTCCGTCTGGCTGCGACGCTTTTTCGGGAAAACTGGAACAACGAAGCATCAGGACTTGATCGCTTCCGCCGGACGGTCCGACGAGGCCGCTGACGCTTTCAGGAAAACCAAACAACGAAGGGTACCGCGGGTTTTGATCGCTTCCAAACTGGACGGTCCGGTGGCGGTTGACGCCTCTTTCGAGGGAAAACCGAACAACGACGTAAGTACCGTGGGTCTTGATCGCCTCCAAACCCGGACGGTCCGTCAAGGCCGGTTGACGCCTCTTTCGAGGGAAAACTGGAACAACGACGTAAGTACCGTGGGTCTTGATCGCCTCCAAACCCGGACGGTCCGTCAAGGCCAGTTGACGCCTCTTTCGAGGAAAAACCGGAACAACGACGTAAGTACCGCGGGTCTTGATCGACTCCAAACGACCTTCTCTCAAGAAGAAGAGAAGGTGCCTTCTCCTGCCCTGGGTTTTATAGACCCTTCTGGAAAAGGATAAAACCGCCTAAACCAGAAACCGCCGAAATCAAACCATCATTCGCCCCCGCTCATACGGATGCCGCCAGATGCATAATCGCAAATGACGGCGCAATCCTGGCGCGAATCGCTGTCCACGTCGCATCGGCCCGTCAGACTCGCCTGACGCTGCTCTGACCCGCTTCCCGCCGCTCATAGACTCCATCCATGACCGAGCCCATCACGCTGACCGCTCAACCTTCGCATAGCTCGCCATACGGCTGAAGCTCATGTCGCCACTACAGACGCCACGGCGCTCTTCCACGCTCATGGGCCTGCACCTGATGGTCCAGAACCTCAAAATTCGCACCAAGATACCTACACGCATTATGCCTACATCGCTCCGGTAGTCATAATATTGTTCCTATGAAGACTGTTTCTCTCAAAATGTGCGTTAATGGACCCTCAAATTTCATTAAAGAATTTGCTATTTTCAAGTATTATATATTTTTGGATGATTGAGATAATGTCATCTAAAAATAGTAAACGATATGACACTTAAAATACTATTACAAGCACGAATCTTGATGTTAAAAGCAAGTCGATCCGTTGAAACTCGAGATCAAGCTCTTAAAATATCCTTGGAAACTTTGGGATATCAGTTAAATCCCTAAATAGCTCAAAAATATGAAGTGTTTGTAGTTAAATCGAGCGTCTCGATGAGCCGGTTCCAACAAGCCAAAGTTCTTACAATTCCGACTTCATTTGAGCATTCAAATGCACAAAATACATCATATGATCAAGGGGATCATTTTGAGCCGTCCGATGAAGTGGAGTGGTACGGGTTTTGCATGTATTTACAGAAATGACACTCCTTCAATCTATAAATACTCATTTTCATATGAGGGGAGGCCAAGTGAAGGAGAAGGGGCAAGAGAGGAGAGAGCTCTAAAGATCCTCCAAGCACAATCATGCCCACCGACGTCTAACCACCACCGCCACCTGATCCCGTCATCGACCATTATTCCGGTCATCATCACCACCACTATCGTCATCGGCCAACATTGTCGCAACTTCGTCGTCAACATCGTCGCCAACTTCGCCGTCAACATCGCCGTAACATTGTATTACCAAGAATCGTTCCATTTCTCATATACAATTCTATAATCCCAGATCGGAAGATCTTGTACTCAAATGGATACATAGTGGAAGCTTTTATGGCTAGCTGATTTTTCCCTCTTTTCGAGGTTTTCCACGTAAAAATTCTGGAGTTTTCTTATTCGCTATTTAAATACATGAATGTGTGCTGGACTTTTCAAAGAAGCTAAGGCGTAAACTTTCACTATATCACAACTGGTTTTCTAGCACGCAACAATTGGCAAGTACAGTTAAGGCCAAGAAAAAACTTGTAAGGGGATCCAAGACAATGCTCTAAAGCCATGAATTGACTAATGAGAGAAAAACATCTAAGAGTCAGAGCATTGAGAAGATCTTTGGATGACACCCAAGAGATAAATAACTCCATGACCAAGAACAATGTTGACTTTGCAATATTTAGTACTAATAATAATAATAATAATAATAATAATAATAATAATAATAGTGTAGCTTAATAATCCACAATTGTGATGATGTTATCATAATGTTGTACGTAATTGAATGAGATTTTTTATAGCACTAATAACAATTCTAATTCACACTTTTTTTAGAATAAAAAAGGTGTGAATACTTCAAATATTTTTTATCTAGAAGATCATGTGTATATGAAATGTTTCAATTAGCGATGTGATATTATCAAAAAGCTCTAGTTTAAATAATGTGCTCCCTTATTTTTAAGATAAGAGTCATAAATTTGAGTAAGAAGTACAACTTTCATCCAAAAAATTTTCACTAACTTTTCAATGTAAAACTATATTTATAATTAATTTTATGCCACCTTTATAATTTTTCTCATACTTATATAATTGTTCTCTAACTTGTAATTTGTCATAGTTCTGATTAATAATAATTTATTCAAGAAAAATTTTATTTTATAAGAGATGGATGAATTGAGAAAAAAATACATAAATCTAGTTAGATATATGCTAGCAAAAAGGAAGTCATTTAGTAACCATATTTATATTATGCAAGATATCTTAAATTTATAAGAAATTGACTTCGATTTAGTTTTGGGTCACATTACACATACGTTGTATGAGTTTATGATTAAATTCTCTTAAATGCCCAAAAAAAATTATATTTATATGCAAATTTATGAGGGGTTGTTTGGAATACTTTTTATTCTTTTTTTTATATGAAATTAAAATATGTTTACCAACTAAAAAATGATATTCTATGGTGTCAGCTATATATATATATATAATAGGAAAAAAAAAGGAGTCCAGCAGGCGGAAGGCACCGCAATGAAAACCATGTGCAGCTTTACTATTTCATGACCAACCTGTAAAGCTTAGAAAAATTAAATTAAATTAAATTATGCAATAAATTGCAGGCCATTCACTAATGCTAATACTATCACCTCAGTTTTATATGAATTTTTTATTCTCTGCATGCTGATTTAGTTATTTAAGGATACATGGAATTTAAAATAATTTTTTCAGAAAAAAAAAACAATATTTTGGGTTGGAATAAATAATTTGCATAATTAAAAAATAGATAATGTTACAACTTATTTGATGAAATGAGCCTATCTATTAGTATCAATATGGAGCAATTATTCATCTATTATTGAGTTTTTTTATGATATATTCATTTGAATACAAATTTATTTAGGGTCTGTTTAGGGCAGTCTCAGCTGTCTAAAAAAGTTAAATTGTTGCAGAAGAAATCGATATCTAAAAAGTTACTGTAAATATTATATATATATTTATTTAAAAAAATAAGATTGTGATTTTTCAAATGACAGTGCAGTGTATTTTTCGCACTATATCACCATGGCATCACTACTCTAAACCTAGCCTCAACCATTTCAAAAAATATAAATAATGTTTTTAATACAAAGAATCTAATCATAATTTGGGTATGGCAAATTTGGATAAATTCTAAAAGTTGAAAAAATTTTGATTTCATTAGTGCAGTTCAATTTGATTATATTGTTTGTTTTTTATTTGTTTGCTTATTATTTATAACTTTTTTTAATCTTTGATTTAATTTTTTAATCGAATAAATAAAAATTTAAATTATGATTATATCTATTACTTAAATTTCAGCTCAGTATTTATAATTTGGTCGAGATTTTGTGCTGGTTGAGGCCAATTTTCATTCTAGCATGAAATCTCTACATATTAATTTGCTATTTGATGTAAATAATAATAATAATTTTGATTATTCATTTATTTTATTTTATTTTTTGTAAGAAAGCCGCTATTATATTTATCCAATATCCTTTATATTATAATCGTAAAAAAGTGAAGGAAATTCCCTGTTTTTTTTTTTTTTTGTTTTTTTTTTTGTTTTTTTTATGGGAAATTGCACGATTATTAATAATATTATTTATTATGTCTAACTGTTAAATCAGTTCACTATTCCCCAAAGGTCTTAGAGCTTCCTGAACGGTCTAATGACTTGGAACTCGGCCAAATCGCACAATGTTAGGACAAAATCTCTTCTTGGATGCCTTTTTTCTTTTCTAGTGTTTTTATTTTATTTTACTTTATTTTATTTTTCTAATAATTTATATTATTAATATATGAAAATTTTATTTTATTATTGCTTACATTATTGATTATAATTATGACGTATAATTTAATAAATAAAATTTATTTCTCCTAAGTGTCTACTCAATTTTATTTCTCATTTAAGATCAGTTTGAGATAACCACAGCATTTTAAGAGTTTTAATTTTTAAAAATAATTTTTTAAAATAATTTTTTTTAAAACAGTAAAAACAAAACTAGTAGCTAAATGTAAAAATATAATCCACCAAATGATTAATATATTTTCAAATTAAAAATTCAAGCCCAATTTTTAAAAGTCAATGATTTGATATTTCTATGTCCATATATTTTTTTTGGAATGAGTATCCACCCAACATCCCATCCATTCAGGAATGTTACTAATCTCACTGAGCTAAATACATTCATCACCGCATCACTTACTTCCCCACCTTAAGTAAAAGATCTCCCTGGATGATTCAACTTATCAGATTTTCTATTAACTATATAGTCTAATATACAAATATTCAATGTAATCTTAAATATAATATTTTAATCTTCTTTGACAATCATTATGTTAGAGATTATCTTTAAAAGAATTGAATTGGATTGTTGACTATTGTTTCTTCATCAACTAATCTTAAAAAATTTAAAAATAAAAAATTATATATATATATATATATATATAATATTTTAATATTTAAAAGAAAAATATGTGAATATTATTGTTTTGATGATCAATAACAGTAGAAGCAATTAAGAATGTCCGTAGAGTTTCATATAGTCCTTTAAAAATGAATAAAATTCTGCGACTTATAATGTGCCAAATATGCCATTAATATCAGAGGCAGTCCACTCGCAGTTGCAGCTTTATTTTGTAATTTTATTTATTTATTTATTTATTTATTTATTCAGACAGGAGAGGTATGGAGGATAATAAAATAAAAAATAATTAAATGTTTTTTTCTCTCTAAGTTTGGAGATCAAATCTGGACAATAGTGTACCGATCTAATAGATAAAAGATAAGTTGAAGGAGTATAATATGATGCTATGTTTTAAATTAAAATAATAATATAATAAAATTGTTTAATTTTTGGATAAAAATTCATCTATAACTGAATTTTTATTTAAATTAAGCGTTTTATCAGTTCATTTTTGTTTATGTTTTTAGTTTAAAAAAATACATTTACTTATTTTTTTTATTGTTTTAATGAGTACTGTTGTTTTAAAAAAATATATCAAATTAATTTTATATATTTTAAAACTAATTATTAATGCTAATCATTAATATTAACCATCACCAACACTAATGCCATATTACCTCCATTGTCAGTCTCATCCTCTTATGGGCCGCTAAATTATTGGCAACTAACACTAAATTCATCCAAATAAATAATAATACATATTTTAAGTAATTAAATATATCTTATTTCAGATTAAAATAAATTTAAAAAGAAGATTTTCATACATATCATAAAATTATCCTATAATTATATTTCTAATATTTGATATTTAATATGTAATCATATATCATTTAAATTTCAAAAACATATCAAAAAGAAGTTTTTATCCACTATGTGTGATTGGCTATATGAATACTTTTGTGAAGTGTGTCATATTAAGTGTCATATTCTTATTTAATCCTAAAAAATTAAGATCATGTTATATTTTTTAACCAATACTTTTTAGGTTTACATCTACTCTTCTTAACATAGGTTGGATCCAATACATCTACTCTCCTAATTGGGCCATCGAACACGACCAACATTCTGTGTGACCAAACCATCTGAAATTACTCTCTCTAATACTACCTTTCTCTGGAGCTACTCCAACCTTGTCGTGTATGTATTTGTCTGTCATTTTATCTCTAAGTGTAAAGCTACTCATTGACCTGAGCATCCCCATCTCTGCAACACTTAATTTTATACCTCTCTTTTATAGGCCAATATTGTGCGTCATAAAACATTACACGTCTCACCACCATCTTATAACCATTAAATCTAAGCGGCACTTTCCTATCACACAATAGACTCGATGCATTCCTCTACTTCAATCATCCAACTTAAATTCTTCTAATAGCATCTCCATCTATATTACCGTCCCTTCGAACAATAGACACGATATATCTAAAATGTTCAATCTTTTTAATGACTTAATCACACATTATCATCACTCCACCACTAGATCTTCTATAACTAAAATTATGCTCAATACATTTCATTTTATATTTAAATTAATTTTCACAATAAAATTTCTTATATTTTATTTTATTTTAATATTTTAATTTTACCACCAACTGCATTTATTAATAAAATTTTTTTCTTTTGCTTCCTTGAACACATTTTTTTAACATATTCAATCTTACTTGCAAGAAAAATATTTTTAATTTTTGATAATTTAATATTAATGTTTTTTTGATGTATTTTAAAGATTTAAATGTTAAGTAGATAATATAAAATCCAATTGGTAGGCATATAAGTATATATAAAAAAAATGTTGTGGTTCGTACCTAAATTCTTTGAAAAAAAAAAGGATTTTTCTAGAGGAGCTTGCCGCTTAAATCCGCAGGATTTTCAGGTTTCGAACATCTCGTCAGAGACGAAGGTGAGGTGCCGTACGCGGCGATGGCTCTGTCTGCTCGTTTTCCATGAGTTGCAGGTAAACCCTAATATTACCATTTAATTATGTAAGCAATTCGCTTTTTTTATCTTCTTCTTCTTCTTCTTCTTATTACTATGTGTGAAATTGCTGCAAATCTGCAGCAAAGCTCAGTCTTACTATTACAGAACTGAAGAACGATGATTTTTGTTATTCTTTTTCAAAAAGAATGGCAACGAGTTCTTCTGATGTAACGATTCTAAGCCCTATGCTTCAATTCGTTGATCCAGAACTTCCATTCTTTACATCAAAGTTGCATGTATATATTTTGAGACGTTTAGGGTTTGTATAGATTCTTAGCAAGATTCATTTTGAAATATGTTCATTTCATCAATGATCAAATGATGGCTCGATCTCTGTGAAGTATTTTTACTTTTTTTTTTTTTTTTTCTTCTTTGGTAAAATGGTGGGCCTTTCTGTGTTTAAATTTGAACTGAATTTATAGCTGACACACTCTTAATGTATTATACATTATTTTTTATCCATTACTTGAAGTAAGCAGTAGATTCTCATATCAAATAAAAGAAACGATCAAACAATCACAGTTTTGCATTTATATTTGAGTGGTACCTTTGAATTTATGCCCTATGTCAATACATTAAAACGCAACACGACAATTCAAGGCCTTTGTATGTGCGGGCGCGCGCGTGTTTGGTTAGCTGAAAGATGAAATAAATTTACGCGAGCCTAGGGAGATGGTTTGGTGAAAGCGGCAACGCAAATGACGGGGGCGCCAATGGGCTATTGCGTTGGGTTGTGATTAGGGCTGTCAAAAAAGTTTATTGTTTATGAACAACTCCTATTCGACTCGTTATGTGTCTCATATTCTGCTCATTCGTTAACTAAATGAGCCGAACAAGAATAGACATTTCAAGCTCGATATATAAACGAAATAATATTAACAATCATTCGTTCGACGCGTGTTCCGATTTAACAAATAAAAAATTATACTATATTATTAATATTATTTTATTTATTATTATTATTATTACTATTATTATTATTATTATTATTATTATTATTATTATTATTATATATACATACAAATATATTTACATATTACAAATGTAAGCATAATTTAATGGTTAAAATTTTTGTTATGCAAAAGATTGACTCAAGTTCGAATCTTCCCTCATACAAATTTTTTGGATTATTGCATTTCGTGCCAATTTCAAATATGAGCCGAACACGAACAAAGCGATTTTCAAACGAGCAGAATACGAACAATGAAATTTCGAGCCACCATTTCAAAACGCTAATATAATGATAAGTTTGTTGCTTTATTTACACCTAGTTGTGGTCCAACACGGGTGGCTAGACAAGGCTGATAAGATCGGGCCGGTGTCGCTTGTGAGAACAATTGAGGGTTATGAGATGGCATTGCATGCAAGGTGGCTGGGATCTCAGTCTTTCTTTGACTTAGATTTTCGTTTAAGAAAAAATTGATTTAAAAGTGATTTTTTCAATGAAGACGGAATTCTTGTTTCGCTTTCTGAAATCGACCCTAAACAGAATTTTATTTAAACGTCATTTAGTAAAGCACCCTATTCAAACAATTAAACAAAAATTAATTTTCACGGTCTCAACATCTAAACACACCAAATAAGCCAAACGGTTTCAATCGGCCTCTGGTTGGTTTCAATCAGTCTAATGTCGTAGGGACAACATTGAGTGCGGGATGGTTGCGAGTCAAAGGAGCGGCTTCACATTCTTCGCAACACTATACTTAAAATTTGTCTGATTCGAATGAATTTTAAATTCATCAAAAAAATACTTAGTTTCAATGTGCTTTTAAGTGAAGCAAATGTCCGAAAAATCAAAATAGATGTATTTTAATTGCAGTAAGACTCAAAATCCCTCAAAACAAGCAACCTCTTAATCCATTGAATGATGAAAACTTGTTGCCATATAAGAAACAAACTTGCAATTACCTCCCAAAAAAAAGGAAGTATAATGGTATCTTTTCATTGTCTCCATTGCATCAGCATTTTTAAGTCTGTATATGTTTGCTATGTTTCAAATATGTAATGAGGATTTATTATTTGAGAAGGGTGTAATAGGATTTGTTTGAAGCTTGGGTGCTTGAATCATCTTCTATCTTTGGGATGTATTGTCTCTCTCTTACTCGCTCTTGAGAAATTGTTTCAGCACGTCATTTTTCTCCCTAAGGGCTGTTTCTTCCAATCTCTCTCCTCTAGAGTTGCGAACCAATTCCCTTAAGTCACAAAAAAAGAAAATAGCACTTTGAACCGGTGAGAATCGCTTATATAAAACCAACCAGTTCAAATAAATCTTAATTTATTTCTTTTAATTTTTTAATGAAATGATAAAAATTTTTAACTATTAATTAAACACAATAGTTTAATTAAATGTTTTTAAAATAAATTTAATACATCTTCTATATAAAAAATATAGGATTAACTTCCTTTATAATACGGGACAAAAAATATTATAAACATATCAAAATTTGACTTGAATTATAGGAATAAAAACTTAGCCTAGAGAATTGAACTTTTAAAATATTAAATGAGCTTTTAAATCTAAGAATAAAAAATTAATATTTAATATATCTTTTTAATAAT
Organism: Cymbidium sinense; assembly: GCA_021442155.1. NCBI lineage: Eukaryota > Viridiplantae > Streptophyta > Magnoliopsida > Asparagales > Orchidaceae > Cymbidium > Cymbidium sinense. Next base: position 28,674,412 of record CM038218.1, read on the forward strand.
TTAAATATTTATTATACCTCCAATCTGAATCTTGAACCTATATTTCTTTCAATTTTTTTTCAGATTCGCTTTTCACAACCTTGAAAATTAGACTAAAAAGTTCATCAATGAATTGACTAAATCTTTTGATAATATATGATCACGATAGATTTTACCCAAAAATTAAAATTTCAATGAAACATTTTCCTCAAACCGAAAAAGTTCATTGAAAATTTTTGCTTAACCTCATGTGACAGAATGTGTAATCACTTATATTATATGTACGGGAAAAAATGTTGAAAACCTATTAATAAAAATGAATGAAGTTTGGCAGCACTTTTATTTTAAATTTATTGTCCAAATCTTTGAAGCATATAAATAGTACAAGATTTAACTATTCGAAAGCATAAATATTGATTATATAACACAACAAAATTATACCATTCATTTAAAATTATAACTATAAGTGAACTTAGCAAAAAAAAAAAAAAAAAAAGTGATCACACTTTCTCTCTCGCTATTCTTCCTCTATTTCTTCAACTTCATATTCTTGTTGGTGGCCATTCCTTCTGTTTTAGACACATTACTTCCATCTTAGCTTGCATTGAACTCATATCTTAAGTTAATGTAGCTACTTACCTTCTCAACACCTCAATCATTTTTTTTTTACAATTAGGATTAGAAAGTATTATATGGCATGCCAAAAAAGCCTAACTAATAAAAGATAAAATCATCCCCTTCTTTCCTCCAATTACTTGGCTCCATAAACCTAAGTCTGATTACTGAGAAGATTCACTTGAAGACTCTTCTTCTATAGATGATTGACTTTGTATGTCTCTGAAACGTGTTTACTTTCTATAAAAGATTAATATTACCAACAGTTCTATAGCTCATAACGTGAAAGAAGCCAAAAGGGGCAATATGATTTTAGGATAAAGAGAAGTGAGGAAATGAGGAAGAAAAGCTCACATTGTTGGGATATATACAGATGCCGATGGAAATTCTATCAGAAAAAAAAAAAATTTTTCCGGAGATTCTGCCAATTATGTCTAGTAGATTTTTTGCCAAAAAATCTGGCAATTTTTTCACCAATCTGTTCGCTAGTAATTGTGTTTTCCTGTAGCATTACATGGCGATGTCATAAACTATTCTATTGCATTCTTCGCGTTATTAATTAGCATCAAAGCGAAGATCCATTAAAAGTTCTTAAAAGTGAATGCTAAGTGAGCTTTGTTGGGCTTATCTCTCTTATTTCACATCAAAACAATGTGATTTTTGGTTTTATGCGTTCTAAGTTTGACCCCCCCTACAATTTCTATGTTCATCACTCAAGTTGATTATGATGGTATACACTTCAATACTTCTCATAAACCAATGTTTCTAGTTTATGTTCTCTCTCTTATTTTCTATCTATTTGGTTTGATGTGTTCTAGCAAATTAACAATCAGTCTGCTGCATTCCTCTCAGCATCAAAATTCGTATAAAAGCACTTTGAATCACAAACAACCATACACACATTTCAGAGTGAGGGAAGCTTTTATGTTTGTTGTTAAACGTGATCATGATCATTCGGTTGCATTATTCTCTTAGCATCTCAATTACTTTCAAGTTTCTCTCTCATAGCAGGATGAGGCTGAAAATATCAGAATCTATTTCGTGGCAATCTGTGCTAAAATATACTTTCAATGTTTTATTTGTAATAGATTTTTGGGGAATTGGAATTTTGTTTGCGGTTTATAAATTGATGTGATGATTTTATTCTAAATTACATTTCACTTGTAGCTTACTCCGTCTATTTTTCCTTCCCGCAATAATTGTGTTCCCATCTCAAATGGACTCTGAAGAGAAAAGAAGATGATGATTTAATTGTAGTAGCAGAGTATATATATATATATATATATTGAGAAGAGCAATAAATTCTTAAATTTCGAATCCCAAAGAAAACGAGCGTGATATGATAATGCCATCGAAATGCATTTTGATCACAAAACTTCTTAGTAACTCAAATTATTTATAGTTCTGAGAAGAATCGGAACAGCGTCAATGGAGACATTCGAGTGTAACACATGCAGATTTAAAGTTTAGAATGTGCTATTACTGAAATTTACTTGAAATATCTTTGCAAGATGGCTTCCATTTATTCAATCTAAATCGTATTGTTTAAAAAGAAATACCTCTAGATGCTTATCCGGATAGGGAAACTGGATGTAAGCTCAATGAGGGGGAAAAGACAATTCTAAAAAGAGGCATTCACATACAAACACAAAATTCTTATATATTTATATAAGAAACACATAAACTTTCATATTTACTTAAATAAAGTCTTACTTTGTTAAAGTGAAATGCATTTTTGTATGCATAAGAAAAATGCTACTTTGTAAATATCAAATTTTAGGTGCTAGATATGTGAATGCATAAGAATTATGTGCTATGCATGTAAATTTCCCTCCTAAAAATTCAAGAGATGAAAACACTAATAATCGGTTCAATTTGGAGGCATCAGTTCCTTCTTTAATACATCACTCTTTAGAAGTTGCAAAGTTTTGTTTCACACAAAGTAGTTTCATGCAAACTCTTATTTATTGCTAATACATACAAAATTACAAACCAAACATTTTTTTAGAACACGACACATACCTTAAGATGAGATTATATATAGCAACCTCACATGCCATTCAGTTGTCTCTAGTACTGTTCTTGAGCCATTCTAGGTACTTTTCATTACCGCCATTGATTGGCAAGGCAATTACTTCAGGAACACTGCAAGCATAAAATGCATAATAAATACTAGTACATTGTTTTTTGGGGAGAGGGACTGGGGACTCTGAAGAAGAATTAGAACGAAATGTGCTAAGATGTCAGTACAATGAATTTAAACTATCTTACTCATATTTATGGTTAGCTTTGACGTGTTCAGTCAAAGAATTTAGAAGAGATTCTCTAGTCTTGATGATCAGCAGTTCTTCATAATCTGTTTGTACCTGTAAACAAGAGGCAATGGAGGGAGTCAGATTGTATATCCAGTTTCCCGGTAATTAGAAAGTATTGGGATCAAAAAGAAAATTTTTAGGAGGAAAGTTTAAATCAGAACATTTTGGCCAAAATTTGATTACGATGAATCTTAAAATCATTGGATATGTTTTAATATGAATGCAATATATGAATAATCAATCAAAATTTATATAACATTACTCTCAAAACAAATTAACTTGTATTTTAAATACACCATGAAGCTAATATAATGTATTTGAAATACTCAAAAATTTGATTGATTGTAAAATAAATTCAAGAAATTAATTTTTTGTGTTTAATTGGAAGTAAAATGAACCTAAATTTTTGATATTTTTTAAATTAATCTAGGGCACATAGGAACTAGTAGTGAGAGCCTTTGGTTGTAGCCGAAGGTCGCAGGGATGGCCAAAGGATGTGGGTGGTAATGATGTCACGAGGGTGATAGCCTGAGGTAGTAGCTGGAGGTCATGAGTAATGGTGATGCCATGGGCTGGCTTTGGCAAGGTGGCAAGGAGAGTTCATGCGGGCAAGTATGAAGAATTTAGAATTCTTCAATTTGAGCGAATGGCAATTCATCAAAATTGAACCATGGGAGACAATCAAAATCCCTTGATGAATGATTTAGATTTATTTTGCATTCAATCAAACACTTCAAAATTAAACACCTACGTTTCAAATGCATACACGTAACCAAACATCCTCTTATTAGATTCGAAATAAATGCCCAGTGGTCAAAAAATATTAATCCTTATTTTTTCAAAATGTTAGTGCTCAGTCCCCAAGATGCAACCAAGCAACGACAGGAAGTAAATGCAAAGTAGACACGGCCATAGGAATTCATGTGTTGTGTACCTTGCCATCCCACCAATAAACAGACTGAATTCCTGCAACCACAAATCAATGTCATATGTAGGGTCGTGGACAGACATTAAAGTAAGTGAAAACAAAATTTAAAGAATCATCTTTCTATGAGAGAAAATAGGATGAAATCTGTAGATACTATTTCGTAGTTATTGCGTACTTGCAGCTTTCAATTATGCGAGGAACATAAAAAATCAAAGGTGCACAATTGTTCACCCAGGAGAGTCACGAGAGCGTGCACGTTAAATCCTCCAAAATAATATCACAAAGCTACTCGAATTCCTTTTGTACGTTTTCATGCCAAAATAATAGTGACAGGGCTTGTGTACCTTCGATACAGATTGGATAGGATTTAGTGCCAACATAAAGGCCAACTACTCAAGGTCACCGGCATAAATCCAAATGGAAGGAAGGCTCAAGGAATAAAATAACTGCATAAAATTATACTTTCAGCTTAAAGCGGTTTAAATTAAACCATAGAATATTTAACAGAATGTCAAAGCCACGTTATGCTCATTTTAAGTTTCTGCTGTTACACACGATGGCTTCTTGTCAGACTTTAATCCAATTCTGAACCTGATGAAACATAAGTTATCTTATGTAGCATGCCCTATTTTTATTTATTTTTTTCATTCAAATCATCATTAGCATTAGTTTGGTCCTACCTATTTGCATCGAGCATTATACATCCTCCTCCATTCATTCAGTTTGAGAGCACTGTTCATTCAATTTCCGCAAATATCTCACGCGTCTATGCATATTTGACCATTAATATATCGCTCTACTATGATAGATTAATTCTATAAAACCTTCTTATTTGTATATTTAGCTCTTAATTGTATACTTCCAAATGGCCTAAATTTATTTTCTATTATATTTTTAATAAATGCAACTCAAACCATTTCGCAATATAACAATTTGTCACAATCATTTTCTATTTCAAACATTTCCATCTTAGAATTCTCATTTATATCAAACTCAACTAGGCTATCAACCACTTCTTTATTGCCAGCACTTTAATTCATATGATATAATTAGTCTACTTATAATATCATAAAATTTATCAAGTCAATAATCTCTAATAGTTAATACTAATAGCCCAATCCCAGCTCGGGCCTCATACATTTATTAATAAACCTCCCAAAGTCAATAATTAATACTCATCAGAAAATTTTTATATTGATAACTACTAAAAGCAGTACATATTTGTTATAAAATTTGACATTTTATTTAAACTTTCGAGAAATACTAGAAATTGGCTACACAAAACTGCGATTCTCGTCTTTGCTCTTGTCCTGATCTTACGGATGGCTAAGTGTCCATGTCAACGACAATCTTGCGCATCAAGCTGTTCCGTGACTCGCTGCAAAGCCTAAGCCTTCACAATCTAGGTTCACGTCGCCAACTGTTTCGTCTTCGACACCAGATTCTGGAGAGGTCTGGACAATCTCACCTCGGTTGGAACGTAGCCATCTCCAACTCCGGGATAATGATGAGGTTGCGGATGTCCATTGGGTTTTAGCGGCTCATGAAACTCTCATCCACGATGACGTCAGGATCAACGAGTGCATCCTCGGCGATTGGAGCAATATGCGCATCTGGCGCGCGAATCGCAATGGAGGAAGCTCGATTGTCGGCTTGACATCGGGTCCAGCGGCAAGCGATAACTGCGACTCGATCTTTTCAGGTCTACAACCTTGTCCCGGCGAATCGAGCGGTTGAACCTGCGGCGGTAGTAGGCCTTGAAGTTCCAGATAATTTCAACATCGCATGGCTGGATCTTGGACGTGGTGTTTGGCGGAAGGTAAAAAACAGTCGTGTTGCGGAGTGTAATAACAGAAGGAAGTTGCATTGTAGGGATATGCGCACTGCAATTGTCCATGATCAAAATGCGTGGCGCCCGCCATTCGTGCATCAAACCATTTGCCACCGGTGAAGATGATATGCGTCATCCATGGCATTGTTTATTCCAAATCCGCTGTCTTGGTTGACATTTTGAAACAACGAGGATTAGAACTTCTCGATGAAGCAAGCTTGCGAGCGTCGCATTGCAACACAGCCAAGGTGAGCCGCTCTTTGTTCTGCTTGCGGCCTTCCAGCTGCTTTGTGGTGAGTGAATTGTCTGCCTGCAGAAATTGCAAGTGTTACCAGATATAGAAATTTTTTAGGAAAGTGAATGCCTCATTCCTCACTTACCTGCATACGGTAAAACAATCCAGTTTCATCCATGTTGTAGATATTGCAAAGCTCAAACTAGTCCAATGTCAAACGGATCTGGCGTTCCACAATCACGCCCATGTTTGAGATCCGCACTCTACAAAACGGCGGTAGGACTTGATGCCATGGCGATTGAATGCTTCCACCGTTTGAGAATTCAAAGCGCGTGTAAATACCGATCGAGGAAGAAGATGCCCTTCTCTTTGATGAGGTCACCGTGTGACCTTATCACGGTAAGGAACCACAGATGCAGTCTCCATCGGACTTTGACCGTTGTTGCTTGGTAGATCGATTCGTGTCTTCCTTCGGCGTTTGGCGTCGAAATCGTCCGCAGAGACACCATAAGTCTCCTTTAACCACATGAGATCGGCAGTGAGGAAAGGATACTTTTTTTTTCACAGTCAATGTGGACCTCGTTGGTCATGTTTGTCTTCTTCAAGCCATTGTGGTAGTGAGTGTTTGAATCGGTGAAATGTTTGGTTTGTGGTGTGCTCGGATGGGCAAAGTTTGGTTGAAGGATGTTGTTGCGAGATTTTCGGAAACTTTCAACGTCAGTGAATTGAATATCCGCTCCCCACGGTAAAAAATCAATTCTCTTTATTAATATCCGCCTAAGTTAATACAATGCCCCCCCCGGTCAGAGTATCAATTTAGGCAGTGCTCAGATCTTTCTTTGGGACATAACTTTTCTAAAAGTTATACTCGATCAATATCTCCACTTTTTTTTATTTATAAACCCAATACAATTAAACATAATATGTGTGAGTATCACTTGATGTTCTAGCAATATTAATTGATAATTATGATTTCTACATTCCTTGAACACTTTTCGAGGGCTCTATTTTTATTTCATTCAACTAAGAGCATAAATTCTAAGCCCTAACACAATCAAATGCACCTATATGATTTTTTCTTCATTTTGAGGAGTGGAGAGATGCTCATTCAAATATTAATTAGAATTTCAATATCATAAAACTCTTATAAAAAAACATAAAGTTAAGAGCCAAATTGATCCCCTAACTATTTATCAAAATAGTCTGAAAAAAAGGGATCAATTTAGTCTTTAACTATTTGAAAAGAGACCAATTTGATCCTACAATCCAAACTAATGGTTTGAGGTATTAAAAGTATGGGCATTTTTAAAATTTTTTATTTTTAATTATTTTTTTATTTTTGTGTGCTACAAATATAATCATATTTAAAGAAATTAGATTAATATTATGCAAATGTTTGAGCAAATATATTTTTGGCATAAATTATATATATTTTTATTATATTAAACATCATTATAAATATTAACTTATTTTATAATTTTGATATTGCCCTACCATTTCCGTTAACTCATTTTCATTCAAATTCAAATATAAAACTAAATTGATCTATTTTCAAATAATGAGGAGACTAAATTAGTTATTCTATTTAGCCAGTGGCTATTTTGATCCTCCATAAATAATTGGGCTAATTTGATCCTTAATTCAATAAACATATATTAGCCACAACAACATTTATACCAACACTGAAATTACCAACTTGATGTTGAACTTATGAATCACATTATGATGAAATCTACATTTAGTATCAAATGATTTTAATTAAATCCTTGCATGTTGAGCATCTTGTCCATCATTGTCACCATCTTTAGCCTTATCCTCAAGTTCCCAACTATTTGGAACAGGCCTTAATGATTCTTATTTTTCAAATTTTTTTTCTTATTTGGAGGTGTTAAAAGTTATTCTTTGCCAAGCATTCTGAACAATTTTTTGTCCATGGTATCATAAGACAATTATTTTTCCTACCCTTCCCTCGCACTAATTTAATATTGTCGAATGGGTGCATTTTTTCATCCTTCGATGTACATGTACAAACCACTAAAATCTAGTTTTCACAATCTTATCTTCAAAGCATCCCTTAAATATAATAACTCCTTAATTTGTCTTTCCAAGTGTTGTCGCAAATCCATCAATACTTTCATTTCCATTATTCAAATTAGATATAATTAATTTTTCTAGCATTTAAAGTCTCAAAACCATAAAACAAAATTAACCTAATTACATTTTTATTGACTCTACTTTAAGTCTCCAAGATATCTTCTTATCATAGAATACTAAAGCATTTCGAAATTTTACCCATCTACTTGATGTAGGAAAACTCAATGTTAAGTTGTCTAATGTAATTAATATGATACATAGGATGCTTCATTCAAAAGAAAATAGAACATTCACAAATTACAAGTTATTAGTTACACTAACAACTTTCTTCATATGAAAATAGGTGATGGTAGAATTTAAGTCCAATTGATGATAAGTAATAATAAATTTTTGAGAATTTTAGCAAGAATGTGGAAACAAATAAAATCAGTGAGCAAATGATGTAATTTTCAAAAAATCAGATTTTTCATGTATCACTTTTGACCAAAATCAAGAATAGTGAACTAGCCAAAAACAAAGTATGTAGAATAAATAGAATATGAAAGAAAATACCAAAGGAAAAACAAGGTCTTACACTAGCACAAAGAGATGATTTCCCCCAAAATTAAGATTTCTAGCTTATATTGCACTCAAAACAAAATCGCACATCCAACTTGCTGTCATATGATCAAAACTAGAAAAAAATTTAGTCAACCAGAAAGTTATGTAATATATATTGTATAACTCCTCATAATCTAGGTTAGTAGATCAGATTGGCATGCGCTTAATCTCAATTTAAATTTAAGCTTATTCTACTGAATCAAAATATTCTCATTTTTGATTTTCAATCTCTAATTCAACTAAACAACAACCACCATGTAATTTAAATTCCAAAACAATCCATCAACGACAACACAAATCCATTACACGCTAATCCTATACAGTAATCCTATTGGAAGCAGTACAAGGAATGGAAAATGGAATCAAAAGCCACCCGCTCCAAAAAAACCACATCATCTCATTTTTTTTTGTTTTTTCGAATAATTTCAAATTTCACCACATAATACTAAATCCCAAAAGACAACCACATAACATGTCTAGCTTGTGAAACTTTCAGCTCCAAAAAACAAGCTTTTGATGCCAAACCCAATGGCAGTCCACCATAACTTCAACCTATTGTGTGAATCAATCAAAACTAAATCATGCTGATCGAATAAACCTAACCTAAAATCAATACTGAAATGATGCAAGTCAGAGAAAAGTCAAGGACATACCGGGCACAATGTTGACACAGGCAGCAAGCTTTTCGTTGACAATACTCTCAGCAAGCTTCTTGCCTATAAATAAAATAGAAGATAGAAAGTAAAATATACGATGATATCTCACAGAAAAAACAAGAATATTCACTAAACAGATCATTAAGACCTAACTAAATTCCGTATCATCTCTTGATCAGAATATAGGTATTACTCGCTTGATCAAGTAATATAGAATATGGCTACCATCAGCAAGAATTTCCACGTTATGGACAGATGCGGTCACAGAAATCAGTCCATAAAATTAAAATTAGGATAGGAACTTGAAATATAAATATGACTATGAGTAAATTAATGGAATTAATAAATATTATGATTCATAGGAAGATAAATATCTTATGCATTCAAGAAACTAAATGGGTTGGGAGAAGAAGGCAAGGAAATTAATAGTTTAAGTTTTAAACTTTGGTATTCTAATAAGAGTTATATTAGAAATAGTGGTGTGATTATAGATAAGAATTCGAAGAATAATGTTGTGAAAATTAATAGGATTGGAGATAAAATTATATCTTTAAAAATTATTATTGATGCTAAAATTTTAATATTATAAATTTCTATGCTATTCAAGTAGGTTTGGTAGTATACTCAAAAAAAAAAAAATTTAGAATGACCTGAAGGGATTAATACATAGGATACCACTTGAATAAAAAATATTTATTGGAGGAGATTTAAATGTATATATTGTAGAGTGGTAGAATATTTTAAAAGCATTCATAGTGGCTATGGATTTGAAATGACTAATAAAGAAGGTAGAACTATATTAAATTGTAATTGCTAATACTTTATTTAAAAAAGAGATAAACATATTATCACTTATAAAAATAGACATAATAAAACACAGATTGATTATTTTTTGATTAAAAAATAGAACATTTAGATTGTAAAATTATAAGATCATTTCGTGAATTTTAAATACCCAATATCAACTATTAGTTTTGATTTTAAGATGAAGGGTTCAAGATGAAAAATAAACTAAAAACATTATCATAGAATTAGATGAAGTACTTAAAGAATAATAAAAAAATATATTTAAGAGTGCTACAAGATTTTAAGATCCTGAATGTTCATGAGAAAATATTCTGAAAAATATAGCAGTGAGATTAAACGAATTGCAAAATATCTTGAAGAATCAAAAGAAAAAATTTTAATAAAAATAATTGGTGGTAAAGCCAAGATGTTCAAGAAAAGATAAAAAATAAGAAGCTTTGTTTTAAAATTTTGTTTAGATATAAAAACTTAGAGAATAGGAAAAGATATAAAATGGCTATAGATTCTAAAAAAAATCGTGATCTGAAAATTTAACTTTAGTAATTTATATAATAGACTAAATACTAAAAATGGTTAAATATGTATGTATAAGTTAGCGAAATAGAAGAAGTAAAGATTTAGTCGAACTAAAATGTATTAAGAATGAAAATCATAAAGTATTTTATAGGTGGATGAAATATTTTGATAAACATTTCAATGAAGGTTGTGAGAGTACGGTTGACTTTAGTGATCTTTACCCTAAATGAAAATAAAGAATTTTATTCTCATCGTCGTATTAGTAAAATCAAAGTTGAAGAGAATTTAAAGAAAATGAAGCATGAAAAGCAATATAATCTGATGATATTTGAATAGAAGTGTGAAAATACTTAGGAGATAAAAAAAATTATTGGCTTACAAATCGTTGTGGGATCCGAAAATTCACCATCGACCTCTTTGATGAAAAGAGTGTTTTAAGTGTCGGTGAAAATTTCAGAAAGTAGATGAATAGTGGATAAGACACTACCCAGAGATTTCGTTCTCATTTGGTGAGGACTTTAGATCTGATTCCAGATTTCTTATAGACGTAAGCCCCTATAATTAATTATCTCTCTCAATACTGAGAGAGCACTTTTGATTAAGATTAGTCGATGAATCGTTAAATAACGAGTATATAATAGCAATTAGTGAGTTTAAATTTTATGAAATTTATCATTTAAATTTAAAACTTTTGGTTGAGAACGATGGCACGTCGTGATCTCGTATTCTGTCATCCGGTATCGGTCGCGTCTAGTCGAAGGTAGTCGACCAACTGAAAGATCCTGTCACAACACACGAGTTACGTCATTCAAGGTGTCCTTTAGGCGAGGTGGAGTTGTCTCAGGGGACAAATATAAGTCGGCCTTACATAGTCTTTTTCTTCAAACACATTCTATATTTCACAAAAAAGCATTGGGACATCTGACGGGTTCGTGATAAGTAATTTAGTGTGTCATTCCGGCCAAAGTCAGGAGCTCGGTAGTAGCCATTTATGTGGTGTCATTTATGACAAAACTACGCGGACAGAGAACAAAGGCTATGTCCTTACGAGCTTAAGATTATTTGAGTGTGAAAATAGGTATCCATTTGATTTGAAATGGGCTCTTTTGTGAGCAATCTTTTTAATTTGTCAACAAAACATTGAGAGAGTGGATGATTTTAAGTTTAAATTTAAATAATTAATTTCATTTAATTTAGATTTTATTATTATTATTTTTATTTATATTTTGATCATTTTATAATTGATTTAGATTTGAATATATGATCATTGATAAACCATAATAATGATAATATTTTGAATGTAATACTTCACTGCGTGCTTCTGCAGAGGATGAACTCATCATTCTCAAAATTATAGTCCTCCAAATCAACTTTGGGAGTTTGACTGAGTGTCGATAGATTTATCATTTGCCATTTTATCTGAGAATTAACTTCATTTTACTAAATGAAAGTTCTTATAATATCATAATTAGATTTTAGGTTTTGTTAACTTGTCTAAGACCAAACCGAGTGTAGATATTTGTTCTTTTGTTTTACTGACTTGCATATCTTTTAGATGCTTGATCAATGAATACTTCAACATACATACTGATATCTTCTTTTAAAATGTTGTATAAAATTTAGATGTCAAGTTGAAGTAGTTATGTTTGACATGACATATGTGTCAGAAAATAAATTTTGATATGAATTTTTTTAAGTTTTACCAACCCAAGAACCGGGGCGTGTCTTATCTGCTTCATTTTTTGTATATGACTTGCATATTTTCTTAAGTGTCATTTAGTGAACACTTTAACATACATAGTATCTTTTCTTTTAAAATGTTGTATTGACATTAAGATATCTAAGTTGAGGTGTAGATGTCAAATTGCAGTTTTGATTTTGGTGACATTTTTTGCTTAACTTAATCTGGATCAAAAAAATCAATTTTAAATTTTTGTTAACTTGCCGGTTAAACCAAACTAGGATATAAGCCTTGTCAACTATGATAATCTTCTTGCAGAGGATCAGATCTAGATTAATTATTTCAAGATCTATCATTCTCCAAACTATCAACTTGAGCATGAGGATCGGTTGAGACTTTCTTTGAACTTTTGAACTTGAAAGATACATTAATGATCGATAGATTTATCTTTTCATTATGACAAAATTAATTTCTCAGATTATATTAAATTGAAATGTTATAATAACATTATTAGATTTAATTATATTTGGTATGACCTACGTGTCACATCTAAATTTTTAATACCTAGAAGGGATCAAAAATCAAATATATATGTTTTATAAAACACAAGAGTTACGATTCATATAGGCATTTGTCAAAAACAAGTGAAGATTTGTTCTTGCAAAATATGAATTCAACATTTCCAAATATTTGTTGCAAACCAAATGAACATTTATTCGAATGATCAAGTGCGATCGTAAAGTACATAAAGTGTTTGTTTGCAAATCAAATAGGCTTTTCTTCTAAATGATCTAACATGTATCCATATTAGAAAATATGAAATATCTAGTTAAGTGATCAAGCATGTATCCATATTAGAGAATATGAGATATCTAGTTGGCATAAATCAAGTGTATCTATTTTTGTAAAACCTACTTATCACAGAATAGGTTTCCCTGCCACATTGGAACAACGTGAACATGTACTTATCACAAAGCAAGTTTCTCTGCCACATTGGAACAATGTAAACAAGTACTTATAGCACAAATTTCCCCGCCACATTGGAATAATATGAACGATAATTATAGTACAAAATAATTTTAACAAATTTATATTCACATGTGCATGAAATTAAAATACTGCTGAAAACCCCCTTGCTATAACATAATTTTCATCACCATTTCACCTGAATTTTGCATTTGGAATATTCAAATAGCAAGCTGTAATATAAATTTTAGATCACATATGAGCAACATTCCATCCTTCTTACTTTGAATGTAAAGGAGGAAATACCTTTCTCAAAGCCCACAATATAGCAATTAAAGATCAAGAGATAATGCATATATTTCATCTTTTGCTAATAGATAATCACAGAAAATTTTGCATATCTTCTGTCTCCAATTCTCAACATTTTCATATCAATGCAGATAAAAGATACAATAGAAAGAGAACAATATAAATCATGCTTTTACCTCATGGTAGTTGTTTTCAAGTAGTGTTTGATTACATAAAGTAAAACAATCAACTTCATTTGTGGCATCAACTTCCTTCTTTTCATTTCAATAAGACATGTCACTCATCTTAGGCTACTAAAGAAATATCACTTTAGATTGCATGCAAGTAAAGTTCAACCCCTTAATAATATGAAGAAAACAACATCATATCCCACTCATATGTAATCTCATTTCAACAACATAATATATATTCATAAGTGGCATATTGCACAACATTCAAATGAAACCCAAAGTCCATGCTATCCAACAATAGAAAATGCAAGCTTTGGCTTATACATATCTCAAAACCTTTCATGTTTCCCATTTTAACATTAATTTAAGCATTGGAAAATGCATAATAGCAAAAATCAGATATAATATGTAAGAGATTTAAATTCAATTTCAACTTGACATAATAAGATATTACTTTCAATCATTGAAAACTTGCAAATCAACATGCCAACCTTAGGTTTCACCTATAAGACACCTCATTTCTCATTTTACTTTAGGGGCTGTTTGGTTGCGTGCATTTGGAGTGCACTCATTTTAACTTTTTGGGTGTTTGGTTGCAAGTAAAGTAAATTTTCAATGTAATGTAATGTATTTCAAATACATTAGAAATGATGTATTTGGAATTCGACGATTCCAATTCCAAATAATCTAAAGTGATCGGCGAATACGCCCACGCCCTACCTTCCAGCGCTTAGCCGCCACCGCGCGGTGCATCAAAATCTTCATATTACTTTACATTACATTTTTTGAAACAAAAAATAAAGTCGTGAATTTGTAAAACTCTCAACCAATAAGAAAGTAATCCTTTTATCTTGAATTTATTTTCTGTCTTTACACTGCATTCCAAATCAGAACCAAACAATCTTAGACTATTGATTTGGTAGCATAATCCAAGTTGTATCTAACTTGTGTACCAATCAATAAAACAGTTGCACCAAATCTTAGGAGAAATTACAAAATATATTAACTCCATGTCTTATCATAATCTAATAACAAAACCATTGTGGGAGAGTTAATATATTTCTTTAGGCTAGCGCTTGTTTTGATTGGGCACAAGCGACAATAGGATTTAACCGGGCGGCCGATCTAATTGGTGGGCTTGGGCGGCATGATTAGGATAATGATTAGAGGGTATTAGGGGATTAAGCAGCTGCTAATCATCTTAATTGCAAATTAACATAATTTCGCGTCAAATATTATGAAATTATTTTGTGCAATAAACCCTAACAATATGAGTATCAATTTTAGGTATTTTCGTTGTGTCGGACATAATGACGCCGTTAATTTCACGATCGGAGGTCATTTGAACCACGTTGGCGACGATCGGAGTGAAATTGAGCTTAAATTGCACAATATCGCGCTCGAATCGATCAACGTTTGCGTAGACTTTTGATCGCGAAAGGCGTTGTTTGATGGATTTCGACGTTTTGGCGACAACGCATCAATTTCGAGCGGTCGTTTAGATGTCGAGCCGACTTCAATATGCACGTAATTTCATTAAAATTAATTTTAATTAATTAATCGGTTATTAATTGGTCTGATATATTATATTTAATTAATTTTGATAGTTTAGACGCATTCAATTTTCAAATCGAGATGAATTTAATCGAATCCGATCGCGATTAGGGCATTTTAAACCTGATTCATGCGATGTTCCTCTCGTTAATTATTTATTTTAAATTTCATGGTTCATTTGACTTGTGAACCATATGTGGAGTCAACAATCATTTTAATATTATTTTAAAGACTAAAAGATTCGATAAGTGGAGAAAGAGTTTGTTGATTCAACTTTAAGAATAAAGGAGATGCACGAGGCATTAACTTAATGTATCATACATTAAAATTATGAGAAAATATTTGAACATAAGTTACGATGCAATATGAAAGTTTCTCATCAAGTTTGATTTCATGTCGAGTAAGTCTACTATAGATGCTATACATTTGTTGAGAGGTTTGATGAATAAGTATATGAGAGGAAGGAGGATTCACATATGATATTTGTTGATTTAGAGAAAGCATAAGAAAAGTGCTTAGAAGAATTCTAGAAACTAAATAAATTAATATTGTTTATATTCAAGTCATTAAAGATATGTATCTTGAGTTGTTACTTGTGTTCAAACACAAGAAGGATTGACCTAGTATTTTCTTATTTCAATTGGATTACATCAATAATCGAATTTAAGCCCATATCTTTTTGCTTTAGTTATAGATGTTATTACTAGACATTTGCAGGCGGATGTACCTTGTTTTACTAATGACATGCTTCTTGTTGATATGATTAGAGAGGGAGTTTAAGAGAAACTTGAGTTATGGAGGTCGACTTTAGAATCTAAAAGCTTTGCTTAAGTAGATCTAAACGGAATATATGAAGTGTAATTTTAGTTCTTAAAGATCTAGTGGTAGCTTGTGACATTGAGTGTTCAAGTGATTAAAGAGTGAACATTTTATATATCTTGGGTTGATTGTTCAAAATGATGGTGAAATAGATAGGATGTTATCAATAAAATTTATGTTGGATGGTTGAAGTGGAGGAATGCATTTGGCTATTATGTGATAAAAAATACCACTTAGACTTAAGAGAAAATTTTATAACATGGTGGTAAAACATACAACGATTTATGAGCGAGAATGTTGACCAATAAAAGAAGCATAAAATTAAGTTAAGTGTTGCGAGATGAGCATGCTTAGGTGAATGAGTGGCTAATATTTAGAGACAAAATACAAAAGCGAATATATCATTGAAAAGGTTGGAGTAGCTCCAATGATAAGATTTGAGAGTCACCTTAGATAGTTTGGTCATATAAAAGCGCACCATCGATGACTAGTTAGAAGAGTAAATGTAGAAGTGGACCAAAGAAACATTGGTTAGATAGTATAAAAAATGATCTCATTTTATTAGAATTAAATGAAAATTTCATACTTAATAAGATACAACAGAGAAGAAGAATTCATGTAGCCAACACCACGTAGTGGAATGAAGGCTTGTTATTATTGTTGTTGTTGCTATTGTTGTTGCTGCTAACAAAATGATGAATGCTTAGGCATCATCACAAAAAAAGATGTAAACAATTAGATAGAAATAGTTAGGTTGATAATGTAGACACAAACTTAACTTGGAAAGATATAGGATTATCGATGAATGCTTAGGCCATCAATGTGTTAAAAAATGGGCAAGTTTGTACTAGAAGACAAAGAACAAATCCTTCTATTATAGGAGTGGATAATTGCAAATAGATCTTTCTAAATGAACAAAAGATCGCTCACCCAATGTGCATGGATGGATAAGAAAGATGCTAACTTCAACCGAGTAATAAGATTAAAAAAAAAACCTCAAATCATATGTGTGGAAGATCAACAAGTTAAAACCTCCATGCTCAATGCTTAGATCTTAAGGGAAAATAACAAGGTATATTATTTAACCAGGACTTAAGGAACAACCAACGAATGGGAACACTTAAATCCTTGCGTTTTGAAGACAAATGAACCTCTTCAAGTCAATCTTGCTTTCTTTCACAAATTCCCAGAAACAAGGTGAGTTTACACCGGTCTCTTGCAAATAAGACAGGTGGAGATTTTACAGATGCTAAAATTTAACTATAATATTTATATATAGCTGAAACTACTAAGACTAACCTGCTTCATGGTTTGGAACAGTAACATAGACAACAATGGAAGGTACGGTGCTAGCAGTAGCCATTCCTGTAGAATGAAGAGCAACTACTGATGGTTGAGTAGCAAATTTTTGCCTGCAAATTTTCCAAATTTAGCAAGTGAAGTTGAAAAATACCATCAAATAAAACAAAGAAATATATATATATATATATATCTGATTAGTAACATCAATATATCCAATGAATGACTGTGAGATCACGTTATTATTTGAGACAAGCAGAACGAAGCTAAAGCACAAGTAATGGAGACAATAACTGTCTTGAAGGCCATCTATTAACATGGAGCATCCAAACTTGTACAATATCGGCAATTCTCTTTATTGCACTACAGATGAAGCATTTATGAAAAAACTCAGAGTCATCATTAGCCCTAACCAAAGTATTTTGGGCCAAAATTTATGAATTCCCCATCGTCATTCCTTCATGTTATGATGCAGTGCTCACCCATCATTCACTTTTTGGAACATCGTGGAAAAAATCATTCAAAAAAAATGAACCTCAACAGGCTACAGACAAAGACATGCACAAGCAGACATGAGATACATTCAGTTCAGTTTCTGCAAAGCTTTAATAGTTTAATAATTCAGTCGCTCAAGACATTGCTGAAGAGCATTGAATCATGAGCATCAATACGTGAGATGCACTCAAGCAATTCTTAAATCAATGCATTTCCTACTTAGGCATGCCATCATAAGTTATAATTGCAGTGGAGTATAAAAAAAATGAAATGACAAATAAAATAAAATAAAACATTATCAATGATAAGTTAAAAGCGAAAACCTAAAAGCTTTATAAATAAAGTCTTAAGTCATTTGAGATTTTATTTTGTACATATGCTTAGTATGTTCTGTCTTATTGTACCCATATTTTTGGAAGAAAGATAATAGTGTGGCTATTTTCAATTGCTAATCTTTACCTTTGAAATCTCGAATGGCCTCAACAATTCGCCATCTTGGAGGCGCCAACATCCATTTGGCAAATGCCATCATCATCTTTGGAAATCTTGGGGCTACCATCGTTGGTAGCATTGACTTCCACCATCCAATCAAGAGCAAGTTCTTTAGCCTCCTTGCAGTCATCTGTCACGCGCCATGCAATTCTCAGAGGCCCATTGAAGTGCGACCCTACTTCTTTGTTGGGGCACCACAAAAGAAATTTTCTGTCTTTGAGAGGCTCGGTCGCTCAGAGACACCAATCATGAAGAGGATTGTTACTGGAAGGATTGTTTCTTTAGTCCCTCAAAACAACACAATCCTACTAGTTGAACCCTTTGCCCCAGGGAAGCATGATGTTGAAGCTTCTTCTGCAGGCGAGCAGCGAGGCAAAAAGAAAAAAAAGAAGCCGTGCTCGGATTCTTTCGCATGATGCAATTATCAACGGTGAGTGTTCTTTTCAACCGGTTTGACAACCTTAAGTGGGTAAAGCGGAATAGCTCTTAGTAAACTCAAATAGTCTTACGGACCCGTCAGGGCTCCGCTCCTCACGTGAGGAAACCCAAAAATATCTGAGTGCATGGTCCTTCGGTAGGAGAGGGTGATGAAAAAAAAGAAATTAAGGTCTGTCGAGGATCTTGGGGCTCCTCCAATGAGACCTCATCCCATAACTCTAACGGCAGGACGCCAACCAATCCATGTCCCACGCGATGAACATCGGGGTGTGACACTTGGACAACGTGTCCAGGAATCAGCCTTCGAAAGGTCCCGGTGGAAAGGTAAGCAAATATGGAGGCCTAGGTTTCAAAAAGAAATTACCTTTAGAGCAAAGACATGGCGTGACATCCGGTGTACATTCCGTCCGAATCAAACTTATGATGGGAGCTAAAGAGGGCCCCGGATAATAAAGAATCGGCGATCTTGGAGAATCCTCAGGGATCCATCGCCAATCAACATCGAGAGAGGAGGTCGCTTCAGCCTCTCGAAGAAGTCTCGATTCCACACTCGGAAGTCCATGGGCGTCGATCGAAATTGTATCAAGGGGCGAAGAAGAAGATGAGGATGCAACGACTGTTGAAATAACATATATAATACAACAGGTCGGTGAGTCATCTGTGTGCCAATACCAATATAGGCGTTGTACAGCAGCACCTTCCCCTCAACTTGAAGAACAACAAAATGTTCAAATAGAGGAAGCATCCTCTGACTCTTCAGGAGAGGAATAACAACAAGAAGAAGAAGAAGAAGAAAGGGAAGAAAATCTCACCTTCACCGATACAACCACTTTGGCGAGTGCGAGATACAAATTCAAGGATGAAAGCCAAAGATAAAGAAATCTTCAGTTGAATATGAAAATGGCGAAATGATGATCGAAATGATGATGCGATTGATGTAAAGAAATATTGCGGCAGTCCACACCGTCCCCAAATAATCATCAGCCTTTAGTAGTGCGACAATCCTCCAATAAACGATCTCCATGCTTGAGTCTAAATTGAGCAGCGAGGATTGAAATAAAGCGAGTCATTTCGACAACTCGAGAATGTACAAAGTATATCAGCCGTGACCTCTCAACTTAATATTATCACGAATGAGAAGATCAAAGGCTGTCATGCGGGCGGCGAAAAATTAAGCAAGGGTGGCCCATATCCATGAGTATGATCAAATTCATACCCAAAGGGATATTCAATGCCGAAGTTTAATCTATTCGACGGAAATGTTAATCCCAAACAGCATATAGCCCAGTTCAAAGCATCTTATGATAACACAGAGGATAATGATGCATTATTATTCCTCCGGTTATTCGGTGGTTTAACCGATTGCTTTGAATGGTATCGAGTTATTGTGACTTAGTCAAGACTTTCTTGAACGAACACGTTCGTTAAAGTTTCGCATGATCGAAGATTATTGTTGATCTCAGAAGAGGAAAAAGGCGAGTCGATCGATATATCACGCGTTGGCGAAATATGAGTATGAAATGTGAGCAACAATTAAAAGAAGAGCATACAATCCAACTATTGATAGTAAGATGGTGTCTTATCTTTGCATGACTTCAATTACCACATTTCAAGAGCTACTTGATAGGGTGGCTAAATTTGAGAAATTAAATTTATCACACTCTGATAGCCACCAAAATAAATCCAAAAGAGCAAAATCCGAAAAGGTGAAACACATTTCACCTCGTTGAAAATATAATTAAGCGGTTGATCATAATATAGACAAAGAAAGTTTATCAAGAAAAAAAAGCGATCATTCAATCTCAACCCAAGCTCATACTTGGAAATAATGATGTGCCTCGATCGCGGTGAAGGCGAGTGACCAAACAAACAAAAGGAACGAATGACTCAATGGCCCCAACCCAAAAGAAAAGCTGAACAAAGATTATTCTTTTAAGAGGGAAAGTGTGGCTAAACTATTCAAGCATACACTCAAAGCAAGTCTCCAGTTACCAGAGTGTAAAAGACCTGAAGAGGTTGACAAACTGATAACCCTAATTATTGCCCATATCATCGGATGCTTAGTCATCATCAGATTTCATATTCAAAGATTGGCTAGCGAAAATATGAAAATGGAGAATTCACATTATCGAACATGTATTGTGCGTCAGAAGAAAGAATCCGGTAATCACCTCATCTTGATTTCTTGGCAGATAAAAGCGAAAGCGGTTAATGATGAAGGATAGTTCGATCTCTAATAAGGCGTAAAATGTTGAAATTGGAAGGCGTTCTGGTATTGATTATAAATCACCACTTGAGCCGTCTTGAGATAAAACAAAACCCAAGCTATGGCTAGTTCATCTCATGAAGACAACTTAGCCAAATCTGTGAGGAAGGCGCCAAACGAAAGAATAAATTTAAAAAAAAAAAAGAAAAAAAGGCGTAGCGCAAAAGCGTTACCAATCTTATGAATGGTCACTTAACATAAAGAATCATCAATAATATGGATGATTACATCGACAAGAGCGACCATCATACTTCTTTCATTACTAACCTTCAGATAAATGAAGAAACAGGGGAAGAAGCTAAAGAACTTTCTACTGAATCTTGCTTAGTGGTACATGAAGCTGATAACAGCCTAGAGGAACTCTGTTTCCCAAATGAAGAGGAATCAGAGCTCACCATATCAACAGACATGAAGAATGTAAAATTGGACAGTGATTCTGAATCTTCCAGCCCTTCATTAGACGGTGCAAAACAGATCTTTGAAACAAGCGGAGTCATCGAAGATTGGATCAAAAAAGTAGCTTCAAACAGTTGAGAAGTGGTCGTCTTCTCTGAGAAAAGAGCCAATAAATAAAGATAAAGGAAAAGAAATCAATCAATGAAAAGTCATCCCTAAGGATTCAAATAAGAAGCCTTCACCAATTAAAGGGATCATTACAACATTCTATCCCATCTAAGGAAAATTCGGCGACTTAGTGTATCTGAAGCATTTCTAATGTCAAGATCTCAGTAATACCTTAATTGAAGCTCTCGATGGTAGGAGAAGTTGAAGCATATTTTCTTTGACGGTATAACAGACTTTGTATGTTCAAGAGCCTCCAGCCACCACATTTTCAGAAGAAGATCTTATGCTTGGAGCTGCGAGCCTGATAAGCCCTCGTATGTTACGGTTGAAAGTGATGAAGGTATGATACGCGGATCTTAATTGATCCGTTCCTGTGAATCTTATGAACTTAAGGACTCTCAGTGGTATCTCTAGATGTATAACATTTGGGGCGAGATAAAGTTATGGTTCAAGGTTTTAGCGGGAAGGGATAAAAAAAACGGGTCATTTGTCCTCCTCTTAAATTTAGAGATCTCCACACATAAGTCAAATTTCATGTGATCGATGCAGATACTTCATTCAAAGCTCTTCTGGGTTGACCATGACTTCATAAGTATGGCATTGCCCCATCTACATTGCATCAATGTATGAAATATACAAAGGATGGGGAAGAATGTCAAATTGTGGGTAGCATGCAACCTTTTGCGGTACATGAAATGAAGATATATCAAGATGTCATTACTTCATTCCAAGGGAATTAAAAGTAAAACAACAATCTGCATCTAAAACCCATAAAAGAACAAATTAAGAAGAAGGAGAAATTAAAATGAATAAAGGAAATGAGATTGTTTCAAATATCCCTAGGATATAAAGAAGTCTAAATCAAGTCCCTCATCTGGCGGTGATCTGAAGAAGGCAGAATGTGTTCCTTTCAAATCCAAAGGTCCATGTGAATCTTCGAGTAAAACTCTGAATGAGGAAGACCATTTTGACTTTGATTATGAGTTTGAATCTGCTTTTGAAGGTAAGGTGCATTACTACTTTAAAACAATCATAGATCCATGACTACACTCGTAGTCACTCCCATTCCTCCCACATTTTAAAGAAATCACTCTCGAGAAACTCACAAAGTCGAGGCGGTGACCTTCTATGTACCTCTCCACGGAAAACATGGTAGAAAGTCTATTTTATAAATCCGAGAGATGTCGAGAAGAAGATCCTGATTGGGTAATGCAGTTATCTGAAGAGGAAGAAGCCATGCCCACAATAATACCAAAATATTACTCTCCAAAGATGCAAAACCTAATGCGTAAGCATGGGGTCCATGCTGGAGCAAGTAAACAAAAGACTAAGCTCTTTGAAATGATGTGGTACCCAAAAGATTCTCAAACCATTGGTAGAAGAAACAAGCACACTACCAAGGGTCTTGGTTCATCAAGATAATAGTCCACAGAATACACATTACGTTATAACGAATAGAAATTGAGTGATAAAGATGAGAATGACATTTTAATGTCGGTCTAAATAATGAAGAAATAGAAGCACCAACGAAGAGCTTGAAGATGGTGGGCGGAACTACTATGGATGAACTTAAAGAGATAAATGGAGGCGAAGACCTCGCCCGCGTTCATGCTCTTCACGAAGATAAAGTAGAAGAGTTAAAAACCTTACTCTGTGAATTCAGGGATTGCTTTGCTTGGACATATCTTGAAATGTCGAGCTTATCCGATGTAGCGGTTCACAAATTTATTAAGCTAGATGCAACACCGTCAAGCAACAAGCGAATGAGATTGGAGGTTGAAGAAACGGTATTCAGAAATCAAGAAGCTCATTGAAGTGGTTTTATTCGAGAAGAAAAATACAACGGGATAAATTTAATATCGTCCCGGTAAAGAAAAGAATGAATTCATTATTATCTATGTCGACTTTAGGGACTTGACAAAGCATGTTCAAAGATGACTTTCGCTCCCGTCAATTGTTAGTGGATAACACTTCTATGACATGTTCTCATTTATAGGCGGATTGTCGGTTACAATCAAATCAAAATGGCTCACGAAGATGAAGCATACCTCATTCGGGCCGTGGCATATATTGCTACACGGTCATGCCGGCTTGAAAGCGGGCTACATACCAGCTATGGCCGAATCTTTGACGAGTTGATTCATCAAATAGAGTGATATGTTGATGACCTTTGTCGCAGTATAGATCAGATCACCTCGATGACTTAAGGATCGTCTTTGAAAGAATCAAAAATATGACCTCAGATGAATCCTCGAGTCGCCTTTGGAGTCTCTTGAAGTTCCTTGGATATGTTGTCTCGTGGAGGATTGAAATTGATCCCACAAAATCAAGTCAATAGTTGAAATGCCTCCTCCAAGGAGCCTTTCCAGCTCCATGAGGGCATCTTGCATTCATTAGAAGATTTATATCAAATATGTGCGGTCGACCCTTTCAAATGAAGAAAGATACTCCTTTCAGTGGGGCGAAGAATGTCGAAGGACGATCGAGAGATATCTATTGAATCCATATATTCTTGCGCAATCGGAAAGCCTCTCGTCATTGCGGCGGAAGAATCTCTAGGTGCTTTGTTGGCGCGACATAATGAGGAGGAAAGAAGAATGCTACATCTACATTAGTCGAAGACTAATAGGAGCGCGTTATTCTCCGATTGAAGCATTGTTTGGCGTTGATTTTCTTTGCCCAAAAGCTACGTCATTACATGTATCTCAAAAATTACTTATCTCAATCGATCCGTTGAAGTTCTTGATGACAAGAGCGTTGGGGTAAACGATACGATGGGATGTCGCTACAATTTGATATGTTAAAGCGGTGAAGGGCAAATTAGCGATCTTCGCATCCCATCCCGGCAGATTCATCGCTTAATAATGATCTTCTTGATAAGCAGATCATGCACATATATGAAAAAGAAAAGTAGCAAATGTGAAAATTGCATTTTGATGGAGCTTCATCCATCAAGTATACTCAACCCTCAAATCTCCTAAAGGCTCGAGCTGGCATCGATCTCATCTTGATCACACCAGAAGGTGGCATAATGAGACATTCTTATAGACTAACTCAACCACGAACCAACAATGAAGCAGAATATGAAGCGTTGGTGGCGGTAGGAAGTCATTTCCATGAGTCCAAAATGCAAATTTATGGCGATTCTCAACTCGTCATTAATCAGTGTTGGGCTTTTACAAAATCAACAAACTTGAATTGGCTACTATCACAAATGAGTTCTCGAGCATGAAGCAAATCTCAAATGTCATTATCTGAATAAAAGAACAACAAAGCAATACTTAGCTAAATTAGCTAAAGAAAAGAATATGGATGACGGCGGCTACATACTAATTAGTGTTTCCACTCATTCGAGTCCAGAGCGATAAGTTTAAAATTCCCGGAAGAGGCAAATCGTAGGGGTGACTCATGTTGCTCCTACAGTTACAAATTACTTCTCAAAGTCAACAAGACAAGCCTCAGGCCATTCAAGATGAAAGACCTCAATCTGAGGAAGTACTAAAATCATAAAATGAAATCCTTACAATAGAAGAGAAGGAAAGGCGGAGGCGACTCTTTCTTATTTAAGGAAGGCAAATTCGATAAATTCGATAGCTGACGAGAAAATGCTTTATATGCTTATGTTGGCAATACCCTTTATTGTAGGTCCTTGACGGATGTGGCTGATATTTGGGAATATAGAAGCCAAAGTAATTGTTGAAATCCATCAAGGACTTTGTGGCGCACATCAATCAGGTCCTAAAATGGCTTTCAAAATTAAAAGAATGGATACTACTGGCCATCTATGGTAAAAGATTGTATCGATCATGCCAAAAGATGTCATGAGTGTCAAGCCCACGGTAACATAATTAATCAACCTCCAAATTCGTTGCATCCAACGATAGCATCTTGGTCATTTGAGTACTGGGGGAGGGATGTAATTGGACCAATTGATCCACCATCATTTATGCTTCATCTTGCCGATTATTTTCCAAATTGGTGGTACTCAAAGTTCTGGTGAGCGGTCCCTTCTTTACTCCTGATATGTCTATAGATTTGATGTACCGATGTCTTATTATTGAACGATGGGTCGAACAAAGTCTATAAGTTCTGATCGACATAAGATTGATTGGCGATATTCGTCAATTTATAATCCGAGCAAATAAACTGAGGCCTTTAATAAAACAAGTCAAATTAGAAAAATTCTCACGAGAAATAAAAGGGAGTAGCATACCAAGCTTGTGGAAGCATTATGGACTTACCGTATCACTTACAAAACTCCTACAAAGTCTACCCCTTATGAACTAGTGTTTGGGGCTGAAGCAGTTTTGTCACTTGAAGTTGAACTGCCTTCGCTCCGAGTAGCCATTCAACAAAATCTTACCCAAGATAAAATGCTTTCTATCTGAGATAGAAGAGCTTGATGCCAGCGAGATTAGCTCTAGCGAAATAAAATCTAGAAGTCTATCGGCGAGGATGTCAGACATTTGATCATCCTCTGATGCGTCCGAGCTTTTCGGAGGAATTGGTTACAGTCTTTGAAGACCAATTATCCTCATGTAATTGGCGATAAATTTGAACCTGGGAAGGACCTTGTCATTGAAAAGGTATATCGAGGGCCCGCTTCGTTGACTTTTAAAGGTGAAAGACCGTCAATGATAATCGATATTTAAAAAATATTACACATGAAAGTGTAATTGGACAAATCACATTTGAAAGTTTAATTCTTTAATCACATATATAAATTTTCATTGGAAATTCTCTTATAACATAATGCATTTCAAAATGAAATAAAATCTCCCACAGTAGGGGGGCATTTTTTAAAATTTTATAATAAAGTGTCGAGACATTCTGTAGGGGGGCCTTCTTTCTCTTGGGTTGACATCGTGTCAAGTCACGAGATCTCTATCACAGCATCAATTGTATTCAAATTAGTCTTCTTGACCAAAGAAGAAAATTTTCAAGTTTTGACAACTAAGTTGGATATACATTTATCATCACTTCAAATCTAAAGGCTCGAGTTGGTGCATAAGGTCGGACTCGACGAATATGGTGAGTCAGCTGCTTTTCAACCGCCAGGCCTAGTAAGAGATCCCCATCTCGTTAGCAGGATAAAATCCTTCATCAATTGCTCAGTCACTCAGTGGGTGTATAAGGTGACTCAACCTGGCAGTATGGTAGTTGTGACAGTCACTTACTCACACGCGAGGTAGTAAGGGATACTCTCTTACGTTAGTTCAAAGACAAGAGCATCCAAATTCCCAAATCTCTCCAACTTGGTGAGTTCAAGCGACGGGGGAAATCATCCTATTGGTCAGGTCATTTTCAAAATCTCAAAAAAAATATCATTACTCGAGAAGGCATTAAGCGAGTTTGAAATTAAATACAAATGTGAAATCTCAACTCCTATAAATTATTAAAGCAAAAGCAAAGACCAAAAATTCTTCTTCTTGAAGTCAATCGAAAGCAAAAGAAATTCTTCTTGACAAGTCCAATCAAAAGAAAGCAGGTAAAGCGCTAGAGAGTTTTGTCATGTTACATGTCCATGGGTGACTCTTGCCATTGGACAAACTCGAGTTAGGTCATCAGCATGTATCCTTCTACAAGCCACAAAAGCAAAAAGCTAGGACAGAAGGTAATTTCGTATCGCCTGATAAATTTTCAAGACAATTCAGGACTTTCCTCCATCAAATCCGTCAAGGCATGAAGTCGAGAGAAAGGAGACCAAGATACAAATCTTGAGATGAAATCTTCAACAAGTCAGCATAAAGTATAGGACCAAAGAAATTCTCATCTCACCGACTCCATTAAGTTCACCAAAGCATATGAAGCTAGGACAGAAGGAAAATACAAATCCCAAATTTTGAGATGAAATCTTCAACAAATCCATCAAAACATAAAGCATAGGACCGAAGACATTCTCATCTCATTGACTCCATCAAGTCCGCCAAAGCACAAAGCTAGGACAGGAGGAAAATGCAAATCTCAAAGTTCGAGATGAAATCTTCAACAAGTCAGTCAAAACATGAAGCACAGGACCGAAGAAATTATAATCTCGCCAACAAATCATCAACTCCATCAAGTCCGCTAAGGCACAAAGTCAGGACAGGAGGAAAATACAAATTTTAAATTTCGAGATGGAATCTTTAAGTCAAAAAGAAAGCAAAAGCGGGGCCAGAAGATGTTCTCATCTCAATCATCAACTCCATCAAGTCTGCATAAAAGTCGACAAGAGAAAAATATAAATTTCAAACTCTTAGGAGGAAGTTTTTAACAAGTCTGTCAAAGCACAAAACCAAGGACTGAAGACATTCTAAATTCTCTTGACAAGTTGATGATAACAAGTCAAAGCATCTCCTTCATCTAGTCCATCGAGCACAATGCATTGAATGACAACTTATCGGTTCAGCTATTATAACGAGCAGGAAATTCAATGCTTGCCCGAGAGAATTATACTTTCTATCAAAGGAATGATGATCGGTATTATTAAAGTTGTGAAATTACTACAAGCGTAACATCAAGCAAATCTCTTGGAGATCGCATGTTATTTCAACGGTCTCCATGCGCCATATTTATTGGGGAGCATTTGTTAACCTCCACATATCATTCACAAATCAAACGATGCATAAAAATTAATACCAATCATTAAGGGAAGTAACATTGTATGAATAGGGTTTAAAACCCCCTAATCGCGATCGAAATTAATCAAACTCGCTTCAATTTAAAATTGACTTGTAATTTTGAAAATATTAAAATTAATTAAATGAAAAATATCAAATCAATTAATAACCAATCAAATAATTAAAATCAATTTTAATGAAATTTACGCTCGAGTCGGAAGTCTCGGATGGATACGTTGCGAAATTGATCGCCATGTCCGAAATGTCAAAACCTATAAAATGGCCCCAGCGGTCGATTCAAAGTCTGATGCGTCGATCGATTCGGCGTGGCGTCAAATTTAAATTTACTTCAGTCATGACGTTGTACAGCGACCTTCGATTGATCGTTGCGTTCGACCTGTGAAACACTAAAATCAAAATATTGCTGGGTTTCTCAGAAATGATTTCACAAAATTTTGGCGAAAATTATATTAATTTATAATTAAGGTGATTAGCGGTTGCAACGTAATTCCCTAATCCTTATCTAATCTAGCGCCCATTGACCAATTAAGAAAGCGCTTGTCATTTTGATTGGATGTCGTTTAGGCGACCAATTAAAGTTGCTCTAAATGTTGAAAGGAACTCTTGATCCCTCATTCACCTTGATTACGCTCCGCAACTCCCTTACGCTCATCTCTCCTTCTCACGCAACTCTCGGCAAGCTCTCCTTCCTGTCGACTCTCTCTTTCTGGAGCTCTCGTTCTTGCTTCTTTGGGCGTGTGATTCCCTCTCACAACCGAGCCTCCCTCTCCCTCTTCTTTGCTCTAGCCGAACTCCCCTCTTAGTCCCGTGAGCCTAGCGAGCTGGTGGAGATCAACAAAGCTCAAGCCTAATCGAACTCTGTCTCTTCCTTTCCCTTTGCAATAAAAAATTCCAGGTTGTTTCCTTTCAACCCTAAGTCTTTTTCTTGCTTTGCGAGTTGACTAAGCTTTGCTAGAGGAAGTGATGAGTATATGATATTTCATATTGATTTGAATCTTTTGGATTGCTGAAATCTATTGCTTTGGTTTTATGTTTTGAAGATATATGATTATGGATTGTTTGGTAGCAGAGTTGATTAGCCTTTAACCTAAATACTGCTAAACAGCAAAAAAAAAAATTGATGATTTCAAATCATACAGAATTTTTTACTGTTTCTCCGTTTTTTTTTTTTTTTTGCCTTCAATCCTGGATTTAGTGAATCCCATCGGCAGGCGGATTTACGGGATTTACACAAACTGAAGCACTAAATTTGGGATATTTTATAGAACTCTCTGTGGTTTGTTCCTTTGGATTGAGTAGCTCGGATAGCTTGCTGGCAAACCCACTACATGCAATTGTTGTTGCCGTGCACTCGCATCATGTTATTTCATTTTGCAGAATAACTGTGTTTATACATTTGTCGTATCTAAGAATTGGAGGACTTTCTGGTGATGGATCAACGGTAATCTGAGCTTCTTGTGATTCCTTCATAGGGTTTGTGACATTTTTGCCTTTTGCCTTTCGGTTTTTGGCTCAGTGGGCTTGATTAGATGCTTCATTTTATCATCAGCTTCTCTATCAAGTGAAATTAACCTCTCTTTTTATAACAACTTCAATGTTTTGAAGAAAGGGGGTTTCATAAGTGCTTGGTTATGGAGACTAGTGACTCATTCATAATGCATCCGTTCCTTATCAAATTATGCAGCATCTTTGACTCTCAACGTGCTGAATGATGAAGATGATTGGCTTTTGAGCATGTTCTCACTGCATCTTTTCTCTCATCATCTTTATCATGCAAATGATCACTTAATAAGATATGAAATTTCATATTAGTGAATATTAAGCTTAACATGGTTGCTCGTCTTCTTTATATGCTTGGCTTTTGGCGCGTATGATCTTTGTTGCTTCACTTCTTTTAGTTCTAATGGTATTTCTCTTTTATATTCAAAATGAGAAGAATAGAAATGTGCTTATATGTAATTAAAGCTTATGTTACGACTTTATTTGAATATTCCAAATGCAACAATCGGGGAAATGGTGATGGCGATCTATAGCAAGGTATCGGTTATATTTTAATTTCATGCACATATAAATGTAAATTTGTTAAATTCTTTTTGTCTTATAAGTACCGTTCATTGTTTCGGGAGACTTGTGATAAATCGTGTTGTTATTCCTGGCGAGGAAATATCTTTGTGATAAGTGCCGTTCGCATTGTTGTGAGAAACTTGATAAATCTATTCACGCGTTGTTCCGGCGTGGAAATATCTTTGTGATAAATCGTTCACATTGTTTTCGGTGAAACTTGTGATAAGTACTTGTTCGCTGGCGGGGAAATATGTTCTATAAGTGCGTTGCGTTATTAGCGTGTGAGGAAAAGCTTATGATAAATCTTTTCGTGTTGTTGCGTGGCGAGGAAATGCAAATGCTATATAACCCATACGCCTTTCTTGGCGTGGTGGGCAAATAAATTTTAGTAGGTGGTGTCTTGACACTGCATTACCTTTCTTGGTGTGGTGAGAAGGCCTAATCTCCCCATATATGCGGGGATGATGCCAGGAGGCTACCGGAAATTTAAAAAAAAAAAAAGAAAGAAGAAAATGTAAATACTTTAAGTATTATTTGAATTCTCATGTCATATATGTGTGTGTTTATATATTGAGTTAGTATCATGCAGCATTATCGTATACAATTATGATGTGTTAATTAATGTTATGATGTTGAATAATGCTTATCTCAATCTCCATTTAAGTTGACATGTTACATGACAAATACTTGATGTTGAGTAATGCTCATCACAATCTCTATTTAAATTGGCATGTTATGAGGCACATATTTGATTAGAATTTCAATCTCCTTTTACCTAAATGCTAATTATATGTCATGTGACTTAAACAATGCCTTACTACTAAGTATGCATTTATGACATAATTGCCTCTTTTTTGCCTAAACATGAGTTAAGTATGGACATTTATTTTATCTTACTTGTTCATTTTTACAATTCTTATACATATCGTAGTTGAACATAGAAGGAGGATATATTATTGGCTTATCGCATATGTTGAACATAGAAAAGATATATTCTTCGACGTCTTTATCGTAGTTGATATAAAAGAATATATTTTATAGGCTACTTATGCATGGTTGAATAAAAAAAAGAATATATCTTATTGACTTTTATTAGAATGTCCATTTATATGAAATGATGTTGGATACATCAGACATGAAATTAGAAGGACTTCTGAGTTAAGATGATCCAGCTTTTCTTTTCTGAGTTGGGTAATCCTCAAGAGGATTTAGGCTTGCAATTTGTCTTGAAAGAAAAAGATGAATGGAAAAATAAAATCTCATGAGGGGGGTTCCTCTCTTATTTATAAGCCTCTTAGCATAAGGCTAAAAAAGAAGAACACAAAAAAAAGGTGAGACTTGTGTTATCCCATTAATTTCCTTTCTTTTATGATTTTTGTCTGAGCTTGCATGTAAAAATTAAATTTATTTGACTCGTTGTCTCTTAATGACACGTCTTATTTCTTTTATTTGTCTCTTGGCATTATAATATCTATATCTTTGTAAATCTCTTTAATGTCGTTGACAAAATATGGATTTGAGGGGAAAATAAATTTTCTAATAAGCATAGATCTAAGAAGAGATCTTTAACTCTTTTTTGCCATTTTTCTCTTAATGCTCCCATTACATAAACATAAATTTAAGGGAAAACATTTATCCCCTTTTTCATTTTCCCTTAGTGACATGAACATGGATCTAGGAAATCCTCTTTTGTCATTTCCCTTCTCATTCAGGAGAACGTGGTATGAATCATAATACTATGTACTTTTCATTTATTTTGACCTTTACAAAAAAAAAAGTGAATCTAAATTGATGTATCTAGAATTGATGCCTCCTCTTTTGAAAGATCCATTGAGCTTTATACTTGATCAAATGAAACTTTAAAATGTCACTCTAAATAAATTTCAACCTCTTTTGTTTCTTTGATTGGTTAAAATAAAAGAGGTATTTCATCTAAATAATGTTCATATCATACTTGGATAAATCAAACTTTATCTTTTAAAAATGAAACTTGATCATATGAAACTTTAAAAATACTCTAAATAAATTTTCTCTTTTGTTTGTTGATTGATCACATAAAAGGCATTTCATCTAAATAATATTCATATCATACTCATGGATAAATGCCAAATTTTATCTTGCGTAAATTACTTTATACTTGATCATATGCTTTAAAATGTCATCTAAATAAATTTCATTTCTTTTGTTCTTGATTGAATTAAAAGGATATTTCATCTAAATAATGTTCATATACCCATGGATAAATGTCAAACTTTATTTTGTATGAGTGACTTTATACTTGATCAAATGGGCTCTTAAAATGTCACTCTAAACAAATTTCAGCTTTCTTTTGTTTGCTGATTGATTATTTAAAAATGACATTATTTCATGCTACACCCATAAATGAGTGTCCAATTTATGTCTCATATGAATAGTCTTACACTTGAGTCAATGGGATAATAAAATGTCACATTGAATGCAATTTTAAAACCCTTTTAGTTGGCTGATTGGTAATGTTCAAATTGCATTTTACCTCATAAACATTCAATTTACATCGACATGATCCTCCAGAATCACTTGTTATACATGAAGCTTAAGTCCCTCGGGAAAGTTCCTTGGATCCTAAAAGTTTGATCCTTAAATAGGAAGTAAGTGGATAGCTTGATTAATATAAGTATCATTTTTCTTTACATATCACTCTTTCCTTATGTGTATATGAAAGGTGTTATTAAATAAAAGCTCTTTCAAATTGGCATAAATAGGAACCCATGTATATGCTTATGTTTGAATTAACCTTATTTATTAAATCTAATGTGCATAATAATTTGATTATAATATCTGAAATTTATAAGATATTCGTTTGTCTGCATTTGGGAATGTTAAATACCAAAAAGAGCAGATACATATTTGATCAAAAAATAAATTGCTACTTGTTTTATAGCATGTATTAAAGGTGGCATCGCATAGTTATTTATTTTTGATATTCATTATATGCGATATTTTAAAGAAAGCAAATCTTGTATGTTGAAATGTTTATAAGATCAAACATTTAAAATATCTTCCCAAATCAAAACAAAAATAAAGCGAAAGAGATGTTATACATCTCGGTTTGGTCTTGGGGCCAGGGTAACAAAACTCAAAATCAAAACTTACAATTTAATATATAAACTTGACTTAGGCATGTAATAGCAATTTTCAAACGGATATTAGTGTATATGTTGAAGTATTATTAAGTCAAATATAAATGAATAGATGTTATCTTGGATTTAGTCTTGGGGCCAGATTAGGGTTAACCAAAAAATTTGATATTATAAAAATTTGTAATAATATCGAGTTAATTACGTCTATAATTATAAGATATGAATCAATTGGCTTAGTTTTAAGTTCAAACCTCGAAGAAAAGTCCGATCCCATGTTGTTAGAGTTGAGAAGGTTTGAAGGATTATACTTGAGGTATATTAGGCCGTCCTGTAGAAAAAGCAAAGTAGACAAGATTTATCGTCGATATTAGTCACATGATCGAAGGGCAATTCTTATTAAAATTTGATGATAAATGATCGTATATTCAAATCTAAATCAATCATAAAATGATCAAAATTCAACTAAAATAACAAAATATAAATAAAATGAAATTAATTATTTAAATTAAAACTTAAAAAATCAATCATCCTTATTTGTTTGTTTGGAGGTGACAAATTAAGAAAACTTTTCTCACAAAGCCGTATCAAATCATAACTACACTCAAATATTCCTGGCGTGGGGCGTGGTCGTGTTCTCTGTCGCGTGGTTTTCAGGTGAAATGACACATAAATGGCGGTTCTGACGAGCAAGGGTGGTTCGTCCCGATATATATTAAATTATGATCACGCGGCCGCGGGTATGTTCCACGACTTTACTCTTTGGTGAAATGTATAATGTATTTGGTTGGGCAAAAGCCTACGTTAAGTATGATTGACTTATATTTGTCCCCAAACTCCACAGTCGATGA
This sequence comes from Cymbidium sinense, assembly GCA_021442155.1. Taxonomy (NCBI): domain Eukaryota; kingdom Viridiplantae; phylum Streptophyta; class Magnoliopsida; order Asparagales; family Orchidaceae; genus Cymbidium; species Cymbidium sinense. The sequence continues at coordinate 28,708,692 of CM038218.1, forward strand.
CCGCGGGCGGCGTAACCGTGTGTTGTTGACAAGGATCTTCGGTCGGGTTGGGTTATTCTTTCTTGACCGGGGGCCCGTGGCCGGATGATGGAACCATAGGATCGATGGGCCGTCGTTCCCCACCAAAAGTTTTAAGTAAAAATGATAAATTTCATAAATTAACTCACTGCGATTATATATTCGTTATTTAACGATTAAATTAGTAGCTTGTCGAAAGTGCTCTCGGTATTGGGAGAGGTAATTAACTATAGGCTTACCTATAGAAACCAAACCAGGATATAAAAGTTCTCACCAAATGAGGACGAAATCTCAGGTAGTGTCTTATCTACTATTAAATCCTCAAATTTTCACACCAAAATAACTCTTTTCTTTTTCAAAAGAGGTCGATGGCGAATTTTGGATCCCACAACCTACTTAGGCATGCCACCATAATGTCAAATAAAATGCATTTAAGTAATCATTCTTGGCAAATTTACACTTAAAATAGGAAAAAAAAATTCCCTCGTGGTATGTGTTGTAACATAAACAAATTGTGGAGAGTAAGAGTTCTGTTAAGACATCACCCATAAGTGAAACATCAACGACAAAATTGGCTATGACGAGAAATAGGCTATGCTAACAGTGAAGCATCAATAACTTTGACAAAATTGCAATGAAAAATAAGCAAGTTTGATCAAATCTAAAATTTAAATTAGACCATTTTACTAAAAATCAATGAACGCACCATGAAATGACTTGTAACTACCCTTAGGAAGGATTGGCATCCAAGTCCTTCCAAGTAGATTTGGAAGACGCGACTGAGTGTTACACACACACACACACACACACATATATATATATATATATATATATTTGTCTCTCACTTATCACTAACTAAAACTGAGAGAGAGACTTCCCAACCTAACTACCATCTCATAAGGTTACTAGAAAGTCTTTGTGGTATTTCTACTAAGCAGATCTTTTTAGTGTTTAGGGGGAAAAAAAAGGAACCAAGTAATAACACTAGGATTCACAATAGTTGTTATTGCTTGGTTTCTTTTCCCCCTAAAAAGATCTTAACACAAAGACTTTCTAATAACCTATGAATGATAATTAGGTTTCTCTCAGTGTGATAAGTGAAGACAAATATATATATATATATATATATATGATTTCTCACCAATTTTCCCACAAATTAGCTATCAATTTCATCATTTCCCTATTTTCCTATGAAAAGGACAGCAGCTGCAATTGAACTCATTTGTATGGGTAAATTGGTGACTGAAGAAGGCATAGGCAACAAGACCTTCAGCTAAGAGGGTAGTGACGCTACTTGTTGAAGGAGATCAGCAGTTAGATGAGATCGAATACTACTGGTGAGGAGTTCAGCTATTTACTATGGAGGATATTGAACATTAAAAGTGATGGACATGTAACGCAGAGAAGAGAAAAGCTGATTGTTGTGATCTTGAATGAAAAACAAGAGAAGTGTGGCGATGTATCGCTACATAAAAGCAAAGAGAAGATATTGCAGTCTTATTCCATCCCAAAAATAATTGTTCAAAAAAAATAGACTCTAATTTCCTATTTATAGAAGTAAGGATAGAATAACTAGATTCATAGGAATAGTTAGATTCAAATCAAACATTATCTTAAATGCAAAAGAATGATTGAAAATAGTTCTCATCCCTAAAATCAAGGAATTAATCCCATATTCTAGACATGAATTGTGGAACTCAAGGACAACACAGTCGCATGGAAAATAAAACAATTAAATCTTTCTAATATTTAAGGACTAAACTAATTTTGGAAATGTAAAAGTATCATCTAAACATAAGCTAGAGATTCCAATTTGATGGACCCACACTAGAGATGGTTTAGGTTCATTTTATCTAAAACTATCATTGTCAACAAGTAATACATCTAAATTTGTGTTCAAGTCTAAGAGTGATGGGATAGATCCTTGGGTTGACTAGTTCATTTTGAGTGAGAGAGGCCTTAGTGATCTTCTAAAAATGTGCTAGAGACCCTCCCAAGCCATGTTACCTTTTAACTCCCACAAGGGAATTTTTTTCTCCCTTGATCATTCCAATCTCTCTTATTGTTTTGTATCTTCTCTGTCCCCCTAGGAGATGATCTTAGTATTAATAGCCAACAAGCTAGAATAGCAAGAGATGTTTTTGGTGCTTGTTATGGCACAATTTCATGATTTAGGAGTTTGACAACTAGATGCTATGGTAAAACTTTTTTGGAGGAAATTGTCTCCCATTTTTATTGTAATACAACTACTTCCTTTTATAACATACAGCATTATGTCATAGATAGAAATTTCCAAATAATATATGACAAACAATCACTAACAATTGGTCACATACTACTACATTTTTAAATACATTAAGCAAAATAAACTTGAACTTGCACTGATATTCCACAAGTGCTTTGACTACATGATTTTTAACCAAGATGATGAACATTAAAAAGCTCATTCTTTGCTTTATTAAGGTCAGGACTACCAATAGTATTAGTGGATCTATTTGATGCTTAGATGATAATATTCTGCCCTCTTCTTTTGGTGTAATAGCATCAACAAGTTCTCTTGTTCTCTTTCTTGAATGGTCTTTTTTCTCTAAATGCCATTCCTAACAAACATTTTATGAATGGCCCTTCATATGATAATGGTTGTGGTAAGACATTCCCTTTAAACATTTGTTAATTTCTGGTTACTCGTTCTTGTGGGCGTTGCTTCTAAAAAATTTCTTTCCTTTTTGACAAACTTTAAACTAGCTTCTATAATTGAACTAAGAAAATTTTCAATTCCCAACTAATTTCTTCAAAAGCCCTTCAAAAACTTAATAAGAGCGACCTTCTTTCATGTATAATAATAATTAATGAAAAACTGTATTTTTTTTAATTATGTAATGGACACTTAGTCTGTGTCTCAGTGGCTATCATTAGATCCATCTTTTTCTTCATATCCAATAGCTGAGCTTTCATAATTCTTTTGAATAGTGGTGATCGAGGCGTCATCATCACGTCATCGAGTCGTCATCATCAAAGCTTAAATCCATGATTGAACCTTTTGTTATAATTTAAGTTATGTATTATTGAGCTTTTATATTTTGTATGTCTTGAGCTTATATGTATTGCTACTTATGTCTACCTAGTCATTAGGTATAATGACTTTAGTTAGGTATGGAATGAGTGGTAGGTTTGATAATGGTGGTAGGTTTGGTAGTAGGTGGTGGTGGTAGGTGTGTAGTTATGATGGTATTAGGTTTGAGTTTGGAGTTAGGTTTGAGTATTTTTAACTCTCTTTCAATCCTATAAATAGAGGAGACTCTTGTAATGCTTGGTACTTGAATTTGGAATAAAAGTTACCTTCTTAAATTTTTTTACTATTTTGTGTGTTTTTCTTGGTGGACTTGAATATGTGAGCTCACAACCCTTAGAGAATGACTTCTAAGGAAGGCGATCTCCAACGATGATTTGTAAGGTGACTTTAACTTATTCCTCTTGGTTATTTTAAATCTCATTACAGGTTAGATCGTTCATAACTTTTTGGGTTATTTCTTTGCACTTATAAGATTGGATCTCAATGTAACATAACTTTAATCAAAATCTTTTCAACTTCACTAAATTCATAATATTATGAATGTGCTCAATAGTAGTGTGTATTTATCATTACTCTTTCGTGAGGATTTAAGAATTATCGGTGTAATAAACAACATATCATAAAAAAGCACCAGCGTCCTACATCATATTTGGTATCAGAGCAAGTATGTTTCTTTGGGAATATCTTGTTTAGTATTGAGTTTTATTTTTTTCATTAGAGTAATCTTGCAATTCATTGTTAAAAAAAATCATACAAAATTTTTATCTAATTAGAGCATTTACTTACTTTTAATCGTATCTTTTGATTTCATTACATTGCATTTTTTAAAAAAAAAAAATTAATTAAGTATTTGCTTATATTAATATTTTTAAAAGAATATCATCATGTCAACTTGTAGTCTTAGATATCGATCAATCCTTAGATGAAAAACATGATTCTTATGAATTTTACTTAGAAAAAATAGAAAAGGTTACCCTTATGCACCAACAAATCTTTAATGAATTCCAAAAGATTTGAAGCCTTAGAACAAAAGTTGGTAGGCTTACAACACATTCACTAAACTTGATTAGAACACCAACTTGAAGAGAAGGTCATCATCATGATCTGTTCCTCTTCCTCTCCCACCTCATCCACATTCTCCTATTAGACCCGTATGCAGGAACAACTTTAATGAATATCCCAAGTTTGATGAGGTACTTTCCTCACCCATTGAATAGGAAGACAATTAAGGCGAGATGAAGGTTATGCTCATCGAACTCCTTATGAGCATTATCCCATTATCGAAGAGCCATTATCTAATTTTGTTGCCCGCACTTAGAGAACACGATGATAATGTTATTCGTAGGGTTAAAATTGATCCACCTACTTTTGATCAACTTGATCCTAAAATTTTCTTAGATTGATTAGTAGACATGGACCAATATTTTGATTGGATGCCCATGTTAGAAGAAAGACAAGTTCGTTTTGCTGCGTAACTAGTCATCTTAAGACTTATTGGGTTAATCTCACGAAAATATAAGCGATTAGGACAACCACCCTTCTTGGGATGAGATGAAAGAAATTTTAAAGCAAAATATATGCATTAAATTTTCATGATCAACTTATGAATGAAATGACTACGCTAAGGATCTTTAAGCGTTGTTGAGTATATGACACGGTTTGATGAATTGATGACCGTTGTGATGTTAGAGAGGATCGCACAACAATCTAGATTTAGATCTAGGTTCTGACGATATTCGTAATGAAATGATAACTTCGAGAAATTTATTCTCTTGAGGATGCATTTCAGTGGCGACTCAAATTGAACAATATCTTAGATCATAACCTTATAAGCGATTCACAACTTCATCTACAAACAACTCTGTCGCGTGTTAACCCTCCTACTTTAGTAGTTCTAAAGGACTAGTGAAACAAAAGGAAAAACTTTAGTGGGAACATCGGCTCTAAGACTTAGTATTACTTGTTTTACATGTGGTAAAATTGGTCACTATGCAAGTACTTGTCCTCGAAACTTACACTTAGATTATGAAAATGAGGATCAACAAAATGAAAATAATGATAATCAAATTGCGGTTGACCCTTGTGAAGAAGCTAGTGATCAGAAGCATTAGATGAGTCTCATATATATTATGCGTTGTGTGTTAGCAACCCCATGAGCAAATATTGATTAGACATCAATTTTCCACACTTATTTTAAGAGTGGTGAAAAAGGCGTGTAAGTTAATCATTGATAGTGGCGGTTGCATGAATGTTGCTACCTCTGCTTTAGCTAGGATGAAGCTCACCCAGAGATCCACACATTATAAGGTTGTTTGGGTAGATAAAACCCTATCTCTATATCTCAGTTGTCTTGTACCCATTCAATTAGAGAATATAGTGATAAAATTTCTTTGTGATGTTCTCTTCGATGGATGTTGCTCATATACTTTTAGGTAGACCTTGGCTTTTGATATGGATGTCACTGGTATAGGCGTAATACATATACTTTTAATTTTCAAGGTAAGAGAATTGTCTTAAACTCAGCTTTAAAGAGGTCACTCCACTTCAATCCCAAAATTCTTCTCCACCCATAGAAAGAAATCCTACATATTATTAATAAACGTCAATTTCAACAAGAGATTAATGGGGATATCATTTTTGCATTAGTTGTCATAACCTAACTCAACCTTTTGTTAAATCATTCTCATCTGTGAACTTTTATTGGAATATCAAGATATTTGTCCTGAAGAACTTCCTAGTGAGCTTCCCCCATTAAGAAGTATACAACATGCCATAGAGCTAATTCCTGAATCATCACTCTCAAATTTGTCACATTATCGTATGAACCCAAATGAACATGCAGAGCTAAAACAACAAGTTGATGATTTATTATCAAAAGGGTTTATCAAGGAAAGTTTATCTCGCCGATTTTGCTCTTCTTACCCCAAAGAAAGATGGTAGTTGACGTATGTGCGTAGATAGTTGTGCCATAAATAAAATCACTGTTAAGTATAGGTTTCACATACCTAGACTTGATGACATGTTAGATATGATGGCTGGATCAATAGTTTTATCTAAAATTGATCTTAAAAGTGGATATCATCAAATTATGAGAGAAGGTGATAAATGAAAAGCGACATTCAAGACAAAGATGGTTTGTATGAATGGTAATAGTAATGCCTTTTGGATTATTAACTCCAAGTACATTTATGCAGTGATGACTCATATCTTACTCCATTCATTGGAAAAATTTTAGTTGTGTATTTTGAAGATATTTTAATTTTTAGTCAAACTAAGAGCGTCGTAGAAACATTTACGACAAGTCTTTGAAGTCTTCAGAAAAGACTATATGTTCACTTAAAAAAATGCTCATTTATGGCGTCTTGATGTCTTCTTAGTTATTGTTTCTTGTGATGGCATCTCTGGCGATCCGAAAAAATTAGGGTTATTCAAGTGTCTACCCCAACCACAATTCATGATGTGCGTAGTTTTCATGGGTTAGCACATTTTATCGAAGGTTTATTAGTGGATTTAGCTATTATGGCCCCATAACTCAATGTCTTAAAAAAGGAGACTTTATTTGGATAAAATGCATTCTCAAATTAAAGAACTTTTAACAAGTCCAGATATTACAATTGTCAAATTTTGACAAAGTATTTGAGGTATCATGTGATCTTACGTTGATATTGAGGTGTTCTTAAACAAGAAGGTCATCATTCTTTCTTTAGTGAAAAATTAAATGAATCGTCACGATATTCCACATATGATCGTGGTACGTATCGTCATCCAAACTTTACGTTATTGGCATTATCTTCTTTCGAGAATTTATACTTTATTTTGATCAAACACTTAAATATCTAAACACCCAAAGAAACTTAGTTCTCGTCATGCGAAATGGGTTCAATTTCTTCAAGAATATACGTTTGTTCTTAAACATAAATCTGGTGTCGAGAACAAAGTTGCAGATGCCTTAAGCAGAATATGTACATTATTAAATATCATGAGTGTGAAGGTTACTGAATTCGAAAAAGTTAAAAATGATTATTCTAATTGTAAAGATTTTCAACAAATTTTTGAATCTTTGAAATTTGATGTTTCAATTAATAGTCCAGATTATCAAATACGAGATGATTATCTCTTTTGGCACAACTATGTATCCCCGATTCATCACTTGAAATTTTCTTGTTGAAGAAATTCATTCGGGAGGTGTATCGGTCATTTTGGTGGTGATAAGACAATAGTATGATGGAGGATAGGTTCTTTTGGCTAGTCTTAAGAAAGATGTTGCTCGTATCATTTTATGTCTTTGCCAAGTAAAAAAGAAAACAAAATTATGGTCTATACACACCACTCCTAATCCCCCACAAACCTTGGAAAGATCTTAGTATGGACTTCATCTTAGGATTACCTCGCACTGTACAATTTTGACTCTATCCTAGTAGTTGTTGACCGATTCTCTAAAATGACACACTTCATTCCATGTTATAAGATATCGATACCCACATATAGCGATAATTTTTTCTTTGGTGAAATAGTTACTACATGACTAAGACAATTGTGTCATCGTTTATGAGTTATTTTTGGAAAACTTTATGGAAAAAAACTCTTATTTTCTACGACTTACCTCAAAGATGGACAAACGAAGTTGTTAATAGAAGCTTAGAAAATTTACTTGGGTGTCAGACGATCATACTACTAGTTGGGACTAGTTCTTCGTCTTGTAGAGTTTGCACAGTTGATTAATAGGTCGGTATGAGTCCTTTTCATATTATGGCGGTTATGATCCAAGAAAACCAATTGATCTTGTTGAATTGCACTATAGGTGGTGCATTTGCATCTTCATTTGCATGGCGCATGATTTACATCGTGAAATTCAACAAAACGTCTCGAGTTATGATAAATATAAAACTAATGTTGATGCATGACGATATGTAAAATTTAATGAGGAGATTTGGTTCTTGTTAAAGTTAGACGAGAGATTTCCCGAACTCTTAAGAAATTAACTCTCAAGAGATCCGGTCCTTATAAAGTTGTAAGGAAGATAAATGATAATGCTTTATGAAATAGATCTTCCATGAATCGAATTTCTCCAATATTTAATGTATCAGTTAACGTTGTATGCATGGGCAAATACGGATAACACTATTTTCTCTCGAATAATAATATCGGTTCATACTTCATCATGACTCACATCTCATCGCTTAAGATCACACGTCATCAGGATCAAATTTTAGAATCTGATTATCATCACATCGATGGAGGCACTCAAAGGTTTCTGGTTCGTTGAAAAGGTCTTTCTCCACTTGAAGATTCATGGCTTACATTTGATGAGTTATCAAAACTTATTATTCTGAAGAGAATTTTCATTCTGAGGAGAATCCTTTAAAGCGAGTGTCTGAGCATCATCGTCAATCATCATAAAGTTAAAACTTAAATGTGATTGGGCCTTTTGTTATAATTTAAGTTATGTATTATTGGGCTTTATATTTTGTATGTCTTGAGCTTATGTATTCTATTCATATCGTGGCGTGGAATTTGTAGTAGGTATGACACTTTGGGTAGGTATGGAATGAGTGGCAGGTTTAATAATGGTGGTAGGTTTGATAGTAGGTAGTGATAGGTGTAGTTATGATAGTGTTAGGTTTGAGTTTGGAGTTAGGTTTGAGTATTCTTAACTCTCTCTTTCAATCCTATAAATAGGGAGACTCTTGTAATGCTTGATACTTAAATTTGGAATAAAAGTTACCTTCTTAAATTTCTTTTACTATTTTTGTGTTTTCCTCTTGAGTGAATGACTTGAGTATGTGAGCTCCACTTAGAGAATGACTTATAAGGAAGGAGCGATCTCCACAACCAATTTGTTTGTAGAGGTCGACTTCAACTTATTCATTCTGGCGGTTATTTAAATCTATTACGGTTAGATCGTTCATAACTTTTGATTATTTTTTCTTTCTTATAAGATTCGATCTAGTGTGGTTAACATAACTTTAATCAAAATCTTTTCAACTTCACTAAATTCATAATATTGTGAATGTGCTCAATAGTAGTGTGCATTTATCATTACTCTTTCGTGAGGATTTAAGAATTATCGGTGTAATAAATAACATATCATAAAAAAGCACCCGTGTCCTACATCAAGTGGCCATATCATACATGACAAGTCATAGTTTAGTGCTTAGTGTTCCACCACATCAACTCATGTGATGACATCTTGGACTAAAGCAAAAGATATCCTCTAGGCTTAAGTATAATTATAAAAGTAAAAATAGATCTTTAAGATTTCCAACTAGTTGTCTACCTTGTCAACACCTATTGTGCCATCAAATATAAAGTTCCAACTTTGCATCCATCTTGAAGAGAAGTTAGCGCTGAAATGGGAGTTAGTCTTTCATCCACAGGTGGTTCTGCCTCTTCATAATCAATATCCTCAAGTAATTGAGGGTTCCTAGTAGGACTTATGGTAAGACATCCTCTATTTTTGTGAAATATTGATGACAAGTTGTCAACATAGTTTCCATTACTCTTTTGCTTCTAAACATTCAAGTATTAGTCTCCACTCTGAAACTATCTTCCTCTTATATGGTAACTGGAAACTAGTTATGCTCCCCAAAAGCTTCTTGATTACATATAATTGTTCATATTTTATCCAATCTAAGTCACTTGCCCATGGAGGTCAACCTTAGAGTCTAAAGGATTTCATTTGAGTAGGTCTAAAACTGAAAACATTGAGTGAAATTTTAGTGTTAGTAGATCTAGTGGGGTTTTGTGACAATGGTTGATTAAGTCATTAAAAAGTGTGAATGTTCTAGATATCTCAAGTCTATTGTTCAAAGTGAAGGTGAAATAGATGGAGATGTTATCAGTAGAACTCAAGTTAGATTGTTGCAGTGGAGGAATGCACCAAACCTATTGTGTGATAGAAAAGTATTGTTTAGACTTGAGAAAAAATTTTATAAGATGGTGACGAGACCTATAATACTTTATGGTGCAAAATATTGACCAGTAAAAGAGAGGCATAGAAGTGTTGTGGAGATGAGGATGCTTAGGTGGGCGAGTGGCTTTACACTTGGAGACAAAATGTGAAACGAATATGTACATGAAAAGGTTGGTACCTTTGATACCTCACTAATTTTTCCTCAAATCAATTATTAATTTCAATATTTCTATATTTTCAAGTGAAGGGGATGGGGATGACAGTTGTAATTGAACAATCTTGTATTCCACATGCCCCATCTAAACTCTGCCCTTGTCTTTTACTTTCTCATGTTGAGGTGATTTTAATACTGAACCTTCTAGTTCAATGTTACAAACATCCGAACACCACCCTTTTGTGCTCGTCATTGTCTAATAATAAAGAGTTTTTGTTTTGTTCAATATTATAATAATGAATAGTTTTTGTTTCTCTACATTAATAATGGAGTAAATCTTCAAGTGCTTTGTCACAATAGTTTTGACGTATTCAAAATGGCCTATAACGAATCAACTTGATTTTTTGACCCTCGCCTTTTAATACATTCTTCCTAAGTGCAAGCAAACAAAATATCCTTTTGGAATGTGCACCAATGTGATGCTTGCACGGAGAACTTTGTATTTTCCATGCAGCCTTTTAATGCTCTCCTCCACCTCCTTATAGATCTTGTGGATCTTCTTCATCAACAATTGCACTCACAACTTTCTTGCCCTTCACATTCGCCTCTTTTGACAAAACCCTGAATACAAATCAAATAGAATTTGCAGCAAAAAAAAAACTTAGGCATGCTTATCCTTTTCTTATTCTTCTATAATTTGTCTGTGGTTTGAAAGTATGATCAAATTCAAACAAATTTAAAATAATCTAGTTTTCATTAAGTGAGTGAATTTCAAAGCATTTATGTGATTTTCTTGATCTTGAATATCTCCTTAATTTCAATTAGAAGCCCATTAAAATTTTCATTTGTGTTGATTTATATTGTGATTTTACTTTTATAAAATGTGGTAGATAATAATTTAAATTGAGAAGTTTATGTTATGCAAGATTCTTTAAATCAAATCAGATATTGCATCAAATTAAAGAAAGGTTCAAACCTAAAGGTTTAATTAGAATTTTATCGAAGGTTGAATCATAATGACATAAGAATATCAAAATTATTAAGTATTAAATAATAATAATAACAATAATAATAATGCAATTATATGTAAAAAATAAAGAGAACTAATATAGAAAATATAGAAGATTCACAAAAAGCATCTTATATAATTTTAAATTCAAACACATTTTATATTTAAGTGATTAACCTCTTTTTTAGTCATAATCAAAACAAAATGGAAGGGACAAATGGTGAAACAACCGAGGCAGGAATAATTAAGAATGAGAGTATAGGACTTCTAAAATTTTATTTAGTAAATTATTTATGTTGATTATTGTTTCACAATCTAATTAGAATGAATGGCAATAATTTGATCATCAAATAAACCACACAATTCAATCAAACTGGAACTGGTTCACCAAATATACGATTTGACAGCTGATTCATCTCGGTCCTTAGCAAAAATAGTTTTAGTACTGAACCAAAACGATAGGAGAATCAATTCACAATCGAATTGATTTGACCGGTTGGTTCAATTCAATTTTTCAGCCCTTAATGACCTCAAAATTTTACGTGCTTATTCCATTATTTTCCACATCTAGTATTATAGTTGCATTGCATACCTTATACCTTAAGACCTCCTACATCATATTGGTATCAAAAGTTGTGCCATAATTTCAACTAGTAGTAAGATATAGTTATTACAAGGGTTTGATAACATAATTACAAAAAACCGTGAAATTTAATTCAAAGTAGTTTAATAATTTAGTTATGATCATACATTACACATAATTCTAAATAAATAACTATTATGAATTAAGAATAATATTTATATACTTGATAGAATGTATAATCTTGAGGTTTTGCAGATTAGATGGATAACTTTAGATAGTTTTTTAATAAATAAAATGTGCCTAATTCCTAAAAATTTGAATTTTTAATAAAACTAATAGGAATTGCTCAAATATTCTTACAAACCACCACTAAAATAAAATCAACTGAGATTAATATAAAGTATTAACATAAAAATAATATTTTGACTCAATAATTATAAAAATCAAATGTATTATCAATTTTAGAATTGTGAATAAGATTATTATAATGTATTTGAATATAACATAAAAAATATATTTATAACTTAATAATTATATAGGCCAACTAAAGGATCAATTTAAAAACTTAGAAAAAAATAATTCCCTTGGGGTTGGCAATCTTATAGGCAAATATCATTAACCTCCTGATTATTATATATTAATATTTATTTCATTAAGATCTTAAACATAATTACAATTCACCAAAGACAATAAATTGTGCTTTCAGCAAAACCCATAGAAGTTTATAAATATTACAATTAACCTTTTATTAGGACTATAGAGTTATTGGTTGACATGTCTAAACAATCATTAACATCTCATCAAAATCTATAAACACACACCACCACAAACATCATGTATAATCAAATTTGATCACGTTGAACAAATTGTAGTTCATGGATATTCATTAAATGACAAATTAGATAAAAAATAATTGCAACGACAAATAGTTCTATATCTTTGCTAAATTTCAATCTAGACAACAACATGCTTACAGAGCTAAAACATAAAATTGATCAAGAGTGTAACCTTAAATAGATTTGAATTTATCTGAGGTCATGAAATTAGAAAAATCATACATATTGAAATTATTGAATCCATTAAACAATCTTATAATATAGCTCTTGATGAACCAGTTATTAAAATTGTCTCCAATAAATCGATAGCAATATTTTTTTTTGTTCTTAATTTCTTGATTTACAAAAAAGTAACTAAAGGGGAATCAAATTGCATCAGCATACCAAAGGATTTATTAATGATAAGGACCTTCAATAAAATTTAAAAATTAAAATTCCATCTAGATGAATCCATCAATGTATTGTTCATCATAATTAAGTTATAAAGGGGAATCTACATACATACCTTATGTATTTACATATTTTACACTAAAACTTTAATATTTGATATTATAACACTTTAGAGTCTCAAACACATCAAAGCATATGCATAAAAAGATATATTTTAGTTTCAAAAAGTTAATATTAATGGTCTTTTTTTGCGATCTAAAGATTTGGATTTATACAAGTAAATATCAAAGCTTAAGAGATAGATATGTAAATATATAAGAATTGTGTCATATGCATGCAAATTCCTCATTTTAAAATTCCTCTCTTTAAAGGAATTACCTTTCCTTCTGATAAACACATCTTCTTTAGCTTAAATATATATGTTTGATTTGTCACTTATCAAGAGAAAATTTCATGAAATTTAATAAATAAACTTAAAATATTCATCATTTTCTCAACTCTATATTAGTTATAGTGCATTATATATATATGCATACATGCATGCTTGCATATATATGTGTGTGTGTGTGTGTCCTATTGCATTGTCATTAATCATATTTGTGATTACAATGAAAGTATTATCAACTTATTTTTAATAACTTTACCATAAATCTAGACTGGATATATATGAAATCCAAACAAGACAAAAGGAAGTAGCTCATTTAAATCCTAAAAGATTTCATATATAAACCCTCCATAAATTATTATTGTTTTTTAAAAAGGATAATATATTTAACAAAAAATGTCCAGCATCAAAAAATAACTTTTAATTTGTTATTCATTGTTATACATTGAATTGGAACAAATGTTTGCAACTTAAAAATCATACAAAATTTCTGAAACACTGCATTTCAAGTAAAGACTAGGATTTTTTTTTTTATAAACCATGTTTTTGGCTTTTACAATAATTAATAATAATCTAAAGCAAATATTTTGTTCTACAATGTTTGCATTCTTGTTACATAACTTTTTTGTATCTCACACTGATATGCATTATAAGGCCTAGCAATTAAAATGTCCAGCATCAAATACATTTGGTATATCATCGTTTTGTTATTCCAAGCATATCCATTGTTGGAAACTAGCCTTAAGGTGACATTTGGGATTTGTTAAAAAAACCTTAAATTGTCATTACATTATCCTCATCTCAACTATTTGAAGTTTGTTTTATGAATTTTCATTTTTTATTTGATCCTAATGAACATTGCCTAAGGTATTAATTTTTTTTAATCTTATGAAACAAATTTTATTGGCCATCTAATGAAATGCATTTTTTATCATTTACTACACATGCCCAAAGTCCAAACCAACAAAGCCTACTTTTATTTCTCATACATCAAATATAAGTCACTCCAACCACTCCTCTGAATTAATTATTCTAAATTTATCCTTAGTACGTTTGCTACACATCCATCAAATTGTTAGGATTTATATCATGCTTAACTATCCACAGTTTTTTTTATTATGCAATATTTAGATCCATATAACATCACCAACTTCAGTATTATAGAATTTACATTAAAGACGTCAAAAAAAATTTTAAATAAGTATCACAATAATGTTTCCAGGAAATAAATGAGGATCTTTTGTCAAAAAAAATTGCCAGGAGATCCTGACCCATTTCTTTGAGAGCTCTAAAGCCATGGAATGGGGCATTTAAAATCCATATCATGTGTTTTATTAATTCATCTCCAACCCATAATTTATACAAAATTGAAAATATGTAGTCATTTAGAATATATTAATTTGAAGACCTATGTACCAAATTTTGAAGACATTGGTGTCCATAAGATTCTAATTTTGGCATAAAACACTAAACTAAAAATTGAAGACATCTGCAAACATTATGAAGTCAAAACAATAATGTTTGAATAAATTGACATGATATGTGGAAACATGCCAAGATATCATCAAAGTCAAGAACATAATTAAATTTTTTTCACAAACACCTGATTAATGTCACATGTCGATCTTATGTTTGGTAGTGCTGGTAAGTTGCCAAGTGCCTCACTAAGACGATAACATATTTGACACGATTCTCGTAATCGATCCAAGAAACATAACTACCCTATATAAATTGCCACGGATACAATTGGTAGCAGACTTTTTTTTTTTCTGAGCTTCACTATTTTCACAAAATGGTCTCATCTCAACTATTCAGAAAGAAAAAAAAGGAAAAACATGCAGGATACCCAGCAAAACAAAAGCTGCTAAACTAAACTCAAGTTACACAGCCACAGAAGAAGTATATAGGAAAAGCTAAGAGGAATACACGCATCTCAGATAATTATCATCGATTACGCATTTCATCAACTACAAATCGAGGAATGGATAAAACATCCGAGGATAGTGGAAAAAAATCGCGACGAGGAAGCGACTAGGGTTTCGTACCTAAGATGAGGGACACGGCGCTGGGACTGAATGCACCCCGTTCTGTACGAGAGCGCGGTGAGAGCGCCGAGGCTCAGCACCCAGAGAGCACCGACGAGAGGGACTCGACGGCGGTGAAGTGGGGCGGCGCCTGAATCAGCGCGAACAGATGGCGGAGCAATCCGAAGAGCGCTGAAGAGATTCTAGTACCATGCTCCACTGCTTCTCAGTTTATAGTGAGCTTCCACTTGGGCAGAGCTTCACAGGGAATGAGATCCATTTTTATTTATTTCAAATACATTAAAGGCAAATAACATCAAATTTTTATATTTATATATCTAATATATAAAATTAAATATTTACTTATCTAATATTTTTCTATGCTTAAAAAGATACATTTTACTTTTAAAAAATGAATAAAGTAATATTTTAATATGATATTGAAAATTAAAGTGTTATATATGTAAAAATTAAAGTTTAGATATTAGATATGTAAATATAAAATTTATAAATGGTATGTATAAATCTACATTAAAATATGTAGATATTAGTTTCCTCGTTAGTATAATACCTCTATTCGATATTATTATATTTATATTTTTATTTTTATATTAAAATATAGTAGAGAATTTGTATACTTATTACAAATTAAATATCTAAAATTTTTATAATTATTTATATAATATCTAAACTTTAAATGACATCAAAATATCACTAATATTAATTTATCAAAAATAAAATGCATACTTTTTATGTGCATCTTTTGATGACATTTAGATATAAAATTTCATATAAATAAATATAGTAATTTAATTATTAAATATATAAAAACTATATGGTATATATATAAACCACATCATATAGTATTATAAATGTTATTAGATATTATGATATTACAGAAATAAAATAGTTTATGAGCAATTTGGTTGTTCAAAAAATGAATGCATGTAAGAGTTATGAGAATTTTAAGGTTTAGTTTGAAATTTTTAAATAATATGCTGATTCTTGATATCACCTCAAAATTACTTAGTGAGCATGAATCTCTTAATGTCGAAAGAATGATTACGAATCAAGACTAGCAGATCAAGCTTATTATCAATCTCACTAAACATGGTGTTTATAATCAATCGGCGTCTTGACAGTCGGATCTAACAAAGATCTTATAATTGACTTCATTTGAGCATTCAAATACACAAATGCATCAAATGATCAAAGGAATCATTACGACCGTAGATGAAGTGGAATGGTTCGATTTGCATATATTTACGGCGCGCCACTCTCGATCATAAATAGCCATCATTCTTCATATGAGGGAGGCAACAAAGATAGAGAGCTCTAAAGCGAAAATCTTCAAGCATGTCGTGCCACCACTGACGGTTGTCAAACACCATCGCATTGATATGATCCTTAATCTCGTCGATCCATCATTCGATAAATGCATCGTCGGTCGTTGATCGTTGTTGTCATCATCTCACCATAAATTCTGACGTGACTATATATGGTCATCGGTTCTGTGATTGTCATTGTCAGTCCTTCTCATGTACAACTTTGTAATCCCGTTATTGGAAAATTTTGTACTCTGAAACAAATACATAGTGGAAGGTTCTTATAGGCCGTGGTTTCGCTCTTTTGAGATTTTTTTGTTAAAATTTAAGTTTTCTTTTACTATTGTGTCTTTGGATTTCACAACAGGAGTGCTTTTCTAAATGGTTTTCGACACACAATTCGGCCATCGTGAATTGATTCATTATTTCATCTTGTATGGCGATCAAGTTTCCCAATAAAATCAAAACAACCATCGAGGTGGAGCATTTCAAGCTTTTAAGGAGCACAAGCGAAAAATAAAGATTCATCAAACCGTTCATTGATTTTTTTAATCAACTCTTAATCTCAAAAGATTCTAAATTGATATTGGATATCTAATTGATTATCGTTCGGCTTCGGTAATACCAATGAAAGACAAAGGTCAAGGAGCACTTTGACAATAAAACAAATATTTTGATTTGGCGATTGATGTTAATATCATAAGACTAAACAAACAACCCGGAAAGTTAAAATTCGGATTCAAATCATCTTATACATATTAATGTGAGTCACACTCAAAACAACCTGAATATCAAAATTATTCAATTGACCTCTTCCATACAGTTACGTCATTCGGAGACTCGACAAACAACTTGGATTGGTCAGCGTTGGTGACTTACGGCCTCTTCCACTTAGATCGCTAACACTAGAAACAACCTTGATGGGTCAAAATCAGTTAATTCAACCTCTTTACATGTTGTGTCACGAGTAAGATAACAATGATCGGTCAAAATAATTAGTTGATTGACCTCTTCCATTGCGTCGCCATCACACTCGACAAACAACCTGATAGGTCAAAATCCTTGGATTATATCTTCCTCAGTTAACGTCCATAACACCCAACAAATAAATAGGTCAAAATCCAATTAATTCCTCTTCCAAGTTAACGTCATTTAACACCAGAAACAACTGATAGATCAAAATCCCATGATTCAATTCAACTTCTTTAGTTCGTCTTCAGCGAATTACAAACAAGATAAGTCAAAGGTCCTTGGTGGACTTAATCTTCCTTATATTGCGTCATTAACACCCATAAACAACCAGAGATAGGTCAAAATTCTAATTAGATCTCATTTATACATTATTAACACCTTAAAATAACCTTGGATAGGTCAAAATTCTTAGATTCAATTCAATCTCTTTGTTAAGTCATTGAGCAAGAATACGCGAACAACTTGATATCAAAAGGTCCTGGACTTTGACCTCTTCCACACGATGCGTATAACACTCGACAACAACCTCATTTAAAATCTTGATGATTCAATTCAACCTCTTCCCTTATTTATCTAACACTTTCGATAAATAACCGAGATGGGTAAAATCTCACATTAATTCAACCTCTTGAAATGCATTGCGTATTTTCACACTGTGATGTATATCAATCACCATATATCTATATCATATCTTGAAATTCAACCAATTATTAATATAATTTCTATTTAAATGCCAGCATAAATTGCATTGTTTTTTTATCATGGTAAAAAATTATATATGAAATACATTATGTAGATCGCACCATTCACATGTCATAAAAATTAATTGTATGAATTAGATTAAGCCAACTGGTCCAACAATTTATTGAGAATCGCCATATGAACTTCACTTGATCACCTCAAATGTCGACAAGGCTAATCTTTGAAAGAAGAGCCTTATATGAATGGGCCTTGATCGCCTCAAATCGGTCCAACAAGATTCTTCGAGGAAAAATGGAGCCTTGGTAACTATATTAATCATCCACGACTCTTAGAAGAAGAGTGACTCCATCATGATGTGCCTTCTCCTCCACGTGGTTTACAGATCCTTATAGAGCAAAAGGTAAAAAATTGTTGAAAATCATCAAAAATCATTGAAATTTAAAAAAAAAATTTTTGAGTCATCTTCAGAGCATGATATGTGATTCTCAATGTAGCTATGCATCTGCGATAACCAGTGCAATTTACCATTAAAAATGGCTGTATATGAATACAAAACTATAAATGTCAATGGGTTATAATAAAATCTTGCGCCACATACACTTAAATGCGATGACTTTTCATTGATCATAATCTTGTTCTATGAAGATCTGTTCTCTCAAAATGTATGGTTAATATAGAAATTTCATTGAAGAATTTACTATTTTTAAGTATTAATATATATATTTTTGGATGATTGAGATAATATCATCCAAAATAGAGCGATTGATATGACCACGAAAATTCCAATAGCTGAATCTTGATGTCGAAAGCAATGTGATTCTAAATCAAGACTAATTAAGATCACTCGCTTTATCAATTGACTCTTAAACATAAGTGTTTATAGTATCGAACTCTTAATGACAATCTAACAAGCCCAAGATCTCATAATTTCACTTCATTTGAGCATTCAAATACACAAAATACATCAAATGATCAAAGGAATCATTTGAATTGAAGTGGAATGGTTATTTTGCATGTATTTATAGTGGCGCCACTTTAATATAAATAGTCCCTCATTCTATGATAAGCAAGAGAGAGAGCTCAAAATAAAATCCTCCAAGTTCTGCCACTCGGTTGTAACCAGCCGTCCATATCATTTATTATCATTGTCGTCGTCATCCATCATCCTTGAAGACCTTCATCGTCGATTAATTATCCCATTGTTCATCATCATATCTATCACTGAAAATTTACAACTGAGCATTGACTATGTAGTCATATCGGTTCGATTTTCATTGTCGAATCGTACAACTTTGTAATCCGTTATCGAAATTTTGTGCTCAAACAAATACATAGTGGAAGATTCTTCTTGACTAGACTGTGATTTTCCCTCTTTTGAGATTTTTCGTTAAAATTTATGGGTTTTCTTGTTCACTCTTTAAATAGTGTGTGTCTTTGGATTTCACAACAAAAAGTAAACTTTTCTTTTATGGCTTTTCTTCAATGATTCTTGCATTTAATTTTATAATTTAGTTCAATTTTTAGTGAAATTAATATTCGTTCAATTTGGGTGACTTCAAAATACACAATTTCTAAGTAATACTTCTGCCACTTGTCATAAATGGTGGCTACCATCGGCCATCATCCACCACTGTCGATTATTAGTCATCATTGCCACCACTATCAACTAGCAATCTTCAATGTAAACCATAGTAGCATCTTCCACTATCGATGTCATTGCCGCTAGCCACGGTTCCCGTCACTATTGGTCATCACCGTTTGTCCACTGTAGTTGAGATCTCTAATAACATAATTTATATTGCTTGACTTTATCATACAAGAAAAAAATAAACTCTTATATTTATAATATAATCAACCAAACAACTAAAAAGAGAATGCAAATATGCTACATTCTCTTTTTTACACATTCATTCTTCAAGCAACCAACTAGCCCTAAATGGTTGGAATTTTCACTCACTCTATAAAACTAGTTTTTAACAAGTTACACTTTAATGTTCACATCCCAAAAATAGATGTGTTATGATATTATATAACAATACATTCAACTAACATATTACATATAATAATATATATATATATATATATATATATATATATATATATATATATATATATATATATATATATATATATATATATATATATATATATATATATATATATATATAATATTTTTAAATAATTATTTCAAAATGATTAAATTAAATAAAATTAATTTGAAATGATATTATAATAAAAATTAATTTAAAATGTAAATTATTTATTCATTTTTTATGTAATAAAATATAAACTCGAGAATTTAAAATCCTAAATATAAAAGAAAACATTTTTAATTTCATTCTCTTCGAAGTAATGAAGAATATTGTCGAAGTTAAAATAAAATTTTTAATTTGGATTTATGACTTTCATTGAACTAAGTATTTATAGCCATTACGTGAAATTTGCCCATAACTTATCTTAGCTCTTCCTATTTTGATCTTATACCCATTTACTCATGAATAACTTAAGGCTGGTTTGTGATCAATTTGATTTTCATTATTTATGTTCTTTTTAAGATATATTTATTTAATATATATATATTTTATATGTTTTTATCTTTTTATTTTAAAAAATAAATCATATCATTTTTTTAAAACAATGCATTTTTTTTCAGTATTTTGAATATTTTTTAAAATAACTATTATAATTAAATATATTTTATTTCAATTCAAAATATAAATAAAATAAATTTAAAAAAACAAATTTAATCCCAAACAGTCTCTTAATCTATGTTTTTAATATATATATATATATATATATATATATATATATATATATATATATATATATATATATATATATATATATATATAAAATTTTTTTTTTAAAAAAATATATGTCTTAACAAAAATATTTTTTCAAGAACTCACAGCAACAAAACTTCAAATCCAGTCTGGTGCTCTTACGTACCACATTATCAGAATAGAAGAAATCAAACTTACATGAAAACTGCTTAAACTTTAACGGGCTGTTGACCCTCTTTGATATTTCTTTTTTTTTTTATTAAAAAAAAAGATAGTAATGCGTAAATATAAATAGATGATACATATTTAATTTAAAAAAAGATTTAAAAAAATTAGTTAAAAAATTTAAAATTAAAATTAAGTTATCATCTTAAAATTTAAATGAATATTCCTAACTATTGTATACCTTCTATTTTTTATCTTATTATATGTACATATATTATATAAATAAAATTTAGAATAATTTTTCTTTATTTTGAATAAAATACATGTATATATATATTAGTTTGTATATAAAATAAAATATAGTGTTATTAAATAATAATAATAATAATAATAATAATAATAATAATAATAATAATAAGAGTGAAATTGAAATGGAGATGACTTAATTAAGATGAAATCAATTACATATAAGAATTTGTGCAAATTTCTAATATGCATATTAATTAAATTAGAAAATTTTAAATAAAATTCAAAGTTTAAACCCTCCCAAATCACTCTACGTTTTTGTGCTCCCGTCCTTGGCAGTTTTGCAAAATGACAAATTAAAGGGGCCGATGATGCGAATGAATGTTGATGCTATTTTAGAGATTAATTATAATGATATTTCTATCCATAAAATAGCTAGGATGTTGGGTGGATACTCTTTCCAAAAAAAAAAAAAAAAAAAACAAAGACAAAATTTTTTTTCAATGGCTCTTATTTAATTTCGGGATTATTTTTAAAATAGAATGCTTAATAATAATTAGTTATTTAGACGAAAAAATATAATTAAAATATAGTCGTCCGTCAAACGGAAGACGGACGATGCCTCGTTTGACGGACGACTGGCCACCTTTGTTTTTTTTTTTTTTTTTTTTGCGGTTTGTAACGGGAGAGAGAGAGAGAGAGAAAGACCTTTTTTTTGGTGGTTTGTAACGGGGAGAGAGAGAGAGAGAGATTTTATTTTATTAATTTTTTAAATAATATAATTATTTAAAGTATATAATTTAAAAATATTTTTTATAAAATATTTAATAACTAAATATTTATATATTTAGTTATTAATTTTTTATTTATATATATAATTAAATATATAATTTAAAAATATTTTAATTATATATATAAATTTATAAATTTATTTAATATTTTTTATTAATTAATATAATTATGTATAATATATAATTTTTATTAATTTTGTTAATATATAATAAAAAATATTTAAAATAAATAAACAAAAATAAAGAAAAAAATAATTATATAAATATTTTATAAACCATATAAAATAAAGTAATTATATATATATATATATATTTATAAATTTATTTAGTTATTTATATTTTAAATTATATAAATATTTTAAGTTATATAAATAATTTAAAAAAATATATTTAAAATATATAAATAAAAAATATATATATATATATATATATATATATATATATATAATTAGTTATTTATTTATTTAAAAAATATTTATTTCTTTAAAATATATAATTAGTTAAATAAATAAATAAATAATTATATAAATATTTAGTTATTTATATATTTATAAAATATTTAGTTACTTTATATATATATATATATTTATTTATTTATTATATATATTTATTCATTTCTTTATTTATTTATTAAAAATTATTATTTATTTATTTATATTTTTTATATTTTTTATATTTTTTTGTTATTATTATTATTAAAGACTTATATTAATAAATATATATATATATATATATATATATATATATATATATTTATATATAATTAAAAATATTCTATAAAAATTATTTTAAATTATTTATATAACTTAAAAATATTTATATAATTTAAACATATAAATAACTAAATAAATTTATAAACAAAAAATAAATATATATATATATATACATATATATATATATATATATATATATATATATATATATATATATATAATATATATATAAAATTATTTTATATAGTTTATAAAATATTTATATAATTTATTCTTTTCTTTATTTATTTATATATTTTAAATATTTTTATATTATATATTAATAAAAATTATATATTATACATAATTATATTAATTAATAAAAAAATATTAAATAAATTTATAAATTTATATATATAATTAAAAATATTTTTAAATTATATATTTAATTATATATATAAATAAAAAAATTAATAACTAAATTATATTATTTAAAAAAATTAATAAAAATAAAATCTCTCTCTCTCTCCCCCGCCGTTACAAACCACCAAAAAAAAAAAAAAAAAAAAAGGTCTGTCTCTCTCTCTCTCTCTCTCTCTCCGCCGTTACAAACCGCAAAAAAAAAAAAAGAAAGAGTCGTCCGTCACGACTGCCGACGTGTCTCAGTCGCCGTCCGTTTGACGAACGACTGACTTTATTTTAATTATATTTTTTCGTGTCTAAATAATTATCATTACAAGCTTTATTTTAAAAATAATCCCTTTAATTTCCTCCCGCTCGATCCCATTCGTTACAGAACGATCGCAAATAAGAAAAAAAAAGGAGCATTCACTCGGTTTCTACACACAGCACCCGCTGGTCCTCACAGAAATCCCGCATTCGCTGAGCTCTCGATTCCTCACAGAGCTCGCCTCCTCTCGTTCGAAACCCTTCTCACGCTCCCGTCCTCCTTCGAGCTTCAAGCTGCAAGCCGCAATCGATTCCCCTTCCGTCTCCCTTCTCAAGCCGTAAGTCCCGCGTCCATTCTCATTCCATCTTCCTTCTCCGGCACTTTCCCATTTCCTCCCCTCCTGCTCTCCCTCACAACTTCGGTCACGATTGTCTCTCGGCATGCTCAACTAGCAACCAAGACATAGTAGCTTGGGCTATAACCTTCTTTCTCCATCTCCTTCCACGACTTCTACCTCATGTTTTCTGCCACCTACAGCACTAGCCGAGTTCTACCGCCTCCACTTTCGCCCAGCACAAGCCGCAGCCATTTCTTTTGGTTCTCCTTTGCGTGAGCACACCAAGCAGCAGCTAGCCTTTAATACACGTCGCTCCTTTTTGATCCAACCAACATCTCCTTCAGTCCATGTCCGTCTCCCCTTCCATGATCTTTGATGCAAGAGCCAAGCAGTTCTAGCACTCTTTGAAACTCCTGCGAGCTACACATAGGGCTGAGAAATTTTCCCAAGATCGACTGAAAGTCAATTTGGGCTCAATCGAGAATCGAAGAAAACGAGCCAACTTTCGCCGAAATTTGGCTCGAAATTATTTCGAGTCGAGTTCAAGCCGACGGCTTTCGAGTCGCGACTCATTGATCGAAATGATTGGGCCGTTCTGGCCGCCCATCAAAACCCGTTATAATACCCGTGGTTGCCGTCTGATCGAGGGAATCGTTAAATCAACGGGGGAGATGAATTTACTTTTTCTCTAATATGTCGGTGACCTCGCCGAGTCCGACACTCAACTAAGACTCCGACTCTCTCTCCGCCCCTTCTTCTCTTCTTTTTGTTCTTCTTGGCTTCGTACCATGCCCTAATTTTCAAAGCCGACGGTCGCTCACGATCATCGATCAACACTGACGATCTCTACTGGTTGAGGTGTTTCTTTGTCACTATCATCTGTTCGACCTAGCTTGTTTGATTGGTACGTGAGCGGTTTGTTTATTTGCTCCAGAATTACTACCTACTTGTTTCAGTTCTTGATTCTATAAATATTTCATGCTATGAGCCTATGACTATGAGCCTGACTATTTTCCAATTATTTTCGTTATTCCATTTTTTGAGGTTAGCCTATGGGGATGTCAATTCTTCATGAGTTCGAGGTTTCGTTAAGTTGCTTTTGTTTTATTACCTAACTAAGTGTCCAAGGGACCAAGCTCAACCGCCAGATGGTTTATTGTCTTCATGTCATGCATGTGTATCTCTGCTTTTTTTGGCGGTTGCGACTTGCGATCAGGGATGAAGTTATATTTTTTTACCCGCATGCGGTTTGCCACTTAGCCTTCGTATGGTTTTGATTTCGAACACACTATAGTTGTAATGCGTGAGAAATTGTTTTAATGTGCTATGTGCAGTGAGAAATTGTGCTATGTGCTATGTGTAGTGAGAAATTGTTTTAATGTGCTAATTGTTATGCCCATTACACTATCCCTGAGGAGATGACTGAACGTTTGAATTTCGAGCTGGATCGAACTCGATCTAGAATCGATCCGACTCAGCTCGAAATCAAAATCTTTGAGCCACAACTCGATTCAACCGTCAAGTTATAGTCAAATCGATAGTACACACCCCTAACTACACACATCCCAACTATACGCCGGCCTAGATTACTGAAATCTTCAAATCAGCCAATCTCTTCAAGTTGATTGTCATTATTGCCTAATTGCTAAAGTTATGAAAATGATATGTGTGAAAATTGTATTGTATTTTGTTTTATGTAGGTAAGCCACGCCATCATCGCGCACGATGAGATGAAAATCGACAGGTGTTTAAAAAAACATCAACCGCCACTCATCGCAAGACAATGACGCTCAAAAAAAAAAAAGCATTAGATGCAGCCCCCTTATTCCAAAATGATGCTGAAATTTGGACTTAGAAAAAAAAAGGAAAATCAAAAGAGATTTGTCTAAAAAAATTAATCATATTAAAAATAAACAATCTAAAACAAAATTTGAATGCTCTAAATTGTAAAATTTCATGAAGCAAATATAAACTTGAATTTAAAAAAAAATCAAAATAAAGAGAAAAGGGAGAAGAGCTTACGGTCTTCAAAGAGACTTGAATGCACACTTGAACTTTGGATAAGAGTCTCTCTACCCTCTCCTTTCCAAATGAGGAATGTGAAAGGGAATAGCTCCTATTGCCTTGATTTATAGAAGTCAAAAGAATCAACGAGGATTTTTAGTAAACATTAAAAATTACAACAATAATAAAAGCTGGCATTTTATGGATTTAATTATATATCGTTAAACTTAAGAAAAACTCATAAAGGATACACCATTCTCTCTATAAGCATAACTATACAACTCACCAATGACTTTTATAATGACTATGAAGGTCACACTTTCAAATAATGCTTAGATTCACCTTTGAATTCAAGACTAAAGAATATAAGACCTACAATATATCTAATGTTCACTTATGATCATTAATATGGTCTTGCATGATTATTTGAACAAAGTACAAACAAGGCAGTTCAATATGTGAAAATCATGTCATAAATTTGAGGGCTCAATATCAAACAAAGCAGTTCAAAATAATATCATAGATGATGATTGTTTGGTAGAGAGAAAAAAATTTGGCATTTTAATAAATGATCAAGTTGATATACAAGACATCTAATATGTGAAAATCATAAAAAAGAGAGCTCCCAAATGAAACTTATTGTACATTTTCATTAGTGAGTACAAACAAGGACCTTTGGTGAATCCAAATGGCTTGTCGACCAACATAAGAAGGGCTCCTCAATGAATAAGTGGGTTATGCTTTGACTAGCATTGAATAAATGCCTCATGCTTAACTCCAATTGCATAAGTTGAGAAGAGTTGAAAAAATTTGAGTAAAATTTACAAAGAATTTGGTCGCTTGTCAATGAATTTGAATGTAGTTCTTGCAATATTTCACTTCGAGTAATCTAAGAGGAAATCTCAGTTAAACAAACGATCAGATCACTTGAGAATTGCAACAAGTTTGAAATCTAGCTTTGAAATATTAATGTAATGCAATCATCACTTTGAATTCATGTTATACTTATAGGAAGGTTGCATGAAGCTAGAAGGGTAATTTTCAAATGAGATAGAGTTCAAATCAAGCTCTAGAGTGAGATTCACAAAGAATAAGCCTTCTTATTTAATCCATATATCAGAATGTATAATTAAAGATGGACTAAAAAAGACTTCAATTAAATATAAAATTGATACATATCAGATTTATTGAGTGGTATTTTCAAGTTAAAGTGAAAATCAAATGAATTTCAAAAGAGATTTTCACTAAAGACGAGCAACCTGTTGGTAAGTATAACTAAAGCTCATTAAAGACTACAAGCCAAATAATATTTGAGAATTGGAAAATTCAATAAGCAAGATAATTATGAGCAAAACTACAATATTTTGGACTTCAATCTAAATCATGACCGACCAAGTAATTTTCAGCATTTAAAAAATAATTAAATTTCGCACAAATTATTTAATCCAAAAATTAGAAAATTTTTATTTTAATTATGATTTTCAAAATCAATAATTTTATTAATTAGATGAAATTATATAAGCTAAAAAGCTTGCATGTCCTCGGATATAGGGATTTAGAGAAAATTTTAATGTAAAAAGAGGAGAAGTGATTAAATAAAAAATAAAAAATTAATCTCATAATTTAAAAATAAAATTATCAATTAAAACACACATCCCCACACAATATTGAATGATTAAATTCATCGAGGATACCGTTAAAAGATGAATAAATTTAGAATTTATTATTTGAGAATGTATTACAAATTCATAATTATATTTTAAAATATAATTACAGGCTTCAATCCATAGATTTAATCCTCCTCATATAACGGTAGAGTTGACAAGATCTAATGTGATATAATGAGATTTTAAAATTGAAGACCCGATCCTCTGCTAACAAAAGAGCAAAGTGTGGTCATGAGATGATGTGATTGATCGAGAATATCAACCAGAGGGGTTCATTATTATCAAAATTTCCTAAGATTTTCAATGTTAAGAAAAATTCCTATCAACTTTAAATATGGAAGAAAATGTCAAAAATAAGAAAATTGATTAAATAAAAATTCATCACAAAAAATATAATAATAATAATAATAATAATAATAATAATAATAATAATAATAATTATTATTATTATTATTATTATTATTAATTCATCCATCCGCCTTCCACAATTATTTGTCGGTAGTAACAAATTTAATGTTAACCTAAGCTCACAAAGGAGCTAATGCTATATTATGTATATTGCTATATTCGCACTCAAAATGTTTTACACCGGTAAGGACATGACCCGTGTCCTCTGTCCACGTGATTTGGCCAGTGGGCTCCACATATGAAGTGCACGACCGAGCCTTTGATCGTGGTTTGGCCAAGAGTTCCACTATATTATGGTCACGTATGCAATGTTTCCCAATAGTTTTTTACTCTTTTGAGTTGTGAATCGTAGGGTATACCTAATAGGGCATAAAGCCTGTTGGTAGCTAGCGTGGACTTGAGATTATCCCCTTTGACAAATATCAACCCTAGTCCACAATATCTCCTTAGACGATACAACCCATAACCGCTGATAATGATCCTTCGTCGGTCATCACCAACTCTCGAAGTGGACTTGGATTATGACACCGAGATGATGGAACCATCTGACGGCCATCATTCCCCAAACCATATGCTTCAAGCATAAAGAAAATGGTGAATTTCATAAAATTTCAAATCCAAATTGTTGCTACTATATGCTAAGCAATTAGCGACCTATGACTAGCCTTAATCGAAAGTTCTCTCTCACCGATTGGGAGAGGTAATTAACTATAAGTGCTTGCGCCTATAGGAAACATGGAACTAGATCTAAAGTCCTCAACAAATAAGAGTGAAATCTCTGGGTAGCGTCTTATTTATCCACTACAAATAATCATCTGCCTTCTGAAAATTTCGTTCAGTATAAAATCTAAACTCTCATTTTCATCGAGAGGCCAATCTCGAATTTTCAGAGCCCACAGATTTCTGGCAACTCTGGTGGGGACATATTTCTCTTTCTATCTTTTACTAGTCATATATATACTATAGTAGCAATAAAGTTTTTGAAAATTTAAAATAAATAAATCATTTAAATGAGTAATAAACTGAAAATTATTAATGGATAAGATTCTATGTTGAATGAATAATTATATAGAGTCTACTTTTGTTAGATTATTATCTTGTTCTGTAGTATCTCTATATTTTGAAAGTATGGGATAAAATGATAATTATTAATTACTAATCTCCATCTTTCATTTGTGCAGAATGGATCTACAAAACACTCATTTCACTGTTCAGCTTAGGCATGGTAGCCATTTAGCTAACGCCATCATCAACACAGGAGATGTTGGAGCTACCATTCATTTTGGTAGCGTGGATTTCCCAACCTTTGTAGCTACAACTTCTGAAGTACCCACTCGTGGTGCACTTGTTTGAAGCCATGCCAGAATGCCTCAGTTTCCTGAAGCTTCTACGCACCATGCTCACCAACCCATGTATCAACCAATCTCTACTAAGGAGGTCTCTTGAAAGAGAACTTCAGTGTTTGAAAGACTGGGTCAACTTGAAGCCCCCATTATGAAGAGGACAGTCATTGGGCAAATTGTATCTTGATGCCTTACTGCCAACCAAACTTTTGTACCTAGGAGACATGATTTTGAGGCTTCCTCATTATGAAGCAACTTAACCAAGAGGCAAAGAAGAAGAAGGAATATTGAGCTGAGGGCTCAGCAGATCCTACTTGAACAACCTAGGGAACAAGAATATCATAGCCAAAAGCAAGTATTCCTACCCATAATAACTTTGACAATCTAAAATGGGTAAAAAAGAATAGCTCTATTGGCGAGGTGAAGCAATCCTTCCGCTCAATCCCTCAAGATCGCAAAGAAGACAGCCTAGAATACTGTCCTCTAAAATACACAAAGTTCTTAAAGTAGCCAAAGAAAGAGGCTTAATGAAAATAAAATTTCAAAAGCCTACGGTGATTGAAAATACTGAAGCCCCACTAAGGAGGTTTCCATCTCTTATGGTGACTAGTCATCAAGCCAAGTATGCTTTGCACGGTGAGCATCAGAGCGTAACACTTGGACTGCATATCCAAGAATCCGCTGCTGAAAGATCCCAGTGGAAGGGTAAGCAGATATGGAGGCCAAAGCCTCGTGAAGAGATTACCTTGAATAAAGGAAGAGATATGACATCTGATGTATATATTCAGAAATCCACCTCGAAAATAACTCATAAGAAGTTGATTCATAAAAGAAGGGAAGTTGGTGATAAAACTTATAATGGTCAACACCCTAGAGAATCCTCTAGGGGATCCCATTATCAATCAGATTCACCCTCATGGGAGAAAGTTTACTTTGATCACAATCCCCTAATGAAAGAAATTTTTGTTCCACATACTTAGCTAGAGATTCAGTGGAGGCATTGATCTAAAATTCATGTGCAAAAAGAAGAGGATGAAAAAGACACTATGGATGTAGAAGTCGTCTATATGGTGAGACATATAGATGAACTTTCTGCTCAACACCAGCAGCAACATGAATCCAGTGAACTTGAATCTGAATTCAATGTTTATGAAGGAGAGTCATCACAAAAGTAAGTAGAAGATGGATCTTCAATCTCTACTGAAGAGGAAGAAGAAGAAGATCAAAATGAGAAAGTGATCATAAGAGTTGAGGTTTTTTATATAGTTGAACCACCGATTGCTGGTACATGCTTTTTTTATCAAGACCGTTGCTCGACTCAACAACTGTCCCTACAAATGTATAAAGAGAAGGACAGCTAAGTTCTTCCTCTAAAGATGAGCAAGGAGGAGAACAACAAAAAGAAATAGAGGAACAAGAAGAGCTTGTATTTGTTGACGTTGTGGCGCTAGCTAGAGAGCAAAGACAAATGCAACGTCAAATGGAAGCTAAAGATAAGAAAATTTTACAGCTTGGTGCTAAGTTAAATGAGATGATGGCACAAATGAATATTATGATGAAAACATTGCAGAAGAACATCACATCAAATGTAGCACCTATTTTACCTACTAATCAATAAATAATTAATAATACTACTTTTATACCACTAGTCACTCTGATACCTCAAGCTCCTACAGTACATGCTATACCTGAAAGGAGGAGTGAAGTTAATCAGCTACCTCTTCAATCGATAATTCAAAATATGGCTATTACATCTGGAATAGTAATAGCTGCTCAACTAGAAATGATAATCACTCAGGGTAGTTATAGCTTGAGCTGAAAAGTCGGTGAGTAAAACCGCCCTACCCATTTGAATAAGATCAAGTGTCATACCTAAAAGATTACTCAGTACCAAAATTTAATACTTTTAATGGGTATTGTAATCCAAAATAACATCTAGCCCAATTCAAGATTACTTGTGGTAACACTGGAGGGAATGATGCACCTCTTTTCTGCCAGTTTGTTAGTAGCCTGATTTCAACTTCTTTTGAGTGGTACGTAAAATTAACAAATGATTCTGTCAAAACATTCGTTGTGCTGGAGATAATGTTCATAAAAAGGTTCGCCAGTACAACCAAAAAAATAATGATCATTGACCTGTCCTTGCTGAAAAGAAGAAAAGATGAGTCAGTGACAAAATTTATAAGTTGTTCACATAACCTAAGCATGAAATGTGAACAACATTTGAGGAAAGGGAAATTGTTAATGTTAATGATAAAATAACACCATTTTTATATATAACATTAATCACAATATTCCAAGACTTGCTGGATAGGGTGGACAAATTTTTAAAGTTGAATCGCTCTAAGTCCGAAATCTACACAGATAAATCAAAGAAAAATAAGCCTTCAAACTCAAGAAGAAATGAAACTCATGCTACTTCATATAGCTCAAGTGGTGAAAAATGGGTGATTTACAATATATATAGAGGAAAATAGCCCATGTATAGTGATGATAAAAGAAAGAAGCTTGTTCATCCGAATCCACAACCAAAATTGGTGCTATGAAGTAATGATAAGCCATAGACTTTTCTAGGTGGTGGAGAGCATCCAAAATAAGCGATAAGAGATGATGAGCGAATGCAGCCATCTCTTAAGGAAAAGATGAATAAAGAATATTCATTTAGATGGGACAATGTGGCCAAGATATTTTGACAAGTAGTCAAAGCTGGTCTACAATTACCAGAAAGTAAAAGGCCCGAAGAAGCTGGTTAAGTTAATAATCCAAATTATTGTCGTATCATCGGGTAATCAATCATTCTATTGAGGATTACTATATCTTCAAAGATTGGCTAGAAAAGAAGTATCGACGAGGTGAATTTATATTATCTAATAGTGTTATCGTCAACCCAAAAAGCGAGTCTACAAGCAAGATTATGTCCTCTTCTGTATCATCCATTAAAGACAAGAAAAAATAAAAAAATTAGTTCAGCTTGAAGAATGGGAGATTGTAATCTCTAAAAAGATAATAAAGATGTTGAAACAACTTAAAGGAGTTCCTGGTGTTAGGTGGAAATCACCCCTTGAACCAATGATTGATCTGAAAGTAGTGCCGAGATCGTGCGTCAACCTCCATGTTGTAGACACAAAAACACTCCAATACTGCTAACTCATCTCAAAGAGAAAAATAATTGGCACAAATTCTAACAAATCTCTCAAAGATTCCAATCAAACCAAATAAGATAAATAAGAAGAAGACTTCAACTCAAAAGATTATTAATAATTTAGAGGAGTATCACTAGCCGCCAAGACAATCAGTCAAGCTTACAGACTTTATGTCTAAATTCCATATTATTGAGTTGGATGAAGAAGATGATAGTAAATTTTGCCCAGTAGAGACATGTTGAATCATCTATGTGATATTAGATGCTCTTCAACACAAGTCACTCAAAATGACAATGACAGTCAAACAGACTTGACCAACCCATCAGAATTTTTTGCAGAAAATAAAGAAGAGGTTGAGGAGTTAATATCTGAATTTTTCCTAATGACCCAACAAAAAGATAATAGTTCAGATGAGATTTATGTTTTCCTGATAGAGAAGAGTCAGACTTATCAATAATATCATGTATGAAATGTATGAAGTTGAAAAGTGACTCTAGCTCTATTGACCAATTCTCTAGAATGAAAGGTGAATTGGAAGAAACTACTTCTTTAGATGAATCTGAACAAGACAAGGTGATTCAAGTTCAGTTGATGAGTGACAAAGCATTGCCACCACCATCAAAGAAGGAAAATTCAAATAAAAATAAAGATAAACAAATTGAAGTCAACAAAGATATAATTCCCAAAGATCCTAAAAAGAAACTTAGATCAAGTGAAAAGATATATTATGATATCTTATCATATTTGAGAAAGATCTCTGTACAATTTAGTGTGTATGAGGCTCTCTTAATGTCAAAAGATCTTCAAGAAATTTTAATATAGGCTCTCAAAGATCTAGAGAGATATGAAGCTTACTTTGTCAAAAAAATGTATGACCGAATCATTGCAAACTCAAGATCTCATAGCAATCATATTTTCTGAAGAAGATCTTATGTTGGGAATAGAAGTTCACAACCGTCCTCTATGTTATCATTGAGAGTGATGGTATTTTGATTAATCGAATACTGATTGATACAGTTTCTTCTATTAATCTTATGAGTCTGAAAGCACTAAGAGGATTATCACTTGATATCTAACATATTTGAAGGGATAAGTTGGTGGTTCATGGTTTCAATGAGAAAGGGCAGAAAATATTGGGTTCTTTTATCCTCCCACTCAAATTTCAAAATTTATATACAGAAGCTAAGTTTCATGTGATAGATGCTGATACATCATTCAGAGCTCTTTTGGGTCGGTCATGGCTACATGAGTACGGTATGGTCCCATCAACTATGCATCAGTGTATTAAGTACCTAAGAGATGGAGAAGAGTTCAAAATTTCTAGCGACTCCACTGGCATCCCCTTCCTAAACTAAGTTCTTTTCAGTTTTGACATCCCCTTCCTAAACTAAGTTCTTTTAGTTTTGGCATTCCCTCTCATGCACAACCTCTCTTCTCATTATCTCATTGTACTTCCAGCCTACTTCCCTAGATTGAAAAAAAATAGTGAGAAAATCACTACAATAATCCACTGGCCAAGGAATCGATGGGGCTATTTTTATTTATTATTTATTTTTACCTGTAGCAAATCAATGACAACATATCTAAACTTATACAAGCTGGCATGGATTCTTCCTTTATGAGTATTCTTGTCTACAACACATAGTTGCTATAACCCCCATCTCATTGTAGTGCTCGAATTCCTCATAAGTCGTATATCTTCTAAACTGATTTCTCAATAGACTTCTGAATCCTGTTTACCAATCAACCATGAAACCCTTTTATTTATTTATTTATTTATTGTATTGTTGTGCTAGTAAACCGGTTATTGGTAGAGTAAAAGTTTTTTGCCTTGTTTTATGAAATCCAAGACACACATGTATTTAAAGAGTGAACAATAAAACTCCAGTATTTTTATGTGGAAAACCTCGAAAAGAGGGAAAAATCATGGGCTAGCCCGATAAAAGCTTTCACTATGTATCTTTGAGTACAAGATCTTCCGTCAGATTACATAATTGTATATGAGAAAAGGACAACGATCCTAGTAATCGATGTTGACGGCATGTTGATATTGGATGATGATGATGTTGATGGCGATGTTGATGATGTTAGCGATGATGTTGATGATGATGACAGCGATGATGATG
This sequence comes from Cymbidium sinense, assembly GCA_021442155.1. NCBI lineage: Eukaryota > Viridiplantae > Streptophyta > Magnoliopsida > Asparagales > Orchidaceae > Cymbidium > Cymbidium sinense. Next base: position 28,743,451 of record CM038218.1, read on the forward strand.
GCCGGCGATGGTGGTGATGATGACGGGATGGTCGTGGTGGCGAGATCAGCGGTGGTGGCGTGGCTGGTGGTGGTTGGCAAGTCAGTGGCGACGATTGCTTAGAGGATCTTTAGAGCTCTCTCTTTCTTGGCCTCCCCTCATGAGGAATGAGGGGCTATTTATAGATTGGAGGAGCATCTCATAAATACATGCAAAATCAATCACCTCTCCATCGGGTGGCTCATGATGATTCCTTTGATCATATGTATATTTGAATGCACAAATGAAGTCAGAATTATAAGATCTTTGGCTTGTTGGAACCGGCTCGTCGAGACGCTCGATTTGACTATAAACACTCCATATTTGAGAGCTTTTTAGGAATTTAACTGATGTCCCAAAGTTTCCAATGATATTTTAAGTGCTTGATCTCGGTTAGTCTTGATTCACGATCAGATTGCTTTCTACGTTAAGATTCGTGTCTGTGGAAGTGGAATTTATCGGGTTACCCCTATTTTTGGATGATTTCATCTCAATCATCTAAAAGTATATATGCCGAATATTTAAAAATAGCAGATTCTTCAATGAAATTTGCGGGTCCATTAACCATACATTTTGAGAAAACATATCTTCACGGGAGCATAAGATTAGGTGCTTAGAAGATCATATTTGCTCGAAGTCAACTCAAATTTAGGCTCAATCGAGATCGACCGAAAGCAAGCGAGTTGATTTTCGAGCGCAATTTTCTGAAATGACTTCAACGACTTCGTGGCTTCGCTGACTCGCTGAGTGGATCGAAGCGAAGGCGCGCCGGCAACAGCGGCAGAAAATAGATCGCCGATCTATTAATTTGGGCAAGATTAACTCTAACGAGCCAAATGCTCGTTTGCATTTCAGTCGAACGAGCGGGCTGGTTAATTCGGCCGTTCGTTTGGATTTTGAGCCGTTGGATTTTGAACTGCTCATTTCACGGTCGAGCTAGATCGAAGCTCGAAGCTCGATTCGATCTGACCGTCCAACTCGAACTTTCGAGCCACGACTGGTTTCGAGCCAAATTACCGATGCTGAGCCGACTAGCCGACCATGGCTCTCAAAATCGCTCAACACACCCCTACATAAGATTATGACCATAAGGTCACGCTGATGTATGTGGGTACTGTATGCAGATTTTGGGGTTATGGACCCATGCAGATATTTACCGCACTGTAAAGGCCGCGTTTCGATGGATTACGCAGAATGGGTCGCAAGAAATTGCTGGCCGCAGCTCATTGGTGAAAGGTGCTTCGTCCTTCCGTGGGTCAATAGACCGAGGGCCGCTGAAAGTCGACGCCATCAATTTTGGCGACAATAAAGTGGTAGAGAGATCGCGAACGTCGGTAACGCTGAACGCTACGGGCTGCGGTCGGCATGGGTTAGACGCTGCCGAGCTGGTCAGGTCGCGGAGGTGGAGCGCCGAACGGACCGGCGCAGTCACACGGTTCTCGCACCGGCCAAAAGTTCTGGTTGCTGAATCATGAGAGCGGTCGAACTACGGAATCGGGTCGAGCTGGTCTACTGGCAGGGCATATGGCAACGCGGTCATGAAGAAGATGCGCGTCGACATCATGCGTGCGGCAGCGCTACCATGGGGCCCAAACGGTGATTTTTGACGGTTTCGGGCAGTTTTTGGCAGTTTTGGGCAATTTTTGATGATTTTTTACCCTTTTGCCCCTAGAAGGGGTCTATAAAAACCCCCCTAGGGCTAAGGGAGAAGGCACCTTCTCTTCTTCTTGAGAGAAGGTCATTTAGAGGCGGTCAAGGCCCACAGACTACGCCGAATTTTCCCTCGAAGAGGGCCAACCTCGCCGGACCGTCCGCTTGAGGCGATCTGCCCGCGATGATTTTACGCCGTCGTTCGATTTTCCCTCGAAGAGGCATCAACCGCCTTGGACCATCCGGGTTTGAGGCGATCGCGGTCGCACATTTGTTCGGTTCCCTCGAAGAGGCGTTAACCGCCTCGCTCTGACCGTCAGTTTAGGCGATCGCTCGCCACTTACGCCGTTGTTCTGCTTTTCCCTCGAAAGGCGCGAACCGCCTCGGACCGTCGTTTAGAGGCATCAAGGCTCATGACTTTACGCCGTTGTTCGGTTTTCCTCGAAAGAGGCGCCAACGCCTCGCCGACCGGCCCGTGTTTGAAGAGATCAAGGCCCGCGACATACATCGTTCCGCTCGAAAGAGGCATCAACCGCTGCCGACCGTCTGTGTTTGAGGCGATCATCTGCGATGATAACCGAGATGGGGTTGACGGTGATGCCCCAATGGCTCGACGACGGACTGCGACGGTCGGCGAGATAACCAGCCGATGATGGTGGTGACCGCGGAGATTGCCTACGATGGTCGGTGGTGTGGACGGCACAGTCGCGGACGATGGAGGCCGACGGGTGTGGTCGAACAAAGAATCGGAGACGAATGGTCGCGCATGCACGTGAAGTGAAGATTATCTGCGATGGTCTACAGACGGCCAGACGGCGCGGACCGGCTACAGCGGGTTGGCGTCGACGGGGTTGTCGAACGCAATCGGCGACGAATGACCTGGGAGACCAAGATCGCAAGGGATGACCGCGATTTGCGACCGTAAAACTACCGATGGTCTACGGGGTTGGCGGCCGATGGGGTGGTCGGCAAAGCAACCAGACTAGTCGACGTGGCGATTACGCCGATAATGGCGCGATGACCGGCGACAATGGTGATGACGGCCTAAGATCAGGCGATGGTCGCGGCAAGGACCCATGACGGGTAATGGGTGACCGGCCAGGGTTGGCGATCGATGGGGTTGCTGACGGGTAACCGGCGATGGTGGGACGGGCGGATCGCCGGTAGTCGGCGCGATGACCGTCAATGGTGATGACCGGGCGAAGGATCGGCGACGGTAGTACGGCCATGACCGCTATATGGTTGACCAACGGGTGGTCGAAATAACCGGTGACTGAGTCAACGGCGACTACGCCTGGTCGGGGATGACCGGCGACGAAGTGGTGACCGCAAAATTGCCGGCCACGGTGGCCGGTGACCTACGACGGTGGTTACCGACGGGGTGGTCTGAATGCGAGATGACCGCGACGATGGTGGTGACCGGCGAAGATTGCTGTTGATGGTCGGAAGTGACCGACGACGTGGTTGGTGGTCGACGGGTGGTCGGTAGTCGGGCGGGATGACGGCGACGATGGTGGTGACCATCGCCGGCGATTCGGCCATGGACCGACGACGGCGAGGATTTTGACCTATCCGATTGTTTGTCGAGTGTTTGCCGATGTTAACACGATGATGTTAACCTGCGTTGAAGAGAGGTTGAATCAATCCGGCGAGATTTTGACCCATCCGAGATTGTTTGTCGAGTGCTACCAATAATGTTATCAGCATGGAAGAGGTCGAATTGAACTGCTGAGGATTTTGATCTATCCGGTTGTTTGTCGTGGTGTTACCCGGCGACGCTAACCTGTATGGAAGAGGTCGGAGGTACCAAGGACCTTTGACTTATCCTGTTGTTTGTCGAGTCTTGCTCAATGACGCAACCTATGTAAGAGATTGAATCAATCCACCGAGGATTTTTGACCTATCCGAGATTGTTTGTCAGGGTGTTACCCGATGAAGTTAACCTGTATGGAAGAGGTCGAATTGAATTCACTGAGGATTTTGACCCATCCGAGGTTGTTTGTCAGAGTGTTACCCGATGACGCTAACCTGTAAAGAAGAGGTCAAATTGAATCCGCTGAGGATTTTTGACCTATCCGAGGTTGTTTATCAGGGTGTTACCCGATGACGTTAACCTGTATGGAAGAGGTCATGGGAAGTCCACCAAGGACCTTTTGACCTATCTTAGGTTGTTTGTCAGAGTGTTACCTAATGACGTTATTCTGTATGGAAGAGGTCAAATTGAATCCGGTAAGGATTTTTGACCTATCCGAGGTTGTTTGTCAGGGTGTTACCCGATGATGTTAACTTGTATGGAAGAGGTCGTGGGAAGTCCACCAAGGACCTTTTGACCTATCCTAGGTTGTTTGTCAGAGTGTTACCCGATGACGTTAACCTGTATGGAAGAGGTCGAATTAAAACATTGCTTGGTAGTAGCCAAAGTTGCTCTTAACCCCGGGTCTCATTTTTTCCATGAGTATGAGTGGAAAACATAATTTGCAAAGCTATATCTCTTCTCAATGTTGAAATATCCTCCAACTTTGACTTGTTTCTGGGATGGTAATCGATTAGATGCTTAAGATGGGTGATCTTCGAGATTAAGTTGCCCCCCGACAAAAATCGAATGAAAGAAGTTTGATGAATCTTCATTCTTGCTCGCACTCCTTAAAAGCTTGAAATCTTCCACCTCGATGGTGGTTTTGATCTTGTTGGAAAACTTGGTCGCCATACAAGATGAAATAATAGGGAATCAATTTCCCGCATAAGTGCCAAACTGCTATAGTAAACCAGAGAGTAAAAAGTTTTAGCTTTATTGTAAAATCCAGCACACACACACACACAGGTATTTAAAGAGTGAACAATAAAACTCCAGAATTTTTACATGGAAAACATCGAAAAGAGGGAAAATCATGGGGCCTAGCCCAGTAAAAAGCTTCCACTATGTATCTATTTTAGAGTACAAGATCTTCCCGATACCGGGATTACATAATTATATATGAGAAAGGGACAACAGTTGCTAGTAATAGATGATGTTGACGATGATATTGACGACGATGTTGACGATGATGACCGACGATAGTGGTCGGTGATGATGACCTCGATCGACGACGAGATTAGCATGGCCGACTATACGCTGGCGATGGTCTGGTCCGAGTATGGCACGATTGTGCTTGGAGGATCTTTAGAGCTCTCTCCTCTCTCTTGCTTGGCCTCCCTCATATGAGGAATGAGAGGCTATTTATAGATTGGAGGAGTGACGTCTCTATAAATACATGCAAAATCCGAATCACTCCTCCATCGGACGGCTCATGATGATCGATCATATGATGTATTTTGTATATTTGAATGCTCAAATGAAGTCAAAATTGTAAGATCTTTGGCTTGTTGGAACCGTCACGAGCCGATTTGACTATAAACACTCCATATTTGAGAGATTTTTAAGAATTTAACTGATGTCCCAAAGTTTCCAATGATATTTTAAGTGCTTGATCTCGGTTAGTCTTGATTCACGATCATATTACTTTCTACGTTAAGATTCGTGCTTCAACTAGTGGAATTTTCAGGATCATATCAATTATTATTATTATTATTTTTAATCTCCTCAGCTGCAGTGCTATACCATTCCTCTATTAGCCTTCTCCTCTTTTACACAACTTTTTTTTTAACCCTTATAGAATAAACTATAACTGCCATCCTCCTTACAAAAGCTAATTCCAATACCCCTACTATTCATCTCCTTTCAGTCACTAGCAAATTGATCAGGCCAAAACTTTCCTAACTTGCATTTCCTCCTCACATTTCTTCATTACATAAACCAACTCATTCCTTCTTACTATCTTAGCATTTCAATGCCATTTCTTTATTTACATGAGAGATAATAAAAAAAATATTATTATATCCTTTATAAAAAAAATCAAATCAAATCCATTGACCTACATAATCTATCGTTGCTCTCGCTCAACACAAAAATGATTGAAATATGTGTGGGAATTGTATATATATTTGTTTTTATGCAGGTTTGAATACCTTGTACGCTCATCAGGGCGTGACGAGATAAAAATCAGACGAAGTGTTTCAAAACACCAACTATCATGCCTATTAAGGCGTGACGGGTAGGCCAAAGTTATTAGATGTGGCTCCCCCTATGCTGAAATATTGCAGACATTTGGACTAAATTTTGGGCTTAAAAAAAAGGGGGAAATCAAAACATAAAAGCACTAAAAAAATCTAGAACTAAAATTGGACTAAGTAGTATAAATAAGAGCATTAAATAAATGAATAAAAGGACTTACAGGAATTTTAAATAATTTGAAAGCTCGATCTTCCCCACTTCTCCTATTGAAAACCAAAACTTTGAAGGCTATTGAAAGAATTCAAATGACATAATAGTAAGAATCACCCTAGCCTCTAATTTATAGAATGAAAAGTAAATGTGAAGCTCACATGTGACTCAAAAATAATAATAGAATATTATGACAAGTATAACATGTGAAAAACATGTGGTACTTTTACTTAATTCTATCTCAATTCTGCTACACATACAAATACAATATATGAAATCTTAAAACAAATTGATTTATAAAATTAAAATTGAATGCACACATCAATTATTATTATCATATGAGAATATATTAAGTGAAAGTGAATTCAATTTATCACCAAATGTATGCTTGATCTTAACGTAGAGATTTGATCGCTCATACATGAAGAAGAGGGAGAAGAACATGACTTGCATGCTTACCAATGAGTTTGGTCATGCATGATCTTTTTAATAAAGAATAAAATTATTTGTATTTGAATGCAAAATCAAAGCACATGAACTTGTTGAGTGCTATTTTCAAATTAAAGTGAAAATCAAATAAAATTCATAAGAGATTTTCACTATAACCAAATAGCCTATTAGCAAATATGACCAAGACTTCTTAATGAATAATTGAATTGTATTCAAAAGGAGCTTGAATTCAAATAAGCTCGCTTAAAAGAAGTACAACAACTCATTTGAGCGAATACCAAAGTGGAATGTTAAATTGATAAAGGTTTTATAGGTCATTAATGAGCAAGAGCCAACTATTCAAGTTTAGACATTCAATAAATAAATTTAATGCAAGCAAAGATACAACAATTTAAGTGCAAATATAAACTTGATTTTGCTTTACATTTGCCACCAATGTAATTCTTCTGCTGCATGTAGTTTATATTAAATTAAATTTTGCACAAATTATGGAGCTTCTTTCAATCCAAAAATTAGAAAATTTTTATTCTAATTATAATTTTCAAAATCAATGATTTTATTTATTAGATTAAATTATCTAAGCTAACAAGCCTACATGTGCTTGACATAGGGATTTTGAGTGAGAATTTTAATGTCTGAAAAGGCTGCACAGGTGTTGACATCATTTTTAGAATGAGCTCTCAACCCTTCCTTCTTAGACATAAGACTCCTCTTAGACTTTAAGGGATCCTTAGTCCTAAGACACTAAACCTAGCCCTAGAGACTTAGAAGGTTTAGCCAAAGGAATAGGTCATGCCTTAGGGGTGATAAGAAAATTTGTCTACCCTTAGCTTGAACCATTCTTCATATTTCTTCCTTCAAGTCAAACTCCAAATCAATCTTAATTGATTTTCTCCAAACTCAAATCAATATCACATGATTGAAATCCTAAGCTTGAAAATATTTTCTAAGTCTTTAGTTTTCTTCTTAAAGACATAGCCTAAATCATGATCAAACTAATTCAAACTCATGAGATTTTCTCATAATTTATTTATATTCTCATTTATATTCACATATATAAATGAAATATAAATATAAATCAATCAAACTAAATTCAAAAATTCAAACTCCAAACTCCAAAAATTTCCTAAGTCCTTTAAATTCCTTTTAATTGACTTAGCCTTGATCATGATCAAATCACTTCAAATCCTTAAAATTTTCTCATGAAAAATTTATATTCTCATTTATATTCACAAATATAAATGAAATATAAATTCAAACAATCAAACCCTTTTCCAAAAACAAACTCAAATCCACTTAAAATTCAACTTAAGCCTTTCAAGTCAAAATCTTGAACTTAGCTAAATCAACTTCAAATCAAGCCAAACTCTTGATTTTCTTCATGATTCAATCAACCTACAATCATGAATCAAATATAAATACAAACTTCAATCACCAAATCAAAATCAATTCAAAATCAAACCCAAATCCTTTCATATTCTTCCTTTGAATATGAAATTATCAAATGAATCAAAACCCATTTGACTTCAAACCACTTGCAAATGGATTTATGTTTCAGTCTTAAGTCCATATACAAGTTCAATCTAACCCAAATAAAACTTTCACTAAGCCATTTGACCCACTTAGGCTCACTTGACCTAACGTGACCTAAAGTACCTTTATGAGCCAAATTCTAACCCTAACCAAATTTGATTGAATCAAACTCACCTTTGCCTCTCATCATGATCAACAATCATCATGAGATGATCAATCAATCAAATTGGGTCAAACTAAGTCAAACCTAAGGGTTGAACAAGTCAATACTTAGCCAAAATGAAACCTAACATAGCCAAAATCCACCATAGGCCAAATTGTTTAAAACCGTTGATCTAAGTTCATTCATGAACTATGTTTGAACTTGACCAAGTCAACATTTGAGCCTAACCTATCCACTTGACCCAAGTTGACCCAACTTGACCTAAAAGTCAAAATGTGTCAAAACTTGATCTAAGCCAAATTGATTGAAACCAATGGGTCAAATTCATTCCAAATCACTTGTTAAACTTGACCAAAGCCTCAATTGGCCAACTAGACCCAACCTAGCCTACCTTGACCTTGGAACCCAACTTGACCTAAAGGGGTCATGTTGAGCCAAATTCAAACTTAATCCAAAATTGATTGGAAACAAAGATACCAATCCATTCCATATGACTAACCAAACCTAAACCTACTACCTACTCTCAAATAGGTCAACTTGACCCATTTGACCTAAATGAAGTCATATGAGCCAAACTCAAAATTAAACCAAATTGAATCAAACCAAAGCCACCAAAACATTTCAAATGGTCATATGAACTTGACCCAACCCTTGGTTTGACCTAAGTTGACCCATTTTGACCTAAATGGGTCAACATGAGCCAAACCTTATCAAATGAATTCCAAATCTAATGAAACTTGGCCAAACCTATTTTCTCCACATACCCAACATATTCAAATTCAAAAATTGGCCAAATGACCATTCTACCCCTAGGCCATAGAACAAAGTTTTGTCAAATCCATGGGAAATTTGGTCAAGCCATCTTCATATAAACTTGATACCTTTCTAATATGTCAAGTGGACCCAATGGAGAGTGGTGCACCCAACCCAATGGGTTTGGGTCAGCCCAAATGGCCCGAAGGCCAAAAACCTACCAAATTAAAAATTCAAAACCTCCTCCACTTGATTTGAATCACATGGGAGATTACCAATCCACTCAAGACCTCAAACCAACCATGCGCCAACTCCAAACAAATCAAACAAACCTTTCCATATGGTCAATTAGATCAAAACGATAAGCTATGTGTCTGCCGTCCAATTTCCATAGGGGGAGATATACTCCCCCTAATTCCATCTGAATTGATGATCCTCATTGTTGTTTGAATCCTAATGAGTGAGAGCCATCATAAGCTTCTAAGAGGGATTTGATTTGCCTTTCTCGCTTTTCTTCCTTAGAAAAATAGGGAGCTATCAATCCCCAACTTCCTCTTCACTCAAATCCACTTCACCCTTTTGATACCCCTCAGGATCAAATGCACCCAAGCTCTCATTCAAGTTCCCAAAGCAAGGAGAGGTTGAATTGGATCAAAGACGTAAGCAAGAAGAAGAGGTGTTGGTCCATAGAGAGATCTACTCAACCCCAAGGCTTGAAACTTTCAACAGGACTCATCATTAACTCTAAGTTACCCCATCGGTGAGCACTAAGGATCACCTCCAGAAGATATGGAATTTTGACCACTTAGCTTAGGAGGTGTTGGTCCCGAAAGAAATCATGGCATGAGAAATCCATGTGATAGTCTTCATCCTTAGCTTAAGATGGTGTGGGGTTTTATTCCACCGAAATTCAAGCCTGAATCTTCCTTAAATCATGGATGCCTCCATTGATCCTCGTGGAAGAACGGGTGATCTTGGTTGTCCATCCTGCATTTTGGATGGATAAGACAATTATTTTAGAATTGATTTATCCCTTTAAAATGATGGGATGATCTTCATTCATCTGAAATGATTTATGGGATAAATCAGGTCCACCGATGTTAATGCAACTTTAAGTAATTTCATGAGCTGTAAAGCTCTGATTACCCATCTGTGTGCTTGGAGCTAAAGGGGATTACTTAAGAATTTAATTAATTTTCTAATCTCCTAACCTTCAAAAAATTCATATCTATAAAATTTGAAAATATGAGATAAATTTCTATGAAAAGATAATTCAACTTACAATATTCCTTAAAACTTCTAGAACTTAATTAAGGGCTAATTCATTAATTGCTCTCCTAATTAATTTCTAAAAATTTTAAAAACTTTGAGAACTTAATTAATTTATTTTGGGTAGATGCTTAGGTGTTCAAGAGCCTAAGTTCAATTAAGAAAATCAAAACCCAACTCATATGTGTGAGGGGTGTTTTGAAATTACTTAAGTTAAACCTTAGCTTAATTAACCATTAATCATGAGCCAAATTGCATTAGCCCTTTTCTTCCTAGTGCATTGCAAGTTTAAATTCCTTGAGTTTTATGTCATCTCATTGGCTCATAATTATTGGTTAAAGGTGGTGTGTAAGGGTTAATTAACATGTTTAATTCATACCTTAACCTAATCAAAATATAAAATGAATCTAATCATCTAAAAAATTAAATAAAAATGTTAAAACACATGTGGAATGGGTTAGAAGCAAACTCAACTCACATTTTCAAAATTAAATCAAACTCAAATCAAATAAAAATCACATAAATAAACTTTGATTTATTTTAAGCTTTCTTATTTCATAAGATTGTCTTTAGGATTTAATTAAAGTGAATGTGTTTACATGATTTCATTGCTTTAGTTCTTTCCCCAACATGTTAAATATGTGTGTCATGTGTTTCATGTTTCATACTTTTCAAAATTCAAATTTAAAATGAAAATATTTACTTTATGTCAAATTTGCATGTGTTGGCTAAAGTAGAAATATGAGTGGCTATTATCACTACTAAATTCAAATTATTTTTAAAAATATATGAATCAATTATCAAAATTGAAAGTGTGCTACTTATATTCTAATTATAAGCTTGCATGTGAGTAAGATATAAGGATGTGCTTAGTATAGGTTTTCCTTCTCTTCTCTTTTAGTATAGTTTTGAATAGATTTGGTAAGATGTATGGTTCATTTAAAAAGAACCTAACACTTGCCTAATTCCATATCCTATTCATTCCTATACTATAACTTAAGAAGGATACCTATGCTTGCACATATAAATTGCATAAACAAAATAATCAACTAATACAAACTTTTGCATTCTTTCTTTCCATTCATTTCTTTGTACACATGTTTGTATTTAAGGAAAGTGGTATATTAGTCTGACAACCCCGAGGTTACGAGGTTTTAAGTAGCCCTAAGTAGGTCTTGTACCTTACACCTCGTTAACAATGGTGACTCACTTATGCCTTTCTTACTTTCATGTGTGCATGTGAAAATTGGATAAGAAATCCCTTTTCTTAAATGAAAATCATGCATCATAAACTTCAAATTTCCTTAAATGAATTACTTAGCATGCATCATAAAGTGTGTTAAACATTTCTCATTTGTGTATAGATATGCTTAGGACTCATTCATATGCATGTTATACATGTTGGGAAAAGAAATGAAGTAATGTATTTGTGAATTTCATTTTATTTAATCTTAAAATGCCTTTCTTTTGAATAGGTTTGTTTAGAGTTCATCTAAACTTAGGATTAATTAAAACACTTGATTAAAAAATATTCACTAAAAAAACCAAAAACATGAATCTACTTTAGAAATTACTTAGTTAAGGAAAGAGAAGTTTCTTCTTTCCCTCTCTTATAACTTAGTAATTAATTATAGATTCACATAATAAAAAACATGAAATAAAATCAACCCAAAATAATTAAACAACTTAAATGAAACCTCCTCTAAGTTGAACATGCTTCACACTTAGCTAATTTAAAGCCATAGCTAAGCATACCACACAAACCTCCAAAGCACACACATTAGCTAAGTCACACTTCTAGCTTTAGGAGCTAATGATTTGATGCTTACTTTTATTTTGTGATATATATTTTAGATGATGATGTATGCATAATGAATGTGGGGATCTTAGTCTAACCATTATTTTCTGTAGGGATTGTGCTTAAAATAATAAATAAAAAATAAAATGCTTTACTTATGCTTATACCCCTAAGCATAATCAATAAGTGTGGACTTAGTCACCCATGTGGGTGATAAGTCCAATATACATGCTTGAGATTTGTGATTTGTTAGCTAACCTTTATTTTATGTGTTAGCTAGATTTACTTTTTCCTTTCATGTAAATTTGCAATTAGATTTTGGAATGATTTATGGGGATTAGATGAGCATTGGTCATAAGATCTCATCTTATGCACCATGTGAAGCCTTTGGAGCATCCACCTTCCAACCATCCAAAAGAAGGAACCAAAGAAGAAAAAGAAGAAGAAGAAAGAAAAGAAGAATGAAGAAATGAAGCTTGAAGACCCCATAATAATGAATTCCTTGCTTAATTAATTTAATTCATTTGTAATCCAAAGATAAGGGTCCAACTACCCAATTTATTTTGTTGGTGCCCACCACAACCTTTTATTCTTTTATTTAACTTTATAAATTGATTGATGATTTATTTTTAGCTTGTGCATTCATCCTTTTCCTAGTTTCTTTCTTGCTTTTATGTATGGCTGTGGATTAGCTCTTAGAAAAATAAATCTTTACCAACTTAACAATTCAAAACTAAAAATAAAGAACTCATAACCTCACCTAAAGCTTAGTTTAAAATCAAGATAAAAGAATTAGCAACCCCATGGATGAGTATTTATTTTAACATCATGCATAAATGCATCTTTCTCTTGATTGGAGGGCTTTCCACCTTGCTGAGAAACTTGGCTTGACTTGAGAGCCATGGTGGAAACACACCTCCCCTTTCTCACCGATTTTGGCCAATAATCAATAACTTATTTCTCATGCATATATGAATCCTATTAGCCAGTCAAAATAATTGTCCAAAATAAAAAATAAAATGAAATTTAAATTGCATTAGATATAGTCATTTGAAGCATGCCCTTTACATGATCTAGTCTCTTTAGAGTGAGTTTAAGGACTTAGTCTCTTTCTAAATAAATAATGCTTATCTTGCATAAAGCATAAGACTTGCACATGAATTTAAAATCATGGAGGAGAGTTAGCTACCACCCTGTGATGTAAGTCCAAGTAGTTGAGTGGTTTTATCCTCTTGTGGAGTAAATCAATACCCATTTTTTTATCTAATAAAAATTCAACTCAACAAATTAAATCAATTTCAAAATGTAAAGCCCATCATAGATAGTTTGAGATGCTCAGTTTCCTAGCATCATAACCTACTACTTCTTTAGTTTTGATAATAAATCTCTCTTTGATCAATCCCATTTGATCTTCAAAATAAACCAATCAATTGATAGTCCTTTCCTATTGAAATCTTTGAAACAATGATCATTTACCTTAATTGAGAGTTTTCCTAAGGATCCCATCCTTAGATGTAATTAACTATTTTGCCCTGGGAACTTAACGAACCTAATTTAAAATAAACCCCGCTTTATTTTTTCATGTAAAGTAGGGAAGAATCTCTCACTTAAGACCCAACGCCCTTGGAGTCCTTATTTTGGTGATTAGGTCCATTAGGGTGACTTCTATCTTTGAGATAGTACACCTCCTCAATGATACATCACCAATAAGTACATCTGTGATCTAGCATCCCAAAAAAGATGAATTTTTATATTCTTGCTTTCCACCCATGATGAAGGCAATTATATAGAAAATTTTCACCATAAATTTTTTTCTCACTCCGGGATGGTTCCTCTCTCCATCTTTGGTAAATGATCATTGTTCTCATCGATAGTTTTGTACTTTGTATGAAAGACTATCTTTCTTTTCACTTAGCTTATTTCATTCTTAAGTTAGCTAACAACATCTTAGGTTTTAGGACCTGTTGGTCTTAAAACCCCTAATTTTCCAAAGGGTAAAAAAATGAAAATCTAATAAAAAAAACATTTAAAGACTTCATCTTTATCATATTTTATGATAAAGAAGGGTTCATTCTAAAATAATGAAGAGAAAATCAATTTTTCATAAAAATTTTGCTTTTCAAAAGTACCCTTTCAAAAATGCACATAATAAAATATTTTCTTCAAAAGTTTCTTAAATCACTCTCATTTAACAATTCTTATAATTTTTACATGTAGGAATCTTCAAAAATAAAAATAACATTTAAAAAAAAATGTACAAATGAACATCTTCCTTCAATTCATTTTGATGAAGATTTGATTTTCAAAATAAAGTAAACAATCATCTTTCCAAAAAATTAAAATCAAAATTTCAAAAGCACATATGAATTCCATTCAAATTGAATGGAAGTTTCATTTTAAAAAAAAAAATTAAATTTTTCAAAAGAATAAAATGAATATCTTCTAATTCATTTGAAGATTTCATTTTCAAAATAAAATGAACAATCATCTTCCCAAAAATCAAAATCAAAATATTTTTTTTTTCAAAAAGCATACATGAACCTTTCCATTCAATACACCCACACCTATTGAATGAGAGTTTCATTTTCAAACAAAACAAAAAATTTCAAAAGCACATATGAACATCTTCATTTAGTATACTCAAATTTATTGAATGAAAATTTCATTCCCAAATAAAAATAAAATCATTTGGAAATCCCACTTAAACATATCCCACATGTGATTAAGTTGGAAATCCTCTTTCAAAAGCAAAATCACACACAAAAAATATTTTAATTTCAAAATAGATTGATTCATTCTACATACCCAAATTTGAATGGAAGACTTTTCAAAAAATCAAAACTTAACAATCATATTTTCAAAATTAAAACACATTTGGAACCTCATTTAGCATACTCAAATTTACTAAGTGAAGTTTCCAAATTCAAAAAATCAAAAATTTCTCAAACACATTTTTGGAACTTAATCTAGCATGATTAAATTTTCTAAGTGAAGTCTCCAAATCTAAAATAAAAAAAAAATTCAAACACATTTGGAACTTCATTTAGCATACTCAAATTTGCTAAGTGAATTCTCCAAATTAAAAAATAAAATAAAATTTCAAACACATTTGGAAATTCATTTAGCATTCTCAAATTTGCTAAGTGAAGTCTCCAAATCCAAAATAAAAAAAATAAATAAACATATTTGGAACTTCATTTAGCATACTCAAATTAAAGTGAAGTTCCAACCAAAATCAAAATTTTCAAACACATTTGAACTTCATTTAGCATACTCACCTAAGTGAAGTCTCCAAATCAAAATAAAAAAAATTTCAAACATTTTGAAACTTCATTTAGCATACCAAATTTGCTATGAAGTCTCCAAACTCAAACCAAAATTTTCAAACACATTTGAACTCATTTAGCATACTCAAATTTGCTATGAAGTTTCCAACCAAACTAAAAATTTTCAAGCACCTTTGGAACTTTGTTCTTTAGCATACCAAATTTTCTAAGAAAAAGTTTCCATTTTCAAAACCAAACTAAACACAAAAATTTTGAACACATCATTTGGAATTTCATTTAGCATACTCAAATTTGCTAAGTGAAATTTTCATCTCACAAAACTAAGTGGACTTCAAACATACCATATTTGCTAAAGTAAAGTCTCCACTTTCAATCAAATCAAAATAAAAAATGAAACACCTGATTTCAAGCATACCACTACTCTTCAAAAAAAATCAAACATCCAAAAATGAAACACCTTAGATTTCTTAGCATACCTAAATTTGCTAAGAATCCTATTTTCAAAATTAAACAAAACACACTTGGTCTTCTTAACATACCTAAATTTTCTAAGGGGAATTCTTTTCAAAATCAAACAATAATTCATAAAAAGAAATAATTGTTTTCAAACACTTCACTTAGTATACCCAAATTTTTTAAGTAAAATTCCAAAATCATCAATCAAAAACAAAATCAATTGACCCTTACTTTAACATACCCAAATTTGTTAAAGAAAAGGGTCCTCAAATCAAAATAAAATCTAAATTCAAACAAACATGAACCTATGGAAGCATCCTTCTCAAAATATTTGAATTCATTTTTCAACATACCAAAATTTGTTGAAGTTGGATTCATATTCAAAATTCCTCTTTCAATCAAATCCTCTCAAATCTATTTGAACCCCACTTAACACTTTCAAAGATGTTGGATGTGGGTTCAAATTTTAAATTCAAATTCAAAAAAAAAATAACAAAGACAGAAATCTGATCCAAGCTCATTTCCTATTGCAGATTCTTACATTTAGTTATAGTACAATGATAGTTCAATTTTTCACCTTTAGTTGATCTATGGCTGCTCAGAAATTTATTTTTCACTTTCCTCATGGCATGGATTTGACTGGACCTGCCAACATCCCCATGATTACACCCTTTTCATTTCGATGGGATTTGAGGAGAGAGGATCACATGAGGAATTCCCCACCATCTTAGACCACATGGAGCGTGTCATCCTGAAAAGATCTACCTTGACATCTCCCCATCAAGAGGAAAGTAGTGGCAATCCCAAGTGCTCAATAAGAAGAATGCATTTAGGCCATGGTTTCATTTTTCAATGAGGGAAGACCTCTCATTTATCCTCGTGGCTCCATCTCAAGGATTGCCTCTACCTTTGAGTATGGGTCTATCTCTCACTCTTCCCATCCTACCAAAACACAATGAAGAAACAAAAATCGCATGATCAAGCGATCATACTAGATTTTTGAAGGAAATACTGCTCAAGCTATAAGTTTCTATTTCATCACTTTTACAGAAACTAGTTTCATCCTCTTTGGGTCGACAGAGAATGTTGGAGGATTCACACATCACCTCCAAGGTGGTACATCATCAATGAATTACTTGAGCAAGAGGATGCCTTCTGAGCCTTGCACCAAAGTAGAGTTTAGGACTAAAGTTGAGCTCATTGATGAGATCCATCATTTGGGAAAATTTTTTTTGAGGAGTCATTTCAAATTTGTTCGTTGAAAAGAAAGATAATACCTTTATAAAAAATTCATCTTTTAGATGCAGATCCTAGACATTTATTCTGATCTAAGCCATCAAGGAAGTAGTGACCTAAAGATAGAAGTCACTATCCTTAATGGACCAATCACCCAATAAGGGACTCCCAAGGATGATGGGTCGCATATGTACAAAGATCCCCTACTTTACATAAAAAGTAAAAAATATGGTTTATTTTAAAGTTCATGTTAACTATAGAAGCCAAAGTTAATTCATCCCAAAATATCAAAAAACTCTCATTAAGGTAAATGATCATCAAGATTTATAAATTATCATATTGATTTATTTTGGAAGATAAAATATTGATCAAAAGATATTTATTATGAAAATAAATAGAGAATTCATGATTTAAACCAATATCTCAAATTACCATGGTCCAAGCTAAAAGTTTCTCAGAAAGGTGGAAGCCTCAAAATAAGATGCATTTGTTCATGATATTATAAAGAAATGCTCATCTAGATAAGGGTTGATAATTTTATCTTGATTTTAAACTAAGCTTTAGAGGTTATGAGTTGTTTAATTTTAATTTGAGTTGTTAAGTTGGGTAAAAGATTTATTTTTCTAAAGAGGATAATCCACATCTAGCCATACATAAAGCAAGAAAGAAACTAATAAAAGCATGCCACTTAATGTAAGCTAAACAAATCATCAATCAATTTATAAAGCTATCAAAGAATAAATGGCTAATGCACCACGACAAACCCAAAATATCAAATGTGGGTAAAAGCTCTACCCTATATACAACCTGATTACAATGAATTAAATTACAATTAAGTAAAGGAATTCATTATTATGGGGGTCTTCAATCTTTCTTCTTCTTTCTTCTTTTCTTCATTTGGATGGTTGGAAGGTGGATGCTCCAAGGCTTCACATATGCATAAGATAGGATCTTATGACCAATCATCCTAATCCCCATAACATCATTCCAAAATCCTAAATTATACAAATTTTACATTAAAAGGAAAGAAAATCTAACTAACACCTCAAAAGGTTAGCTAAAACACCACACAAATCCCAAGCATGTATATTGGACTTATCACCCCACACATGACTAAGTCACCGCCTATGGATTATGCTTAGTATAAAGCACGCAAGTAAAAAGCATTTATATTTTTATTTATGAGCCTTAAGCATATCTACATAGAATAATAGTTAGACTAAGAACGCCCTACCATTCATTCTACAAGAATACACCTAACATCCAGCCTAAAACATATATCACAAATAAAACAAAAACATCAAACCATGCACCACCTAACCTAAGGCTAGAAGTATGACTAAAGCTATGTGTGTTTTGAAGGTTTGTGTGATGTTTGGCTATGGTTTTTAGGTTCAAATTTTCTAAGTGTGAAGAATGTTCAACTTAGAGGAGGGTTTCATTTAAGTTATTTAATTGATTTTGGGTTGATTTTATTTCATGTTTGATTTGGTTTAAGTGATCCTACAATTAATTACTAAGTTATGAAGAGAGGAAACTTCTCTTTCCTTCCCTAACCTAAGTAATAAAGTAGGTTCACATTTTAGTTTGTTTTGGTGAATGTTTTGATTAAATCTTTAATTAATCCTAAGTTTAGATAAAATCTAAACAAACCTATTCAAAAAGAAAGGTATTTTAAGATTAAAAAAATAAATCAAAATTCACATAATACACATTACTTCATTTCTTTCCCAACATATATAACATGCATATGGATGGACCCTAAGCATATCTATACATGCAAATGAGAATATTTAACACACTTTATGTTGCATGCTAAGTAATCCATTTAAGAAAGTTTAAAAGTTTAGTATGCATGATTTTCTTAAGTAGAAAAGGGTTTCTTTATCCAAATTTTTACATTCACACATGAAAGTAAGAAAGGCATAAGTGATACACCATTAACTAAGGTATAAGACCTACTTAGGCTACTTAAAGCCTCACAACCTGGTTGTCGACTAATATGCCACTTTCTTAAATACAAACACATGTATAAAAGAAATGAAATGGAAAAGAAGAATGCAAAAATTGTTTAATGATTCATTTTGTTTATGCATTTATGTATGCAAGTATAGTAACCCTTCTGTGATAGCATAGGATGAATAGGTATGAAATTAAGTAAGTGTTGGGTTCTTTTCAAATGAACCATACATCTTACCAACTCTATTCAAAACTATGCTAACATAAGGAAGAAAAGTATCATACTACATACTTTATAACCCATCACATGCAAGTTTATAATTAAAATAAGTAACACACTTTTAGATTTGATATTTGATTTATATGTTTTAAAAAATAATTTGATTTAGTAGTGATAATAGCCCTTCATATTTTACTTTAGCCAACACATGCAAATTTGACATAAAGTAAACATTTCATTTTAAATTTGAATTTCAAAAATGAATGCATGAAATCACATGGCATACAACTTAACATGTTGGGGAAAGATCCAAAGTAATAAAAAAACAAATTCAATTTCACTTAAATCCAAAGACATTCTTATAGAATAAGAAAATTTAGAATAAATCAAAGTGAATTTCAAAGTGATTTTTGTTTAATTTGAAGTTTGAATTAATTTTGAAAAGGTGAGATGAGTTTGTTGTTCCTAACCCATTCCCACATGTGTTCAAAATTTTGTTTTATTTTTTAAGTAATTAAATCCATTTTTATGTGTTGATTAGGTTAATATATGAATTAAGTAGCTTAATTAACCCTTACCTACACCACCTTAGAAGAATTAACTAAATAATTATGAGCCAATGAGATGACATAAAACCCACAAGGAGTTTAATTTTGCAATGCACCTAATAATGAAAAGGTCTAATAAAATTTGGCTTATAATTAAAAGTTAATTAAGCTAAAGAGTTTAGTTTAAGTAATTTCAAAATACCCTTTCACACATGTGAATTGGAATTTTAATTAAAAGGCTATTAAACACCCAACATCTACCCAAAGTAGATTAATTAAGTTAGAACTTTTAGAATTTTTAGAAATTGATTAAGGGATAATTAATGAATTAACCCTTAATTAAGAGGAGATTAAGGAGAGATGAGGGGTTTAGGAATTTTAGGGAAAATACCCCAAAAATTATTCCATAAACCTCCTACTTAGGATCTAAATTAATCAACTAATCATAGGATAAAACCACTAATCACACCCCAATTATGCTTAATTATAAGAAGGGTAATTAAGGAAACCATATGCTACTCTAATCACTTCAAATTCCAAGAAAATTAGAGACAGAGGTCATCCCCAAACTTACCAAGAAATTTGAGATTAATTTGAAAAGAGTAATTAAAAATATACTTTATAATAAACCCAAATTTAGAGAAAAGATAATTCAAAGCTCATCAAAAATTAATTTTAAAATATTAGTTTAATTATCTATCCATAGATTTTATTTCATATTTTTGAATTTTCTATGAAGAGTTATGAATTTTTGAAGTTCTTCATTAATTAGAATTAATTAAAGCATTAACTAATCCTCTAATCCTCTCACGCACACGTATCAAGTGCTGATCATTTTTACATCCAATGAGGGTGTTACTATGTCACATCCAAATGGCAAAAGGCTATTAATTTCTATTAATCAAAGATCGGAGGCTAAAGATTCCCCTGCGATTTAAAAAGGAGAAATAGATTTCTAAACATGTTGAATAATCTCAACCGTCCATCTAAAATGCTTGGATGGATAACTGAGATGATCCAAGTTATTCCCCTTGATCAACAGAGATCGTCCATGATCAAGGGGAAGATCCAAGCTAAATCTAGCATAGAATCACACCAAATTCAACCCATGCCATCTAAAGATAGAGCATCCACATTAAAAATCAATGAAAATTTCACAAAGCTCACCACATTGAGTTTAATGATCAAAAAATCACATATCACGAGGTGATCACACGCCGATTCTCAAGAAGCTTCGGGTGGACAAGCTCTAAAGTTTGAGCACTTGAGGTTGAGGATCAATGGATGGACCAACTCCTTAGCTTCTTGATTGAATTTGATCCTTCCTTGCCATAACCCAAAAGCTTAGTGCACTTGACTTAGCTCCTATGAAGTGCAAGAGCAATTGGAAGGAAATCAAGTGTAGAAGAAGTTGGCAATTCACTTACCTCCTTATTTTTAATGCAAAATCAAATGAATTAATTCTTAAGAAGCTTGGGAGTGCTATCGATGATTGCTTTATTCCTAGCATCAATCATTAGTGAAATCTGAATTAGGAGTATCTCCCTTGAAGGATCAATCATAATGTCAATGTCATTTTGATCCAATCATGAGATCATTTTGATCTATTTTGTGTACATGGTCATTTTGATCCAAAGAATGGATTGCCAACCTCCCATGTGCCAATTTGAGCTTAAGAAGGAGTTTGAAATTTTTGACTAGGGGGTCAGGTTTGATTAATGACCCAAACCCAATTGGGTGCATCACTCATCACTAAGTCCCCTTGAGCTTTAAAAAAGCCTCAAGTGATTGTAAAGAGGGCATGGCCAAATTACCCATGGGTTAAGCTAAAATTTGTTCTATGGCCTAGGGTAGGATGGTCATTTTACTAATTTTCCACTTTGGACATGTTGGGTATGTGGATAAACTATGTTTGACCAAGTTTCATGAATTTGAATCCATTTGATAGTTTGCTCATGTTGACCCATTTAGGTCAAAATGGTCAAGTTGACCAATAGGTCAAATTGGGTCAAACCAAGGTTGTCAAGTTCATATGACCATTTGAAATATTTTGGTTTGTTTGGTTCAATTTGGATTAGTTTTGAATTTGGCTCATATGACTTCATTTAGGTCAAATGGTCAAGTTGACCTATTTGACCCATTTGACCTATTTGAGGTGGTCAAGGGTATTTAGGTTAGTCATATGGAGTTGGGTATGTTTCCAATCAATTTGGTTAAGTTCAATTGGCTCAACATGACCCCTTTAGTCATGTTGTCTAAGGTCAATTGGCTAGGTCTAGTTGGCCAATTGAGGCTTTGGTCAACTTTACAAGTGATTTGGAATGAACTTGACCCATTTTAATCAATTTGGCTTAGATTTTTGACATTTTTTTTAGGTCAAAATAACTTTGTGGGCCAATTGCTAGGTTAGCTCAAATGTTGGCTTGGTCAAGTTCAAACATAAGTCAAAGTGAACTTAAATCAATGGTTTCAAATCAATGGTAAATTTGGCTATGTGGTTTCATTTATTGGGTGAACTTGGTCAACCCTTAAGTTTGACTTGGTTTGACCTAATTTGATTGATTGATCATCCCATGATGATTGTTGATCATGATGAGAGGATATATGAGTTTGGTTCAATCCAATTTGGTTAGGATCAAAATTGGCTCATAAGTACTTAGGTCACTTTGGGTCAAGTGAGCCTAAATGGTCAAATGGCTTTCAAAGCTTGATTTAAACTTTGGTTGATCTTGTATATGACTCATGATTGAAATATAAAATTTACAAGTGGTTTGATGTCAAATGGGTTTTGATCATTTGACAATTTCATATTCAAAGGAAGAATAAGGATTTTTTTTATTTTGAATTAGGTTTTGATTGTTTGATTGAAGTTTGATTTATATATGAGCTCATGATGTAGGATTGATTGAATCATGAGAGAAAATCAAGGTTTGGCTTGATTTGAGTTGATTTAGCTAAGTTCAAGATTTTGACTTGAAAGGCTTAGATTGAATTTTTGATTGATTTGAGTTTGATTTTTGGAATTGGTTTTGATTGTTTGAATTTATATTTGATTTATATATATGAATATAAATGGATCATGAGAAAATTTCAAGAATTTGAAATGGTTTAATCATGATTTAGGCTAAATCCATTAAAAGGGAATTTAAAGGATTTAAGGAAATTTTTAATTTGAATTTAATTTTTGGATTAGATTTGATTGATTTATATTTGTATTTCATTTATATATGAGAGTATAAATGAGAATATAAATAAATTTTGAGAAAATTCTATGAGTTTGAATTGATTTGATCAAGATTTAGGTTAAATCCATTAAAGGGAATTTAAAGGATTTAAAGGAGTTTTAAATTGGAATTTAATTTTTGAGTTGGATTTGAGTGATTTATATTTATATTTCATTTATATATGAGAATATAAATGAGAATATAAATAAGTTTTAAGAAAATTCCAAGGGTTTGAATAGGTTTGATCAATATTTAGGTTAAATCCATTAAAGGGAATTTAAAGGATTTAAGGGAGTTTTAAATTAGAATTTAATTTTTGAGTTGGATTTGATTGATTTATATTTATATTTCATTTATATATGAGAATATAAATAAGTTTTGAGAAAATCCCAAGGGTTTGAATATGTTTTATCAAGATTTAGGTTAAATCCATTTAAAGGGAATTTAAAGGATTTAAAGAAAATTTCATGAATTAATTTTGAATTTTGTATTTGATTTGATGGGTTTGAATTTATATTTCATTTATATATGAGAATATAAATGAATCATGAGAAGATCTCAAAGATTTGATTAGGTTTTGATCATGATTTAGGTTAAGTCCTTAAGGGAGGCTTAAGGACTTATACAAAATTTGAACTTAGAAATTTTGATGGATTTTGATCATGGGTTTCAATCATAGATCTCAATCATGGAATTGATTTGGATTTGGAGAAAATCAATTAAGATTGATTTGAAGTTTGACTTGAAAGGAGGAAAGTGAGGAATTGTTCAAGCAAGGGTAGGAAATTCCTAACACCACTAAGCTATGACCTATTCCTATGGCTAAAGCCTTCTAAGTCTCTAGGGTTAGGTTGAATGTCCACCTAATCACCAGATATGTCTTAAGACTAGGGAACTCTTAAAGTCTAAGAAGAGTCCTATGTCTAAGATGGAGGTGTTGAGGGCTCATTCTGAAAATGAGGTTAACATCACGTGTGGAACATATCCGTCGAGAGGCGAGAGGCCCATACTACTCACATTACAATAGGAGAGGCAAGGTTGATGCCTTGGCTTCCGCACTTGTTGATTTTCATTTCGACCACTAACCATAGACTGATCCTACTTATTGGGATTAGTCATCATAAGCTCTGTTCATAGAGTGGGTCTCCACCACTCACCCTCGTCCGCCATCACCGGTCAGTCACATAATCTCCGGTTCATCAAGGCCATGAAGGCCATATCAGGGGAGTGCACCCCGTTGGTGATCAGCGACCAATGGATCCTACTCCACCTATTGTGGCAAGCTCTCTTCCTTACATCCAGTGGTGGTGCGAAGTTGGTGACCTGCATAGTGATCGTCCCTTCTCCAACTCTGCTAGTTTAGCAAAGATGTAAATGGTGTGATTATTTGAGAGGTGGATAGCTTACTAGTGATAGTGGAACATCCTAGGATTGTCACCCTCTTTAGTGGCGGTTTGTCTCTCGTGATCCACATATGATTGACTCCCCAACAACAGGCGAGGTCCGGTGCCTCTCATTACATAATAGTGATCACACCGGTCAGCCAAAGATATTTGTACCTGCACATATTGATTGTTCTTTAGATGAGATAGTGGCTCATTATTTCATGGAAAAGAAGGAAATTCTAGGGTATGATTTATCAGATAGGAGAGAGTCAGCTTTGATCCCAACGAAGATGACTTGTTGAGACTGAGTGCATGGTAGATATTAGATGATCTCCTTTGAGCAAGCAAGGCAAGGTGATGAGGTTGATCGAAGACCTTTCATCAACCTCAATATCGTTGAAATAGAAAAGATGAAGCATAGATGGGATGTCACGGTAGTTAGAGGACTTATTAGTAGCATTTGTTACTTTAAATAAGCCCCAATAATTCATCTACTACTGACATTAAACTGAGTTAATGCATGTCTTGGACCCATCCAAGACCTTACCTCCTGTTGAGCAAGGTAGCACTAGAATGCATATGAAGGTAGTGGAAAGTACCTCCATACAAGAAAAGGACATCAGATCCATGGTTGAGCAGCAAGTGAAGGAAGCATTGGCTCAAGCCCGGGGAGGATCATCGATTCCAAAGGGTAGACCCTACCCTGAGAAATTTGACTCAATCCAATATCCCAAGAGTTTTATGCCACCTTCCTTCAAAAGCTTTGATGGCAGTGGAAACCTAAGGCAACATATAGCATACTTACTAGTTGTTTGCAACATGTGCGATGATTCTTTCTATTCCTCTTGTTAGTAGCATAGTAGGGATTATTTTCTATTGGTATGTTGAACTGGCCAATGGTTGAGTTGGAGCAACTCTTTATCAAGAGGTTTGTTGGAGCTCAACAAAGGGTTATTGTAGATGATCTCGTTGTAGCACAACAACACTTAGATGAGTCCCTTATTGATTATATTATCTGATGGCATAACCTGAGTATGAAGTGCCATTTAATCGCATGCCATTGAGATTCTTTTGAAGAATATCCATGGCCGTCATATTCATGCTTAAGGGCTTCACTATTAAGATATTTGAGCTAATCAAGGTGGCTAGTCTACAGGAGAAAAAGCGTTGCCTTTTTGACCGGTTACTAAAGCAAAGCCAGCATGACATGGGTAGATGAAATTAAAGATCGGTCGAGACCACACCTAAGCCTCCACCTCCTTTTACCACCAGGTAGATCTCGGCCTCCATGGCATCCTCCACGGCTCAGCACTTCTACCACACCCTGACATGCATACCCTCCGCCAGGTAGCTATGGTCCACCTACTCTTTTAGATAAGCTAAATAATCTTTATTCATTTAAGAGGAAGGTAATTAGGAAGATCTTTAAGAATCTCTTAAAGAAGATTTTTATTCAGAACTGGAGATTGGAGGAAGTAGGCAAAATCATGATTCAAATTTTTTGCCCTTACCATCTTGTATGCTAGGCCATATTTTGGAGGTGTTTCACATTTAAGGACGGCGAACACAACTTCAAGACCGGTGCTTCTAGTTATCCCAAAGGAATACCTGTGGAACAACCATCCATTCATCGGGGTAATCCTTGGGATACATGTGATCCTAAATCAAAGAAGGTTGGGATATTTCTTTATCAAAACCTTTAAGAAGATCGTCAAAGATCAAGAAGCTTTCTTCTGTGCTTGAGTTAGCTCAAACCTCAACATCAAGGAAGGTTTGCAAGTTGCCGATGAACTTGAAGAAAGGGAGCTTTAGCAATGTGTCATGATAGCCCTTTAGTGCGACCCAGTCCGACCTCACTATTGTAGCTTCCACACAGGCAACTTCTTTTACTTTAGCTAGTTCTTCTTCTTCTTCTTCTACTAGTAGAACTCTTGTATCGATGGATAAGGGTATCAAATCCCTTACCCCACTCACTTTACTTGATTTCTACTTTGTACCTCCAAACAATTCCAAGAAATTGAAGAATAAAGCTAGCTTGAATTACATCTGTGTCACTTTTGATGGGTTGTCTCCTTCTATTCCTAATGATAATTCTTTAATTCAAAATAACTATAATAATTTTGATCTTCCTCTTTTTGATTCAGAGTTGGACTTTCCTACTCTGAATATTATGGGTTTGCCTCTTGAGATAGACTTGGAATCATCCGATTAGGGTTCCATAGGAAGTTATAGGTGAGCGATGTGCGGGTAAAACTTTCATTACCCACACAAGATCATAGCAACCTCCGTAGTGGTAATGTTCTACCTCCTAGGGAAACACCTCAAGATAAAGGGAAACAAGTCATTGGTATAGAGGATCGAGAAGCCCCTCCATAGGATGCTCCACCCTTGGATATGCTTGTGGAGGACCAGCCCAAAGTGGACTACAATGTCCTTTCTCATCTAAGAAAGTTGCCATCTAAGCATATGATGTGTCTTATCCAAAGAGATGAGGGAGTCATTAATCAAGGCTCTCCTTGATCTCAAATATGCTTAGCTCTGACCTATGGTGAGGCACATTATGCAAAAGAAGCTGGAGATCACCTTCAGATGAAGACCTTTTTTTGGGGACTTGGAGCACAACCTCCCTTTACATCAGTTGACATGGGGCGGGTTATTGGCCAAAGTCTCGTGGATCCAGGTGCATCGGTGAACATTATGAGTCTAAAGACCTTGAGGATTGACATCTCCACACTCTGAGGAGATCGGATGATGTTGAGAGGATTCAATGAACAAGGTGAGCAGGCTTTAGGTTCTATAATGTTACCTTTGGAGATAGGTGACTGGAAGACTAAAGCCAAGTTTTACATCACTAATTCGAATACTTTGTTCACTATTTTGCTTAGTAGGCCTTGAATACATCAGAACAAGATTATTTCATCCTCCCTCCATCAGTGCATCAAGTTCAGAAAGGATGAGATTGAATACCGAGTCAATGGGAATGAAAAGCCATTTTCAGTTAGAGAGGTTGAGATTTATGAAGATGTGACATACTATCTTCCTCAACACACCCTTTCTCGTGATCTTGGACAATATTCAAATTCAAAAGCAAAAGAAAAAAATTCAAGAAAAAGAAAGAGCAGAAGAAAAAGAAAAGAAAAATAAAAATCTAAGTCCACAATAAAGGGGAATTAAGGAAGAAATAGAGCCGTATCTTACTTTCTACCCATAGCTCATTCCATCATATGGACGTGTGGGTGGGATGGCTCAACCTCCACCAGGCAGAGGCAGAGGTAGAAACATGCAGTTCAGGTGGAGACCCCACGGTTGGCCATCGACCAATGAGGTGTT
Source organism: Cymbidium sinense (assembly GCA_021442155.1). Taxonomy (NCBI): domain Eukaryota; kingdom Viridiplantae; phylum Streptophyta; class Magnoliopsida; order Asparagales; family Orchidaceae; genus Cymbidium; species Cymbidium sinense. The sequence goes on from CM038218.1 coordinate 28,770,991, forward strand.
AGTTCGCGAGTACTACTTTTCACATAGATGTGGAATCTAGCTCGGAGGATGAGTCTAATTTGATTAGTATACTAGCCAACCCCTCTCAATGGATTCCATTGGAAGTGAATTTCAATCCAGACAGTGACAAAGACCAGGCCTCCAAACAAAGCAAAGTATTTGAATCTGGTTTATGTAAAACTATTAGGCAGCAGTTGGGAACCTTAGCTCTAACCTCACTTATATCTCAGAAAGTTGAAGGTTTAGTAGTTAAGGAAGTCCCTAAGTCTTCCAGTGACATGAAGCAAAAAAGATTCTTTTTGGGATCATCATCCTCAAGTCCTAAAGTTAATGTAGAACTTCAGGAGGATACATTTAAAGAATTAATAAAATTACCACTTGATTTTTACTTATCTTATGTTCATACTCTTATACAGAAAGATTTGGTTTCTCATATGTGGTCCAGGCATAGGTCGGAGTACTTTGAAAAGCTATGGAACAATACAGGCAGGGAAGCATAATCAAGAGCAGGACTAGGATTTGACACGGTAGTAGATGATGATGATTCTTTTTGTTACCAATCATTTAGAGTCTGATAGGTTATTCTCAGACAATACCAACTCTTATGAGAATGTGTGCTTAGAAACCTCAGATGATCTTCAAGTTAAGGATGCACCTCCATAATTTGAAGAATAAATCCATTCACTAATTGACAAGCTTAAATAAATTGACCTCGGGGCAGAAGAAAATCTAAGCCCGACGTACATCAGTTCATTGCTGAATGAAGAAGAAACTAATGGCTTAGTTAGGCTATTGAATGAGTTTAAAGATGGCTTCGCATGAAGTTATGAAGAAATATTCAGATTATCTCTGGATATAAAATTTGACAAACTAGCAATAGATCCTAATGCCACTCTTATTAAGTAAGCTCCTAGAAGCATGCGATTAGAAATTGAACAACAGGTCATTTGAATGATCGATGTTGGTTTCATTAGGAAGAAAAATATACTACAGTTAGCTAGTGGCATTAGTTAAGAAGAATAGCCAAATTCACATACAGCCATTTTAAAATGGGACATAATGAAATCATAATTTTCAAACCATCAATCTTCTATTATAGGTTAATCCTTTTAGCCTTAAAATGGTGTGCTATATCAATGAACCATGACTCAGATCTTCAATGAACTCATCCATCATTAGGTTAAGTGCTATGTTGATGATCTAGTAGTCAAAGTAGAAAAAAGACTATCTCTTTAACTTGAGTAGTTTTGAGCTAAGATAATATAACCTCAAATGAATCCCTAAGTGTGCATTGAGTAGCTTTGAAAATTCCTTTGGGTTTGTTGTAGGGGAATAGAAGATTGAAAGATTAAAGCTATCTTAGAAATTCCACCTCCTAAGAGTTTAACTCAACTCAGATCCTTCCAAGGATGGCTGGCATATCTAAGATGCTTTATCTCCAACCTATCGAGAAGATGCAAGCCATTTTTAGCACTTGTCAAAAAGGATGCTAAGTTCAAGTGGGATTACAAGTGTTAGCATGCATTCGAAGACATCAAGTAGTATTTGGTGAAGCCACCAGTTCTCGCAGCCACTATCCTGAGCAGGCCACTCATCCTTTATACTGCTACATTGGATGACTCTCTTGGCACTCTGTTGGCCCAAGCCAATGATAAAGGGAAGGAGAGCACTCTCTTACCTCAAATCGATCCATGTTGAAGCAACTATCCTATTGAGAAATTCTAGCTTTGATCTTTGCCTCCCAAAATCTACAATATATGCTTTCTCATAAGGTGAACTTGATCTCAGACAAATCACTATAGTATCTAATGACACAACACTATGGATGTTGGCATGATTATGATACTTTCATAGTTTGACATCACATTGTACCTCCAAAAGGATAAAACTAGCAATTTCTTAGCATCACACCCACTTCCTGCTGATTCTCTGCTTAGTGATGATCTCTCCGATGAATAAATCATGAACTTAGGGGAGGCTGATAACCACCAATGGGAGATGTATTTTGATGGTGCAGCTTCTTTTCACAAAGGGGAATCACCACGATCTATTCTCCCAAGAAATACAGGGGTTGGAATAGTTCTTCTAACTCCAGACCGTAATGTGATGAGATTCTCATATCCAACCCTGATAACAAAAAGTATGAGGCTTTGATTATCGGAGTTAGTCATCACTATCGGTGTCAAGAGCATCAACATCTGGATTCTCGTTGGTCATCAAATTGTTGGGTCTACAAGGTTCTCAAACCCAAGCTTCATCATTACCATGAGAATACCATGAAGTTGGCCATTCACAGTCACCATCTACAAGGTTCCATCGAGAGAATCTGATGGCAGATGCTTTTGGCCAAACTTGCCAAGAATTGACATGTCAAGATGAGTCCATTCAATAAGGGTCCAAAATAGATGTCCTATCCCTTATTGATGTTAAACTCATCGAGACTTTCTTGAAGGGAGGTTGTTGTTGCCAAAAGATGAGGAACTGGGTGGAGGCAACCATTCATAGACTATTTGAACAGGCAAACTACCTCAAGAAAAGTCACAAGCCCATCATGTGAAATAGAGCTCTCTATGCTCTCATTGATGGCACCATCTTTTGTGACCAAATATGGTTACGTTATTTAGGCAAACATGACATGACTAATTCGAGGTTTTGAGTCATCAAGCTCATGTCCAAAGCGAAGATGAAGATAGAATCTTGGATACTACGCCGATGTTGGCAGATTCCATGGATGTAGCTAGAAGATGCCATCTGTCGGTGTATGTGGTCCTCCACCAACCCCAATATTACACCCTACCGGCCTCATGGCCATTTGAGTGTTGAACGACATTGTGGGTTTGATCGATCCTCCTTCTTCCAAGGGTCATCGGTTCATTAGCGCCATAGTACTTTTCCAAGATGGAAGGCATCTCAGGTCACAACTTCAATGCTTGGTTTTTTGAATCATATGTATATTTAGGTGCCTCGAGAATTATATCTGATATGATACTGCATTCAAAAGCACAAAGATCAATAGCTTTTTCAGAAGACACAGCATAGATTGAAGATACTCCACCATCTACTAGGAAACCTATTGAGCATTCCAATATATCTTATGGTTGTGCTTTATATGTTTAAAATTGAGGAGAATAATATATTTGAGTTAAAATTTTATTATAAAACTAGGACTTATAATCCCACAATACAAAGTTATGGAAATGTCTAAGAGGTGACGATTTATGCTTTAGAAGGAAACGAACTTGGAGCTAGTCAAAACATCCTAAATCTAAGCGAAGATGAGTATATAGTTTACCTCCACAAGAGAGGGTAAACCACCCGACTGCAAGACTTATAATTGGCTGGAGTGGCAGCCAGCTAACTCCTCTTACGCTTTAAAATTATGTGGTCAAGTCATATGTTTTGCAAGATGGTTAGGTTATTTTTATTCAAATCCTTAAACATACTCCCTAAGAGACTAAAGCATGAGTGGTATGAACAATGACTTAATTTGATGCAAATCTTTTTAATTTTTATTTGATTTTTGACTCTTCATTTTGACAAGGGATATAAGATTTTTATATGTCTAAATGCATGATGAAATAAGACTATTGGATAAATCATAATGAAATAGGTGTTTTCCACCACAGAGAAGACCCTCAAAGGTCAAGTCTTCCCCTATCGTGCAAGGATGAAAACTCTCTCTTAGCAAGAGTGAATAAGATGACATGCATGATATTTAGGCATACAACATTTAGCTAAAGGGTTGCTAAAATCTTTTTATTATCTTGATTTAATGCCTAGTTTTTATATGAGCTTATGAGTTAATTTAGAAAATTTTGTTATGAGTTATAGTTGGGGTATAAAATATATTTTTTCCTAAGAGCCTAATTGTATCTAGGCCACACATTAAATCACCATATATGAAGAAACTAGAAAAATACATGTCATTTCTATTGTGTAATTGTAAATAAAACATCAAGTAATTTATAAACCCAACGTAAAAGAATAACAAGCCAGTGTAGTTGGGTACCACCGTACAACCTGAAAAGAGAAATGAGTAGCCGAGTTCTACCCTTATACAACCCGGTATATGAAAGAATAGTTACAATTTTTATAAATGAATAAATGCTATGTGGGGGAGGGGGTCTTCTTATCTTCTTCTTCATATCTCCTCCATTTCTTCACTTGGCTTTTCTTGCTCCAAAGGCATCACAAGGGCCTCCCAAGACAAAGCCTTCTAATCTTCGCTCATCTTAATCTCCCATAACACTAATCCTAATTCCTAATGCAAAATTACATTAAAAAATATGAAAAGTAAATCTAACTACACTTACAAAATAAGTGTTAGCTAAACACCATATATAACCCAAGCAATATATATAATTTAGACTTAGCACCCCACACATGGGTCACCAAATCCACTGTAATTAGATTATGCTTAGGGGTTAAGCAATCTATTTTAAGCCCCAAGCACAATCTCTATAGAAAATATGATTAGACTAATTATATGTATCCGTCTCTAAGCATATCCCATGTCTACAAAAATACATCATAAAATCAAACATACATCAAACCATGCACCACCCTAATATAAGGCTAAAAGTGGTGAGTTAATTCTAAGGTGTGCGTATTAAGGCTTGTGTGGTATGCCTTGACTAGGCTTTGTTATAATTTTCTAAGTAAGAAAGGATTTAATTAGAAAGGATGGTTTCACTTTAAGTGGCTTAATTGATTTGTAAGTTTTACTTAATGTTTTCTTTTATTTCACTTGGTTTACACTTAATAACTAAGTGTTAAAAAGAGAAGAAAAGAGAGGATCACCCTCTTTTATCCCTACCTTAAGCCACATCTAAAGCATATTAATTATATAAATTCTCTTTAATGAATGGATTATTACATATCTTAAATTAATACTTAAGTTTAGGTTCATTTTAAATAGACTTATTCAATAAGAAAGGCATATTAAGATTAATTGGAGTTAATTACTATCACACAATACATGTTTGTTCATTTCTTTCCATCATATATAACATGCATATGATTAAGTCCTAAACATATCTATGCATATATTTTTGGCATACTTAAATGCAGATGCATAAATGAGTTCTATAGAAAAGAGGATTCTCATTCATTAGCTAAATACACATTCAAATGTATAAAAGTTCTAAGCAAGTACTTCACCATTGTTTGACTAGGAGAACGAGATAGGAACCTCCTTGGGGATACTTAAAGTTGTGCATCCCCGGGTGTCCAGACTAGCTATACTCGCTATTCTTAATTGCATATGGATGTATAAAGAACTATAATAATAGAAAATTATGCAAAATATGTATTTTTGTTTTGAATTACGCACATGGAATAAAGTGAGGTTTTCATTCATTAGCCAAATGCACACACGAGTATATAAAAGTTATAATCAAGTATTTCACCATTGTTTGACCAGGAGAATGAAGTAGAAACCTCATTGGGGCTACTTAAAGTCGTGTGTCCCCGAGTGTTTAGTCTAGATATACCCGCTATTCTTAAATACTCATGAGTGTACAAATAACTATAAGAATGAAAATCATTCAAAAATTATATTTTGATTTATTTTTACATGTGAGCTAAAATTCTATTTAAATTCTAACATGGATATACATAAGAATAAACCCAAGCAAGTGTTGTGTCCTTTTCAAATGAACTATATAATTGTTAATATTCATATCCTTATGTAAATTCATGAAGATTAAGAAAAAGAGAACTTCATATCACATGTTCTAAGTTGTAAGCACATACAAGCTTATAAATACTTATAATTATCATTACTTCAGGTGTTATAGTTGAATTATATATTTTTCAAATAATTTATTATTTAATAGTGATAATATTAACATATATTTTTAATTAAGTCAACACATGCAAATTTGACATAAAGAAAATCATTTATTTTAATTTATTTTTGAAAGAAATGAATGCATGACTACAAGTAGCATATAATATTTTAATATGATTTGAAAGAAAAAAAGAAACACAAACATGTACTTTCATTCAATCCAACTAATTCCTAAGGACAATCACATTAAATAAGCTTATTTAAAATAAACCAAAATTTCTTAAAGTCTTTTTTGATTTTATGCTTAACTTGATTTAAGAGGGATGTGAGAAAGAGGTGTGTGTTAATTGTAATCCCATTCCTCATATGTGTAAATTAATTTGATTTAATAAGAAGCAATTAAATAATTTTTGTGGATTGATTAAGTTAAGCATGGATTAAATCAATTAATTAACCCTTACCTATGTTACCTTAGGATAATTGATTAAATAATTATGAGCTAAGATAATATGCAAATGAATTGAAAAGTAAATAGCAATGCTCCTACAAAATGAAAGGGGCCTAATGCAATTAGCTCATGATTATTTAATAATTAAACTTAAGGAACCATTTTAGTTACTTTCATGATTTTCTCACACATATGAGTTAATCATAATCTCATTAAGCTCTTCAGATTCTTGAACACCTAAAGCTCTACCCAAGATGGATTAAGAAAAAATCAGATTTAATTAGATTTTTCAAATCAAATAAACTAATAATCCTTTAATCCATCTCTCCTAAAAAGAGATTAACCAAAGCTAATAATTATCTTGAAATGAGATGGGCTTAGGGGAAAAGGTAGAGAAAGAGGTTCCCACCTATTTCCATAATCCATCCCAGGATTTAATTATTTCTAGTGGTTAATTAGTAATTAATTAATAAGACTTTAGTTGAAAAGAGAGGAAAATTAGAGAAAGGATTGGGATGGAGGCTCCAATCCACTTCCAGTCTCACTGCTCAACTTGATTAGAGTTCAAATAATTAATTAATCACTATTTATATGCTTAATCACTCCTTAATGAATTTAAGAGGGTATTTAGGGCTTAATCAATCAATCCTCCTAATTTAACAAGTATAAATCCCAAATTAGATGAGGTAAATCCTTTCAAACAAATTTTTTTGAGATTAATCACTTGAGAGATTATAGAGTAATTAAGCTAATTAAATTTTTAATTAAATCCTAATTAAGCTCTGATTACTATTCAAAATCAATTGAAAATATTTTTATTAAATTCTTCTTTGAAATACCTTTAAAATGATCCATTATTTATTTATTTTTTAGATTTTTCTATAATTAGTTATGAATTATAGAAGATTTAGCTTAAAAACACATTATTTAACCTTAATTAAACCAAATCTCACTAGGGCCACGTGGCGCGCTGACGTGTCACACTTTCCACGTAGCACCACGGGATTGGTTATTTAAGTTATCAATCAACGCATTGAGTTGGGCGGGCGGATGATTGATCATCATCATCGGATAGTGGATCAAACCTGAGGCATAAATGGAGAAATCTAGTTTGATTTAACGTGATTTTATCACAGTCGTCCGTTCCAATCACGCGGAATGGATGGCCCATGATCCTCCTTCCCACGAGCGATGAATGATAACGTATGTCCATTGTGGATCATTTAATCTGAGCTCACCTAAGCTCGAATGAACTTCAAAATTAACCCACACCATCAAGGGAAGGAGACGAGCACATCCAACAGTCAATATCGCATGTAATGGACATTTTCTTCAAAAAGGACCAACCACACTTAAGCTAGAGATTGGTTTTCATGGAAATACCTCACCGGAGCTAAGACTGGTGGTTCGTACACTTGAGGAAGCTTCACTTTGTAGAGGCGAAGCCCTATTTATCAGCATAGGCCTTGATTTGGTGTGAATTGCTTTAGAGACCAAGATCCTCCACCTTGACATTCGGCTTTGATTGAACTCAAACTTGGAGTTGATTTGGAGCTCGAGAAATGATTTGGGTGGCCTTGATTGAAGTAGGGTATTGGAGAAGTTGGAATCGAAGCTAGCCTCCCCTGTTTTAGTTCCTCATGGGAAGAGAGAATGCCAAGAGTGGAATGCTTGGAATCACTCTAGAACTCATAGGGGAGCTCAAAAATGTTCTTGGAAGCTTGCACAAAAATGAATTAATCAAGTTCGTGTTTGAATTAGGGGAGTATAGCCCCTGATTTTCGAGTTGGGCGGGATGGCCTCCCATTTTCTGGCCTGCCAAGAGCATCAAGGAGTCTCAATCTACTTCATTCTGATTAGGTTGGAGGAACTCATGGGAGGTGGCTCAAGGTCTAATATGTGGAGATATCTTGGCTTGATTCTATGGGGTGCTCGACTTGCATGGGAGGTGGCTCAAGGTCTAATATGTGGAGATATCTTGGCTTGATTCTATGGGGTGCTCGACTTGCATGGGAGGTGAGTCAACTCACCTCGCCTTAGTTCATGGCAAATCCTAATGTGCTTATAGTTGGCTAGGAAGGTTAGGCATGCTTCATTTGGCAATTAGATGGCTAGCCAAGTGATGGGAGAGCAGACTTTCCAAATGGGGGAAGGAATCCATTACAAAGAGGTTTGTGCAATGGCTAATCCCCTTGGATGGGGCCCAATTGGCTTATGGGAAGACTTTGGGCTGACCTAGGGTCAATTTGGGTTAGGTTTCGTCAGCCATCAAAGTCCCATGGGTTGATTTTGAGTGCTTAGGTTTCATTTGGTCAAATTGGTTCATATGGGTTCATGTTGGGTTGGGCTAATCAACTAATCAAATTGGGTCAAATTAAGGCTTGGGTCATGTTCAAATGATGATTTGAAGAGTTTGGGTTCAAATGATTTGGGTTGGTTTGGCTTAGGTTTGATTTTGGCTCATTTGAAATCAAATGGGTCAAATGGGTCAAGTTGACCAATTTGACCAAATTGGGTTGGGTTAGGTGTTGGTTCATGTTCAAATGGATAATTAAAAATGATTGTAGGCTTTGGTTTGATTTGATTTGAATTTAATTTGAATTTTGGCTAATTTGACCCTTTAGGATAATTTGAGCTAGGTCAGGTCAAGTTGACCAATTGGTCAAATTGAAATCAATTATAACTTTGGTGGTTCAATAATCAATTTAGAAATGAGCCATTGGTTTAATCAATTTGATTTATGATTTGAATTTGGGTCAAATGATCAATTGGACTTGGTTTGGCTCAATTGAGGGTTTGGTTATGTTCAATCATTTATTATAGTTGATTTGGATCAATGGTTTCAATCAACATGGTATATGGTGGGTTTTGGCTAGTTTAGGGTTCATTTGGGCTAAACATTGACTTGGTCAAAGGACCAGGTTGACTTGGTTTGACCCAATTCAAGATGGTTGATCATCTTAGGGTGATTGTTGATAATCATATGACATTTGAATGGGCTTTGTTCAATCCAATTTGAGTTGGATTAGAACTTGGCTCAAAAAGGATTCTTTAGGTCAGTTTGGGTCAAGTGGACATAAATGGGTCAATTGGTTTGGTTTTGGCTTGATTCAAGTTTACTTGAACTCATATATGAGCCTAAGGTTGAAATATAAATCTAACTATAATCAATTTGGAGTCTAATGGATTTTGGCTCATTTGAAGTTTTCCAATCAAAAAGGCTAACTTGGGCTTGATTTTGGTTGACTTGAGTTTGGTTTGATAATTGTAGTTTATGTTTATATTTGGATAAATGATTGTAGGGATGATTAATTCAAGAGAAAATCCATTAGTTTTTGGCTTGATTTAGATAGGATTTAGCTAAGTCCAAGGAAATGGCTAAAATGGCTTGCATTTTGGTGTGATTTTGGGCTTGTTTTGGTCATGTGAATTTATATTTTATATATATTTGGGAATATATATGAATATTTAAATGATTCATGAGAAAATCACTTGAGTTTGGAGTGATCTGGAAGTAAATTTGACCAAGTTTAAGGATGTAAGTCAAAAGGGTTTAAGTAGAGAATTGATTTAGTTTGATTTATTTTTTATCATTGGAAGGGGGTTTCATTTATATTTATGAATATAGATAAAGGAGTAACTAGTTTATAAAGAAACCAATTGATTTTGGGTTAATATTTGAGTAAACTTATGAAGGTAGGTCCATAGGGCTTAAGAAGAGGTTTAGCTTCTTTGATTTAGTTTGATTTAGTTTTGATCATTTGGGTATGGATTTCATTTATATTTGTGAATATAAATGAATGAATAATTGATTTATAAAGAAATCAATCAAGTTTGGGATAATTTAGGTGGAGATTTGGCTAAGCTTATGAGAGTGGGTCATAAGGCTTAAGAAGAAATTTTGGACTTCGATTTTATTTGAGGATTGAATCATTTAGAATTGGGTTTGAATTAGGATTTAGTAAATGATTGAGGTATTGAATTAATATTTGAGAAAATCAATTAAATCGGGATTGATTTGAATTTGGTTAAGGCTAAGTCCATAAGATGAAATCAAAGGGCTTATGAAGAATGTTGATCTTGGATTTGATTATGGGTTTCAAGGATTTGGTTTGAAATTTGTATTTAGATTTGGTATTTGAGTTTGATTTGAGATTTGGTTTGAGAAGGAAAGTGTGAGTGTTTTATTTTTAAGATGGGAGATATGTTAAGGTGCTTTGTGTGTATATATCCTTAGATCATAGATGTACTTATTAGGGTGATCGAGTAAGACATTAAGGAATAGTGAACTATCTCGAGAGATAGAAGTCACTATCCTATAATGGACCTAATCACCTAATAAGAACTTTTAAGGCATGATGGGTCTTCGAATGTACCAGAGATCTTTCCCCTACTTTACATGAAAAAGTAAAGTAAGATTTATTTTAAGCCGGATTCGCTAAGTTCCCTATAGAGGCAAGTCCCCATAGTTAATTACATCTTAAGGAATGAGATTCCTTAGAAATACTCTCGATAAGGTAAATGATTGTTGTCTCTAAATATTTCAAAGATAGGAATATCAATCATTTGGTTATTTTAAAAAATCAAAAAGGGAGAGAGTTATTATCGAAACTAAAGGGAGATAAATAGAGGGTGCTCATGATACAAGGAAACCTAGTGAACATTTTAAGTTATCCTATGGTTGGGCTTTATATTTTTAAAATTTTGGGGAATTATATGTTTGAGTTGAATTTTTATTAGAAATCTAAGGCTTATAATTTCACAATATAAGATTGTAGAAATGCCTAAGAAGTGAGGATTTATGCTTGTAGCCTGCAAAGGGAAACAATGATCTCAGATCCTAAATCTAGGGAGCTTTGGTAAGGCCAAAGCATGACCTAAATCTAAGGTAAAAATGGGTATATGGTTTACCACCATAAGAGAGAGTAAACCACCCGACTGTTGGACTTACAATCGCTTGAAGTGGTCGTCAGCTAACTCCTCCTATGATTTTAAATACATGCAGGCAAGTCTTATGCTTTGAAGGATGGTTAGGCTATTGTTTATTTAGGAGAGTGAGTAAGTTCTCAAAACTCACTCCCTAAGAGACTAGATCATGAGGGGCATGAATTCATGACTTAATCTAATGCAATTTTTGTTAAGTTTTATTTTGATTTTTGGACATTTTTATTTGACACAGGCTATGGGATTTCATATGTCTAATGCATGAGAAATTGGTTATGGGCCAAAATTAAAAAGAAGGATGTGTGTTTCCACCATGGCTCTTAAAGGTCAAACCATTTTCACTACCAAAAATGGAAGCCCTCCATTGGCAAGAGTGAGATAATATGATTTATGCATGATGTGAGACATATAACATCCAGTTAAGGGGTTACTAAATCTTTTATTATCTTGATTTATGTCCTAGGCTTTAGGTGAGGTTATGAATTATTTAGTTTATTTTTGAATTGATTAATTAGATAGAAAACTTTTTTCCATAAGAGCCTAATCGCATCCAAGCCATTCCACAAACATCAAACAGTTAAGAAACTAAGAAAATCATGACATTCTAATTACACAATCATAAACATAACATTAATCAATTTATAAAATTAACGCAAAAGAATAAAAGGCGATGTGGTCGTTCCATACACCAAAAAAGAAAAAATGGGTCTACCCTTATATAACCCGATAAAATAAAAGAATAAAACATAATTATGAAATGACAAGTGTTATGGGGTTCTTCATTCTTCATCCTCTATTCTTCACTCCTTGTTCTTCATTCCTTCATGTTAATTTGCTCCTTTTCTTTCTTTTCTTTTGGTTTGGCTCGGGATGTAGGTTGCTCCAAGGATTTACATGGTACATAAGACATGGTCTTATAATTCACCTCCCCATAACACTTATCTAATCTTAGCTAAATATACCACCAATCAATTATAGGCATAATTTGAACTTAGTACCTCACACATGGGTAGCTAAGTCCACCTACCCTTATTGGATTATGCTTAGGGGTATAAGCAACTTACATAACAAAAGCATTTTATATTTTTATTACAGCACCCCTTAAGCACAATCCCTTGCATAAAATATGATTAAAAGCCTATCATCAGTCTCACACATACACCCAACATCATCTAAAATATCACCACAAAACAAAATCATACATCAAACCATGCACTAACATAGAGCTAGAATGGTGACTTAGCCTAATGTGTATGTCATTTAAGGCTTGTGTGGCTTGTCGGCTTTAAGGTTGAGTTTTCTAAGTGTGAAAGATTCAATAGATGGTGGTTTCATTTAAGTGATTTAGTTGACTTGTTAATTTTAGTTGGTGATTTGATTTGGTTTGAATGAACTTAAACCTAATAACTAAGTGTTATGAAGGAAATAAAAGAGAAGAGAGCTCCCTTCTCCCTTTCATCCTTGCCTTAAGTGATTTTTAAGATAAATTTGATTAATGAATTTCTTTTAATGAATGGTTTATTATGTGTTTGAATTAACCCTAAGTTTAGATTCATTATAAAAACATTCAATAAGAAAGACATCTTAAGATTAGTTAGGGTGGATTACTATCAGATAACATACATATATTCATTTCTTTCCACCATGTATTCCATGCATATGAATAATCCTAAGTATATCTATACATGCAATGTAAATCAGCACACTTTGATGATGAATGCAAAGATATATGATTTAAAAATTTGGATATCCCATTAATGCATGTCTTTGTTATGTAGAAAAAGAGGGATTTTTTATCCATTAACTAAATGCACATTCATATGTATAAAAATTATAAGTGAGTACAATGCCATTATTTTCTATACTAAAGGCATAAAGTACAAGACCTACTTCGGGCTACTTAAAGCATTGCAGCCCCAGGATGTCCAGACTAATATGCCACTTTTCTTATATACATGTAGATGTATAAAAATATCCAAATGGATAAAGAATTTATGCAAGAAATTATACTTGATTTGATTGTATGATTTATATGTGTAATATGAAGGTCCTCCTTAAGTCTTAACATAGATGCATAGAATAGATTTAGGCAAGTGTTGTGTTCTTTTCAAAAACTATACACTTACAAATCTATGTAAATCCATGTTAAGAAAAGAAAAGAGAACTTCATAATACATATCTTAGGCTATCATCACATGCAAACTTATAAATATGTATAACTAGCATCACTTCATTTATAATCTTTGATTTATAAGTTTTAAAAAATATTTTTTGGCTTAATAGTGATAATAACCACTCATATTCTTAATTTTAGCCAACACATGTAATTTAACATGAAGGAAAATTTTTTGTTTAATTAATTTTAAAGAATGAATGCATGATTTCATATGGAAAGCAATATTTAGCATGATTGGAAAGAAATAAAGAATGTAAGCACATGACTTCATTCACCCTTAATTCTAAAGACAATCATATAAAATAAGATCATTTAAAGTGAGTCAAAATTTTTAAAAGAGATATTTATCTTTCAATTTGATTTGACTTAGGGAATATGAAGAGGATTTGCTAGTCCTAACCCATTTCCCCATGTGTGGATTGATTTAGTTTAATTTAGAATGATTAGGTTAATTTTATGTTTTGGTTTGGTTAAGGTATGAGTTAATCCATTGATTACCCCTTACCTATACCACTTTAACATAATTATCCAAGTAATTATGAGCCAATATATGATATGCAACCACATGGAAATTAAATTAGCAATGCACCTAAGAAATGAAAGGGCCTAATGTAATTAGCTCACAATTATTGGTCAATTAAGCTAAAGGGTTTAATTAAGTACTTTTATAACCTTCCTACACATTTAGTTTGATTATAATTTCCTTTGGAATTTTCTTAGGTTATTGAACACCTAAAAATCTACCCAAGAAATGAAAGATTGAGTTCTGGAATGATTTGGTTTTTGAGTTTGATTAATTAAGTGAGTTGATGAAGTGAGTAAGCCATTAATTAATTATAAATTGATTAAGTGTTATTCAAATGAAATAAACTTAGGGAAAAAGAATAAAAAAGAGGTCATAATCTCATTCCCTAAGTCTATTCACTATTTCATAATGATTAGCCAACTTAGTTAATGCATTTATCATTATTTAACATGTTAATTAATCATTTAATTAATTAAGAAAGTGATTAAGGATGAAACAAGTAATTTCCTTAATTAATCAAGTAATGAAATCCAAAAAAGCATGGGAGGTAGAGGTCATCCCTCTAATTAATCTCAGAAAGTTGGGAGTTAATTGCTGTAGTAATTAAAGAGTAATTAACTTAACTATATTTTTAATAAAACCCAAATTGAGTTATAATCACTGTTCAAAATCAATTAATTTTAATTTTATATTATTCTCATCTAAATTATCTTTAAAATGAGTGTTTATTTGTTTTTTTTAATTTTTCTATAATTAGTTATGAATTTTGAAAGTTTCACCATTAAAATTGGATTATTTATGCCTAATTAAACCCCTAATCCTCGCCACATGGCTGAGGCGCAAGCTTTCCACGGAATAATGGAATTTAAGTTGTCATATCCATTGACGAGTCCCGCGAGGATCGTCTTCCAGGACGCCCGATCTAAGATCGGATGGTTGAGATCAATTCTATGATTTAAGAATGAATCAGAGGGGATCTAGCATGATCTGATCACAGTCATCCATTTTAATCATGCAAAATGGATGGCGTATGATCCTTCTCCTGTAATGAGAACACATTGTTCATCTCTCTCATTCAATTGAACTCACTGAGCTCGATTGGGATCAAATGATCCCACACCTTGAAAGAAGAGGATGAACATCCAACGATCAAGATTTTATGGGTGACAATTTCCTTCAAAAAGACCAACCAAAAATTTCTTATATGATTTCAAGCAATTACCTCGCTGGAGGCTATCACCGGTGCTTCCAATGAGGAGGTAACTTGCCTAGAGAGGCCTTGAAGGAATCCGCCTTTTTGGATTTGCTCTGGTTGACCAAGCTCCCTTCAATGGTGATCGGCCTTGATCAAAATGGTGCTTCCTGTGGCTTGGAGACTTCAGAAATGATTCACTTGAGCTCGACGAGGTCCAAGGATGGTGTGTGCAAGGTTAATTTGATTTTAGTTGGGAATTGAATGAGTTGGAATTTGAGCTCACCTCCCCTATTTCATCTTTGAGTAAAAATGAGAATGGGAAATGGGGGAGCTCAGGAATGGCTTGGAAAATCTTGGGGAGGCTTCGATTCACTCTCTTAAGCTCAGTGGAAATGATTCCATGTGGTTTGAGTGGGAATGAGAGGGGGTATATCTCCCCCTACTTGGATCGGATGGTGATAGGCTAATTTGCCATTTTGTCTCAATGGCTTGGATTGGAGGCACAATTTGAGCTGCAAAACATCCCACATGGGTCATTCTGGGGAGTGGAGTGAAAGAGAGTGGATGCCTATGTGCTAGGTGAGTGCATTTAGACTTCCAAGTGTTCAAATGCCATTGGGGAGGTCAGTTTGGTCTTGCCTTGGGTCATGGTCTACCGAAGCTCATTGGGTCATGTTCACCACCTTCCTTGGTGCCTATGTGGACCAACAGAAGGATGCCAAGTGGCCTTGAGAAAGAAATGACCAAATTCCAAGTGAATTTGGTCATAGGATACCCTTTGACCTAAGGGCAAAGTGGTCATTTGGCCATGAGTTTGATTTCGAAATGGGTTGGACTAAATTTTAAGTGATTTGGAGTTCATTTGATTTGATTTGGCTTAATTTGACTTATTTGGGTCAAGTTGGGTAAAATTGGGCCAGGTTGACCAATTGATCAAATGGGTTAAATCATAGGTTAGGTTAGGTTCAAATGATCATTTGGAGCCTATGGGTATCGTTTGTTTGTTTCAATTTGGTTTAGATTTTGTTTTCATTCATTTAGGTTCATTTGGGTCAAATGGGTCAACCCATTTGACCCAATTAGGTTAGATCATGGGTTGGTTTAGGCTTGGTTGATCATTTAAAATGCATTGCAAGCTTTCATTTCAATCAATTTTGGTTTGGTTTGATTTCAAGTTGATTTGACATTTTAGGTCAAGTTGGATTCATGGTCAATTGGGCTAGGTTAGGTCTAATTGGTCAATTGAAACTTTGGTCAAGTTCAACAATCAATTTGGAATGGATTTGATCCATTGGTTACAATCAATTTGGCTTAGATCAAGATTTGACTCATTTTGGCATTTTAGGTCAATTTGGGTCAACTTAGGTCAAGTGGCCAATTATGCTTGGTTTGGCTCAATTGATGGCTTAATCATGCTCAATCATTGATTATGGATTGGTTTCAATCAATTTGATTTATAGTAAAATTTAGCTTGTTTAGGTTTCATTTGGGCTAAGTGTTGACTTGGTCAAATGCTAGGTTTGATTGGTTTGACCTAATTTGAGTTATTGATCATTCTAAGATGATTGTTGATCACAATGTGAGGCTTAGATATTTCAATCAAATTTGGTTGGATTAATTTGGCTTTTCTTTAGGTCACTTTGGGTCAAGTGAGCCTAAATGGGTCAATTGGATTGATCAAGGCTTGGTTCAAGTTTGGGTGAACTCACATAAAGACTTATGATGGAATAAATCCAATTGCAAGTGATTTGGAGTCAAATGGGTTTTGGTTCATTTGACAATTTCAAGTCAAAATGATGAACATGGGTTTGACTTGGGTTAGTTTGATTTTGGCTTGGTGATTGTAGTTTATGTTCATATTTGGGCATATGATTGAAGGAGTGATTGTTTGAAGAGAAAATCTAAGGGTTTGGATTGATTTGAGAATGATTTGGCTAAATCCAAGAAATCGGCTTAAAGGATATAAGTTAGATTACGTATAATTTTGGGTTTAGTTTTGGTTATTTGATTATACTTCATTTATATTTGTGAATATAAATGAAATTATAAATGGGTGATGAGAAAATCATTTGAATTTGGAATGATTTGGATTTGGGCTAAGTCCAATAAGATGAAATTAAAGGGTTTAGGGAAGATTTTGGGACTTGAATTCAATCATGGGTTTCAATCATTTAATTTTGGAATTGGTTCATGATTTGGACTTTGGAATTTGAATTTGAATTTGGATTTTGAATTTGAGTTTTGATTTGAATTCAAAGTTTTATTTGGAAGAAGGAAGCAATGATTGGGTTCAAGCTATAGGGTAGGCAAGTTCTCCTAAATCCCTAAGGCATGACCTATTCCTATGGATAACTATTCTAAGTCTCTAGAGTTAGGTTAAGTGTTCAACTAATCACTAGAAGTGCCTTAATGCTAAGGAACTCTTAGTGTCTAGAAGAGTCCTATGTCTAAGATGAAGAAGTTGAAAGCTCACTCTGAAAGTGAGGTTAATAGAAAGCATGGATTGGGTTTAGGCTATAGGGTAGGCAAATTTTCCTAAGTCCCTAAGGCATAACCTATTCTTATGTCTAACCCTTCTAAGTCTCTAGGCTTAGGTTAAGTGTTCACCTAATCACTAGAAGTGTCTTAAGACTAAGGAACTCTTACTGTCTACAAGAGTCCTAGATCTATGATGAGGAAATTGAGAACTCACTTCAAAAGTGAGGTCAACAAAAATTTACAAAGAATTTGGTAGCTTGCCAATGAATTTGAATGTAGTTTTGCAATATTTTACTTCGAGTAATCTAAGAGGAAATCTCAGTTAAAAAAATGATCAAATCACTTGAGATTTGCAACAAGTTTGAAATCTTTCTTTGAAATACGAATGCAATGCAATCATGACTTTGAATTCATGTGATACTTATAGGAAGGTTGCATGAAGCTAGAAGGGTAATTTTCAAATGAGATAGAGCTCAAATCAAGCTATAGAGTGAGATTCACAAAGAATAAGCCTTCTTATTTAATCCATATATCAAAATGTCTAATTTAAGATGGACTAAAGAAGGCTTCAATTAAACATAAAATTGATACATATGAGATTTGTTGAGTGGTATTTTGAAGTTAAAGTGAAAATCAAAAGAATTTAAAAAAGATTTCCACTAAAGACAAGCAAACTGTTAGCAAGTATAACTACAAGACAAATAATATTAAAGACTACAAGACAAATAATATTTGAGAATTGAAAAATTCAATAAGCAAGTTAATTACGAGTAAAACTATGATATTTTGGGTTTCAATCTAAATCATCATCACTGAATCTGTAATTCTTCATACAAGCAGATAGAAGGCGATACTGAATTAAATTTTGTACAAATTATGGAACTTCCTTCAACCCAAAAAATTAGAAAATTTTCATTATAATTATGATTTTTAAAATCAATAATTTTATTAATTAGATGAAATCATCTAAGCTAAAAAGCCTACATGTGCTTGGACATAGGGATTTAGAGTGAAAATTTTAATGTGTGCTAAGTTGGGATTAAATAAAAATATAAAATTAATCTCATAATTTAAGTAAATTATCTAAATTATCAAACACCGCATGGGACCCCAACAACACAATATTGAATTATTAAATTGTGTGTCAAGGATGCGCTAGTTAAAAGATGAATAAATTTAGAATTTATTATGTATTTGAGAATGTATTACAAATTCATAATTATATTTTAAAATATAATTACAAGCTTCAATGCATAGATCCAATCCTCCTCCTATAATGGTAGAGTTGACAAGATCTAATGTAATATAATGAGATTTCAAAATTGAAGAGTTGACAAGGTCTACCCCGATGATGGTTGTGTTGATCGAGAATATCAACCAGAGGGGTTCACTATTATCAAAATTTCTTAAGATTTTCAATGTTAAGCAAAATTCCTATCAACTTTAAATATGGAAGAAAATTTCAAAATAAGAAAATTGATTAAATAAAAATTCATCATAAAAAATATAATAATAATAATAATAATAATAATAATAATAATAATAATAATAATAATAATAATAATAATAATAATAATAATAATAAATTCATCCATCCGTCTTCCATAATTATTTGTCGAGGAAGCTCACAGCTAGCTATATTATGTATATTGCTACATTCGCACTCAAAATGCTCTACACCACTAAGGACGTGTCCTCTGCGTGGTTTTAGCCAAGGCTCCACTATATTACATCATGATCAGATATATGTCTATGATTTTCTACCCCCTTTGAGTTGTGAATCATAGGGTAAACTTAATAGGGCATAAATCATGTTATTAGCTAGAGTGGACTTAAGGTTATCCCCTTTGATAAATATCAACCCTAGTCCACAAGGTCTCTTTGGACGATGCAACCCATGGCTGCTGACAAGAATCCTTCGATCGGGTTGGGTCAACCACCTCCTCTGACTAAGTGAACCAGTGATTATGACAGCCAGGGATGACGGAACCATGGGATTTTGATTTGGGGCATCATCATTCCCCCAACCATATGCTCCAAGCATAAAGAAAATAATGAATTTCATTAAATATTAAATCCAAATTGTTGATACTATATGCTAAGCAATTAGTGACTTATGACTAAATTTGAAAGTTCTCTCACCGATTGGTGGGATTATATAGTGCATATATGGAACCATATATAAAGTCCTCGCCGAATGAGGGTTAAATCTCTGAGTAGTGTCTTATTTATCCTCTACAAACAATCATCTGGCTTCTGAAAATTCGTTCAGTACAAAATCTATACTCTCGTTTTCATCAAGAGGCCAGGCGTAAATTTTTGGAGCCCACTTGGGCAATAGTGCATGAAAATAATTATATTTTGCTAATTAATGATGACCCTTCTATGATAAATAGAAATCATATTGTTTTAATTATCAAGTTTGATTAAATCAAATTATAATATCAAGGAATAAGAAGTGTGAATGGTTAAGATCACATTGTTTTTTTGGTAATGTATTATACTGCTAACAAAAAAATTTTTTGAATAAACGAAACACTTCCACCAAATAAGGCTTAATTTTCATGAAAAAAGGTTCCCATCCTGTAGTGAAATTTTTATAAGAATTTTTAAAGAATAAAAATATACTTCCATCTTCTCTCTATGCAGGATAAAATGAATATCGAAATATACTTCTTTTCTTTTTATGCAATTTTTGACACTACGTAGATCCATAGATATTCTTATTGAGGGTGATCAGGTACGACATTGATGAGAGGTTTACTATCTCTAAAGATAGAAGTCACCACCCTACAATAGATATACACCCCACATAAGGGTTTTGTATAAAGTCTGCCCGTTGTTCCTACAAGCCCCCATAGTTAATTACATCCTAAGGAATGAGATCCCTTAGGAATACTCTCAATTAAAGTAAATGATTGTTGTCTCCAAAGATTTCAATAGGTAGGACTATCAATTGATTAGTTTATTTCAGAAGATCAAATGGGATTGATCAAAGAGAGGGAATTATTGTCAAAGTCAAAGGAAGATAAGTAGGAGATGTTCACGATACTAGGAAATCTAGCAAGCATCTCAAATTATCCTATGGTTGGGCTTTATATTTTTAAAATTGAATTATTCATTTGAGTTGACTTTTTATTAGAATTTTAGGACTTATGATTTCATAACACAAGATTATGGAAATGCCTAAGAGGTGAGGATTTATGCTTATGGCCCATGGAAGGCAGAAGCAACCTCAGAACATAAATCTAGAGAGATTTGGCGAGGGCCGAAAGCATGACCCAACTCTAATGTGATAATGGGTATTTGGTTTGCCTCCATAAGAAAGGAAAAACCACCTGACTGCTTGGACTTACAACCGCCTGGGGGTGGTCTCCAAATAACTCCTCCTACGATTTCAAATTCATGTAGGCAAGTCATATGCTTTATGCGAGATAGCTAGGTTATTATTTATTTAGAAAGAGACTAAGTCCTTAAACTCACTCCCTAAGGAGACTAGATCATGTAAGGGTATGCTTCAAATGACCTAAATCTAATGCAAATCATATTACATGTTATTTTTATTTTTGGACAATCATTTTCTGGCTTATAGGATTCATATGCCTAATGCATGAGAAGTAAGATTATTGGCCAAAATTAGTGAGAAGGGAGGAGGTGTATTTCCACCATAGCTCTCAAAGGTCAAGCCAAGTTTCTCTGGCAAAGGTGGAAGCCCTCCAATCAAGAGTGAAAATAATATGCATTTGTGCATGATGTTGTAAAATGAATACTCATCCAGCTAAGGGTTGCTAATTCTTTTATCTTGATCTTTAATATAAGCTTTAGATGAGGTTATGAATTCTTTATTTTTAGTTTTGAATTGATTAATTTGGTAAAAGATTTATTTTTTCTTAAGAGCCTAATCCACATCCAGTCCATACATCAAGCAAGGAAGAAATTAAAAAAAGGATGTCATCTTAATGCACAAGCTAAACAAACCATCAATCAATTTATAAAGTTAATGCAAAAGAATAAGAGGTCATTTGTGGTTGGACACCACCGAACAAACTCGAGAACAAATTGGGTAGCTGAGCTCTACCCTTATACAACCCATATTACAAATGAATTAAGTATAATTAAGCAAATAATTCATTATTATGGGGGTCTTCAAGCTTCATTTCTTCATTCTTCTTCTTTTCTTCTTTCTTCTTTAGTTCTTGCTTTTGGATGGTTGGAATATGGTTTCTCCAAAGGCTTCATTTGATACATAAGATGAGATCTTATGACCAATGCTCATCCTAATCCCCATAACAACCATTCTAAAATTCTAATTACAAAAATTATATGAAAAGGGAAAGTAAATCTAGCTAACACCTGCAAAGCTCTAGCTAAATAAACCACACAAATCCCAAGCATGTATATTGGACATTTCACCCCACACATGGGTGACTAAGTCCACCTAGCCTATTGGATTATGCTTAGGGGCAAAAGAATTTATATTTTTATTTATTACAGCGCCACTTAAATACAATCCCCTACAGAAAATAATGATTAGACTAAATCTATTATTTTCATTCATTCTTCTAACATCCGCATCTAAAATATATATATCATAAAATAAAAACAAATATCAAACCAGGAACCACCCTAATCTAAAGCTAGAAGTGGTAACTTAGTCTAAATGTGTGTGCTTTATGAGGTTTGTGGTATGCTTAACTATAGCTTTAGGGTTTGTATTTCCTAAATGTGAAAGTATTCAACTTAGGGGATGGTTTCATTTAGGTTATTGTTATTAATTTGGGTTGATTTTATTTTGTATTTTTATTTGGTTTGAATGAATCCTACAATTAATTACTAAGTTTTAAAGAGAGGGAAAAGAGAAGGGAACTTCTTTCCTTCCTACCTTAAGTAATTTCTAAAGTGGATTCATGTTTAGTTTTATTTAGTGAATATTGTTATGTGTTTTAATTAATCCTAAGTTTAAGTTAGAACTCTAAACAAACCTATTCAAAAAAGAGGCATTTTAAGATTAAGTAAAGTGAACTAAATTCACAAAACACACATCACTTCTTTCCCAACATGTATAACATGCATATGGATGAATCCTAAGCATATCTATACATACAAATGAGAATGTTTAGCACACTTTATAATAAGTAGTTAAGAAAATTTGAATGCTTATGATGCATGATTTTCATTAAGTAGAAAAAGGGTCTCTTATCCAATTTTCACATGCACACATGAATGTATGAAAGGCATAAGTGAGTATGACACCATTGTTAACCAGGGGTGTAAGGTACAAGACCAACTTAAGGATACTTAAAGCCTCGCAACCCCGGGGTTGTCTAGACTAATATACCACTTTCCTTAAATACAAGCATATGTACAAAAGAAATGAATGGAAAAGAAAGGATGCAAAAGTTTGTGTTGGTTGATTTATTTTGTTTATGCAATTTATATGTACAAGTGTAGGTATCCTTCTTAAGTAATAGCATAGGAATGAATAGGAGATGGAATTAGGCAAGTGTTAGTTCTTTTCAAATGAACTAAACACTTTACCAAATCCTATTCAAAACTATACTAAAAGAGGGGAGAAGGAAGACTACAAGCACATCCTTATATTTTACTCACATGCAAGCTCATAAATAAAATATATAAGTAACACACTTTCAGTTTTGGTAATTGATTCATATATTTTGAAAATAATTTGATTTAATAGTGATAATAGCCACTCATATTTCTATTTTAGCCAAAACATGCAATTTGACATAAAGAAAACATATTCACTTTCATTTGATTTTGAAAAGAATGAATGCATGAAATTCATATGACATACATATTTTAGCATGTTGGAAAGAACTAAAATGATGAAAGCATGTAAACACATTCACCATAATTAATTCTAAAGACAATCTTATGAAATAAGAAAGCTTAAAGCAAATCAAATTATTTTCAAAAGAAGGTTTGGTTTTGTTTTGAGTTTGATTTAATTTGAGAAATGTGAGGTGAGTTTGTTGTTCTTAACCCATTCCACATGTGTATGATATTTAAGTTCAATTTTTAGATGATTAGATCCATTTTATATTTTGATTAGGTTAAGATATGAATTAAGTGCATTAATTAACCCTTACCTATACCACCGTAGTATATTTAATCGAATAATTATGAGCCAATGAGATGACATAAAATCTCACAAGGAATTTAAATTTGCAATGCACCTGGGGAGAAAAGGCCTAATGCAATTTGGCTCATGATTAATGATTAATTAAACTAAGATATTTTAACTTAAGTAATTTCATAACCCTTCTCACACATGTGAGTTAGGTTTTGATTTCTTAATGTACTTAGGCTCTTGAACACCTAAGCATCTATCCAAAATAGATTAATTAAGTTATGGAAGGTATTAGAATTTTATGAAATTAATTAAGGGGTAATTAGTGAATTAACTTTAATTAAGGATGGATTAAGGGGTTTAGAGAATATCTCAAGGAAAGTATCCCAAAATTATTCCTAAACCTTCACTTAATAAAAAACTTAATTGACTCAATCAGAGGGTTAAACCACTAATTATACCCTTAATTAAGCTTAATTATATTAAGGGTGTAATTAAGGAATGAATTATAAATTCCTCAAATTAAGCCACCAATAAATCCCAAGAAAATTAGGGAGTAGTCATCCAATTAAGCACAAAAAAGTTTGGGATTAATCAGGAGTAATTAAAGGGTAATTAGCAAATTAACATTCAATAAAATCCAAATTCAAAGAAAAATACTATTCAAAATCCATTGAAATTAATTTTAGAATATTCTATGTTCAATTATCTTTCATATGCAATTTATTTCATATTTTTTCTGATTTTTCTACACTTAGATATGAATTTTAGAAAGTTTGGTGATTAATTAGGAATTATTTAAAGCTTAATTATATTATTAATCTGCCAGCAATGCCACCGACGCTGCATGCGCTTTACACGCGTAAATGGGATTGGGTATTTAACTCACATCGATCATGGCGGCGCGCTTTTCACCCGCCCATCAAGGATCTGAGATTAAAGTCGCGGATCAGGGAGGAAAACATATATTATGCATTTTCTCGCCATCCATCCAAAATACAAATGGATGGCAAAGATTCATCCTTGCTCTCTGAGCCATGGACACCCATGTAAGATGATTGAGCTCAGCTGATTGGGATGAAACTCAACCCACACCATCAACATGCAACCTAGATCACATCTAATAGCTAATATTTAATGGGATTAACATTCACTTCACAAAGCTCCAAACCATACATTAAACTCAAAAATGGCTAACCTCACCGGAGGTGATCACGGTGCTCATTCCTGAGCCCTAGTTGAGATGAAGCTTTGAAGTGAGTTTGAGTTGAGTAGATGCTTCTATGGACCAACTCCCATTTTCCTTGAGCTCGATCAATATGGCTCCTCCCTTGCTTTGGAACTTGGAAAGAGTTTGGGTGAGCTCGACAGGTCCCAGGGAGTGTGCAAAGGAATTGCAGTTTGAGTGTAGAGTTGGCTTCAATGGAGTTCCCATTTTCAAGCTGTGAAACTAAGAAATGGAGTTTTGAAATTACTCTAGGAAGCTTTGAGAGGCTGAGGAATTGCTTCTCTGGCTTCCCTAAGTTTAATCAAATTGAGGAATCTTCAATTTGAAATGAATTAGGGGAAGTATATCTCCCCTTGGCAAT
Organism: Cymbidium sinense; assembly: GCA_021442155.1. NCBI lineage: Eukaryota > Viridiplantae > Streptophyta > Magnoliopsida > Asparagales > Orchidaceae > Cymbidium > Cymbidium sinense. The sequence goes on from CM038218.1 coordinate 28,796,229, forward strand.
GATCCTTTGAGATGCCATTTTGATCCAATTGCTATTTAGTGAGTTTGTTAGGTAGATGAGTCATTGAGTTGGCTGGAGTGGAAGGTGAACTCCCATGTGCTTCAAGTGGAGGCATGATTCCCATGTGGCCATTTCAAGGGAATGGTTTGACTATCATTTGGGCTGACCCAAACCCATTGGGTTGGGTGCACCATACTCTCTAGTGTTCACTTGATCCACTAAGAGAGTGCTAAGTAGTTATGAAGAGGATTTGACCAAATTTCAAGTAATTTTGGCCAAAATTTACCATATGGCCTAGGGATAAAATGGTCATTTAACTATGATTTCAGTTTGGGTATATTTGATATGATGAAAATAGGTTTGGCTAAGTTCCATTTGATTTGGAGTTGGTTTGATGTGGTTTGACTCTATGACATTTAAATGGGTCAAAATGGGTCAAGTTGACCAAAGTGGTCAAATTGGTCAAACCAAGGGTTGGGTCAAGTTCATATGACCATTTGAAATATTTTGGTGGCTTTGGTTTGATTCAATTTGGTTTGTTTGAATTTGGTTCATATGATTCATTTAGGTCAAATGGGTCAAGTTGACCAATTTGACCATATTTGACCTTTCAGGGTAGGTTTAGGTTGGTCATATGAAGTGGATTGGTATCTTTGTTTCCAATCAATTTTGGCTAAGTTTGAATTTGGCTCAATATGACCCTTGGTCAAGTTGGGTTCAAGGTCAATTGCTAGGTTAGGTCTAGTTGGCCAATTGAGGCTTTGGTCAAGTTCAACAATCATTTAGAATGAACTTGACCCATTGATTTCAATCAATTTGACTTAGATCAAGTTTTGACCCATTTTGACTTTTTAGGTCAAGTTGGGTCAACTTGGGTCAAGTGGCCAATTTGACTAGGTTAGGCTCAAATGTTGACTTGGTCAAGTTCAAACATTGATCATGAATGAACTTAGACCAAAGGTTTCAATCAATTTGGCCTATAGTGGATTTTGGTTAGTTTAAGTTTCATTTTGGCTAAGTGTTGACTTGGTCAACCCTTAGGTTTGACTTGGTTTGACCCAATTTGAGTGATTGATCATCTCATGATGATTGTTGATCATGATGAGAGGCTTAGGTGAGTTTGATTCAATCCAATTTGGTTTGGATTAGAATTTGGCTCATAAGGGTACTTTAGGTCACTTTGGGTCAAGTGAACCTAAGTGGGTCAAATGGCTTGGTCAAAGTATGATTTGAGTTTGATTGAACTTACCTATGGACTTATGATTGAAATATAAATTCATTTGTAAGTGGTTTGAAGTCAAATGAGTTTTGATTCATTTGACAATTTCAAGTTCAAAGGGTGAACATGAAATGGATTTTGGCTTGATTTTTGAATTGAGTTTTGGTTGTTTAAATTTATATTTCATTTATATTTGTGAATATAAATGAGAATATAAATGGGTCATGAGAAAATTTCATGAGTTTGAAGTGATTTGAACATGATTGGCTAAGTTTAAGAGAAATCAAGGTGACTTAGATTTGTGAATTGATTGAATTTTTAAGTTTGATTGATTTGAATTTATATTTCATTTATATATGTGAATATAAATGAGAATATAAATGAGTTGTGAGAAAATTTTATGAATTTGAATTGATTTGAAGATGAAAGTCTTAAGAGAGGAAGGACTTAGAAATTTTGAATTAGAATTTGAATTTTGGATTTGATTGATTTGAATTTATATTTCATTTATATATGTGAATATAAATGAGAATATAAATGAGTTATAGAAAATTCATGAGTTTGAAGTGATTTGAACATGATTAGGCTAAGTCCTTAAGAGAAACAAAGTGACTTAGAAAGATGAATTGATTTGAATTTTGGATTTAGTTTGATTGATTTGAATTTATATTTCATTTATATATGTGAATATAAATGAGAATATAAATGAGTTGAGAAAATTTCATGAATTTGAATTGATTTGAAGATGATTTTAGGCTAAGTCCGAGAGAGGATTAAGGACTTAGGATTTTGAATTAGAATTTGAATTTTGGATTTGATTTGATTGATTTGAATTTCATTTATATATGTGAATATAAATGAGAATAAAATATGGAAAATTCATGAATTTCAATTGATTTGAAATGATTTTAGGCTAAGTCCTGGAGGAAATTAAGGACTTAGGAAATATTTGGAATTTGGGATTTCAATCATGGGTTTCAATCTTATGGCATTGATTTGAGTTTGGAGAAAATCAATTAGGCCAAAATTGGTTTAGGTTTCATGTTGATTTGATTTGGCGTTTGACTTGAAGGAAGGAAGTAAGGAAAGTGGTTCAAGGTAGGCAAAATTTTCTAACACCTAAGCATGACCTACTCCTATGCTAACTCTAAGTCTCTTTAGGTTGAGTGTCCACCTAATCACTAGATGTGTCTTAAGACTAAGGATCTCTTAAAGTAAGAGGAGTCCTATGTCTAAGATGGAGGGGTTGAGAACTCATTCTAAAATGAGGTCAACATCCATCAATTATTCTTAGATAAATAATGAGCACCAAAGTAGTATTAATTAATTAAAACAGCTATCTCAATATATTTAGAAATAAACATACATTAATACAATTTTATATATTTTAATTTAAAAAAAATTAACAATGATGTTATATCATGTAATATTAAAGATTTAAGTTCATTTATGTGAATATAAAATTTGATATGTAAATATATAAGATTTGTATGTTATATGTAAATGTTGCTATATTTTTTTCACCATTATGTTATCTTTTTAAATCTTGCTCTTTACAAGATCTAAACCATAAAATGAGGCCATGACTCAATAAAACTATATAATTATTGAATTAAAGTATGAGAAATCTCTAAAACTCATATGTTACATACTAAGATAGATCTAGATGTTAAAAAACAACTTCAATAATCTCTAAGTTTTATGTTAAACTATTATCTTTTTTCATTTTGAATGTTACAATGATACAATCTAATAATGAGTGAAACCACAGAAAAGACCTAATTAGTTAATCTTCTTCTCTAAACATCCTCTCTAATTTTAGATCTTATCCAATCAACTAGAATTTCTTCATCTTATCAAAAATATGATGCTGAAAAAAATAAAATGATGATGAAAACTAATTAAATCTATTCAAAGTTTCAACCAAACAATATAAAGACTTCATCAAATCTCTTCATCTTTAAGTGTTTTATTTTATCTTGAGACTAAGGACATTAAACACTAAGAACACTAAAAGTACAAGCTTAATTTATCATTAAGTTTGGTACAAAAATTAAAACCACTAAGTATCATTATTATTAAATCAACATCTTTGTATGCTTGAGATAAGCATAGAAAAGAGTAATCGCTAATTTGTGTAAACTAATTCCTTATAAAATAAGATGTCACCAAGAATGATTTATAATAATTAATAAGACCTATTACATTAAGACACCTCATATTTTTTTTATTTATTTAAATCTAATTTTTTAAACTATAGAACCTCTCTCTCTCTCTCTCATGTTTATGAACATCAGACTAAGGAACAATATGATAAACACACGTTATAATACTAAACCTATCGAGCACCCAAAATTATTAAATTTTACATGATTTGATTGAGATAATGGCAATATTGTTGTCAAAGATGCAAACTTGATCAAAGTTCTTCTAGAATACACGTTTATTCAAAATTTGTCTCACAAAATGACAAAAAAACTTATAAAATAAGGAAGACTTAAGAAAACACTAGAGTTGCTTCATAAGGTTATGTCGTGAGGCAACAAAAGTTTTCACTCATTATTTATGATCGCATCTAATTATGCAAATCTCCATCACCTTATATTTCAAGTCTAATTCCTTTCCCTCAATGATCTAAGATGTCTGGATCAAGAAATAATTTGAAGTGATTTAATTACTTTAATATTGTTGCATGTCAAAAAACTTAGAGCGGTAAAATAAAACTTCACGCCTTAACTTATATGAAAATCTAGCACACACGTAGATAGTTGAAAAAAACTATGAAACCCCATAATTTTTATGTGGAAAAACCCCAAAAATATGGGGGAAAAATCATGATCTACCTCAGAAAATGCTCCATTTATCCACTTGAAATACAAGTTTAAAACCACAACGGATTACAAGATTATATGTGAAGATAATGGAATCTTAATCTTTGGTCACTCGATAGTTACCAGAACCATTGTTGATGGTCAATAATGAAATAAAGATTAGGTGATGAAAAGAACTCCTCTCTCTACATTTCTTAAGTTCACTTAGTTTCCTTCATAAAATGAATCCTATTTATAAATTCTTGTATTTTGGAATAGTCAAAATCTCAAAACACTCCATTATAAAATCTCAAAACACCTACATTTATTGATTCATTTGATCATGATAGATTATAACATTTAAATGACATTTCATCTAGTGATAAAGCTCATTGAATTCATCTCGTACAATATTCTATAAAGACGTCAAATTTAAGTCATTTGATCATCACCACTATTCAAATTTTATGTATAGCTTTTGGATTATGATTTTGATAAATATATTCTACAATTGAATTATCACATTCATTTAATTTGATTGTATACATACTTTAACTTGGGATTTATGCTTAATTTATAAATTTTAAAAGAATATATCATTTCCCTCCTATTTTTGGATGATAAAACTTATTTCATCTAAAAATATACTAAAAGTATTAAAAATAAAAATCACTTAAATAAAAATTTTTGATTTGTAAATATATATATATATATACTATATATATATATATATATTATGTGTATGATATGGCATTAGAAATTTTACTAGTCGAATCACGAATCTTAATGTCAAAAGCAATCTAATCCTCAATCAAAACTAGTCCAGATCAAGCATTTAAAATATCATTAAAAACTTTGGGATATCAATTGAATCCTTAAATAGTTCCTAAATATGGAGTGTTGATCAAATCACCTTGATGCCATCTAACAAGCCCAAGATCTTGACTCATTTGAGCATTCAAATTTAAATATATTAGATGATCTAATCATTTTGAGCCGCCCAATGGAGTGGTTTGATTTTGCATGTATTTATAGAAACAATCCTCTAATCTATAAAAATTTCATTTTTCAAGATGTTGAGCCTCAATTATAGAGAAGAGAGAACTTTAAGGCTTGAAGATCCTCCAAGCATGTTTAATTGATGGTCACCGTCACTACCAACTACCAATGGTGGGATAGTCTGGTGATCTTTCATCGACATTATCATTGACCGCGATATACCATGGAATGTATTGACCAAATATTTTAATCCATATGGATTAGTGACCACCATCGATCATCATGCATCAATATGCTTGGAATTGCTAACACTATGATGGATGCTCCCCCATGCCGGGAGATCTAATACCATGAAATCTTTTCATGACCAGCTTATCATCAAATCACATCAGCTCATATCATGTAATATGTCTGCAATCATCACCATCAGAATCATCATGAGAGGTAATCAATAAAATGCCACCAAAAACTATTATCTAACCATTCTATAGATATTGTTACTCGAGGATTCCCATTTTCGTGCATTCTCATATACAATTTTGTAATCCGTATTAAAACTTTGTACTCAAATGATACATGGAAGATTTTTCAAGTTCATGATTTTTCTCCCCTCCTCGTGGATTTTTCACATAAAAATCTTGAGTTTATGTTTCCTTCAAATATGATAGATGTGATGATTTCACAAAAGTAAACTATTCATCACAACTTATTTTCTAGAGACGCAATGCTTGACGCCATCTAATCAAACTATAATGCATGTGAACTTTGTATTATGGCCAAGTACTATAATAACAGAGCTCTCAACTGGTCTGAAACCAATCTTGAACCAAGGATAAAGTTTCTACTTTGAGAGTAACACCCATCTGAAGGTGCAACAGAATTTCTGAAGATCTGTTCTTAAATGAAAGAGTCTCAAATGAGATAATCTAACTTTAATGGTGAAAGATAGCTACTATCATAAGAAATGCATCTTCCCAAGATTGATCTAGTGGGAGGTCAAAATGCTAATATGGCTTTGCCATTAAAAGAATTCTTCGTATTTGATGTTGATTGAACAGTCTACTCATCCATCACTTGGTCAAATAATCAATCCACAAATTATTCTGAAGTACATTCTGTCTATTTGATTCTACCCGCTTATAATATGCAAATCATCTTAATGTAAGAAGAATTTACTTTAAAGATGGAAATCATCTTCCCTCTCATCAGCTATCGAATCATCTAATTAAGAATACTCTTCAACATTTATTCCCAATGGTTCGCTTAGATGGATTTAGATAGAATTGACCATAAGAACATCAATTAGACCATCATGCATATCAGAAAAGCTTGTGTCTTTCATCAGTCAAGTTCACTTGGTTCTATTCTTGGGGATCCATCCATACCTTGACAAACTCACCACAATTTGTAGAATACATGAACTAAGGATCATTAAATATTCTCTCATCAAGCATTCATCAAAATGAGGTGACTCACTAAAGAGTACTTGGAGGTTCTCTACTGTGCTCACCAAATGAGTAAACCCTAAACTATTAGAGTTTTCCTTGAGCTAGTGGTCCTTTTGTGAGATGAGCTTCATAATTGGTTCATCATGTGGAAGCATAAATTTTTGTTGATGAGGCTATTAATGCCCATTGTAAATAACTTGAACAATCTACAGGAAAATATAAGAGTGCCCCAGGGAATACAGATTGATAATCCCATCAAAAAAAGCAACAAGACAGTCGTGATCTCCCTCCATGACCCACACATCAATAACATGAACCATGACCAGAAAAGGAATACACACCACTGAACATATCTCGTGTTAACATCTTAAAGGCCATTCGAGATGAAGAGACCATTAAGTGGCCACATCCATTGAAACCAAATTTAAAAAATTAGGAGCAATATTTTCACTTCCATCGGAGTCATGGACATGCTACTGAGGCGTGTAAATAACTCAAAGAAGAGATTGAGAGGCTCATTCAACATGGATATCTACGTCAATTTGTGCAAAATCAATCAACTCAAGCAAACATAACTCTGACTGGAGGGCAACTAGGATAATCATCACAAAAATAATAAAATAATCTCCAGATAGTTGGAGAAATTGAAACAATCGTAGGAGGACTACTTCTATCTAATCAAGTCCTCATTGTCACCTCCGAAGAGCTAGAGTTAAAGAAATCTTGTATTGATCATTCCATCACTTTTAATGACTTGGACTTAAAATGAGTCCAAGTTCTCCATCAAGATCCACTTGTCATCAGTGCGAGGATCGGCGATCCATATTATAATGTTAAGAGAATTTTGATTGATAATGGGATTTTTATCGATGTCTTATTTCATTCTACATTTCTTAGCATGGGCTTGGTTAGGAAAAAGCTCTAACCTACTGCATGACCATTATATGGGTTTGATGATCGCCCTGTGCGAGTGGAGGGGACAATCACTCTTCTTATTGTCCTCAGAGAATTTTCTCAATAAGTGACTTATTCAATTCAATTCATGGTGGTCAAGTCAGATTCACCGTACAACGCTATCTTCAAAAAGCTCCTCCAATCAATTTTTGGTGTTGTTACTTTGGTATCTCATCTTAAGATGAAATTTCTAACCCTCGTTAGGGTTAGAGTGGTCTGTGAAAATCAACAAATAGGACAATCATGTTACCTCAAACAAGCTCAACCATTCCCTTCGGTGACCTTCAACATCAAGAATTTTAATTTTTGAGATGAAGAAGTGCCCCAAAGAGCTTCTCTTATAGAAGACTTGCTCCCTATTTCATTATGAGATGATCAACCTTTATGAACAGTGTAAGTCAGATCTCTGCTCTCAGATGAACAGAGGGTAAAATACATAGACTTCTTGTGCAAAAATCAAGACATCTTTACTTGAGTCGACATATGCGGGTGACCCAATGTGATCATGCACTCCTCAAGATTGATCCAACATTCAAGTGATCAAAGAAGAAGTGGAGTTTTTTCTGATCACCTCAAGCTATTGAACAAGAAGTTAACAAGCTCTTAGAAGCGAGGTTCATATGAGAAGTATATTACCCTACATGGCTAGCAAATCTTATCATGGTTAAGAAAAGAAATGAAACTTGGAGAATGTGTATTGATTACATTGATCTCAATAAAACTTGCCTGAAAGATAGTTTTCCCCTCCCCCGAATTGATCAATTGGTTGATGTTTACATCATCAAATGCTCAATTTTGGTACTCAGGTTACAACCAAATAAATGTGGATGAAGAAGCCACATCATTTTAAATATATAAAGGTTTATATTGTTACCAAGTTATGCCGTTTGGGTTAAAAAATATTGGTGCAACCTATCAACGCCTTATGAATAAGGTTTTTAAAGACCTCTTATCCACACAATGGAAGTATATGTGGATGACATGTTAGTAAAAAGCTTAGAAGAATCATAATATATTTTTGACTTAGAAATATGCTTTAACTTTCTTCGGCGTTATAACATGTGACTCAAGCCAACCAAGTGTGCTTTTGGGATTACGCCGGGAAATTTTCTTGGGTTCATAGTCACCCACTGCGGGATTGAAGCTAATCCCGAGAAAATAAGAGCACTCAGAGATATGGCTCCTACAAAGAATATCAAGGAATTTCAATGCTTGAATGAACAAATTGTTGCCTTATCAAACTTCTTAGCCCGTTATGGGGATAAATACTTGTCATTCTTTAAAATATTAAAGTGAGTGTGGTGAAATTTTTTATATGTAATTTTTAAAGAAATAAAATATATACTTCCATCTTCATTCTATGTAGGATAAAAATGAAGATAGAAATATACATCTTCTTCTTTTTATGTATTTTTGACACTACGTAGATCCGCATATATTCTTATTGAGGGTGATCGGAAATGACATTGAGGAGAGGTTTATTATCTCAAAAGATAGAAGTCACCACCCTACAATGGACCTAATCACCTCAACAAGGACTCCTAAGAATAATAGGTTTGCATGTGTACCAGAGATTCTTCCCCTACTTTACATGAAAAAGTAAAGTAGAGTTTATTTTAAATCAGGTTCGTTAAGTTTTCTACAAGGGCAAGCCCCCATAGTTAATTACATCTGGGATGGGAATACTCGATTAGGGTAAATGATCATTGTCTCCAAAGATTTAATAGGTAGGACTATCAATCGATTAATTTATTTTGGAAGATCAAATGGGATTGATCAAAGAGAGGGAGTTATTATCGAAGCCAAAGGAAGATAAGTAGGAGATGCTCACGATGCTAAGAAACCTAGCAAGCATCTCAAACTATCCTATGGTTGGGCTTTACATTTTTGAAATTGAATTATTCATTTGAGTTTGAATTTTTATTAGAAGTTTAGGGCTTATAATTCCATAATACAAGGTTACAGAAATACTTAAGAGGTGAGGATTTATGCCTATGGCCCATAAAAGAGAGAAGCAACCTCAGAACTTAAATCTAGAGAGCTTTGGCGAGAGCCAAAATCACGACCTAAATCTAAAGTAAAAAATAGGTATTTAGTTTGCCTCCACAAGAGAGGACAAACCATCCAACTACTTGGACTTACAATCACTGGGGTGGCAACTAACTCCTCCTGATTTTAAATTCATGTAGAGCAACTCATATGCTTTATACAAGATAGCTAGGTTGTTATTTATTTAGAAAGAGACTAAATCCTTAAACTCATTCCCTAAAGAGACTAGATCATGTAAGGGCATGCTTCAAATGACCTAAATCTAATGCAAATTATATTGCATGTTATTTTCATTTCCAGGCAATCATTTGACTCGGGCTTATAGGATTCATATTTCTAATGCATGAGAAGTAAGATTATTGGCCAAAATCAGTGATAAGGGAGGAGGTGTGTTTCCACCATGGCTCTCAAAGGTCAAGCCAAGTTTCTCTAGAAAAGGTGGAAGCCCTCCAATCAAGAGTGAAAATAATATGCATTTGTGCATGATATTATAAAAGAAATACTCATCCAGCTAAAGGGTTGCTAATTCTTTTATCTCGATTTTAGCCTAAGCTTTAGGTGAGGTTATGAGTTCTTTATTTTTAATTTTTAATTATTAAATTTGGTAGAAGATTTATTTTATCCCTAAGAGCCTAATCCACATCCAGGTCATACATGAAGCAAGAAAAAAACTAAGAAAAGGATGTCATCTTAATGTACAAGCTAAACAAATCATCAATCAATTTATAAAGATAACACAAAAGAATGAGAGGCCATTTATGATCTAGAACCACCGTGCAAACCTGAAAATAAATTGGGTAGCTGAGCTCTACTCTTATACAACTCTTATTATAAATGAATTAAGTATAATTAAGCAAGGAATTCATTGTTATGGGGGTCTTCAAGCTTCATTTATTCATTCTTTTTTTCTTCTTTCTTTTTCTTTTCTTCTTTCTTCTTTAGTTCCTTCTTTTGGATGGTTGAAAGGTGGTTGCTCCAAAGGCTTCACATGATGCATTAGATGAGATCTTACAACCAATGCTCATCCTAATCTCCCATAACAAACATTCCAAAATCCTAATTACAAAAATACATGAAGGAAAAGTAAATCTAACACCTATAAAAATAGAGATTAGCTAAACAAACCATACAAATCTAAGCATGTATATTGGACTCAACACCCACACATGGGTAACCAAGTCCACCCCTATTGGATTATGCTTAGGGGTATGAGCACCGCAAAGAAAAGCATTATATTTTTATTACAGTGCCCCTTAAGCACAATCCCCTACAGAAATAATGATTAAACTAAATCATCCTACCATTCAATCTATGCACATTCACCCTAACATCTTTACTAAAATATATATCATAAAATAAAAGTAAACATCAAACCATGCACTGCCCTTTCCTAAAGCTAGAAGTGGGGACTTAGTCTAATGTGTGTGCTTTAGAAGGTTTGTGTGGTATGCTTAGCTATGATTTTAAGGTTTGGATTTTCTAAATGTGAAGATGTTCAACTTAGATTGATGGTTTTATTTAAGTTATTTTTATTGATTTGGGTTGATTTTATTTTGTAATTTTATTTGGTTTGAATGAATCCAACAATTAATTATTAAGTGGTATAAAGAGAGGGAAAAGAGAAGAGAACTTCTCTTTCCTTCCCTACCTTAAGTGATTTCTAAAATAGATTCATGTTTGGTTTCATTTAATGAATGTTTTATTATGTGTTTTACTTAATCCTAAGTTTAGATCAATTCTAAACAAATCTATCCAAGAAGAAAGGCATTTTAAGATTAAGTAAAGTGAACTAAATTCACAAAATATACATCACTTCATTTCTTTCCCAACATGTATAGCATGCATTTAAATGAACCCTAAGCATATCTATACATGCAAATGGAAATGTTTAGCATACTTTGTGATGAATACTACATGTATTACTTAAGAAAATTTGAATTCTTATGATGCATGATTTTCATTAAGTAGAAAAGGAGTTTTTTATCCAATTTTCACATGCACACATGAATATATGAAAACCAAAAGTGAGTATGATGCCATCATTAACCAAGGGTGTAAGGCACAAGACCTACATAGGGCTACTAAAGTCCTCACAACCCCGGGGTTGTCCAGACTAATATACCACTTTCCTTAAATACAAGCATATGTACCAAAGAAATAAATGGAAAAGAAAAATGCAAAAGTTTGTACTTGATTATTTGTTTTGTTTATGCAATTTATATGTACAAGTGTAGATATCCTTCTTAAGTAATAGCATAGGAATGAATAGGAAATAGAATTAGGCAAGTGTTAAGTTCTTTTTCAAATGAACTAAACACTTTACCAAAATCCTATTCAAAACTATACTAAAAGAGGGGAGAAGGACAACTACACTAAGCACATCCTTATATTTTACTCACATGCAAGCTTATAAATAAAATATAAGTAACACACTTTCAGTTTTGGTAATTTATTCATATATTTTGAAAATAATTTGACATAAAAGAACGTTTCACTTTCATTTTGATTTTTAAAAAGAATGAATACATGAAATTCATATGACATACACATTTAGCATGTTGGGAAATAACTAAAATGATGAAATCATGTAATACATTCACCCTAATTAATTCTTAAAGATAATCTTATAAAATAAGAAAGCTTAAAGCAAATCAAATTATTTTTTAAAAGAATATTTGGTTTTGTTTTGAGTTTGATTTAATTTGAGAAATGTGATATGTGTTTGTTGTTCCTAACCCATTCCCACATATGTTGGTTATTTTAGTTTAATTTTTAGGTGATTAGATGATTTTATATGTGCTTAGGTTAAGGTATGAATAAGCATGTTAATTACCCCTTACCTATACCACCTTAGCATAGTTAATCAAATAATTATGAGCCAATGAGATGACATAAAATCTCACAAGGAATTTAAATTTGTAATGCACCTAAGAAGAAAAGGCCTAATGCAATTTGGCTCATGATTAATGATTAATTAAACTAAGGGGAGGGTTTTAACTTGGTAATTTCACTCCCTCACACATGTGAGTTGAGTTTTGATTTCCTTAATGTACATAGGCTCTTGAACACCTAAGCATCTACCCAAGATAGATTGATTGAGTTCTGGAAAGTTTTAGAATTCTATGAAATTAATTAAGGGGGTAATTAGTGAATTAATCCTTAATTAAAGATGGATTAAGGAATGAAAGGGGGTTTAGGGAATATCTTAAGGAAAGCATCCCAAAATTATTCCATAAATCTCACATTCACTTAATCAAAACATAATGACTCAATCAGAGGGTAAGACCACTAATTATGCCCCTAATTAAGCATAATTATATCAAGGGAGTGATTAAGGAATGAACTATCAATTCTCCTAATTAAGCTATTAAAAAATCCCAAGAAAATTAGGAGAGGCAGGAGTCATCCTATTAATTAAGCACAAAAAGTTTGGGATTAATCAGTGGAGTAATTAAAGAGTAATTAGCAAATTAATATTCCCAATAAAACCTAAATTTAGACAAAAGAACTATTCAAAATGAAATAAAATTAATTTTATAATATTTTATGTTTAATTACCTTTCATATGCAATTTATTTCATATGTTTCTAATTTTTCTACACTTAGATATAAATTAGGAAGATTTGGTGATTAATTAGAAGTGAAATAATCCCTAATCATATTATTAATCTCGTCGGTGCCACGTGTGTCGCTAACGCGGCATGCGCTTTCCACATGGTGTGACGGGATTGGCTCTTTAACTCATCACATCGTAGCGCCGTGTGGCAGCGGCGCTATGCGCTTTCTCCTCAGTCGTTCAATCAAGGATTGGATGGTTGAGATTAAAGCCGCGATCAGAGGGGTTAATTATGGGAGGCTACGTGTTCTAATCTCGACCGTCCATTCAAAATGTGCGGATGGATGACCAGAGAGTCATTCTTGCAGTTCTCTATGGGAAAGGAGATTCATCCATGTTCTAAGCCATGATCCGAGCTCGATTGAGCTCAGATTGGACTAGACTTTAGCCCACACTTTCATCATGCATTGTAGATCATATCTAACGGCTAAATTCCCATGGGATTAAACTTTCTTTCACAAAGCTCCACACTATGGATAGATTAAGCTCGAAAAAATGGTTTACCTCACCGAAGGTGATCACCAGTGCTTGATTCCCTTGGAGAAGCTTCATCTAGTTGAGACGAAGCTTTGCTGAAGTTTGGAGGCTTTGAAATTGAGTGGATGCTTCTATGGGTCAACTCCTCCTTGCCTTGAGCTCGGCCTTGATCGAATTGGATCCTCCCTTGCCTTTGGAGCTTGGGAAAGAGCTTGGGCAAGTTCGACTTGGTCCTCTGATGGAGCTTGAAGAAGGAATTGGGTTGATGTTGAGTGTGGAGTGAATTCAATTTTTAGTGGAGCTCCCCTATTTTCAAGTGATGAAAATTGAGAAAATCATGCTTCAAACTCTCTTTGGGAAGCTTGGGAAGACTAGTTAGGGCTTGCTCTGAGTTCCTATACTTCAATCGACTGAGGGAGAGTGTAAATTTTGTTGAATTAGGGGGAGTATATCTCCCCTTTGGATCGATGTAGAGCAATGCCTTATCATTTTTTATCAATACACCTCATGCAATGAGTTAGTTAGGTTGTTTTGAACTGCATGTAGTTCAGTTTTGTCCAGAGAAGGAGTGGGTGAGGTGGCCATGTGCTTGAATTGAGTGTAAGTAGAATTCCATGTGCACCATTTCAAGGCATGTGGTTGGTTTGGCCATTTGGCTAGGTTGGCCTGAGCTAAACTCATTGGGTTGGGTGCACCACCCTCCCTAGTGTTCACTTGATCCACTAGGAGAGTGCCAAGTGAGTATGAAGAGGATTTGACCAAATTCCAAGTAGAATTAGCCAAAATTTACCCTATGGACTAGGGGTAAAATGGTCATTTGACCTTGATTTCAATTTGGGTATGTTTGATATGATGAAAAAATAGGTTTGGCCAAGTTTTATTGAATTTGGAGTTGGTTTGATGTGATTTGACTCTTGTTGACTCATTTAGATCAAAATGGATCAACTTAGGTCGAGTTGACCAAGTGGTCAAATTGTGTCAAACCAAGGGTTGGGTCAAGTTCATATGACCATTTGAAATGTTTTTGTGGCTTTGGTTTGATTCAATTTGATTTAGGTTTGAATTTGGTTCATGTAACTTCATTTAGGTCAGATGGGTCAAGTTGACCAATTTAACCCATTTGACCTATTTGAGCTAGGTCATGGGTAGGTTAAGCTTGGTTGGTCATATGAAGTAGACTGGTATCTTTGTTTCCAATCAATTTTGGTTAAGTTTTAAAATGGCTCAATATGACCCTTTTGGTCAAGTTGGGTTCAAGGTCAATTGGGCTAGGTTAGGTCTAGTTGGCCAATTGAGGCTTTGGTCAAGTTTAACAAGTGATTTAGAATGAACTTAACCCATTGGTTTCAATTAATTTGTCTTAGATCAATTTTTGACACATTTTGACTTTTTAGGTCAACTTGGGTCAAGTAGCCAATTGGGCTAGGTTAGGCTCAAATGTTGACTTGGTCAATCAAACATTGATCATGAATGAACTTAGATTATTGGTCCAATCAATTTGGCCTATGGTGGATTTTGGCTATGTTGGGTTTCATTTTGGCTAAGTGTTGACTTGGTCAACCCTTAGGTTTGACTTGGTTTAACCCAATTTGAGTGATTGATCATCTCATGCTGATTATTGATCATGATGAGAGGTTTAGGTGGGCTTATTTCAATCTAATTTGGTTATGATTAAAATTTGGCTCATAAGGGTACTTTAGGTCACTTTGGGTCAAGTGAGACTAAGTGGGTCAAATGGCTTGGTCAAAGCTTGATTTGAGTTTGATTGAACTTACATATGGCTTATGATTGAAATATAAATCCATTTGCAAGAGATTTGAAGTCAAATGGGTTTTGATTCATTTGACAATTTCAAGTTCAAAGAGTGAACATGAAATGGATTTTGGCTTGATTTATTTAATTGAGTTTTGTGATTGAAGTTTGTATTTATATTTGGATTCATGATTGAAGGATTGATTGAATCATGAAGAAAAATCAAAAGTTTGGCTTGATTTGAAGTTGATTTGGCTAAGTTCAAGAATTTGACTTCAAAGGCTTAGGTGGGATTTTTGATTGAATTAGAGTTTGATTTTTGGAGTTGGTTTTGGTTGTTTGAGTTTATATTTCATTTATATATGTGAATATAAATGAGAATATAAATGGGTTATGAGACAATTTCTGAGTTTGAAGTGATTTGAATATGATCTAGGCTAAGTCCTTAAGAGAAAATCAAAGTGACTTAGGAAAGGTTTGTGAATTTGGATTTGACTTTTAGGTTTAGTTTGATTAATTTGAATTTATATTTCATTTATATATATATATATATATATATATATATATATATATATATATATATATATATATATATATATATATATATATATATATATATATATAGAATATAAATGAGAATATAAATGAGTTATAAGAAAATTTCATGAATTTGAATTGATTTAGATTTGATTTAGGCTAAGTCCATGACGGGAAATCAAATGACTTAGGCAAGATTTGGAATTTGAATTTTGTATTTAGTTTGATTGATTTGAATTTATATTTCATTTATATATGTGAATATAAATGAGAATATAAATGAGTTGTGATAAAATTTTATGAGTTTGAATTGATTTGAAGATAATTTAGGCTAAGTCCTTAAGAAGGAATTAAGGACTTAAGAAATATTTAGAATTTGGAATTTCAACTTAGAATTTGATTTGATTGATTTGAATTTATATTTCATTTATATATGTGAATATAAATGAGAGTATAAATGGGTTATGGGAAAAATTCATGAATTTGAATTGATTTGAAGATGATTTAGGCTATGTTCTAAAGAGGAGATTAAAGGACTTAAGAAGGATTTTGAACTTGGAATTTCAATCATGGATTTTAATCATGGATTTCAATCATAGGTTTCAATCATGACTTATTCCTATGGCTAACTCTTCTAAGTCTCTAGGGTTAGGTTGAGAGTCCACCTAATCACAAATGTGTCTTAAGACTAAGAATCACTTAAAATCTAAGAGAAGTCATATGTATAAGATGGAGGGGTTGAGAGCTCAACCAAAAAATGAGATCAAGAGGGAGCTAAAAATAATAATTTTCAGTGGACTGATAAATGTTAAGCTATTTTTGAGCAACTAAGAGAATATTTAGCATCTCAACCCTTACTATCCAAGACTATACAAGGAGAGATGTTACACTTATATCTTGCAATCTCTTCCCATGCAATAAGCTTATTTTAGTGCAAGAGGAAAATGCAATACAATGACCAATTTACTATGTTACCAAAATTCTCTTTGATATAGAAAGTCGGTATCCACTAGCAGATAAGATGGCTTTGGCTTTAGTTTTCTTAGTGAAAAAATTGTGTCCATAGTTTCAAGCTCACACCATCAGTGTTTATACCCATTTACCACTAAAGGCCATTCTACAGAAACCAGAGGCATCTGGAAGGTTAATCAAATGGTCCGTAGAATTGGGAGAGTTTGATATTCATTTTCTACCCAAGCCAGACATAAAGTCTTAACTACTCACAGACTTTATAGTGGAGTGCACTATTCTTACTCCAAATGAGCTATCTATTACACCCCTTTCATCTCCTCAATGGACCCTCTATATTGATGGAACTTTAGGAAGTGTTGGTGCCGAAGCAGGAATCTTAATTATTTTTCACCAACAGGATACCTTAGAGTATGGACTTTGCCTAAAATTCCCTACAACCAATAATGTGGCTGAATATAAGGCTCTCATTGCAGGGTTGATACTTGTCATTGATTGTAAAGCTCAAAACTTAATGATCCACACTGACTCTCAGCTTGTCACCTCCCTGGTTGAGGGAAACTTTAATGCTCATAATCCCCAGCTAGCACAATACCTCGGCTTGGTGAGGTTACTTCTTGCCCATATCAAGACATATCAAATTATTCACATACTTTGAGAGAAGAATACTCAAGCTAATGCTCTTGCTAAGCTTGCTACCTCTACTACTAGATATCTATTTAAGAGAAGGTATGTTGAGGAAATATATTTTTCTAGTAACCAAGCATCATGGGTAATACAAGTAATTAATGAGACAAAAGAACCTTCGTGGATGGACCCCATCCTATCCTTTCTATAAGAAGGGACCCTTCCTGAAAACCCAACTGCTGTAACTCATCTTCGAAGACAAGCTGTAAACTTTATTATTTTCGGAGGTGAACTATACAAATGCGCTTTTTCTGGGCCATACCTTAAATTCCTCTTACCATTAGAGGCCGATTATGCATTAAAAGAGGTTCACTCTGGAATATGTGGAGAACACCTATGAGGAAGGGCGTTAGCCCTTAAAATTATAAGGCAAGGGTTCTATTGGCCTACGATGAGGCAAGACGCTGTGGATTTCATAAAAAAAGTGTGAGTTGTTAGTTGCACTCTAACCTCTCCCATACACAATATACAAATCTCTCATCCCTTCAAAGCCCGTGGCCTTTTACTCAATGGAGAATTGATATCATGAGACCTTTTCTAGTAGCATCAGAGCAACAAAAATTTATCATTTTAGCTGTTGACTACTTCATTAAATGGGTGGAGGATGAATCACTTGCTAAAATCACGGAGGCAAATGCTAAATAATTTGTTTGAAAAAATATAATATGTCGATTCGGTCTTCTTGCAAAGATCATCATCGACAATGGAACCCAATTTATTAGAAAAGTCTTTACATCTTTTTGTAAAGATCTTCACATTCAGCTGCTACATACAATTGTATACATCCTCAAACTAATGGATAGACTGAAGCTACCAACAAGTCTATACTCAAAGGGTTAAAAATGTGTCTTAAGAAGGTTGGGGGCAATGGGTTGAGGAGCTCTCTAATATTCTTTAAGCATACCGCACTACATCGTGAACTCTGACTGGTGAGCACCATATAATTTGTGTTTTGGCACAGAAGCTATTCTACCAGTAGATATTGGGATTCTATGTCCAAGAGTTTAATCATTTAATCATAATAGTAATGAAGAAAAACTCCGACAGAATTTGGACCTACTCCCCGAAACTCATGATATGGCCCTACTTCAGACTACGTCCTACCACCAAAGGGTAGCTCATCACTTCAATAGAAGAGTGAAACCCCATCCCATCTCTGTCGGTGACTTGGTCCTGCAAAGTCTTGAAGCTGCGGGCAAAAGCCCTCAACGCAATAAGCTCACCTCTTTGGGATGGCTCTTATATGGTTATAGCTATAGTCAAGCCATGAACATTTAAGCTAGAGGATCCAGAGGGAAAAACCTTGCCTCGAACTTAGAACACAGAGAATCTCTGAACTATTATCAGTAATTCTTACTGCATAAATATTGTAACTTTTATTTTGTCTCATTTGTCATTTCCTCTTCAACTCATATCTTTGTTAAACTTATCTTATGATTGTATCACCGACCTTATCAAAGTAATGAGTTTATGATCTTTTCTTTTAAGCTTGTTCCTTCATTTAATCCTTCCACTTGAGAAATGCACAACTCACGTTGTGTCTTAGTCGGGGCATGATCAATCCCAAGGGAATTTGATTGGACCTCTTCCATATAGGTAAGAAGTTAAGTAACACTTTGACTAATGCCTACGATAGGTCAAAAAGTCCTTGATGGATATTTCACAGCCTCTTCCATATAGGTAAGAAGTCAAGTATACTTTGATTAATACCTAGGATGGGTCAAAAAGTCCTTGGTCGACATTTCAGAACCTCTTCCATACAGGTAAGATGTCAAATAATATTTTGACTAATACCGAGGATAGGCCAAAAAATTCTTGGTGGACTTCCCACAACCTCTTCCATACAGGTTAGTGTCATCGAATAATATTTCGACCAATCACCTCGGATAAGTCAAAATAAAACGATAACAAATCACCCAAAAATTTTAGTTTACTAATGTCATTGATAGCTCTAACATGATGATATAAGAAAAAAATCAAAATTTTGCATACAAAAAAATAATAATAAATAACAATACATAGATAAAAGGGAAAGAAATACATCCTCAAGTGATATTACATAAAATCAACATCCCCTCACTACTGGAAGATGCTCCCTTAAACTCACTCACAACCCCTTCATCTCTTGAATCTGGCGAAGGGTCCTTAGATACTTGACTGGGAGATAGATTCTCAAAAATAGCTCTAATTTTGTGATGTACTAAGAGGATTTCTTTTAGGAATCCTCGGATGAAGCCTTCCTCCAAACATTGGCGCTTCAAGTCCTTCTCTTCAACATCAAGAATATGATTAGGAGCTTCTTGGATATGATCTTCAATAGCATCATGATAAGCTAGGGAGTTCTTAAAGTCTTCCACTACCTTCAAGGAGACTTCATTTGCTTCCGCTTCTAACATTATAAGTTCATTGTCAAAAAGATGATCATGTAATGCTTTCTTCTCCAGTTCAAGAGCTTTCTTCTCCACTGTAAATTCCTTGAGTCTTTTCTCTTTCTAGCAATTCTTTGCCCTCACCTCAATCAGCTCATCACAAGTACACTCCACCTCCTGACGCTGAAGAGAAAGAGAAGTTAACATGGTCGCTAAATCAGTTCTACACCCGGTTAGCTGATCCACCAGAGCTACCACTTCTATGGCCTTAGCACTCATCTTTCGTTCATACTCGCCTTGCAAGTATTTTACCTCACAAATTCAGTATTCCACTCGCCTAGAGCGACACCAAAATGAGCCATAAGCTCTAACGTTTGTGCTACCTACAATCAAAAAATCAGAAATATTACCTGAATAAAAAAGGAAAGAAGAAAAGACAGAGAAAGAGAAGATAACGTACTAATTCATCTGCCCATTGACGCCACATAATGCTTTTAACACCTCTTCAGAATATGCGCCGAGAATCCCCATTATGAGTTGAGATAGCTAAACTCTCAGAGGCCAAATAGGGGTGAACATCTACTCCACAAATATTTAACGTAGTTACTCGACACATATCTTCTTTTTCTTTAAAGAAGAAATATTGTTGTCACCATGATTACGTAACGGGCTTCTTGAAAGAATCATGTGAATATGAGGAGACATTTCATCACCTTTACTTGATCTCTTCAATGGAAGAGCATGAGATAGGCCAACCATAAACATTCTATCTTCAATTATATACTTGTCAATGTGGCATAACTCATGTTGCAAGCTTCCTACATCATGAATATTAAGAGTTGTTAAGATGTCATCCTCTTCAATTAGCAATGGATCTAGAAGGTCATTCAATCTTCCCCATCTCTGTGGGAGGCTCCACTCATTTTTCACAAAAAAGAACCCATTAGACCAATTTCTAGATGGATCCCGTGCTAAAAATTATATCTAATTCTTTATACCTCGATAAGAAATACGTCCTTGAGCATCACTTATGAATCTACATATTCAGCACAAGTATTTGATGTTCAAAGTCGCACAATGCTCTCTAAAGAAGACAGTCAAATCAACGATAATCACTAAAGCTTGAAATAAAAATTGTGACGAAGCTACACCGTATATTTTAAAGATCTTAACAAATTTAGGAGCCAAAAGGAATTGCAGTCCCGCATAAAGAATCATCTCAGAAATAGTAAAGTATCCTGGAGGAAGAGAACATGCCCGATCAGACTGTTTGGCAATAATTGCCACCAACTCATTGGGGAAATGAAATTTTTTGTGGAGCACCATTAAACTGTTAGCTGTGATAGTGGATGATATATCATCTGTAGCTGTCACACTATTGGTTTTCTTTCGGCCATCGTCCTGCAAAAATACATAATAAATATGAAACAAAAAGAGGAGAGAAAGACAAAGGTCTGAGAACTATGTGAAGCAACTCACTCACCTCAATACTTGGGCATATCATTTCCTAACTTTGTTGCTCACAAACACCTTTGGATAAAAATTTTCGCCTATGATATGATGAAAAATATACGTATACATATGAGATCAAAAAAGAAAAAAAAAGTTATTTCTCTCTAATGATACTCCGAAATTACTTGCAGATTTTCTCGAGTTTTTAGGATGGTTCCTAATACTTCCGCCACCTTGGTAGTTGTCAGCTGAACCATCATTGGAGTTTCATGAAATTCAATTTCCTAAGAAGAAGTAAAAAACGGCCTTGATCGCCTAACCCTATCGGTCAGAAGGAGTTGACACCTCTCTTGAGGGAAAACTGGAGCCTCGTCGTATGAACTAAAGGTCTTGATTGTCTCCAAACTCGGTCAGTCTGATGAGGATAGTTGATGCCTCTCTCGAGGGAAAATTGGAGCCTCACCATATGAACTACAGGTCTTGATCACCTCCAAACCTGATCGGTCTGACGAGGACAATTGATGCCTTTCTTGAGACAAAAATGGGGCATCATCGTATGAATTATGGATCTTGATTGCCTCTAAAATCCTGTCGGTCTAACGAGGACAATTGATGCCTCTCTCAAGGGAAAACTGGAGCCTCGCCGTATGAACTACGGGCCTTGATCACCTCCAAACCCGGTAAGTCCGATGAGGACAGTTGGCACCTCTCTCGAGGGAAAATCAAAGTCTCGCCGTATGAGCTACGAGCCTTGGTCAGTAAAACAAATGACATTCTTTTAAGAAGAAGGTCAAATCTTCGCTGGCAAAAGAAAACAAAATTTATTACACTACCCTTGAACTTCTGCTAGATAATTTCTCATCTAACGTAGAAGAATACTATAGCATATGGGAGTGGTGCCTCCCTACTTGACCCTATGGGTGTTTTTATAGACCCACTATAGGGGCAAAAAGGGAATAAATAAAAAAAATTAAAAAAATTAAAAAAATTGAAAAATTGAAAAAAATTCTCATCGACGCACATTTGCGCATGACGCTGTGCACACCCCCACGACAACCTCGCTGCCAGCACTGCAGAAGAACTAAGCATCCAGGCGCGGGCCCTGAAGCCTTGAGCTCACGAGCACCCGCACGCACCAATGGCCCTGCACCGCTTCCGTGATCATAACCTTGTGCACCCACAAAGATCTATTCTCTCAAACTATATGTGATGCAAAGGTTAATGAACTCACAAATTTCATTAAAGAATTTACTATTTATAATTATTTGTCATATATTTTTGGATGGTAGAGATAATGTCATCCAAAAATAGGTGGCAACTGATATGGCATTAGAAATTTCACTAGTCAAAGCACAAATCTTGATGTCAAAAGCAATCTGATCCTAAGTCGAAACTAGTCCAGATCAAGCACTTAAAATATCATTGAAAACTTTGGGATATTAGTTGAATCCCTAAATAGTTCCTAAATATTGAGTGTTTATAATCAAATCGAGTGTCTTGATGAGCCAGATCTAACAAGCTTAAGATCTCTTGATTCTAACTTCATTTGAGCATTCAAATACTTAAAAAAACATAAGATGATCAAGGGAATCATTTTGAGCAGTCAGATGGAGTGGTTTAGATTTTGCATGTATTTATAGAAATGATATCCCTCTAATCTATAAATAGTCACTCATTTTTCACATGAGGGGAGCCCAAGCTAATGAGAAGAGAGAGAGCTTTAAAGCTTGAAGATCCTCCAAGCATAATCGCACAACCACTTGATGATCTCCGACCACCGCCGTCGGCCACCACCACTAGTCCTCGCCACCATCAACCATCACCGTCGATCATCACCGCATCACACCGAACCACCATCGCCGATCACATCGACCACCGTTGCAGCCACCGCCGCTGCTACCGCCATCGTCGGCCACCACCATCGATCATCGTCATTATCAACCACCATCATTGGTCATCACCATCATCGCCAGTCATCATCGTGACCATCGCTGGTCATCGCCGCTAATACCACCATCGACATCGCCATTATCACACCTTCACCGATTCAGCTGCCATCTGGTATCATACCACCATGGCCATCTATCGCCACCGACCGCCGCTGTTCATCATCACCAACTACCACTAATTATATTAACTACTACTATAGCTTGTTACCGATCTAGATTCTATTGTCGCTTTTCATATACAATTATAATCGTTATCGGAAAAACTTTGTACTCAAATAGATACATAGTGGAAGATTTTATTATTCTTGGGTTCTTCACGTAAAATTAGAGTTTATTATTCACTCTTCAAATATCTGTGTCCGGATTTCAATATAAGCGTAAAATTTTATTCTATCATAACTAGTTTTCTAACACGCAACATGTATCAATTTATTTATTTATTTATATATATAAAGTGATAATTTTTATAAATTATATATATATATAATTTTTTTCTCTTTTGGGTGGCGTTTGATTTGAAAGAGATGGGGACTCGGGCCCCCCGATATTTTTTTTATTTACTCGCATCTTACTTTCTTTTCTTTGGTAGCCTCCAGTTCAGATAACTGAAATAAAGCTCTAGTTCTCTTCGATCTTGGGGTTTCTAACGGACTTAGTTATCTAATTCAGTTCAGTCTTCCAAGTTCTTCTAAGTTTCTAAATCTTGAATCCTCGACTAACTTATATGATGGTGAATCTTGTGCTCTAATTTTCTCCAGTCCTGAGGTTTGAAACTAACCTAGTTAGGCGACATGTATCCCAAATTCAAGCTCTAGTGTGCTTTCAGGTTCTTCCAACTTTCTCTAAATCTTGGAATCCTTCACTGACCTTTATGATGGTGCGCGACCCCCCTCGCAGGCTCTAGTTCTCCCTAATCCCGGAGTTTGAAATTGACCAGGTTAGATGGTGCGTATCCTAAATTTAGGCTTTAATGTGATTATGAGACCTTTCATTTTCTTTATCTTTTTTCCTTTTTTTTTTTTTTGAGTAAAAGTTAAAACTGTCCTGGATATGCGGTGCATAAACCACTATCACATGCTTTTGTTTTATTTTACTGTTAAGACAATTATAAAAGGTATATGAGGCAATAATCATAATCCTTTAATCATATATCATTCTTTTCAGACTTTGACTTTGAAAAGGTTATGATTTATATATATCTCCAGAGATTTTTGATATACCTGTATCTTTTGAGGTTTTTATCATATGAGGTTTTAAATGTATATGTACCTTATAGGGCTTTTGCCTTCTGAGATTTTTGATGTACCTGTACCTTTTGAGGCTTTTGCCTTTTGAGATTTTTGATGTACTTGTACCTTCTGAGGATTTTGCCTTCTGAGGTTTTTGATATACATGTGCTTTCTGAGACTTTTAATGTACTTGTACCGCCTGAGGCTTTTATCTTATAAGATTTTTGATAAGTGGAGACCCTTCAACCACTTGCTTTCTTATAGTCTTTCTAGTGAGGACCTTGTCCACTACTAGCTTTTCATCGAGGTTTCTTTAAGGGCGTGCCTTCCAGTGGTTATCAGCGGAGACTTTGTTTACCACTTGCCTTCATGATGTCTTTCTAATGAGTACCTTGTCTAGTATCAGCTTCTCATATAAGCTTCCTCATGGGTGTGCCTTTTAAGAGGTTTTATTGAATGTAACAAAGGAAGATTTCATTGATAATTAAAACTTATTTAAAAAATAAAATATTCTAAACTTTTTAATAGAGTAAAAATGAAACTTAATTTTCTTTAGTCACTGCTTTAGTGAAATATTTCCTTAGATAAGTATTGGTGACATTTCTTACTCAATAACTCTAACAATTTCTTTACCATGATTCCTTTGATCTCCTTTTTGATGATATGTATGTTGCTCCAGCAAGTAGTGTCCCAAATGTCCCTGTCATATTAAACGTTTAATTTTTTCTTTAGATAAACGTAGCTTTAAGTTGAATGCTTTTTTGAACGGTGAAAGTGACAATATTGTGATTGATTTCAGCCATTTGGATTTATTAATGAGTTTAGCCATTTGAGATATTCAGAATTCTGAATCTCCATTATGATATGAGTCTTAAATGTATTTAGTAGAGTATATCTAGAAGTATCATAATGTCATCGATCTTTTGAATATTTTTTCTTTTTGTTTTTAGATACTGTTGTAACATCTTCTGATGTGTACTTACACTTAGCGTTATTCTCAAATTATCTTCTATGAGCAGTAATAGCTTCATCAACAGTAATTTGTGCCTCTACTCGATGAATAAGATCAGCATAAGATCGCACTGTATATCGCATTAATGAAACAGTAAAAAGGCCCAGGTCGATGACCTCCAAAAAAGATGCCTCGGAGTAGCTCTAGATCTACTCCTGGAATTTGACAAGCTTCAAAAGAGAATATTAAAGTATTCTCTAAGGGTTTCTTCTTCATTTTGGCCAATTCTAAAAAAGATGAGAAGAGTCTTTGATGATTATTCGATTTAGGATAAATTGTTCTACAAAGAGTTTAGTCAAATGAGCAAAGTTGAGAATGATCCCTTAGGGGAGGGAATAAAATCATGTACGAGCTTGTCCTTTAAGAGTGATAGGAAAATCTTGGTAGAGCAAAGCAGCGGGGGCTTGTTGAATATGCATAATAGTTCTATAATGATCGATGTGTTCATAAGGATCATATGTTTCATCATAAGGTTCAATGTTAGGTAGTTTCAACCACACCATAATTGATTGTCGAAGAATTATATCATACAAAAGAGAAGATTTTTGAATACTCTGACGAGGGATGAACTGTTTATCTCTTAATGAAAATTCGCCTCAAACAAGGTGTTGTATTTCATCTCAAATAACTTCATGAGTTGTCTTCATGAAATGGGGGTGATTCAATCCCATCAAAGAGGTAGGGGGATTCAAAGTTGGTCAGGCATTACGAGTAGGATGAGTTGAGCTGATAGTATAGTCATGATCCATATTAGGATGATGTACGGGGGGAATTTCCACATGATCATGAGGGGTTCTTCATTATTTTCTTCAATAAAATTAACTATATCATGTTGTTGATAGGGTCGATTTCCTCCAGTTTGTGGTGGCATTCTCGATTGTTCAACTCTTAGTAAGAGTTGAAGGATCTGAGCTTGATGTTCTTCCATTCTTCATATATGCTCCTCAAAATTATGAAGTGCTCCACTTTGCTGGTGGTTTTAATCTTATTGAGAAATTTGGTTGTCTGATGTGATAAAGTAATGTGAATCTCCTTCCCATAGATGGCCCAAAACTATTATTTGCCAGGAAACTTGTAGCGGTAGAATAAAATTTATGTCTTAACTTGTATGAAAATCCAACACACATAGATAGTTAAAAAGAGAATATAAAACCCCATAATTTTTACATGGAAAAATCCCATAAATGGGGGGAAAAACTACAGAGCCTTGCCTAGTAAAAATGCTTAACAATATATCTGCTTTGGAATACAGAGTTTAAATCTTTCCGACAACAAGATTACAAGATTGTATGTAGAAAATCCTGATAATGAAAATTTAATCGTTACAACAAATGGCTAGTTTTGTAATGCAATGGTTGGTGGCAAATACGATAATAGAATTACAACAAGCAGTGATGAAAACTTTCTAGCTCTCTCTGAGCTTTCTCCCAAGTTCACTTCTAGCTCCTTCCTCCTCTCATGACAAGAATGGGGTCCTATTTACAGAATTATGAGGGGTATTTTGGTTATTGTAGCCAAAATCTCAAAACACTCCATCGGATGATTTGTATTGATTCATTTGATCATAGATAGTTTTTTGGTGATTTGATCACTCAAACAACCTTTGATCTGAATGATCTTAGACTCGTTGGATTCGTCTCGTCGAACCACTTAATTCGACTATAATCACGTCAAATTTGAAAATCATTTGATCATCTAATCAGTATTTTGAAATTTTTATGTATAGCTTTTGAGATTAATTCGAGCTCATCTGGCCTCGATTTGACCCGATTCTAGTGTTATTGGACTCATTTCATTGAGTCATTTAATTTGATTGTATATATACTTTAGTTTGAGATTTATACTTGATTTATAAATTTTAAAGAGATATATCAAATATATAACAAAAGTAAACGATAAATATTACAGATTGCTATACATTAAACACTATTATGTGTTATATACAATACATAATACTCATTAATTTCTTAAATAGACATCACATTTGATTAAGTTGAAAGAATTCATCTCATCAAACATAGATACTGACACAAATATTTGAATAAAGTTTTTTTAGAATTGAATTTGATATCATATGAACTAAATTTTCATTAAATTTACAATTGGAAAGAATATTTAAATGAGATGAATCTAGTCTAAATGGATTTAAATCGAGCACTCAAGAAGTATAGTTAAAATTTAGCAATGTTTTTTTTAGAGATAAACATCTTTGAATGTTACATATTTATGATTAAAACGAGCATATCGTTCTCGTTGAGAGGAATTTAAAAGGCAAAAAGTAGCTTAATTATGATATCATTAAGATATTATGATATCTAAAAAATACCATATGATGATCAATTCTATCAATCTAACACATTGTTCCAAAAAAAAGCTAACATTAGTTATTGTTATGTTCATCATTTTTACTAAGGTCAATGCTGACCTTCTCTATCATAGGTTTTCTCATTTTTTTTAAGTGAAGAATCAATCATATAACTAATGATCATCTATTGATGGCATTTTAAATATCTAAAGTCTCTTCTTACTTTCATCATAGAAATTATCTTTAACAGTTTATATCTACTATATATATATTAATGCCTTCTATAATAATGAGGAGAATATTCTTTGTAATATATGAATCATATTAGTAAAATTATTATAATTAAGTTAGATCCAATGATTTTTTTCCTATTAATTTTTTCATATAAAATATTTTATATCTCATATGAGCAACTCTCAAATTTATCTCATATGTGTGTTAGAGATTTTTATATAATATTAAGTTGATGAACTCTTTATGTATTATATTGAGAATATTCTTGTTGCGTGCTAGAAAACTAGTTGCAGTAGAATAAAAATTTACACTTTAGCTTTGTTACAATCACTAGAGAATTAATAAAGAAAACTCCGAATTTTTAAAAAACCTCAAAAAAGAGGGAAAATCAAGACCCATAAAAATCTTTCACTATGTATCTGCTTTGAGTACAAAAGTTTCCGATAACCGGATTACCAGAGAGAAGTACAATGAGAATGAGAATCTCGAATCGACAACAAATGTATATACGCGTTGTAGCAGGGTAGTGATGAATGAATGGGTCAATGACGAAATAAGGTCGCCGTGGTGATGACCGAAGATGATCGGATGGTCGGTATGACCGATAGAATGGGCGGACCGTGGCGATGATGACAGCGATGGTTGACGGACGGTGGTCAACAGCGGCGCTGCGGATGACCGATGATCGACGATACACCGATGGTAAAATGGCGATGGCCGGGCGCGGCAACCAAGTGGTCGGCGACCATCGAGTGCACGACATGCTTGGAGGATTATCGCTTTAGAGCTTTCTCCTCTCTTCCCCTCATATGAAGAAAGGGCTATTTATAGATTGTATTTCAGAATATACATGCAAACCAACCACTCCACTCCATCGACGGCTCAAAATAATTCCTTTGATCATTTGATGAAGTATTTGAATGCTCAAATGAAGTCGTAATATGAGACCTTGGGCTTAGATCCGTCAAGACGCCGATTTGACTATATAAACACTTCATGTTTAAGAGTTATTTATGAATTTAATTGATATCCCAAAATTTTTAATGATATTTTAAGTGCTTGATCTCGGCTAGTTTCAACTTAGGATCAACTTGCTTTTGACATCAATATTCGTGCTTCGACTATTAGTATTTTAAGTGTCATATCAATTCTATCACATAACTATAATTATTATTGATTACATTCATCATTATCATTGTCATAATCATTAACATTATCTATATTCTTTGGGATGGGTCTTAGAAATCTTCATTCACAATGTGTATAAATTAGTTCATAAAAAAGTTATTTAGAACAATTTTTTCTTAACTCACTTCAGATTATATCAAGAGAAATAAACGATGCACCAATATTTTTTTTTTCTGATTTTTTACATAAATTTTTTTCGCATCTCTTGTATTATCTTTTATCTTTGTATGTTAAGTCTTCATATAAAACTAAGATAAAAAATTATCATTTTAGCTTTCTGAATTTTTCTTACATGCAACAAGAATAATGTGCGATGAATCATAAAGAGTACTATGATTTGAACTCACTGAGTAACTCATCCCTAAATTCTCCTCTCAAAGGATTAAACGGCTTAATCACCAGCTTCAAATGAACTGACGCCTCTTCTCTCCTGGTTTAAAGAAAGTGGAATCAAGTCTTATAAGAATTGCACCAATCAACCGAAAGCTTACGGAATCCATGAAAGTGAAGCTCTTCAGATCAGCGGCATGTGAGCACTAATCTCTTCATCTTTCTTAATTGATTACGATCCACCAGTTCTTGATTAAAGAAGCTTTAATAAAGCCATTAAGGCAAATAAACATCCATACTTCTCAATCAACTTACAAATTAAAGTTTATATAAGCAAATTAGAACGTTACGTCCCTCTCTTTTTTCTGAAACTTTAATGGCTTCATGCGCATTCATATAAGGCTTTACTGCATTTACTTAGTCACCACTTTGTTTGCATAACTGCATTTACTCTGTCACCTCTTTGTTTTCCCCCATCTATTGATGATAGTATACTGTCACGGCAATTTGAAATAATTTCTCCAGCAATAATATTTTTACCCATTTGTGAAAATGGATGATAATAACAACGAAAATGTAAATTAAGATATTTATCTGTACTATCGTATCAATGTTTTAATCTCAAACATGGGTATATCTTAACGCATATCAGTCTGGCCATACTGTCGTTTGGTTTGATTGTTCGTGTTATATTCGATTCATCTAATTTATTTATTGTTAACGTGTTTAGGCACATTCTCAGAACATACCCCTAAAAGTTATATTGATAATTATTTTGCAAATTTATTCTTAATATAACTTATTAACAAAAATAATAAACTTCAATTATTGAATATTTTATTTTATAATTATAAATTTTTAAAAATAGTTTTAATATTAGTCATATTTTTAATTAAAATTATGGCTAAGGATATTTGTTTAAAGTTCGCACTTATTAAAAAGAATGCTTATTAGATACTTGTCTGAT
Organism: Cymbidium sinense; assembly: GCA_021442155.1. NCBI lineage: Eukaryota > Viridiplantae > Streptophyta > Magnoliopsida > Asparagales > Orchidaceae > Cymbidium > Cymbidium sinense. The sequence continues at coordinate 28,826,781 of CM038218.1, forward strand.
TAAAAATATTAACCATTATTTTTAATAAAAAAATGACTTATTAATTACTTTCCGGCTGCAAGCATCTTTAATAGTATAATATTAACTATACCTTAAATTTGTTTCACGTAAAACTATCAAAAATATAGTGAAAATACTTTTTTTATATAAAATTAATAGTTGATTTAACTATTCTAAAATTATTATATCTTTAAATTTTAGTGTAAAAAATGCTTTACTAAAAGAAATTTTTTAAAATATTTATTTCTTAGAGGGGCCTCATATTGATAGAGAGCATTGGACATAGGCAATCTAATAGGTAAAAAAGAAGAGTATTCTTTATCTCAATTTATTGGCTTTATTCTATGATTTCTGGGAATGATATCTTCGTTGACTTCAATTTATTTGTCTTTGTCTTTATTTGCATATCTCTTCTTTGATGAAGATGGCAAGACTTTACCATTTCTCAACTGAACTTGAATCACCTTATCTTGCTCAGATTCTTCTGAAGATGTAGTTTCTTCAAGTTCCCTTCTTACTCTAGAATATTGGCAAAAGGGCTAGACTCATTTTTACGTGTCATACATCATAATATCGATGAGTCTGACTCTTCTCCGTCAGGAAAACATAAATCTTCATCTAAACAATTATTTTCTTGTTGAGTCATTAAATAAAATTCATACATTAACTCCTCAGGCTCATCTTGCATTCCTGACAAGAGTTGTGATAGGTTGGTCGAGCTGTCTGACTACCTTTGTCATTTTGGAATAACTGATGCTGAAGAATATCTGACATCACGCAAATGATTCGGCATGTATCTACTGGGCAAGATTCACCATTATCTTCTTCATCTGATTCAGCAATGCGAAGTTTAGGCATGAAGTTTGCAAGCCTAAATGGCTATCTTGCCAGCTGGTGATACTCCTCTAGATTGTTAATGATCTTTTGAGTTGTAGTTCTCTTCTTGATCTTCTTTTTCTTAGCCAGCTTCTTTGATTTATGAGGCTTGTGTTTAGTAGACTGCTTCTCATACTATGACGAAGTAGCCTTATCAAAATTCCACTGAGAAGCCCAAATACTTGATTTAGGCATCTCTCTTAAGTCCAATATAGATTCAAGTGGTGATTTCCACTTAACACTATGGACGTCTTTTAACTGCTTCAGCATTTTCACGATCTTTTTAAAGACTACTGTTTGTCATTCTTCAGTCTAAACTGATTTCTCCTTTTATTTGTCTTTGATGGATGATACAGAAGAGGATGTAATCATCCTTGCAGACTTCTTTTTGAGTTGACTAGAACACTGTCACATAGTGTAAATTCACCTCATCGATACTTCCTTTCTAGCCAATCTTTGAAGACATAACAATCTTCAATAAGATGACTGATCATCCGATGATATGGATAGTAGTTTGGATTATTGACTTGACTCAGCCTTTTAATTTCGCAATTGTAGGCTTTGATTTGCCCAAATAATTTAGCCACACTGTCCCTTCTAAAGGAATATTCTTTGTTCATCTTTTCCTTAAGAGATGGCCGCATTCTCTCATCATGTCTTATTGCTTGTTTTGGACGCTCCCCACCACTTGAAAAAGTATGAGGTTTGTCATTACCTCATAATACCAATTTGGCCGTGGGTTAAAATAAATAGGCTTTTACCCTTATCATCATTGTACACCGGCTACTTTCTTTTATCCACGTTGTATATCACCCGCTTTTTGTCATTTGAGCTATAGGAAGTGGCATGAATTTTGTTTCTTCTTGAGTCTGAAGGTTTGTTTCTCTTTGCTTTATCTGCATATACTTCAGACTTAGGGCGATTCAACTTTTTGAATTTATCCACCCTATCGAGCAAGTCCTGAAATGTTGCAATCGACGCCATGCATAGAAATGGTGCTATTTTATCATCCATATTGTCCATTAGTAATTAGATCGCATGTTCTTCTTCCAATTATTTCTCCCACTTCATACTTAGGTTGCGCCAACGACTTATAAATTTTGTCACTAACTTATCTTTCCTCCTTTTTAGCAAGGCAATATCAGCGATTGTGATTTTCTCGGTTGTACTAGCGAACCTCTTCACAAATATGGTCTCCAAATCAGTAAATATTTTAACTGAATCATTCGATGCGCATTCATTCAAAAGCGGCTAAGGTTAAAGCTTATCAAATTGACAAAAAATAGTGCATCGTTCCTCTCAGGTTACTACAAGTAGCCTTAAATTGGGCTAGATATTGGATTATCAATTCAAAGTATTAAATTTTAGCATTGAGTAACCTTTCGCACGAACTGGTCATATTCACCGGGTAAGACCCTTACTCACCCTCTACTCGAGGCTACTTATCTTTATCTTTATATTGATTATTATTTCCGGTTGTTACCATTCCAAGTGTGCTAGCCGATTTTAAATTATTTGGAGAGGTAAGTGGTTAACTGTTCGCTTTCATGCAAGTAGCATGTCGTAGAGCTTGAGGTACCACTGTGGTTGATGGTATAGAAGTTGTATTATTAGTTGTTTGTTGGTTAGTGTTGATCTCCATATGTGTGTCATAAGTCAAGATAAGCCCCCAAGTCAAATTCGACAGACTTCAAAGGTGACAGTGCGCAAATTAAGGCTCAAAATATAATGGATGTCATTGAAAATGGTCAAAATTACCTCCATTGATGACCAGACTTTGTCGTTACGTTCAGAATATCGAAATTGATCAGAATATATATATTATAAAATCTAATGAATAATTGATTAAGCGCTCGAGCTATCAATGTGCTGCCGCACATATCAAAGTCAGGAAACTACGACAATGACCAAACGACCTCCGTTCATAAAATTGATCATGTTGTTAGCTTCAAAACATTGAAATATCTCAAATGTGAATATCCACACTCAGGATGAGTCAATACTCAAGCGATAAAGACATAAATCGAAAATACACCATGTCCAAAATCAACTCAAATGACCTCTAATCGATGAACGGACTTTGTCATTGCATTTATAATGTCGATATTTATCAGGATATAAATATTGTACGACTTAATGATCAACGATCGCCGAAATGCCAATATTCTGCATGTATATCGGTCAAGAGGCGAAAAGTAAACCACCTCCATTTATAAATTGATCACGCCATCGTTCAAAATGCCAAAATCTATCGTGAGACTATTCATTACTCAATTCGATCATAAAAAAGCAAAGTCACAGACATTTTTTTCCATTTTGACAGTTTTCCCATTTTCCCCTCATTCTTCCCACTTATCCCTCCTCATTCTTCTCTTCTATTCTCCCTCTCATTCTTCCCCACTCTCCTTCCCATATTTTCTCTCCCTGACAACCCTCTCTCCGTCGGAAAGAAGAAAAGAGAAAAAAAAGGCAAGTTAAAATTCCTCTCTCATTTTCTGTCTGTTTCCGGCGCACCCGCTGCAATCCCGCATGCATACTCGCTGCCGCAAAGTCCTCCGGCCTGGCCAAATCCGCGTCAACCCATTTTTTTCGGCCTTCCCTCTGGCCCAATGCGTAAAACTACTGCGCAAACTCCCACTGCCACCGGCCTGCCAGCTATTTCCCACTACCGCGACCCGTTAGCCTGCCAGCGCTATCCCACTACACGGGCCCGCCGACCCGCGACCACGTGCTATCTCCCGAACCTGTCAGCTCGCTTCCGCCGCCGCACCCGAGCCTGCCTCCGGCCGTCAGGCCCGCTCCGTCGCGCGTTTCCCGCCCGCTGCATGGACTCGCGTGTATGGCCCGCCGCTGCACCCGAGCCCGCCTCCAACATGTCCTGACCCGCGCACGGCCCGCTTCCCCGACCTGCGCGGTTTTATCTTTGGCCCACCTCCAGCCCACTGTTCTGGCCTGCCAGCCTCCTTCCCTTAAGACCACGGCCCGCCAGCATCCTTCCTCTAGCCCGCAAAATTGCATAGCCCACGGCCCATCAGCCAGTAAACCTCCTTCCTTAGGGTCTGCTTTAATCCAGCCTGCAATGACCCGTCTATAATCTCCTCAGCTCAAGAACTCATCCAAATTTTATTATTTTTGCTCCACCGCAATCGGGGAAAGAACATCGTCAAGAGGCGAATTCTTCCTTCGATTTTCAATATCGCGACTCTCGCAAATATCCACTTTCGATGTCGCGAATAAAGAACATCCAATGCAAATTCTTCCTTCAATTTTGACGTCGATCCTCACACTTTAATCCTGTTTTTTGCGCATCAGAATCGTGGGAAGAACATCGCCCATAATTCTTCTTTCGATTATGGCGTGATTCCGCTTTCCTCCAACCTTCGCTTCACCATAATCGGAAGAACATCACAACAGGAATTCTTTTTGGCTTCCCGTAATCCTTGCTTTATATTCCTAATTGCATGCCTAACCCCGCTTCTTTTCACAAGTGCACCAAAAAATGCATCGAACTCAGGGATGTGAATGTGAATATATATACATGTTTGTGTTGCTTTCGGTTTTAAGACATCGCTTCACGAATGATGAGATACAAAAGCGTGTGGTGTCACAAGACACTACATTATGCTCAACAGGCGTCAGTAAGCCACCACTTGTTATGTCACCCCTGCATAAACGCAAAATTTTGTCTAATTTCTAGACTTAAAAAAGGGATGAATATATATTACATTGTATGTCTTCTTTCAAGTTTAAAGATCTCATGCTCAATGAGCGAACGATGAAAATATGCATGAAGACACCACTTACTCACTCAACAGACCGAGGTCCAAAATACCCCGATGTACACCTGGGGATGACTGGAGGTCCAAAAATTAAGCCAAATCTTTTGACTTAGAAAAAATGGGAGAGTGAAATGTGTTCACTTAATAGCACTAAATAGAAAAACTTGCAACTAATTTTAAACTAAAAAGTGAGAAATAAGAAAAAAGGGGGCGAGCCTTTAAAGCAAATTTTGGGAAGAATAGAATATTTATTTAAAATCTAAGTGAAATTTTGGGGAGGCTAATATTAAACTCATAAACAGTAGGAGAGACTAATATTAAACTCACAAACTCTAATTATAATTCTCTATGGCTTAAACTGAAGCGGTTAAAGTGAGTTTTATTTTCTTGTAAATTCCTGAAAATTAAGCAAGCTTTAATTGGAATTTGGGGGGACTAATGCCAAACTCATAACAAACTTGCAATAAACTCAAATTCTAAGGATGAATCCAAATTGGGTTTAATAATTCTTATACAAATGTGGAGGTTCTTACTATGCTAGTTAATAAGCATAAATAGGGCTAAAGCAACAAACACTAAAATCGATATAACTTATCAAAATTGATGTAAATTGAACATAATCAAGTTGAAAAAATTACAAAAACTCAACAAATAAACTAAGTGCTAGTAGTATTTTAAACTATAATATAAATCAAAATGTCTTCTTTGCCAGAATCTACAACATTTTGTATAAGTGTATAAGGTGATATTAAATCAAAATCTACAAAAATCATAGGCCCTTTAATAAAAAAAAAAATCATCATAATTATGATTTTCAAGATCAATAATTTCATTAATTAGATGAAATTAACTAAGCTATAAATTCTTGCATGTGCTCAGACATAGAGATTTCAAGAGTAAATTTTAATGTCTGAAAAGATTGTGCATGCTAAATTGAAATATATTAAATATTAATCTGAAAAATCTAATAAGTGATTAGATCAATTTACAACATCTTCTATGCCAGCAGATTCATAACACATTATACAAATGAACATAATGCGTCAATTAAGGCATTCTCAAATACACCCGCATGGTCCCCGACACTATGTTGAATGCTTAAATTCAAGTGTCAGAGGATGTTGCATGGGTTGCTTCCCGATTTAGTCTTAGGATTGGGTCCGAGTTAACAAAATCTAAAAACTTATAATAAGATTTTTAAATCAGTGAAATATTTGAAAACATTCTGGTGACGAAGATCTAATCCTCTGCTAGTAAGAGAGTTGACAGGATCTAAAGCTCTTAATTTAAACATAAAATTATCTGAATTATTAAATACACCCACATGGGCCCCGACACTATGCTGAATGCTTAAATTCAAGTGTCTGAGGATGCAAGCTTTCCCGATTAGTCTGGTCTCAAGTTAACAAAACTTAAAAACTTATAATAAGAGTTCCAAAAGCAGTGAAATGTCTAAAATACTTATTTTCTCAGGTGATAGTAGATCTAATCCTCTGTTAGCAGCTAAATAGAGTTGACATGATCTAAAGCTCTTAAACTTTTTAAAATTAATCAATTTTTTAAAAAAATTAAATATCAATTTAAAGTTGCTTCCCAGTTTAGTTTTAAGACTAGGTTCGGGTTAACAAAACTTAAAAATATATGATAAGAGTTTCAAATCAGTGAAATATTTAAAAATTGATTCAGTGACAAGAGATCTAATCCTCTACCGCTAAACAGAGTTGATAGGATCTAATGCTCTTAAACATATTCAAATTAATCAATTTTTAAATAAATTTTTAAATAGCAATCTGAAACTACTTAAATGTATCTCTATCATTAAAAACTTAAATCAAATCTAATCTATCCACCTTCCATAATTATTTATCGGGGGTGACAAATTAAACAAACTCTAGCCCACAGAGGAGCCATGTCAAATCAAGTGTTCTATTATGTTCACTCTCAATCAACCTCACGCTAGTAAGGATGTGACTCATATCCTCTAACTGTGTGGCTTGGCCAGTAGACTTCACAGATGAAATAGTTACGACCGGTCCTCGACGGTGATTTGGCCACCGGCCTGAATATTACGATCACCGATGCAGATGCTCCCAATGGTTCTTTGAGTTATGAATCATGGGATATACTGAGGAAAATCTCTCACGTAAGGTAGACTTAAGATTATCTCCAGATAAATAACTAAGTTATAAACACGATGGGCCCGACATCTTTCAATGCTTAAATTCAAGTGTCGAGGTATCGTTGTTTTCCAATTTAGTCTTAGAACTGGGTCCGATTTAAGAAAACTAAAAAAAACCTATAATAAGAGTTTCAAATCAGTAAAATATTTGAAAAATTGATTATGTCATGTGACAATAGATCCAATCCTCTGTTAGCAGCTAAACAGAGTTGATAAGATCTAAAGCTCATAAACATATTCTAATTAATCAATTTTTAAATAGCAGTCTGAAAATAGTTAAATGGAATTCTATCATTAAAAATTTAAATCAAACTCAATCTATCCACCTTCCGCAACTGTTTGTCGGGGGTGACAAATTAAGAAAATTCTAGCTCTCAAAAGAGTCAATGTCAAATCAAGTGTTCTACTATGTTCACTCTCAATCAATCTCATAAGAGGACGCGTGTCCTCCGACCGCGTAGCTTATAGTTCCACATATGAAATGATCGAGTCGATTGGGTGGTTAGGCCCCGCCCATTATATTATGATCGTGACAATAGCTATGCTCCCCAATGGCTCACCCTTTGAGTTATGAATCATACGATATACTTGATATGGCAAAGCTCTCATCAAGGTAGACTTAATTATCTCCTGACAAACACTACCCCATGTCTACAAGGATTTCTACATTTAACCCATGTGTTGTGAGGATCCTTCACGTGTTGGGTCGACTACCTCCTAACTAAGTAAACTGATCACGACGCCTGGATGACGAACCATGGGATCAGACGGCACGCATCATTCCCCCAACCATCTAGTTCAAGCTATGATGAATTTCATATCTTAAATTCTAAAACTTACATGTCGCTACTATACTCATGCATTTTATGATCTAATGACCGCCTTAATCGAGTTCTCTCACTTATGGGAGGTAATTAACTATAGTTGTCATAGAAACCTCAAACCGGATATAAAGTTCTCACCAAATGAGGATGAAATCTCGGTAGTCTTATCTACTATTCCATCCGCCTTCAAAATTACACCGACACTTTAAAATGCTCTTTTCATTAAGAGGTCTGAATTTTGAGCCCAAGAAAACAAAATAAAATGCATTTGATGTGATATTCTTCTCCAACATCTCCATCATGATGTTCATTAGTACCATCATTTTATTCATTTTGGTAATAGGCAATCTCTGCTTTGATCTTCATTTGATGTCTGATTTTGTTTTCTAACTAGCCATGCCAATCAAGACAGTTTCTTCCTCTTCTTTTATTTCTTATTCTTGTTTTCTCCTTGCTCATTTCGGAAAGAACTTAACTGCCCCTTCTCCTTTCTATTCTTCTCCAACATCTCCATCATGATGTTCATTAATATGATCATTTTATTCATTTTGGTACCAAGCTGTGCAATCTCCCTGTCTTTGATCTCCATTTGATGATGCATTTCTCTTTGCTCTTTAGCTAGCACCATGGCGTCAATCAGTATAGACTCTTCCTTTTCTTCTATTTCTTGTTACTGTTCTGCTCCTTGCTCATTTTCAGGAGAAGAACTTGACTGTCCTTCTCCTTATGTATTTGTAGAGACAACTATTATTGGGGTTGTACGACGATGCTGATTACAAAAGCATGTATCAGGCTGATCATTTCCTGGTTCAAGCATATAGATAGCTTCGACACCCATGATCTCTTTCTCATTCTGGTCTTCTTCTTCTTCATCTTGGCAAAGATCGAAGATCATCCTCTATTTATACGTGAAGACTCTTCTTCATAAATGCTAAATTCAAGTTCTAGATTCATTTACATTTGTTCTGAGAGTTCATCTATATCTCGACCATATACGACTTCTACTTTTATAGAATCTTCTTCATTATTTTCTTCATGTACATGAATTTTAATCGACATTTCCGGTGGATCTCGGTTCAATGTCATAACAAATACTTCTTATTAAAGGACCGATCAATGTCAACCTTCTCTTGTAGGGGTGGCCGATTGATGGGATCCCCTAGAGAATTCTCCAGGGTATCGACCATCGTATGTTTCATCAATGATATCATTTCTTTTGGTATCCACTTCTGATGAGTTTATTTTGAGGTGAATTTTGAATATATGTGTTAGATGTCACACCTCTTCTATTATTCAAAGTTTCATTACGGGGCCTTAACCTCTATATTTGCTTATCCTTTTATTGGGACCTTTTAGTAGCAGATTCTTGGACATGAGGTCCAAGTGTCATGCTCTGATGTTCACCTTTCGAAGTGTATTGGGTTCGCTGGCTAGTTACAAGAAGAGATGACAACTTTCTTGGTGGAGTTTTAGTATTTTTCATCACCACAGGGCTCTGAAATCTTCTTTTCATTACGCATTTATTCATAGCCACTTTGAGAACTTTATATATATCCGGATAGTTTTTTGGTTGTCTCCTCATGGTGGTGGAGCTTGACATGGTTGGTTCCGGAAAGGATTACTTTATTTGCCGGTAGAGCTATTCCTTTACCCACTTTATTGTCAAAGTTGTTGTGGGTAGAATACTTCTGCGATAGTATCGTTTGTTCACTATGTCATTCAAAGGGGATCTGAGCCTCATTTCACTTTCTCTTCTTCTATCTTTGGTTAATTTGCTCCATGATGAGGAAGCTTCATGATCATGCTTTTTTGGTACAAAGGTTCATCGGCGGCGTACCACGAGGAATTAAAGACCGCAGTTTTTCCACCGATTCTTTTCATCACGGGGCTTTAGATTGATTTTTTGGCGAAGTTCTCTAGTGGGAGAACTCCTTGACAATGGTTGGCTATTGAGCTGGTTGGCTCATATGGCTAGTAGGAGTTTCAGTAACTTAAGGCCTTCCAGCATGGTCTCGGACAAATGTACCGGTGGGTAAGTTCTATGATAGTAGGAAATTCAAGCTACCAAATTGAATGGTAACAGCGACATCACACTGTTGATGGGCATTGGCTAGCGGATGTTCACAGACCTATTTGAGCGTGAAAGGAGTGTTTTGTAGATCTATTTCTACAAAAGTGAAAGATGAGGATTAATAATTAGAAATTATTATTTTATCCCATACTTTCAAGATGCAAAGGTGCTACAAAACAAAGTAATGGTGTAATAAATATATACTCTCTAGAATGAATCATTCTACATAGAGCCTCAAATTGAATTTATTGCATACTTAAATCACAATTTTTTGTTTTGAATTTTCAAAATATTTTATTGCTACTATTATAGCACATATATGACTAGCAAAATATGGAAAGAGAATCCTATCCCCAGTAGAGTCGCCAAAAATCTATGGGCTCCGAAAATTCGCCACCGACCTCTTCGATGAAAAGAGTATTTTAAAGTGTCGGTGTAATTTTAAGAAGGTAGATGACATAATAGATAAGACACTGCCCGGAGATTTTGCCCTCGTTTGGTAAGGTCTTTATAAATGGTTCTAAGTTTTCTATAGGCGCAAGCCCCTACAGTTAATTACCCCTCCGAATAAGTGAGAGAACTTTCGATTAAGGATAATCATTAGATCACAAAATGCATAGTGTATAGTAGCAACATGTAGAGTTTTAGAATTTAAGATGTGAAATTCTTCATTTTAGCATGCGATCTAGATCCCATGGTTTATCATCCGGTCCCTAGTTTACTTAGTGAGGAGGTAGTTGACAACGATGAAGGATCCTCATCATGACACATGTACAGTCAAGAGATCCTTGTAGACTTGGGGTGGTGTTTATCTAGGAGATGCTTAAATCTACCTTAGGCGATAGAGGGTTATTTGTCATCAAATATACATAATTCATAACTCAAAGCGAGCCATTGGGGAGCATACGCTACGATGCGTGATTGTAATATAATGGAGCGGTGACCACAAAATCGAGGACTGGTCCTAACACTTCATCACAGTGTATTGGTGAAAGATTAGTTAAGGCCATGCGTGGTGAGGACACATGCGTCTTTCTTGGCGTGAGATTGATTGAGTGAACATGCGAACACGATTTGACATTGACTCCTTTTTGAGCTTAAGTTTTTTTAATTTGTCGCCCCCCGATAAACAATTATAGAAGGTGGATGGATTGAGTTTGGTTTAAATTTTTAGTGATAGAGTTTCATTTGAACAGTTTTAGATTGATATTTGAAAATTGATTTGAAAAATTGATTAATTAGAATATGTTTGAGCTTTAGATCTGTCAACTATATTTAGTAACAGAGGATTAGATCTGTCACGATCGGTTTTTTTATATTTTATGATTTGAAACTCTTATTATAGGTTTTAGTTTTGTTAACCCAGTCTAAGACTAAAGAAGCAACACAACATCCTCGACACTTGAATTTAAGCGTTCGTAGGGGCCCATGATATATATAGTAATTTTAGGTAATTTTATGTTTGAATTATGAGATTTATTTTGTATTTTCATTTTTTTATTCCAGTTTAACCTGCGCAGCTTTTTCAAACATTAAAATTCTCACTTGAAATCTCTATGTCCGAAACATCTGAGGTTTATGGTTTAGATAATTTCACTAATTGAAATCATTGATTTTGAAAATCATAATTAGAATGAAATTCCTTAATTTTGATCAAAGGAAATATATGATTTTTGTAGATTTTATATTTTCTATCTTCTTGTATGTGATTAGAAATCAGTGGTGAAGAAGGCATTTTGAAACTATAAGTTTAAAAGATAATTTAACTTGTTATTTTAAGAAGAATATTTACTCCTCGAAGTAATTCTCATTTTTCCCCTTCTTTTTTTATTGATTGTTTTATTTTATTCCAAATTTATTTTTCTTTTATTCAAACTTATTTTCCCTTCATTACAATTTCTATAAATAAGACCAAGTAGTCTCTTATTCTATTCCATTTGTTTGAATTGGCTTTGACATTGGAAGGGTTAAGAACTTTAGTGGGCTTTCAATTCCCGATAAATTTTAAACACTTTTCACCTTTCTTTTATTTTATTTTACTTTTTTATGTTTGTTATATATCATTTTACTTTCCCCTCTTTTTTTAAGTTAAGATTTTGATTTGACCTCGATGTCATCTTATATAGGATATTTAAACTCATTGAGCATGAGTAGTATCTTGACACACAACCAAGTTTTCATCGTTGTCTATTGAGCTATTTTAAAGAAGATATTTGCAATATATTCCTCCTTTTTCTTCTAAGTCTGACAAATTTTTGACATTTAGATAGGGAGCGACATAACAAGTGGTATTTACTCGATGCATACATTTGTAACTGTCTTTCACGATATTTTCTTCTCTCGTCTTGAGCACAACGAGTTCTTCAAACCTACAAAGAAACACACACACACAGAGAGATATATATATATTCACAAATCTCACATGTTTTGACACATTTTTTTTGGCGCACTGCAAGGCTAAGTAAAGGAACGGGGTTAGGTGGGTAATTGGGAATGTAAGGCAAGGAATGCGTCGCCAAAAACTGAAAGAAGAATTCGCCTATTGACAATGTTCTTCTTCGATTTGCGGCGGAGTGAAAATGGGATGACTAAGACAAGGGGTGCGACGTCAAAAATCGAAAGAAGAATTCATCTGATGATATTCTTCTTGATAAGCAAACAACTTTAAAGCGGGTTGATGATCAAAGGAAAATTATCTTGACAATGTTCTTGATTCGAAGCAAAGGCAAGAATCGATCCAAAAGCGAAAATTATTTGTTCGATCTCTCGATTTATGAAAATATAAAATGATTAGAAATCAAGAAGAATTTATTGTCTCTTTGATTCTAAAAAGAAAAGCGGATAACTAAGCGAGGTGTGATCAAAATTGAAGGAGGAATTGCTTGATGATGTTCTTCCGACTCAATGTGGCTATAAAGTGAGATTGAAAAATCAAAAGAAAGACTGTGATGTTCTTCCCATTCAAAATAAAAGCTGAGACGATAAGCGAGGATGCGATCGAAAATCGAAGGAAGAATTTGTCTGACAATGTTCTTGATTCATGAAATGACTTAGGAGTGATGCAATCGAAGAAGAATTCCTTTGACGATATCTTCCCGATGTGGCGAAAATGGTGAAATTGGATGGGTTGGGCTTTGAAGATTGAGCAGACAGTTTGATCAATTTGAAGCCTGGGCAGACGTGCAGCAGGTTTGAAGGGTTGTAGAAAATGGGCTGAGCCTTTTGCATTTTGCGGGTTGAACAGCAGGAGGTCAGTTGGTCAGAGTGATGGCCGGCAGGCTGAACAAGCGGCGGATCGGAAGAACGACAGCGGAGGCAGCGTGGATCAGGTCGGGTTGGACGCGGGAGCAGGCCCGCGTCAACTAATAGCAGCGCGGTGCGGAGCAGGTTGGTGCCCAGAATAGCCGCGGGACAGGGTGGAATGATAGCCCGGATGCTAATCATGGGCTCAGGTCATGCGGATTGGCCGCAGGACATGGGTCTGGCGGGTCGCAGCTGCTTCGACAGTCGCGGACTGCAGCCGCGGACTCAGGTGTGCAAGTCTAGCACGGTGCCGGGCTGCAGTAAAAAAAGCAGACCGGAGCAGGTTGGTGCGAGGAATGCGGGTACGGTACGGCGGGTTTTACCGAATCACGCCGGCAGGACGGCCGGAAAATAGCAAAAAATCATGGAAACGTTAGCCGGGAAAGAAAATTAACTTACCTTTTTTTTCTTTTTGTTTTCTGACGGGAGAGAGAAGCCTGCAGGAGAGAGGAGAGTGGGAGAGAAAATGAAAGTCAAGAATGAGAGAGGAATGGGGGGAGTAGTTTCTTTTCATTTTTTTTTCTTTTTTTTTTTATTTTACAATTTTTCAGAAAACTAAAAATAAGAGGGAACGGTTGAGCATGGGGGTAATTTGGAGAATTTTAAATAAATTTTAAATTTATTAAGCGATTTTAATGTGGATTTCAAGTCGATGAATGCACATAGTCAATATATATATATATATATATATCTTAATATGATAATTCATTTTCACAATATTGATTTTTTGATGAGGCTTTTAGTTCATTGAATCAGTATCATTCTTAAAATGCTTTTCACTTCGATTTTTGCACTCGTCGAATTGAGTGAATAATCTTACTGATAGATTTGATATTTTTGAAGCGATCGTGATCAATTTTAGCGAGGTTATTTAATATCGTAGTCGGCGCCGATATGCGTGCGACATTGGCGGCTGGCTTGATCGGTTGACCATCAAGTTGTGCAATATTTATATTCTGACCACTTTCAGCGTTAATGTGATGGAAAGTCTCGTCGGAGGTCATTTGAGTTGATTTTGGTGACGTAGTGCATTTATCGATTTGTGCTCACTTCAAATCACTGACATTTACCAAACTCGTCCAATTGAGTACGGTCTCATTTGATAGATTTTGATGTTTTGAAAGCAGGATTAATTTTATGAATAAGTCGTTTGGTCATCATTGCGGCTTCTGATATCTGGCGTGGCACATTGATAGCTCGAGTCTTGTGCAAATTAAATTTTGATATCTATATTGATCACTTTTAACATTGAGCGTGATGAAGTGGTTATTGATGGAGGTCATTTCGACCATTAAGATATCTAAAAAAGTAGCTTAATTATGATATCATTAAGATATTATGATATCTAAAAAATACCATATGATGATATCAATATCAACATCGTTCCAAAAAACTAACATTAGTTATTGTTATGTTCATCATTTTATCAATCTTCCTTCTATCATAGTTTTCTCATTTTTTAAGTGAAGAATCATATAAATAATGATCATCATATAGTCGCAAAAGCGAATGCTTGGCCGGTTGGCGTGTATGCGGGCACATAGCCGCCTTGACAAATGACAATTTTGAGCTTCTGGTTTTGGTTTTGGCGGTTTATGTGATTTTTACTCTTTTCCCAAAGAAAACAGGGCCAGAAAGAAGGCACACTTCTTGATGCCTAGTGCTTCTCTTCTTGAGTGAGAGTCGTTGAGTTGATCTCAGGCGTACATTATTTGTTTTTCCTCGAAAGAGAGAGTCAACCCCTCGGACCATCCGGGTTTGGGCGATCAGGCCGTATCACATCGATTCCGGTTTTCCTCGAAAGCGTCGACCGACCTCATCGGCGTTTGGAGGCGATAAAGGCGTAGTACTTCGTGTTGTTCGGTTTTCCCTCGAAGATCGCAACCTCGTCGGACCGTCCGGGTTTGGGCGATCAAGGCGTTGTCTTCATCGTTGTTGGTTTTCCCGAAAGAGGCATCAACCGCCCTCGTCGGACGTTGTTTAGGCGATCAAGGGTTCCAACTTTTCGGTAGGAAATTGGATTTATTGACTTTAATGGATGATTCGGTTGATAGGTAAGATGGTGACCAAGAACTATCGCTCAAATGACTCGTAAAGTTTGGCGTAATTTATGAGCATCAGAGGGAATATCTTTCTCCTCTCTTTTTTTCTCATATGTATGTGTATCCTTTTTGTCAGATCGTAGTAAAAAAATTTTATCGCAAGCTATCCGTGAGAGAGTCAAAAAAGGAGGCGCCCAAGCATTGGGGTGAGTGAGTTGCTTTTACAAAATTCTCAGATTTTTATCATTTCTCCCTCTTTATTTATTATGTATTTTCATGGTGATGAGTAAGAAAACCCATAAGACTACACAATATACCATCCACTGTCACATCAGATAGTTTAATGGTGTTCCGCATAAAGTTTTTCTTCCCTAATGAGTTGGTGGCCATTGTTGCCAAAAAGTCTGATCGAGCCCGTTCACCTCCGCCATGGTACTTTACTATTTCTGAGATGATTCTTCATGCGGGACTGTGATTCCCTTTGGCTCCTGAGTTGATTGAGATATTCAAAATATGTGGTGTAGCTTTGTCACAGTTTTCATTTCGAGCTTTAATGGTCATCGCTTTGGTGCCTTCTTCAAAGAGTGGTGTTACTTTGAACATCAAATACTTATGTCGAATGTGATTTACATCGGATGTGTTTTATCGACTATAAAGAATTGGATAGAATTTTCAAAGACGGATCAATCTAGAAATTGGTCTAATGGATTCTTTTTGTGAAAATGAGTGGGCCTTCCCGAGAGATGGGAAGATTGAATGACCTTCCGATCCATCTGATGTCTGAGAATGAGATCGCAACTCTTAATATCCCCGATGTAGAAGCTTGCAAACATGAGTTACGCCATTGGAAAAATATATAGTTAAGATAGAATGTTCAAGGTTGGCCTTTCTATCCGTGCAGGAGATCTCATTCTTTTCCACTAAAGAGGTCAAGTAAAGGTGATGAAAGGTCTCCTCATATTCATGGGTTCTTTCAAGAAGCCCACACAAATCGGTGGTGGCAATGTTTCTTCCCTAAAGAAAAAAGAAGTGACTACGCCGATATCTCAAGAAGATGTTCACCCCTACCGACCTCCTCGAGTTTAGCTATTTCAACTCATGATGGGGAGTTCATTTCGTCACATTCCTAAAGAGGTGTTAAATCACATATGTAATCGGCCAACGAGCGATGAATTGCACGCTTTCTTTTCTTCTTTTCTTCTTTTCCTTCTTTTCTTTGTGTAATATTTGTGATGATTTTTTTTCTTTATAGTAACTCAAATATTAGGTGATGGATCATTTGGGTGTCTCTTTAGATGAGTGGAATAATAATTTGTGAAGATAAAATATCCGCAAGAGTATGAGAAAGATGAGTGCTAAGGCCAAAGAAGTGACTTTTGGAGGATCACCAACCGGTGCTAACTGAAGCAAAACATGTCGACTTCTCTTCTCTGTCGAGGTGGAGCACTCGTGATGAGTTGATTGAGGTGAGGACCGAGACTCCGAAAGAGAAAAGACTCAAGGCACGTGGAGAAGAGCTCTCGAACTGGAGAAGAAAGCATTACAGGATCATCTTTCTAAGAAGGAGCTTATAATGTTAAAAGCGGAAGCAAATAAAATCTCTTTGAAGGCAGTGGAAGACTTTAAGAACTCGTTGGCTTATCGCAATACTATTGAAGACCATATCCAGGAAGCTCGTAATCATATTCTTGATGTTGAAGTGAAGGACTTGGAGCACCAATGTTTAGAGGAGCTTCATCCAGGGTTCTAAAAGGAATCCGCTAAAGCAAAATTGGGAGTATGATCTATCTCCCAAGTATCAAGACCCTTCAATTGAGGAGATGAAGGAGTTGAGAGTGAGTCCAAGGAGCATCTCTTAGTGGTGAGGAGGCGTTGATATCATAGTATCACTTGAGGATGCATTTTTTTTATCATGATGTATTGTTATTATTTTATATCAATTTTGATTCTTTCTTATATCATCATGTTAATCTGTCATATAATTTTTTTTTTAGTTGATATGCTCTTGTTTATTTTTTACCTATCCGGGGTGATTGGTCAGAATATTATTTGATGATGTTAACCTGTATGGATGAGGCCATGGGAAGTCCACCAAGAACCTTTTGGCCTATCCTAGGTATTAGTCAAAATATTATTTGATATATTACCTGTATGGAAGAGGCCATGGGATGTCCACCAAGGACCTTTTGGCCTATCCTGGGTATTAGTCAAAACATTATTTGACATCTTACCTATATGGAAGAGGCTGTGAGATATCCACCAAGGAACTTTTGATCTATCATAGGTACTAGCCAAAGTGTTATTTAACTTCTTGATGGAGAGGTCATCAAGTCCCCATGGGATTGATCATGCCCGAGATACAACATGAGTTGTATGCATTTCTCAAGTGGGAGGATTAAATGAAGGAGATTGTTTATATGCAACAAGTTTGAAAGAAAGAAAAAAAGTAAATTCATTACTCGATAAGATCGGTGATACAATCATAAGATGATTTTTTTACATATGAGTTTGAAGAGGAAATGACAACGAGACAAATAAAGTTGCAATAATTATGTATAGAATTACGATAATATTTTGAGATTCTCGGTGTTCCAAGTTAGGTAAAGTTTTTCCCTATGGATCCTTGAGCTTGAATGTTCTCTTGACCATATATATAACATATGGGTCATCCCAAAGAGGTGAGAGTTTATTATGTTGAGGGGCCTCTGACTTGAGACTTCAGGACCAAGTCACCGAGATATGGATGAGGTTTTACTCTTCTATTGAAGTGAGCTACCCTTTGGTGATAGGAAGCAGTCCAAAGTAGGGTCATGTCACGAGTTTCGGGGAGTAGGTCCAGGTGCTATCACAGTTTTTCTTCATTACCATCATGATTGAATAATTGAACTCTTGGACTTGGAACTCCGATATCCACTGGTATAATAGCTTCTGAAACACAAGTTATATGGTGTCTCACCAGTCGAGTTGCGATGTAGTGCGGTAAGCCCAAAGAACATTAGAAAGCTCATCAACCCATTGCCCCCTTCTCAAGATGTGTTTTTAGTCCTTTGAGTATAGTCATATTGGTAGCTTCAATATGTCCATTAGTTTGAGGATGTGTACAAGTATGATGTGAATGTGAAGATCTTCGCAAAAGGACGTAAAGACTTTTCCAGTAAATTGGGTTCCATTATTAATGATGATCTTTGTAGGAAGACCGAATCGACATACTATATTTTTCCAAACAAATTGTTTAGCATTTGCCTCCATGATTTTAGCGAGTGGTTCGGCTTCCACCCATTTAGTGAAGTAGTCGACGGCTAAAATGATAAACTTTCGTTGCCCTAATGCTATCGGAAAAGGTCCCATGATATCAATTCCCCACTGAGCAAAAGGCCATGGGCTTTGAATGGATGAGAGCTCTGTATGCGGCATGTGAGGAGGTTAGAGTTCAACTGACAACTTGCACATTTTTTTGTGAACTCCAGGCATCTTGTTTCATCGTAGGTAAGAACCTTGCCTTATAATTTTAAGGGCTAGCCCTTCCTCTAGGTGTTCTCCACATATCCCGAGTGAACCTCTCTTAATGTGTCGACCTCTGGTGAGAGGCATTTAAGGTATGAGAAAGCTCGTTTGTATAGTTCACCTCCGATAATAATAAAGTTTGAAGCTTGTCTTCGGAGATGAGTTGCAGCAGTTGGGTCTTCAGGAAGGGTCCCTTCTTGTAGAAAAGACAAGATGGGTTTCATCCATGAAGGTTCCTTTATCTCATTAATTGCTTGTATTACCCATGACCCTTGGATATTAGGAAAATATATTTCTTCAACATGTCTTCTCTTAAATAGATCTCCAGTAGCAAATATAGCAAGCTTAGCGAGAACGTCAGCTCGAGTATTCTCCTCTCGTAATATGTGAATGATTTAATGTGTCTTGAAATGGGCAAGAAGTGACTTTACCAAGTGGAGGTATTGCCGGTGAGGATTATGAGTATTAAAGTTTCCTCAACTTAGGACAAGTGAGAGTCATGTGGATCACTAAGTCTTGAGCTTCACTGTCAATGGCAGTCTCAACCCGTGATAAGAGCCTCATATTCACCATATTATTAGTTGCAGAAATTTTAGGCAGTCCATACTCAGGTATTGGGGGAAATAAGTAAGATTCTTGCACCGACTGTATTTCTGGCTCCATCAACATGAGGGTCCATTGAGGGGATGAAAAGGCATGTAGTAGATAGCTCATTTAGAGTTGGGGTGCATTCCATTATAAAGTCTGCGGTACTTGAGACTTTATAGCGGTAGAGGTAGAAAATTTATATCAAACTCTCTCAATTCTGAACCATTTAATTAACCTCCCGGATGCTTACGGTTTTCTAGAATGGCCCTTAATGGTAAATGAGTGTAAACGATAATGTGAGCTTGGAAGTATGATGCAATTTTTTTCGAAAACTAAAAGCCACCCATTAGTGGATAATGACTTTCTATATCAGAGAGAATTTTGCTGACATAGTAAATTAGTCGTTGTATCCCATTTTCTTCTCGTGCTAAAATTGAGCTTATCGCATGGGAAGAGACTGCAAAGTATAAGTATAACATCTCTCCCTGAATAGGCTTGGATAGTAGAGGTGGAGATGTTAAATACTCCCTTAGTTGCTCAAAAGACATTCATCAATGAAAATTATTATTTTTAGCTCCCTTTAATATTTTAAAGAAGAATGGCAAGTATTTATCCCGAGCGGGCTAGAAGCGGATAAGCGGAATTCATCCATTCAAAGCGTTGAACTTCTTTGATATTCTTTGGAGGAGTCATATCTTTGAGAGCTTTGATTTTCTCGATTGGCCTCTACTGGGTTACCATAAATCAAGAAATTTTTTCCGATGCCAAAAGCACACTTGGTCGGTTAAGTCGCATGTTATAACGTCGAAGAAGGTTAAAGCATATTTCTAAGTTACAAATATGTTGTGATTCTTCCAAGCTTTTCTTAACATGTCATCCACATATACCTCATTGTATGGCTAATAGGTCTTTAAAACCTTATTCATAAGGTGTTGATAGTAGCACCGATTTTTAACCAACATAACTTGGTAACAATATAAACCTTTATATGTTTGAAATGTTGTAGCTTCATCCATTGGGTCCATTTATTTGGTTGTAACGAGTAAGCATCAAAAAAGAGCATTTGATGTCGTAGCATCAACCAATTGATCAATTCGAGGAAGAGGAAAACTATCTTTCGCAAGCTTTGTTAAGATTATGTAATCAATACACATTCTCCATGTTCCATTTATTTTCTTAACCATGACAACATTTGCTGCTAGTATGGATAATGTACTCTCATATGAATCGCTTAGAGCTTGTTAACTTCTTGTTTTGGCGGAGCGTCAGTGCAAAACTCGCTTCTTTTGGATGATCGATTTGAATGTTGGATCAATCTTGAGAGTGCATGATCACATTGAGGTCGACCCCCGGCATATCTGTCGGACTCCAAGCGAAGATGTCTTGATTTCTTCTCAAGAAGTCTATGTATTTTTCCTTTGTTCTTAGAGCAGATCACTTACCTTTGTTGTCGTGGTTGGTCATCGATAA
Organism: Cymbidium sinense; assembly: GCA_021442155.1. Taxonomy (NCBI): domain Eukaryota; kingdom Viridiplantae; phylum Streptophyta; class Magnoliopsida; order Asparagales; family Orchidaceae; genus Cymbidium; species Cymbidium sinense. The sequence continues at coordinate 28,847,417 of CM038218.1, forward strand.
TGCACAGAGAGAGCAAGTCTTCTACAAGCGAAGCTTTCTGGGGTACTTCTTCATCTCAAAAATTAAAATCTTGATCTTTGAAGGTCACGGAAGAGTGGTTGAGCTTGTCTGAGATAGCATGATTATGTTATCTGTTGATTTCCATGGACCACCCCCAACCCCAATGGGGGTTGGAAATTTTATCTTAAGATGAGATCTTGAGTGCACCAAAATTGATTGGAGGGCCTTAAGATAGCATTATATGATGAATCGACTTGACCACCATGAATTGGATTAAATGAGTCATTTATCGAGAAATTCTTGAGGACAACGAAGGTGATTGTCCCTCTACTCGGCAGATTATCAAACCCAGTATAATGGTCTGCGGAGCTTTTCATAACCAAGCCCATGCTAAGAAATGTGTAAAATAAGACATCAAAACTCATTGTCAATCAAAATTCTCTTAACATTATAGCATGGGTCACCGATCCTCGATGACAAGTGGATCTTGATGAGGAACATGAACTCCTTCTAAGTCTAGTCAAAAGTGATGGAATGATCAATACAAGATTTCTTTAACTCGCTCTTGAGGTGGTAATGAGAACTTGATTATATAGTTGGTCCTCCTGCGATTGTTTCAATTTCTATTTGTTTGATGATTATTTTGTTATATGTGATGATTGTCCTGGTTGCCCCAATTGGAGTTATGTTTGTTTGAGTCGATTGATTCTTCACAAATCGGCGTAGATATCCTTTGAATGAGCCTCGATTTCTTCTTTGAGTTGTTTATGCAGTAGTATGTCCACGACTTGATGGAAGTGACAATATTGCTTTTGATTTCCAATTTGGTTTTGGATGTAGTCACTTGATGGTTTCTTCATCTCGAATAGCCATGAGGTTAACACGAGATGTGTTGGCGTGTATTCCTTTTCTGCGTGGTTCATGTCATTGATAGGGCGTGGAGGAGATCGACTTCTTGTTGCTTCTTTTGATGGGGTCGGTCGCATTCCTAGCTCTTACATTTTCCGTAGATTATTCAAATTATTTGATGGGCATTAATAGCCTCGGCAATTTGTGCTTCCACGATGAAAGTCGGCATATGGCGGACCGTATCTCGTGAGTGAGTAAAAGGCCACGGAGCCCTCGAAAACTCCTCTTAATAGTTGGTCTACTAAGTATTTGGCAGCTTCTAAGGAGAACCTCGGAAGTATTCCTTAAGTGATTCACCCTCATTTGACGAATGAGAGAGATGGGAGGAATCTTTAATGATCCTCGGTTGCAATGATACAAAAATCTTGGTGAGTTCTCAAAGGTATGGATGGATCCCTTGGAAGGGAGTAGAAACCAAGTGCGAGCTTGACCTTGGATGGCGGAAAAACGACAAAATGGTGTCGAGCTCGTTGGATATGCATGATACTGTATGATCGATGTGTTCATATGGTGATTCATCATAGAATCATACTTTCGGAAGCTTGAAACAAAGAATAGGATGTTGAAGAATAACAAAAGGTGAGGATTCCTCATAGCTGAGGGAGATGATTTCTCTTTAAGGTGAAATTCATCTTGCATTAAGCGTCATAATTACGTATAATAACAGTTGAATTCAAGCGAGAACATGCCAAGCTAATAAATGGTGGATTAGCGATCGTTGGCTACGTGATGGATAGTAGAACTAGCGGTCAGGAGATCGACATCCTGCGGAAGCGGAGGAACTTGTGTCAAGGAGATTAGCATTTTGACCTCCACGTAATCGATCTTGGGGAGATGTGTTTTCGTGTGGTAGTGTGTTTCGTAAAGTCGGATCATCTCATTTGAGACTCTTCCATTCCGATCTTCTAAAGAGATTCTGCGCACCTTCTTCGAGGGTCATCGAGAAGTGAGCGATCTTGGTTTAAGGATTGGTTTGAGAGTGGAGTTGGGGGAGGCTCCGTTATTACAGTATTGCGCTATTAGCCATCGGTGTTCAAAATTATGATTGATAGGTTTCTTCTGAGGCACTATTGCGTGCTAGAAAACCAGTTGTAGTAAAGAAAATTTCACTTAAGTTCTGAAACACATAGATGTTTGAGAATTAATAAAACTCCAATTTTACATGAAAAATCTCAAAAGAGGAAAAAATCAAGCTGGCAATAAAATCTTCCACTATGTATTTGTTTCAAAGTTTTCCGATAAGGATTACAAATTGTATATGAAGAGACAATGGAATCTGAATCAACAACACAATATATAGTCAGTTGTAACGATTCAGTAGTAGTAGATGATGGTGAAATGTGACGATGAGCGTTAATGATGATGGAACGAAGATCGATTCAGTGATGACCAATGATGAGTCAGCGGAGCATATGGTCGGCGATGATCGATGATGGTTGATCTTAATTGACCCATGATCGGCGGTGAGCGATGATGGCGATAAGGATCGGCGGCTCGTCGGCGGCGTGGTGTGACAACCAGTGATCTGTGATTATGCTGAGGATTTTCAAGCATTAGAGCTCTCTCTCTTTTCTTGCTCCCTTATGAATGAGAGTTTTATAGATTAAGTAGCGTTTACGTGTCATGCAAATCAACCACTCCACTCCATCGACGGCTTAAATGATTCCTTTGATCATTTGATGTATTTTAAGTATTTGAATGCCCAAATGAAGTCAAATTATGAGATCTTGGGCTTGTTAGGCACGTCAGGACGCCGATTGACTATAAACACTCCATGTTTAAGAGCTATTTAGGATTTTGATATCCCAAAGTTTCCAATGATATTTTAAGTGCTTGATCTCTAGTTTTGACTTAGGATCAACTTTTAACATCAAGATCTTAGAATTAGTATTTTAAGTGTCATATCAATTATATCACATAACTATAATTATTATTGATTACATTCATCATTATCATTCTCATAATCATTAACATTATCTATATTCTTTGGGATGGGTCTTAGAAATCTTCATTCACAATGTGTATAAATAAAAAAGTTATTTAGAACAATTTTTTCTTAACTCACTTCAGATTATATCAAGAGAAATAAACGATGCACCAATATTTTTTTTTTTCTGATTTTTTACATAATTTTTTTTCGCATCTCTTGTATTATCTTTTTTCTTTGTATGTTAAGTCTTCATATAAAACTAAGATAAAATATCATCATTTTATCTTTCTGAATTTTTCTTACATGCAACAAGAATAATGTGCGATGAATCAGAAAGAGAACAATGATTTGAACTCACTGAGTAACTCATCCCTAAATTCTCCTCTCAAAGGATTAAACGGCTTAATCACCAGCTTCAAATGAACTGACGCCTCTTCTCTCCTGGTTTAAAGAAAGTGGAATCAAGTCTTATAAGAATTGTACCAATCAACCGAAAGCTTACGGAATCCATGAAAGTGAAGCTCTTCAGATCAGCGGCATGTGAGCACTAATCTCTTCATCTTTCTTAATTGATTACGATCCACCAGTTCTTGATTAAAGAAGCTTTAATAAAGCCATTAAGGCAAATAAACATCCATAATTCTCAATCAACTTACAAATTAAAGTTTATATAAGCAAATTAGAACGTTACGTCCCTCTCTTTTTTCTGAAACTTTAATGGCTTCATGCGCATTCATATAAGGCTTTACGGCATTTACTCTGTCACCACTTTGTTTGCATAACTGCATTTACTCTGTCACCTCTTTGTTTTCCCCCATCTATTGATGATAGTATACTGTCACGGCAATTTGGAATAATTTCTCCAGCAATAATATTTTTACCCATTTGTCAAAATGGATGATAATAACAACGAAAATGTAAATTAAGATATTTATCTGTACTATCGTATCAATTTTTTAATCTCAAACATGGGTATATCTTAACGCATGACAGTTTTGTTCGATTGTTCGTGTTATATTCGATTCATCTAATTTATTTATTGTTAACGTGTTTAGGCACATTCTCAGAACATACCCCGAAAAGTTATATTGATAATTATTTTGCAAATTTATTCTTAATATAACTTATTAACAAAAATAATAAACTTCAATTATTGAATATTTTATTTTATAATTATAAAGTTTTAAAAATAGTTTTAATATTAGTCATATTTTTAATTAAAATTATGGCTAAGGATATTTGTTTAAAGTTCACACTTATTAAAAAGAATGCTTATTAGATACTTGTCTGATTAAAACTATTAACCATTATTTTTAATAAAAAAAAAGACTTATTAATTACTTTCCGGCTGCAAGCATCTTTAATAGTATAATATTAACTATACCTTAAATTTGTTTCACGTTAAACTATCAAAAATATAGTGAAAATATTTTTTTTTATAAAATTAATAGTTGATTTAACTATTCTTAAAAAATTATTATATCTTTAAATTTTAGTGTAAAAAATGCTTTATTAAAAGAAAATTTTTTAAAATATTTATTTCTTAGAGGGGCCCCATATTTGATAGAGAGCATTGGCCTTAGGCATTCTAATAGTAAAAAAGGAGAGTATTATTTATCTCAATTTATTGGCTTTATTCTAGGATTTATGTGAATGATATCTTCGTTGACTTCAATTTATTTGTCTTTGTCTTTATTTGCATATCTCTTCTTTGATGAAGATGGTAAAACTTTTACCATCTCAACTGACTTTGAATTTTATGGAGTTTTCAAGTTTCTGGGGCTACACACGTGTCATACATGATAATATCGATGAGTCTGACTCTTCTCCGTCAGGAAAACATAAATCTTCATCTAAACAATTATTTTCTTATTGAGTCATTAAATAAAATTCATACATTAGCTCCTCAGGCTCGTCTTGCTTTCCTGACAAGAGTTGTGATGGGTTGGTCGAGTTATGATGGGTTTGTCATTTCGGAATAACTGATGCTGAAGAATATCTGACATCACGCAGATGATTCGGCATGTATCTACTGGGAAAGATTCATCATTATCTTCTTCATCTGATTTAGCAATGCGAAGTTTAGGCATGAAGTTTGCAAGCCTAAATAAATCTTCTTGTGGTGATACTCCTAGATTGTTAATGATCTTTGAGTCAGAAGTTCTCTCTGATCTTCTTTTCTTAGCCCTTCTTTGATTTATGAGGCTTATGTTTAGAGATCGCTTCATGCTATGAAGTAGCCTTATCAATGCTACCGAGAAGCCCAAATACTTGGTTTAGTATATCTCTTAAGTCCAATATAGTTCAAGTGGTGATTTCACTTAACACTGGACGTCTTTAACCGCTTCAAAGATTTTCACGGTCTTTTAGAGACTATTGTCATTCTTCGCCTAAACCGATTTCTCCTTTTGTTGTCTTGATGGATGATACTAAGAGGACTTAATCATCCTTGTTGACTCTTTTGAGTTGACGAACACTACATAGTGTAAATTCACCTCATCGATACTTCCTTTCTAGCCAATCTTTGAAGACATAACAATCATGACTGATCATCTGATGATAAGGACAGTAGTTTGGATTATTGACTTGATCAGCTTCTTCAGGTCTTTTAATTTATGGTAATTGTAAACCGGCTTTGATTGCTTGCCGAAATAATTTAGCCACACTGTCCCTTCTAAAGGAATATTCTTTGTTCATCTTTTCCTTAAGAGATGGCCGCATTCGCTCATCATGTCTTATTGCTTTTGGACTCCCCACCACTTGAAAAAGTATGAGGCTTGTCATTACCTCATAATACCAATTTGGCCGGGTTAAAATAAACAGGCTTTTACCCTTATCATCATTGTACACCGGCTGCTTTCTTTTATCCACGCTTGTCACCCGCTTTTGCCATTTGAGCTATAGAAGTGCATTAATTTTGTTTCTTGAGTCTCAAAGGTTTGTTTCTCTTTGCTTTATCTCATAGACTAGACTTAGATTCAACTTTTGAATTTATCCACCCTATCGAGCAAGTCCTGGAATGTTGCAATCGACGCTATGCATAGAAATGGTACTATTTTATCATCCATATTGTCCATTAGTAATTAGATCGCATGTTTTCTTCCAATTATTGCTCCCACTTCATACTTAGGTTGCGCGACGACTTATAAATTTTGTCACTGACTCATCTTTCCTCCTTTTTAGCAAGGCAAGATTAGTGATTGTGATTTTCTGGTATTAAAACCTCTTCACAAATATGGTCCAAATTCAAGAAATTTTAACCGAATCATTCGCAATCAATGTACCATTCAAAAGCTAAGGTGCTACCAAATTGATAAAAAAATAGCATCGCCCTCCCTTGTTACTACAAGTAGCCTTAAATTGGGCTAGATATTGCTTTTGGATTACCAAGTCTGCTGAAAGTATTAAATTTTAGCATTGAGTAACCTTTCTGCATGACACTTGGTCATATTCATTCTGGGTAAGACCTTACTCACCGCCTTTTCAAATTTCACGAGGCTATGACTATCTTTATCTTTACATTGATTATTATTTCTAGCTGAGCAGTTGTTACCATTCCAAGTGTGCTAGCCAGATTTTAAATTATTGGCTGGAGAGGTAGTGGGTAAACTTCATTCTTCGCTTCATGCGTAGCATGTACTGTAGGAGCTTGAGGTACCACTGTGGTTGATGGTATAGAAGTTGTATTATTAGCTATTTGTTGGTTAGTTTTGACCTCCATATGTGTGTCATAAGTCAAGACAAGCCCCCAAGTCAAATTCGACAGACTTCAGAGGTGACAATGCGCAAATTGAGGCTCAGAATACAATGGATATCATTGAAAATGGTCGAAATGATCTTGATGAACGAGTTTGTATTATGCTCGTAATATCGAAATCGAATGTAATATATATAAAATCTAATGAACAATTGATTAAGCGCTCGAGCTATCAATGTGTCAACGCGCATATCAAAGTAGGGAAACTATGATAATGATGAAACGACCTCCGTTCATAAAATTGATCATGTCGTTAGCTTCGAAACATTGAAATATATCAAATGAGAATATCCGCGCTCAATTTGGATGAGCCTGTAAAAACGTCAAATAATTTGAAGTGATAGTGCATAAATCGAGGTTGAAATACACTAGACGTCACCAAAATCAACTCAAATGATCTCCGATCGATGAACGGACTTCATCGTCGCATTTATAATGTCGAAATTGATCGGGATATAAATATTGCAACTTAATGATCAACCGATCAGCCAGTGCCAATATTCTTGCATGTATATCGAGGTCAAGAGGCGCGGGTAAGTCAAACGACCTCCATTTATGAAATTGATCACGTCATTGGCTTCGAAATGCCAAAATCTATCAAGTGAGACTATTCACACTCAATTTGGACAAGTCTACGCAAAAATTGAGTGGTCGAAAGTGGCGATGCACATTTTTTCCATTTTTGGCAGTTTTCCCATTTTCCCCCTCATTCTTCCCACTTATCCCTCCTCATTCTTCTCACTTCTCCCTCTCATTCTTCCCCACTCTCCCCTCATTCCTCCCATATTTCTCTCTCCCCGACAACCCTCTCTCCCGTCGGAAAGAAGAAAAGAGAAAAAAAAAAAAGGCAAGTTAAAATTCCTCTGCTCTCATTTTCTGGCCTGTGATGACCTGCTGTAATCCCACATATTTCGCTGCCGAAAGTCCTCCGGCTCAAAATCCGCCATTTTTTCCTTCCCTCTCTAATGTGTAAAATCGTAAACTCCCACGCCACTGCTGCACTATTGCTCACGATTTCCCCGCTGATCCATCAGACGGGTTCACACCCACGCTTGTTATCTCGAACTTATCTCCCTGCCACCTGCTCCGGGGCTGCCTCCATCACAGGCTCCCGCCGCTGCTGATGGACCGTATGGCTGGCCACACCGAGCCCTCCTCCAACATCTGACGGCACTTGACTGCATTTTTCTGACTCCAGCCCACTGTTTGGCCAGCTATTCCTTAAGACCACGGCCACAAGCATCCTTCCACTAGCCCACAAAACTGCATAGCCCACGGCCCATCAGCCAGCAAACCTCCTTCCTTACGGCCCGTTCTACGCAATCCAGCCCGCAAACCCCGTTCCGAATCCTTCCCGCAAGCCCTCAAGAACTCATCAAATTTTTTTGTGCTCGCAATGAAGGGGAAGAACATCACAACAGGTGAATTCTTCCTTCGACATATCGCACTCCTCGCTAGCCATCCACTTTCGCCGCATCAGATCGGGAAGAACATCACAACAAGAATTCTTCCTTCGAGCAAGGCCGATCCTCAATTTTTTTAGAAATTTTGTTTTTGCCGCACTATAAATTGGGAAGAACATCCAAACATGCTAATTCTTCTTTGATTTCTCGACGTGATTCCTCGCTTTTAGCTCCAACCTTCGCTTCACCATAATCGGGAAGAATATCACAAGAGAATTCTCCTTATTTCCGGTCGCAATCCTGCTTTACATTCATAATCGTTTATCCCTGCTCTTTTAGCCTCACAACGCACCAAAAAAAATGCATCGAACTTCATGGGATCTCGGAATGTGAATATATATACATGTTTATGTTGCTTGCGGGTTTGAAGACCTCACAGCTCATGTGACGATGAGTTGAAAAGTAGGTGTGGTGTCAAAGACACCGACATGCTCAACATGCAAGTAAGCCACCACTTGTTAGATGTGACTCCCCCAAGACGAAATGCTACCGAAATTTTGTCTAATTTCTAGACTTAGAAAAAAAAGGGATGAATATATATTGCATTGTATGTCTTTAGTTTAAAGACTCTGCTCAAGAGCGACGAGATGAAAATCAGCAGTCGCAGACACCACTGCTACACTCAACAGGTGGTAAGCCAAACATCGATGTAGCCTACACGGGATGATGGAGGTCGAAAATTGGCCAAATCTTTTGACTTAGAAAAATGGGAGAGTGAAATGACTTAATAGCGCTAAATAAGAAAACTTGCAACTAATTTTAAAAGTGAGAAATAAGAAAAAAGGGGGCGAGCCTTTAAAGCAAATTTTGGGAAGAATAGAATATTTATTTAAAATCTAAGTGAAATTTTGGGGAGGCTAATATTAAACTCACAAATATTAGGAGAGACTAATATTAAACTCATAAACTCTAATTGTAATTCTGGCTTAAATAAGCGGTAAAGTGAGTTTTATTTTCTTGTAAATTGAAAAAATTAAGCAAGCTTTAATTGGAATTTGGGGGACTAATTCCAAACTCATAACAAACTTGCAATAAACTCAAAAATCTAAGGATGAATCTAAATTAGGTTTAATAATTCTTATACGAATGTGGAGGTTCTTACTATGTTAGTTAATAAGCATAAATAGGGCTAAAGCAACAAACACTAAAATCGGTATAACTTATCGAATTGATGTAAATTGAACATAATCAAGTTGGAAAAATTACAAAAACTCAACAAATAAACTAAGTGCTAATAGTATTTTAAACTACAATATAAATCAAAATGTCTTCTTTGCCACCGAATCTGCAACCTTTCGTATAAGTAGACAGAATGCGATATTAAATCAAAATCTACAAAAAATCATAGGGCCTCCTTTAATCAAAAAATTAATGAATTTCATCATAATTATGATTTTCAAGATCAATAATTTTATTAATTAGATGAAATTAACTAAGCTATAAATTCCTGCATGTGCTCAGACATAGAGATTTCAAGAGTAAATTTTAATGTCTGAAAAGGATGTGCATGCTAAATTGGAATATATTAAATATTAATCTGAAAAATCTAATAAGATATTAGATCAATTTACAACATCTTCTACGCCAGTGGATTCACAACACATTATACAAGCGAACATAATGCGTTAATTAAGACATTCTCAAATACACCGGCATGGTCCCCGACACTATGTTGAATGCTTAAATTCAAGTGTGAGGATGTCGCATTTGCTTCTGGTTTAGTCTGGGAGTCCGAGTTAACAAAATCTAAAACTTATAATAAGAGTTTTAAATCGCTGAAATATTTAAGAACCGATTGTCAGTGACGAGATCTAATCCTCTGTTAGCAGTTAAACAGAGTTGACATGATCTAAAGCTCTTAATTTAAACATAAAATTATCTGAATTATTAAATACACCGCATCCACACTATCTTTGAATGTTTAAATTCAAGTTCAGGATGCTGGGTTGCTTCCCGATTTAGTCTTAGGACTGTCCGTTAACAAAACTAAAAACTTATAATAAGAGTTCCAAAAGCAGTGAAATGTCTAAAATACTTATTTTCTCAGGTGACAGTAGATCTAATCCTTGTTAGCAGCTAAATAGAGTTGACAGGATTTAAAGCTCTTAAACTTATTAAAATTAATCAATTTTTTAAATCAAATTAAATATCAATTTAAAGTTGCTTCCATTTATTTATGACTAGTTGCTTAACAAAACTTAAAATATATTATAAGAGTTTCAAATCTGAAAATATCTAAAAATTGATGTCGTGAGAGATCTAATCCGTTACCGCTAAACAAAGTTGACAAGATCTAATGCTCTTAAACATATTCAAATTAATCAATTTTTAAATCAATTTTTAAATAGTAATCTGAAACTACTTAAATGAATATCCATCATTAAAAATTTATATCAAATCTAATCTATCCACCTTCTATAATTATTTGTCGGGGGTGACAAATTAAGCAAACTCTAGCCCACAGAGGAGCCATGTCAAATCAAGTATTATATTATGTTCACTCAATCAACCTCACGCCAAGTAAGGATGTGGCTCATATCCTCTAACGCATGCTTGGCCGTAGACTCACGATGAAAGCCACGACCGAGTCCTCGACGGGTGATTTGGCGCTCCATTATATTACGATCACGTAGCTCAGATGCTCCCAATGGCTCGCCTTTGAGTTATGAATCATAGGATATACTTGATGGACAAATAGCCTCTCGTAGGGGTAGACTTAAGATTATCTTATTAGATAAATAACTAAGTTATAAACACCGATGGGCCCAGACGCTATGTCAATGCTTAAATTCAAGTGTCAAGGGTGTCTGTTGCTTCCGTTAGTCTTAACCGGGTCTTAACAAAATTAAAAAAACTATAATAAGAGTTTCAAATCAAGAAAATATTTGAAAAATTGATTATCACGACAATAGATCCAATCCTCATAGCCTAAACAGACGAGTGATCTAAAGCTCCTAAACATATTCTAATTAATCAATTTTTAAATAACAGTCTGAAAATAGTTAAAGAGAATTCTATCATTAAAAATTTAAATTAAACTCAATCTATCCACCTTCAGAATCGCTGGGGTGACAAATTAAAAAATCTAGCTCTCAAAGAGTCAATGTCAAATCAAGTGTTCTACTATATTCACTCTCAATCAATCTCATGCTAGAAGGACGTGGCCCATGTCCTCCACGCGTAGCTTGGGGTAGGTTCCACATATAAGCTTATGATCGAGTCCTCGACGGTGGGTGGGCCCCGCTCCATTATATTATGATCAATGACCATAGCTCAGATGCTCCCCAAATGGCTCACCCTTGAGTTATGAATCATATGATACTTGATATGGAAAACTGCCGCCTAAGGTAGACTTAAGATTGTCTCCTTAGACAAACACTACCCCATGTCTACAAGGATTTCTTGGACGACGTAACCCATGTGTTACTGATGAGGATCCTTCTGTCAGGTTGGGTCGACTACCTCCTCTAACTAAGTAAACTAGGGATCACGATTGCCCGGGATGACGGAACCATGGGATCTAGATCGGGCACATCATCATTCCCCCAACCATCCGGTTTAAGCTATAATAATGAATGTCATATCTTAAATTCTAAAACTCTACATGCTGCTACTATACATTACATTTTATGATCTAACGACCATTTTAATCGAAAGTTCTCTCACTTATTGGGAGGGTAATTAACTATAGGGCTTGTGCCTATAAAACCTCAAACCAGATCTAAAGTTCTCACCAAATGAGGATGAAATCTTTGGGTAGTGTCTTATCTACTATTCCATCTGCCTTCTAAAAATTACACTGACACTTTAAAACGCTCTTTTCATCAAAGAGGTCGGTGGCGAATTTTTGGAGCCCACAGTTATTAGCAAACAAAATAGGTGCTACATTTGATGTGATATTCTTCTCCAACATCTCCATCATGTTGTTCATTAGTACCATCATTTTATTCATTTTGGTACCTACTGTGCAAATCTCTGTCTTTGATCTCCATTTGACGCTGCATTTCTCTTTGCTCTCTAGCTAGCGTCATGGCATCAATCAGTACAGGCTCTTCCTCTTCTTTTATTTCTTGTTACTATTCTGTTCATTGCTCATTTTCAGGGGAAGAACTTGACTGCCCTTCTCCTTGATATTCTTCTCCAACATCTCCATCATGATGTTCATTAGTATGATCATTTTATTCATTTTGATACTTTATGCAATCTCCGTCTTTAATCTCCATTTGATGATTTCTCTTGCTCTTTAGCTATATGGCAATCAAGATAGACTCTTCCTTTTCTTCTATTTCTTGTTATTGTTATGCTCCTTGCTCATTTTCAGGGGAAGAACTTGACTGCCCTTCTCCTTGTGTATTTGTAGAGACAACTATTGTTAGGTTGTACGATGATGCTGATTACAAAAGCATGTACCAGGCTGATCATTTCCTGGTTCAAGCATATAGATAACTTCGACACCCATGATCTCTTTCTCATTCTGGTCTTCTTCTTCTTCATCTTGAAAGATCAAAGATCCGTCTCTACTCGTGAAGACTCTTCTTCATAAATGTTAAATTCAAGTTCGATTGATTCTGATTGCATTGTCAGAGAGTTCATCTATATCTCTGACCATATAGACGACTTCTATTTTTATAGAATCTTCTTCATTATTTTCTTCATGTACATGAATTTCTAATCGACGTTTCCAGTGGATCTCTGGTTCAATGTGCATAACAAATACTTCTTCTATTAAAGGACCGCGATCAATGTCAACCTTCTCTTGTAGGGGAGAAACTGATCAGCGATGAGATTCCCTAGAGGAATCTCCAGGGTGTCGATCATCGTATCTTTCATCAGTGATATCCTTTCTTTTGGTATCCGCTTCTGATGAGTTGATTTTGAGGTGAATTTTTGAATATATGTGTCAGATGTCACACCTCTTCTATTATTCAAAGTTTCATTACGGGGCCTCGGCCTCTATATTTGCTTATCCTTTCATCGGGACCTTTCGACAGCGGATTCTTGGACATGAGGTCCAAGTATCACGCTCTGATGTTCACCTTTCAAAGTGTATTGGGTTCGCTGGCTAGCTACGAGAAGAGATGACAACTTTCTTGATGGAGTTTTAGTATTTTCCATCACCACAGGGCTCTAAAATCTTCTTCTCATTAGGCATTTATTCTTAGCCACTTTGAGAACTTTATATATCCTGACAGACAGTTTTTCAGATTATCTCCTTATGGTGGTGGAGCTTGACGTGGTTGGTTCCAGAAGGATTGCTTTATTTCGTCAGTAGAGCTATTCCTCTTTACCCACTTTAGATTGTCAAAGTTGTTGTGGGTAGGAATACTCGCTTCTAGCGATAGTATCGTTTGTTCACTTGGTCATTCAAAGGGATCTGTTGAGCCCTCAGCTCAGCGTTTCTCTTTCTTCTCTATCTTCTTGTTAATTTGCTCCATCATGAGGAAGCTTCATGATCATGCTTTTCGAATACAAAAGGTTCTCGGTGCAAAGAATGCACTACCGAGAAATTAAAGACACGCTTTTCCATCGACGATTCTTTTCATCACGAGCTTGATTGACCTAGCCTTTTGAAAACCTAAGTTCTTAGTGGGAGAACTCCTGACAATGGTTGGCTATCAATGTTCTCATATGGCTGTAGGAGTTTCTAACTGAGGCCTTCCAAAGATGGCTCGGACAAATGTACACCGGGTGGCACTTGAGTTACTACGAAAGGAAATTCAAGCTACCAAATTGAATGGTAACCCCGACATCACCTATGTTGATGACGGGCATTAGATGTTCTGCACCATCTAACAAGTGAAAGAAATGAGTGTTTTGTAGATCTATTTCTACAAAAGTGAAAGATGAGGATTAATAATTAGCAATTATTATTTCACCCAATACTTTCAAGATGGAAAGGCGCTACAAAACAAAATAATGGTGTAATAAAGATATACTCTACAGAATGAATCATTCTACATAGAGCCTTAAACTGAATTTATTACACACTTAAATCACAATTTTTTGTTTTGAATTTTTAAAATATTTTATTGCTACTATAGCACATATATGACTAGCCAAAGATGGAAAGAGAATCCTATCCCGAGTCGCCAAAAATCTATTTTACCCACCTCTTCGATGAAAAGAGTATTTTAAAGTGTTGGTATAATTTTCAGAAGGCAGATGAGATAATAGATAAGACACTGCCCATGAGATTTTGCCCTCGTTTGGTGAGGTCTTTAGATCTTGTTCTATGTTTTCTATAGGTGCAAGCCCCTACAGTTAATTACCCCTCCAAATAAGTGAGAGAACTTTTGATTAATGATATTCATTAGATCACAAAATGCATAGTGTATAGTAGCAGCATGTAAAGTTTTAGAATTTAAGATGTGAAATTCTTCATTTTAGCACGTGCCCGATCTAGATCTCATGGTTCCATCATCCAGGGCTATCGCGGTCCCTAGTTTACTTAGTCAAAGGAGGTAGTCGACCCAACCTGATAGAAGGATCCTCATCAGCAACACATGTGTTACGTCGTCCAAGAGATCCTTGTAGACTTGGGGTGGTGTTTGTCTAAGGAGACAGGTTTAAGTCTACCTTAGCTGACAAAGGGTTATTTGTCCTATCAAATATACCCATATACAACTTAAAAAGGCGAGCCATTGGGAGCATATGAGGTTCTGATTGTAATATAATGGAGTCGATCTAAACCACCCGTGGAGGACGAACTACTTCATCTGTGGAGTCATCGGTCAAGTCACGAAAGAGGACACGCCACGCCTTTCGTGAGATTGATTGAGAATATAGCAGAACACTTGATTTGACATTGACTCTTTTGAGCTAAGTTTTCTTAATTTGTACCACAAACTTATAGATGGATGAGTTTGGTTTAAGTTTCTAGTGATAGAGTTTCATTTGAGTAGTTTTAGATTGATATTTGAAAATTGATTTGAAAAAATGATTAATTAGAATATGTTTAAGAGCTTTAGATCCTGCCAACTATATTTATCAGCTAACAGAAGATTAGATCTACTGTCACTTGACAGAATCAATTTTTTCAGATATTTCATTGATTTGAAACTCTTATTATAGGTTTTTAAGTTTTTTAACTACCCACCAAGACTAAACTGGAAGCAAGCAAGATCCTGACTTGAATTTAAGCATTCGTAGTCGAGCCCATGGGTGTATAATTTAGGTAATTTTATGTTTGAATTATGAGATTGATTTTGTATTTTTCATTTTTTTATTCTAGTTTAGCCTATGCAGCCTTTTCATACATTAAAATTCGCACTTGAAATCTCTATGTCCGAGCACATACAGATTTATAGTTTTAGATAATTTCACCTAATTAGTGAAATCATTAATTTTGAAAATCATAATTAGAATAAAATTCCTTAATTTTTGATCAAAGGAAGTCATATAATTTTTGTAGATTTTGATTTAGTATCACATTAAACTTGTAAATGAGTTGAAAGAAGGGCATTTTGAAGCTATAGGTTTAAAGGATAATTTAACTTGTTATTTTAAGAAGAATATTTACTCATCGAAGTAATTCTCATTTTCCCCTTCTTTTTATTCAAAGTTGTTTTCCCCCACTTTTATTTCAAATTTCTTTTCCCTCTTTTATTCAAACTTATTTTCCCCTTCATTACTTCTTTTAATTTCTATAAATAAGACCAAGGGGGAGTCTTTTATTCTATTCCATTTGTTTGAATGGTTGGCTTTAGGACATTGGAAAGGGGGCGGTTAGGAACTTTAGTGAGCTTTCAATTCTACCCAAATAAATTTTGTAAGTGCTTTTCACCTTTCTTTTATTTTGTTTTACTTTTATGTTCGTTGTATATCATTTTACTTTCCCCCTCTTTTTTTTCTAAGTTAAAAGATTTGACACAATTTCGGCAACCTCCCGATGTCATCCCCATGTTCAGACGGGGTGTTTTCTTACTGACGCATTGAAAGATAATGAGTAGTGTCTTGACACCACGGTCGTTTTCATCTCGTATATGAGCGATGGCCTCGACTGAAAGAAGATATACAAATATATATTCCTCCTTTTTCTAAGTCTTAAAATCGACAAATTTTGAGATTTCGTATGACAATCTAACGTGGTATTTAATTCGTCTGGCGTAATGAGTCTTGACACCACTTATTTTCATCTCGTCACTTGAGACAACGAGGTTCAAACCTCAAGAAAGAAACATATATATATATATATATATTCAAAATCTCACATTTGACGTATTTTTTTTTGCGACCGCATGCTAGTAAAGAACTGGTGAGTAATTGGGAATGTAAGACAAGGAGTGCGTCGCCGAAAACTAAAAGAAGAATTCGCCTGTTGACAATGTTCTTCTTCGATTTGCGGCAGAGTGAAAATAGGACGGCTAAGACAAGGGGTGCGATCAAATCGAAGAATTGTTTGATGATTCTTCCGGTTGCGAAAACGGACGGTTGACGCCGAAATCAAAGGAAGAGTTCGCGACGATGTTCTTCTGATGAAGCTGGCAAAGGAGCGACACCAAAAAGAAGATTTGTTTGTTGACGATGTTCTTCCCGATCGACAAATGAAAATGAGGCGAGGTGCGTCAAATCGAAAGAAGAATTCATGACGATGTTCTTTCCCGACATGAAAGAGAACGGACGACTAAAGAGGGGTGCACGCCAAAATCGAAGGAGAATTCGACTGAGATGTTCTTCGACATGCTGGCGAAATGAGATCGCTAAAAGCGATGAATAAAATCAGACGCTATCGACGATATTCTTCCCCGACGCGAATCAAAATGGACGGCTAAACGAGGATGCTCAGAAAATCGGGGAAGAGTTATTGACGACGTTCTTCACCGATGCTGAAAAATTGGGATGACTAAAATGAGGAGTGATAAAAATCGAAAGAAGATACCGTGATCTCTACGATTATGTGAGAAAAGGTGAAATTTGGATGGGGCTTATGGAGAAAGACGCGAACGGTCAAGTTTTCAATTTGAAGCCTGACGGCACAGGGTTTGAAGGGATGTAGAAAACGCATTTTGCGGGTTGAACAGCAAGAGGGTCGGTTGGATTCAGCGGCGGGATGGACGGAGGGCGGAACGCCGGCGGCGGGACGGCCGGAGTAACGGAGGTGGGAGGCGCAGCGTGGAGCAGGTTGGGTTGGACGCGAATGCGGGCCCGCGTCGTGGGTCGCGGGACGCGCGGCGCGGGACGGGCTCGGGTCGCGGGTGCGGAGCGGGTTGGTGCGCAGAATGCGGCCGCGGGACAGGTTGTAGAATGCGCGGCGCGCTCGGATGCTGCGGGTCGATGGGCTCGGGTCATGCGGGTTGGCCGGCAGGACAGAGTGGGTCTGGCGGGTCGCGGCTGGTCGACAGGTCGCGGACTGCAGCCGCGGGACGCGCCGCGCTCAGGTGCAACGGGTCTGGCCGGCGCGGGTGCGGCGGGCTGCGGTTTTGGGCCAGAAGCGAGACGCGGAGTGGGTTGGTGCGCGGAATCCGGGTACGGTATGGTGGGTTTTACCGAATCACGCCGGCGGGATGGCCGGAAAACAGGGAAAAATCATGGAAACGAGAGCCGGGAAAGAAAATTAACTTGCCTTTTTTTCTTTTCGTTTTCCGACTGGAGAGAGAAGATTGCAGGAGAGAGGAGAGTGGGAGAGAAAATGGAAGGCAAGAATGAGGGAGGAATGCGAGAGTGGTTGCTTTTCTTTCTTTCTTTTTTTATTTTTTATTTTTTTGCAGTTTTCAGAAAACTGAAAATATGTGGGAACCCTTGAGCATGGGGATAATTTAGAGATTTTTAAATAAATTTTAAATTTATTAAGCGATTTTATTGTGGATTTTAAGCGATAAAAAATAAATATTAACTGAGGTAATTTCTTGTTGCTCAACACAATTGCTAAAATTCTGCTTACCGACGGAGGCCGCTCGAAGCCAGATCAAATTCCATTTCGCCAAAAATGCACGCTTCTTTGACCGCTCGATTTTCCTGCAGACTCGTCTAAATTGAGTGCGAAGTCTTAATTGATAGATTTTGACATTTTGAAGTCAATGACGTGATCAATTTTACAAACGGAGGTTGTTTAATCTCAAGGCTCCTCGAATTCCTCGAGCATATGCGGTAAACATGTCGCACTCCAGCTGATCGCTTGACCATCAAGTTGTGCAATATTTATATCCTGACCAATTTCGACATTCTGAACTCGATGGCGAAGTTCGTTCATCGATCGGAGGTCGTTTGAGTTAATTTGGACGCCCAGATTTCAAATCGATGTAAGGCGTCACTTCAAATCACTCGACATTTGCACAGACTCATCCGAATTGAGCGTGGACAATCTCATTTGATAGATTTTGATGTTTTGAAGCTAACAGAGGATCAATTTTATGAACGGAGGTCGTTTGATCATCATTGCAGTTTCCGACTCCGATATATGCATCGACACATTGATAGCTCGAGCACTTAGTCAACTGCTTGTTAAATTTTGCAATATTTATATTCTGATCAATTTCAACATTCTGAACCTGATGGAGAAGTCCGTTTATCGATCAGAGGTCATTTCAACCATTTTCAGTGACATTCATTGCATTTTGAGCCTCAATTTGCATATTGTCACCACCGAAGTCTGTCGAATTTGACTTGTGGGCTTATCTTGATTTATGACACATATGTAGAGGTCAACACATTTGTGTGTATAGCAAAGCAATTCAAATAATTAATTTATTGCAAGAAAATATAGAAAAAGGTTCAAATAAGGTTAGGGTCAAAGGTTTGAACAATGTTTATTCATGATTCAAGATGCAAGGTTCAAATCAAGGTTGTGAAAATCAGACCGGACATAGAATCGGAAGACAGAGAGGTTCAAGGTTTAAAGGTCGAATCGGGGTTGAACCGGGGTCGAACCGGATTATATAATAAATATTAAAATTATCTAAATGAGATTTAAATGATCAAATAATCAAAGCAAAAATGCAGATCTTTGCTTAGTTTGTTAGAGATAGTAGAAAGAATATTTATTTAAAGGCGATTTTAAGAAACAATTCTTTAAAACCACTTGAAAATTTAATTTATTTAGCAAGAAGCGAGGAGATAAGATAACTGAACAAAAGCTCCTCATGCCTAGCAATAAGAGCCTAGCAATAAGGAGATGGAAGGTAAAAATCAAACAAAGCAGTGCATAATCATACAAGCCGCCTAGCTCTTCTTTCCAAAAAATGCGAGGAGGAAAAACTAAAACAAGCTCCCTCCTTCCTCCTTCAAAAGCGGTTCCCACACTCGCTCAACTCGTTTTCTTCCTCATAGCAAACCGAGTAAGCCTCCCTCTTCTTCCCGATTTTCCTTTGTCCAACAACGGTTCCTCACTGTCTCCCCTCAGTAACTCCAAGCCTCAACTTTCGATTCCCCTCTATCACAAAAAAAAATGAAGTCAATTCCTTCCTATTTCTCTAAACCGAATGGGTTTGATTATTCATAGTATGGAAAAACAAGACTTTGCTTTCAAAGAGCAGCCAAAAGGAACGGCGGAAAAAAACATAAGGGAACGTGACCGGTTTGTTCAGGTTAAACGGTCGCTAGAACCGCCGGTTTGGTGAGGCAATTTTGAGTTTTCCGGACCGCATGGATTCGCCACGGTCGAACCGACCGGTCCGGTCCGATTTTTAAAACCTTGGTTCAAATAAATGCTCTTAAGAATACACTTAAAAGTTGCTTCATAAATAAGGCATCGCAGAAGCATGTCGTGAGGCGGGGAAAATATTACGTCCGGAGTCCGCACGTAGGTTTACATGCGGACTCCAATCGCATGACGACGCGCTTAACGGCGCCAAAAAAATGACGTCGTAAAGGCGACCGCTATTTTCAGCGGTTTATCACCCGACCGACCAATTTACCTCGTCTAAACCTCGGGGAACAAAATATCTGCGTCGATTCTTCGTAATACTGCATGGGCTTTCGACGAAGAGAATTTTCTAAGCTCCCGCTGTCGGTCGGCCCACCTCCGTCGTTCGATCACTTAGGCTTAAATAATTTCAAATTGAGGTATTACGGTTGGTTACGAGGTATTTCCACATGCATTGAACTTGAAAGATTTTAGGGTTTTCTGTCTTTGTCCATTACATCATCGATGTGTTTAGGTTTATTTATGCCCCTTTGATTTTATATGGCTACCCTCGTACTGCACTCCTGCACTACCTGCATCTACCGATATTAGAGATGATTTTGGTGTTTTTGTTGATTGTTGTGTACTCTCAACCCCAACTACCCTCTATACTTTCTTGAGATTTTGCATTTTTTCACCCATTTTTCCGTTTGGAGGGCATACTATAGAATCTGTTATGAATAATGAAGTTGTGTTTTCGGTTTGTGTTACGTGGAGAAAATGAATCTACTCCCACCTCTGCACTCTTGCACTCCTCTCACTACCTGCACTGCACCTCCCTCGATATTAGAGATGATTTTGGGCTATTTTTCTTGATTGTTCGGCCTGATTTTTGAGACAATGTTTACTATTTTTCTGTGGAAGTAGATTAGAGGTTGTTTGGAAGCTAATTTTGATGCTTGTTTGCAAATGTACTCTCCGAACCCCAACTGTACCCTCTATACTTTCTTGAGATTTTGCATTTTTTCAATCCATTTTTCCGTTTGGAGGGCATACTATGGCTAGAATGCTTATGAATAACCGGGAAGTTGTGTTTTGGTTTGGGTGTGTTCTGTGGAGAAAATGAATGCACTGCATTCTGACTCTGTACCTCTGTACCTCTGTACTCTCCTGATATTAGAGACGATTTTGGGCTATTTTTCTTGATTGTTGGCGTGGTTTTTGAGACAATGTTTATTGCTTTTATGGAAGTAGATTAGAGGTTGTTTGGAAGCTAATTTTGATGCTTGTTTGCAAATGTACTGAACCCCAACGCACTTTATACTTTCTTGAGATTTTGTATTTTTTCACCCATTTTTTCCGTTTGGAGGGCATACTATGGCTATAATCTTATGAATAACGGGAAGTTGTGTTTTTTGGGTGTGTTCAGAAAAATGAATCTGCACTCACCCCTGCATTCTCAGACTGCACCTCTGCACCTCTGCACTGCACTCCCTCGATAGAGACGATTTTGGGCTATTTTTCTTGATTGTTCGACCTGATTTTTGAGATAATGTTTACTGCTTTTCTGTGGAAGTAGATTAGAGGTTGTTTGGAAGCTAATTTTGATGCTTGTTTGCAAATGTACTCTCCGAACCCCAACTGTACCCTCTATACTTTCTTGAGATTTTGCCGGTTTGGATGTGTTACGTGGAGAAAATGAATTGTACCTTCTGTAATTGCACTCTGCACTCTATACCTCCTCCCGATATTAAGGTGCTTGCAATCCATTATCTGTTATTATGATTACCTTGACTTTATTTTGAAGATGTCCCAAAAAGGATAATGTCAGATGCGTGCCGAGCCATCGAACATTATTTGATAATATTACGCTTCACTAGTGAAGTGGCTAAAATATTGAAGCGTCTTTACCAACCAAGTCGATGTTGACCGCGAAGACTTCGGTTGTCATAACCTCTATCCCATCTTCGGGACATCGAGCCTTTTTCTTGGGGGCTGCATTTCTTTCACCGGATGAAGTAGGTGATCGGGGATGCCAAACAAAGGGGAGAAAGTTTTATGGCGAAATCCCCATTGTCCAATAGATAGTTAGATTATAAAATAAGCTCGAGCAATCGGATAGTTCTTGCGACAGTGATTGTACATACGTTTTCTTATTTCAAATTTGTTTTTGCATATCACAACTATAGAGTAGCTTCTAGTTTAATTGCCTACGCCGATAATATTGACAAATTTGCTGAGTACAATAATGTTTATTTGGGCCTTCTTAGTGTCATAATTCAATGGCATTACAAGAAAGATACAGACAAGAAGCTGGCATGAGTGGCTTTGTCCCTCTTCTTATGGTATGTTCGACCCGTTATGTTTTACTTGATGTGAGCAAGTTAACGTATAAATGTTTCTTGTAGATGCTACCGAGCACATTATTAGCATTAGCCATTTCGTCGCGACACATATATTTGCGTTGGCCTAAAATAAAGTTCGACGCGTTTCGACGATTTGAAAGGAGACCGTGCAGGGACATTAGTTATGTTCGTTCATTTCTGTAGTAATGCATTTACATATGTTGTTTGTCGTCATATCTATCTTTGGCTTAACACAGTCCGCACTTTACACTCGAGGACTTATCAAGAGGAGACCTCATTGAATCATCCTCTCTCCCCATGAAACTTCCCTAGCGAGCTCGACATCACCCATCCGCGGTCCATCATTCGCTCTCCGATTCCGTATATCTCTCCCAAATATTCCCCCAACCAGGTGTCAGCTTCCTGCTACTACCCCCCCAATCGAAGGATCGAATAGATAGGTTATTTGGGTTTGAGGGAGTGAGGGAAGTTGTGGCATCCTACCATGCAGTGGTGAGGGGATGGCATTGATGCAGTTCTATTGAGGGTACCCTTGCGCTAAGAGTGCTTCCATTCCAGGGTGGAAGTCGCTACGAGGAGACCACCGGGGTATCTTCTCGAGGTTGTCATTCTTGCCTTTGGAGGCTACCAACACGACTGTCGTAGTGGAGACCTTTACAGTGGAAGCCTCTCTGGTGGAGTCTTGTGCCAGAGAAGCTCCGTCAGAGCTGGCCGAAGGGGAGGCTCCCACTGAGCATACAACTGCTGTCAGCCCCTTCATTGGCAGCCTTGTACGTCGGGTGAAGGCACGGCAGATGAGGAAGAGGAAAGCTATGTTCTCTCTGTTCACCACTACTACGGGCTAAGAGTGGCATTTCGATTGCCTCCACCCAACTGAGCCGTACGCAGTATTACGTTAATTTCATGAATAATGTGATACAATAGATGACCAGTTGTTCGGTTTCACCCTTCTGAATTTGCAGGCTGGCGTCGGCGAGCTGATTTCCTCTGATGAGCCATCAAAGGCTATCGTAGTTATGGAGGAGCACCACCGGTAAGGTTTCGATTCTCGAGATGACAATGGATATAGCTTTTAACAATTATTTTCAAAATAATTATATTACGTAGAGTAGAGTGCTTCCCCATCCAGATGGCATGCCCAGATGCTCCAACTCATAGGGCCGTGGTGTGCTCGATTCAGGGACAAGTAAGTCACCCGATCTTCCTCCTTTTCACAGATTCAAATGTCATATCATTCTAACTACTTCTATTAATTTCTCTTGTCAATAAATTACAAAACAACTGTTTCGATAATGGGGAGATACGGTGTTATGGAAATATTATTATTTGAGGCGGATTAACGATTTACGATGGATCGATCATCGATGCACACCGAGCGTCGGATATCATAGAGAAGTACTCCGTCGGGATTGTATGTCCCATTCCTTTACATTTCATGCTTACATTGGGTGAGTTACTCCTCCAAAATTAGTGGTTCTGCAATTCATTCTTGATATCCATGTCTGTCTGATGTGACTTATAGATGTTATCTTGCATCCCCGCGTAATTATCTATGGCTTGCTAAAAGAAAGCAAGATGTATATCCAAAGATGTCACTTGACGGTCATCTGTGGTCGAGCTCTTACTCCCGTTATCCATAATCACGACACTTCTTGTCGGTAATATCAAGCTTGGCGTGGTCATTTTACCACTCATTGCCAAAACCGACACATAAAGCCATTTTACCGAAAATGGTATGCACTCTTCTTGGGTTCTCAGGGATCTAACTAATACCTTATCCATCTTCGCGATTAAATTCGGCTCGGATATCGTATTATTTCGCAAAGAACCCAAGAAATGGCGGTTGAAACCGTGGGGGTCCCAAATCAATCATGCGGCATGTTCATTTGCAAATACATGGAGGCGAATCGGAAGCCCACAATTAATGCTCAACCGACAGGACAAAAAAATTAATAGATGACTTTGTTTATGTGATTTTTGCTTGGCCTCAAAAATACTTAAATAAAATTTGGATGTTTGAGTTGTTCTCTCTACACATTATTTGTAGGGATAATTCATTCATTATTCAGGGTTTAGGTAGGGATAATTGTTCTCAGACAAAGACATTGTTAGGCATGTTCATTTGCATTTGAGGCTTTTCGAGAATACGATTTTTTTCGTTTTGTTTCACTTTCAGAGCTGGTTGTTCGATCATGGTAACTAAATCAACCTAAGCAATAAGGTGGCTATTCACAATTTTATGAGATTTCGGTATTTCTACTGCTGGTTTTGTTTCACTTTTGTTTTGTTCAGATCATGGTAACTAAATCCCAACCAAGCAATAAGGTGTTTAATAATTTTAGGAGATTCGGTATTTGTACCTCATGCACTTTGTACTCTGCACTTCACCTACTCTATACCTGCATCTGCCTGTACTCCTCTGCACTCCTCACTGCACTCCTGCACTCTATATCTTTAATACATTTCATATTCTCTCAGACTCTTCGTACCCTCATACCTCTGTTCATATAATTTCTATATATATTGGATTTATTTTTTAAAACACTAAATTTTTTAATATTTTTAAAATAATTATCACTATAAAATATATTTTCAAATCAAAACATAAATAAAACAAAATAATAATAATAAATAGAATAAATAAAATACAACTGATGCCAAATAGTCCATAAAATTAATTATTTATTTATCTAACATAGAATGGATATGCACTTTTTTTTATTGTTTTCATAATAGATAATTTGAGAATAAGTCAATAATATATATTTTTTAAAGCTTTTGGAAGCTCTAATTTTTATAAAATAAAAAAAATAATTAAGAGACCATATGAGATTACTTAATTTCTCTGTTTTTGTTTACTTAATATACATT
This sequence comes from Cymbidium sinense, assembly GCA_021442155.1. NCBI lineage: Eukaryota > Viridiplantae > Streptophyta > Magnoliopsida > Asparagales > Orchidaceae > Cymbidium > Cymbidium sinense. The sequence goes on from CM038218.1 coordinate 28,872,273, forward strand.
GTAACATAAAGTATATATATATATATATATAGTATTTTTATTTATTGATTATTTTAAAACAAAAAAAATGGTAAGATAAAAAAGAAAAGAAGATGCTCCACGTGCCAGAGCTAGAGCGGTCGTATTTTGTATATAAATAAAAAATGAGTAAACAATTATCTATTATTATAAATTTAATTTTTTAAAAAAACTAAAAATAAAAAACATATCTATTAAAGCCTAAATTTGTTTCGCAACATGCATAGTTTTCATAACACAATAAAACATAAAATAGAAACACAGTTTTAGATGCTCCAATTAAGATAATAATAATGCAAATGAATATCTTTCAAAAATAAAATTTTAAGTAACTTTTATTGGTGTAGTTGCAAGTTTCAAGACTTTACTACAGTTATGAAATAAACAGAAAAAAAAATACAAGCATAATGACTAAAACGAGAAAAATGAAATTAAAAAAATGCCTTCTTGGATAATATCATGCATCAAAATGTCATCTTGTAATAATATCCATCATTAGCTTAGTGTACCCTTCAGCATATTGGTTGATTGATGAGGTCGAACTGAATTCCTGTGGTACAACATCGTAGTAATGGTACAACATCTTAGTAATGGATGAATGTTTTACGGCATCAATGTGAAATATTCTAGTCTTACCTGTGAAAAGCACTGGGGCATAACAGATAGCGAGTCGCAACCGTGACGATCGTTCTACACTCTGACTTCATTTTGGTTTCTAAGACAAGAAAATAGAATGAATTAAATATTTACAGAACCTATAAGTAATAGCAACTTGAGGCAAGTAGGGTAAGTACTTGTGGATTTTTGGACTTCTCCTAATAAGCCTTGAGCCTTTGTGGAAACACTCTTTGGACATCTCTGATTGGATCCTTCAAACCCTTATCCTCGATGATGTGTCACCTTCTTCCTCTTAATCGATCTATCAAACGGTGGAGAATTCCCACTTATTACGAGTCCACTTCATCGATACCTTAAGAGATGCAAGCATGTAATCCTCGAATCTTATTACTTTGAGCTAATTTGATATGCATATCGATTTATATGGTTCAAAAAATAATGCCGCCCATCTCTCGCTTTCCACATGTACTAACCTTCTAGATGAACCATGTAGATGTCCCTCTTTGCTCGGTAGACCACGCATGAGGATACTTATCACGCGCAAAGACATCATTCTAAGAACTCTAATGCAAGCAGTACAAAGTATGCCCATCATTTCACGCAACTACAAGAAATATCTACTAGACACATCAAAGTGGACAATCCAGGTTTTGGATGCATTCTTCTTCTCTAAGTTCCTCACCAATATTCTCTACCCCACCAACTTCCTCAGTTAGATAGCAACGCGCCGGTCTAATGCCACATCGCTCTCAAACTGCTTCATCGAACGATGTAAACCGAGAAGATGCGGATCACCGCCTTGCCAATGAATATTATGGCTCTCTATATATTTTAACCGATCAATTCCCTCCAAATCCACAGAATCGAATCATCGCCGGACAACCTCCTCAGACGTTTTCAAATTTTGTTATATTTGGATTGACGGCCAACCGCTGCAAGAAAATCTTTGATTTCAATTTCTTAGAAGCCAATAACTTGTATGGTCTTTTCTAACAGCCGTTTGATGTGCATAATCACGATAGGCGTAGTTTCGTTGTGCACTGCGTTTATTCCCAAATTTAGGTCATTAGATAAAACAACTTCATCATCGTGATTTTCATTCACCACATTCATCTAAAAATATAGAGTCCATAGCCAGATAATAGAGTATGAAAGAGAGTACAGAGAGCATAGAGTAGTTAGTCGAGTACAAACAAAAAATACCCAAAAATGTCAACAAACACCAAATTGAAACCATTAAATTTTAATTACCATGATAACAAGCAAGGTATAGAGGTACAGAGGTAGAGATCAAGGTATAGTTTCTAGAGGGTACATGGTGAGTAATACAGAGGGCAGTACAGATAGAGGTACAAATAGAAATCCCAAAATCAACAAACACCTCATTTTGGTTGAGATTTAGTTACCATGATCCAAACAACCGGCTATAGAAAGTGAAACAAATGGAAAAAATCGCCTATACTGAAGACAAGACAGAGTACATATGTAAATAAGCACTAAAAATTAATCAAACAACACCAATTTCCGGAAGGATTACTCAATATGTTTTCTCAACATACCAAAAAATCATGAAAATAAATAATTTGGTGACAGAGTACCCAGCAAAGCTTCACCACACATGAAAGTCCTCTTGGAAAGAACTCCAAGATAGAAATCTAACTTAAATAAATAAATTACAAACTATCGCTATCATTTTACATATACAACTCCTTAAAAGATTATCCATTTTTATTTATGACATCATCGTATTTCAACGCCCATTTCCGTGATTCATTCTTCTTCTTCATAGCTCTTCGTAATGCTCTGTCAAAAATAAAAAAAACCACCGCCCCAAATAAAGATATTTATCTTTAAATTTCTCCCGTATATATACTTATTAGCTGGTCGTCGGGCGACGCTAAACCATGAAAAAAATAGCGTCGTCTTCTTACGGCGTCATTTTTTTGGCCGTTAATGATGGTCGTCATGTGATTGAGTCGCATGAAAACCTACATGCGACTCGGACGTATTTTCCAAAAAAAAGGTGCTTCGCTTCATTGTTTATAAGCATCCGCATCTAATTATACAAATCTCCTTCGTCTTACGTTCAAGTCCTGACGCCGCTTCCTTTATTCTCCTCAATGATCTAAGATGTCGGATCCAGTAAATAATTTGAAGCGATTTAATTACTTTAGTATATAACAAAAGTAAACGATAAATATTACAGATTGCTATACATTAAACACTATTATGCGTTATATACAATACATAATACTCATTAATTTCTTAAATAGACATCACATTTGATGAAGTTGAAAGAATTCATCTCATCAAACATAGATACTGACACAAATATTTTAATAATTTTTTTTAGAATTGAATTTGATATCATATGAACTCAATTTTCATTAAATTTACAATTGGAAAGAATATTTAAATGAGATGAATCTAGTCTAAATGGATCTAAATCAAGCACTCAAGAAGTATAGTTAAAATTTTGTAATATTTTTTTAAGAGATAAACATCTATGAATGTTACATATTTATGATTAAAATGAGCTTCTCGTTTTCGTTCTCGTTCTCGTTGAGAGGAATTCAACAGGCAAAAAATAGCTTAATTATGATATCATTAAGATATTATGATATCTAAAAAATACCATATGATGATCAATTCTATCAATCTAATACATTGTTCCAGAAAAAGTTAACATTAGTTATTGTTATGTTCATCATTTTTACTAGGGTCAATGCTGGCCTTCTCCATCATAGGTCTTCTCATTTTTTGAAGTGAAGAATCAATCATATAACTAATGATCATCTATTGATGGCATTTTAAATATCTAAAGTCTCTTCTTACTTTCATCATAGAAATTATCTTTAACAGTTTATATCTACTATATTATATTAATGCCTTCTGTAATAATGATGAGAATATTCTTTGTAATATATGAATCATATTAGTAAAATTATTATAATTAAGTTAGATCCAATGATTTTTTTTCCTATTAATTTTTTCATATAAAATATTTTTTATCTCATATGAGCAACTCTCAAATTTATCTCATGTGTGTTAGAGATTTTTATATAATACTAAGTTGATGAACTCTCTATGTATTATATTGAGAATATTCTATCACATAACTATAATTATTATTGATTACATTCATCATTATCATTGTCATTGTTGCGTTAGAAAATACAGTAGAGTAAAGTTTACGCCTCTTTATGAAATTCACAACAATGATTTAAAGAGTGAACAAGAAAACTCAAATTTTCACGTGAAAAACCTAAAAAGAGGGAAAATCACGAGCTAGTTAAAAGCTTCCACTATGTATCTATTTCAGTACAAAATCTTCCACAACGGATTACAATTGTATATGAGAAAGGAACAACACTCATGTAGTCACGCTCGTGGGGTAACAATCTGTGATAGCGATGACGATTAACAACTTAAATAGCGGGCGATGAAGGTCGCCATGATGGATCCGCAGAGGTTAACGACGGCGAGGATCGCGGCGTACGGCGGCCGCACGGGCTTAATGCCGAGTGGTGGCACGAGCTTGGAGGATCTTCAAGCTCTCCTCTCTCCCGCTTGGGCTCCCTCATATGAGAAATGAGGCTATTTATGATGGAGGAGTGGCGTCAGAAATACATGCAAAAATACTCCACTTCATCGGACGCTCACAATGATCCCTTTGATCATTTGATGTGTTTTAAATATTTGAATGCTCAAATGAAGTCGGAATTTTGAGATCTTGGGCTTGTTAGATCCGGCTCATCGGGACGCTCGATTTGACTATAAACACTTTATGTTTTAAGAACTTTTTAGGGATTTAACTGATATCCCAAAGTTTCCAATGATATTTTAAGTGCTCGATCTCAACTCGATCAATTTGCTTTAGCATCAAGATGCTTTCTAGTAGTATTTTAAGTGTCATATCTTTATTTTGGATATCATTATTTCAATTATTCAAAATATATATATGTCAAATACTTGAAGATAGCAAATTCTTCAATGAAATTAAATTTCCACATATTTTATAATTTTGAGAATAGATCTTCATGGGACCACAATATTATGACCATAGAAGATGTAGATGGATGAGTGTAGTATGCACGAAGACGAGATTACTGAGCTATCCGGCCCTTATGACAGGTGTCTACGTCTCACTATGCATGCGAACTCAGGCGGCTGGTCGGGCGATTGGTCAATGGTCACGTGCTCAGCGGGTCAACGGATGCGTCTGGGTCTGACACGGCATATCCCAGTCGCTGGCCAAGCGCTAAGGCGACGCCAAGGAATGACTGTATAATTGGCTGTATGGCGCTGGCGTCATAGTCGAAACGGATTTTGATGTGATTATTTTTTGACATTTACCTTTTTCCCCTAAAAGGGTCTATAAAACCCTGGGCCAAGGGAGAAGGCACACTTTCAATGCCCTGCTTCTCTTCTTGAGTGAGAGTCTCAAGTTGATCAAGGCCCGCCATACTTATGCCGTTTTCCTCGAGGCCAAATCGGACCGTCCGGTTGAGACAATCCGCGAGGTTACGCCGTTGTTGTTTTCCTCAAGAGGTGTCAACCCCGTCGGACCGTCCGGGTTTGAGGCGATCAAGGCCCGTTACGTCGGTTCATTTTCTCTCGAAGATCGCCACCGCCTCGACCGGCTCGAGGCATCAGGTTCCAACTTTTTCTGTAGAAATTGGATTTATGACTTTAATGGATGATTTAGCTTGATAACCGCCAAGATGAGAGCTAGGAACTATCGTTCAAATGACTCATAAAGTTTGGCAGGTAATTTATAAGCATCATCAGAGGAGAATATATTCTCTCTCCTCTTTTTTTTGTCTTTTTTTCATATGTATGTGTATCCTTTTTGTCAGATCGTAGCCAAAAAATTTTATCGCAAGCTATCCGTGAGCGAGAGAGTCAAAAAAGGAGGCACCTAAGCATTGGGGTGAGTGATTTGCTTTTACAAAATTCTCAAATTTTTGTCATTTCTCCCTTTATTTATTATGTATTTTCATAATGATACAAGAAAACCCATAGTGGATGGATGACGATATACCATCCAGTCACATCGATAGTTTAATGGTGTTCCAGAAAGTTTTTCTTCCCTAATGAGTTGGTGGCCATTGCCAAAAGTCTGATCGAGCCCATTCACCTCCGCCAGGTACTTCTGTCGAGATGATTCTTCATGGAATGCCCCTTTCTCCTCGAGTTGATTGAGATATTCAAAATATGTGGTGTAGCTTTGTCACAAATTTCATTTAGAGCTTTAATGGTCATCGTCGATTTGGTTGTCTTCTTCAAAGAGTGTGGTGTTGCTTTGAATATCAAATACTTGTGTCGAATGTGCAGATTTACATGTGATAACGTTTTATCTGACTATAAAGAATTGGATAAAATTTTCACACGGGTCAATCTAGAAATTGGTCTAATGGATTCTTTTTGTGAAAAATGAGTCCTTCAAGAGATGGGAAAGATTGAATGACCTTCCATTCATTACGATATGAGAATGAGATCGCAACTCTTAATATCCCTGATGTAGGAAGCTTGTAACATGAGTTACGTCACATTGGCAAATATATAGTTGAAGATAGAATGTTCAATATTGGCCTTATCCGTGCAGAGATCTCATTCTTTTCACTAAAGAGGTTAAGTAAAGGTGATGAAATGTCTCCTCATATTCATAGGTTCTTCAGAAGCCCATCATGAATCGGTGGTGGCAATATTTCTTCCCTAAAGAAAAAGAAGACATTGAAGTGACTACGATATCTGGGAAGAAGATGTTCACCCCCAGTTGACCTCTGAGAGTTTAGTTATTTCAACTCATGATGGGGAGTTCGTCAAGTCTCACATTCTCAAGAGGTGTTAAATCACATGTCGCATCAACGAGCATGAATTGATATGTTATCTTCACTTCTTTTTCTTTTTCTTTTCCTTTCTTTGTAATATTTGTAATGATTTTTTTTCTTTATAGGTAACTCAAACATTAGTGATGGCTCATTTGGGTGTCTCTTTAGATGAGTGAAATGAAATTTGTGAAGGTAAAATATCAAAGGCAGTATGAGCGAAAAGATGAGTGCTAAGGCCAAAGAAGTGGTGACTTTGGAGGATCAACGTGAATGAGCTAGCAAACATGTCGACTTATCTTTCTCCAGGTCGAGGTGGAATGCACTCGTGATAAGTGATTGAGGTGAGGACAAGACTCGCTAAAGAGAAAAGACTCAAGGCACTTCATGGAGAAGAGCTCAAACCGAGAAGAAAGCATTACAGAATCGTCTTTCTGAAAAGGAGCATATAATGTCAGAAGTGGAAGCAAATAAAATCTCCTTGAAGGCAGTGAAAGACTTTAAGAGCTCTCTGGCTTATCGTGGTATAATCGAAGACCATGTTCAGGAAGCTCGTAATCATATTCTTGATGTTGAAGTGAAGGACTAGAGCACAATGTTTAGAGGAGGGTTTCACGAGGGTTCAAAAAGGAAGCTTACAAGCAAGACCGAGCTAGTGTTGAGGATCTATCTCCCACCAAGTGTCCAAGACTTTCATTCAGATGAAGGAGTTGAGAGTGAGTCCAAGGGAGCATCTCCAATGGTGAGGAGGACACGATATCACCAAGATGTGATAGCATCACTTGTGGATGCTCTTTATCTATGTATTGTTATTAGTGTGTATCAGAATCTTGATTCTTTCTTATATCATCATGTTAATGCTGTCAAATTTTTTTTTTTTTGATACGCTATTGTTTTGTTTTTACCTATCCGGGGTAATTGGTCGGAATATTTTTCGACGACGCTAACCTATACGGATGATGTTGAATTGAATCCACTGAGAATTTTTGACCTATCCGAGGTTGTTTGTCAAAGTGTTACTTGATGACGTTAACTCATGGAAGAGGTCACGGATGTCCACCAAGGATCTTTTGGCTATCCTGGTATCGCCCAAAGTGTTACTTGACTTCTTACCTATATGGAAGAGGTCCGATCAAGTCTCCTTGGGATTGATTATGCCCCGATTGAGATACAACGTGAGTTGTATATTTCTCAAGTGGGAGGATTAAATGAAGAAGAAATAAGCTTGTAAGAAAAAAGCTATAAATCCATTACTCTGATAAGTTCGGTGATACGATCATAAGACAATTTTAACACGGATATGAGTTTTAAGAGGAAATGACGACAACAACAACAAGTCTTTATCCCACTAAGTGGTTCACAAAGAGGAAATGACAAACGAGATAAAATAAATAAAAGTTGCAATTATGCAGAGGAATTATTGATAATATTTTGAGATTCTTGTTCAAGTTAGGTAAAGTTTTTCCTCGATCCTTGAGCTTGAATGTTCCCGGCTTACTACAGTATAACCACATATGGGCCATCCCAAAGAGGTGAGAGTTTATTGCAGGGCCTTTGCTCAGCTTCGAGACTTCATAGAACCAAGTCACTGACAGATATGGGATGAGATTTTACTCTTCTATTGAAGTGACGAGCTACCCTTTGGTGATAAGCACCAAGTAGGCCATGTCAAAGTTTGGGAGTAGGTCCGTGGTGTGGAGTTTTTCTTCATTACCATCATGATCAATAATTGAACTCTTGGACTTGAAATCGATATCTACCGGTATAATAGCTGAAACACAAGTTATATGGTGTCTCACCGGTGCTGATAGTGGTAAGCCCAAAGAACAAGCTCATCAACCCATTGCCCGCCTTCTCAAGACGATTTTTAGTCCTTTGAGTATAGTCATGTTGGTAGCCGCCTGCTAGTTTGAGGATGTGCTACTGATGCTAGTTGAATGTGAAGATCTTTGCAAAAGGACGTAAAGACTTTTCTAAGAAATTGGTTCCTTGTGGATGATCTTTGCAGAAGACCAAATCGACATACTATATTTTTTCCAAATAAATTGTTTAGCATTTACCTCGTAATTTTAGTGAGTGGTTCGGCTTCCACCCATTTAGTGAAGAATTGCTAAAATGATAAACTTTCGTTGCCTGATGCTAAAAAAGGTCCCATGATATCAATCCCCATCGAGCAAAAGGCCACGGCTTTGAAGGGATGAGAGCTCAGAGCGGCATGTGAGAGAGGTTAGAGTGCAACCGACAACTTGCACATTTTTTGTGAATTCCAAGGCATCTTGTTTCATCAGGCCAATAGAACCCTTGCCTTATAATTTTAAGGGCTAGCCCTTCCTCCTAGGTGTTCTCCACATATGGGTGAACCTCTCTAACGTAATCGACCTCTCAAGGTGAGAGGTATTTGAGGTCACCCCAGAAAAATCTTGTTTGTATAGTTCACCTCATAATAGTAAAACAAGTCGGTCTTCTGAGATGAGTCTGAAGTTGGGTCTTCGTGAAGGGTTCCTTCTTGTAGAAAGATGATGGGGTCCATCCACTAATGTTCCTTTATCTCATTAATTGCTTGAATTACCCATGACCCTTGGATACTAAGAAAATATATTTCTTCAACATGTCTTCTTAAATAGATCCGAAGATGCAAGCAAGCTTGAGGTCAGCTCAGTATTCTTCTCTCAGCAGATGTGAATGATTTGATGTGTCTTGAAATGGGCAAGAAGAGACTTACCAAGTGGAGGTATTGCGTTGAGGATTATGAGTAAAGTTTCCTCAACTTGGGAGGCACAAGTTGAGAGTCGGTATCACTAAGTCTTAAGCCTCAATGACAAGTCTCAACCCCGATGAGCCTCATATCAACCATATTATTAGTTGAAAATTTTAGTAAGTCCATACTCTAAGGTATTCTGGGGAAATAAGTAAGATTCTCGACCAAGACTAGTACTCAAGCTCCATCAACATAGAGGGTCCATTGAGGAGACGAAAGGTATGTAAGAGCTCATCCGTTGGGGGTGCATTCCACTATAAAGTCCATTACTTGAGACTTTATAGAGGTAGGTAGAAAATTTATATCAAACTCTCCCAATAGACCATTTGATTAACCTCCCATGTTTCTAGATGGCCTTTAATGGTAAATGAGTGTAAACGTTGATAGTGTGAGCTTGGAAGTATGGACACAATTTTTGCGCTGAGAAAACTAAAGCCAGAGCCACCTTATCTACAAGGGGATAACGACTGTCTATATCGGAGAGAATTTTGTTGACATAGTAAATTGGTCGTTGTATCCCATTTTCTTCTCGCACTAAACCGAGCTTATGGAAGAGACAGATATAAGTATAGTATCTCTCCTTGAATAGGCTTGGATAGTAGGGTGGAGATGCTAAATACTCTTAGTTGCTTAAAAGCGTGATCGACATTCATCGCCCACGAAAATTATTATTATTCCCTTTAATATTTTAAAGAATGATAAGTATTTATCCCCAGAACGGGCTAAGAAGCGGGATAACGCAGCAATTCGTCATTCAAACGTTGAACTTCCTTGATATTCTTCGGAGGAGTCATATCTTTGAGAGCTTTGATTTTCTGGGTTGGCCTCATCCCTGGGTTACCATAAATCCAAGAAATTTTCTCATGTAACCCCCACACTTGGTCGTTGTCGCATGTTATAACGTCGAAGAAGGTTAAAGCATATTTCTAAGTCGAAATATGTTGTGATTCTTCCAAGCTTTTACTAACATGTCATCCACATATACCTCCTCGCGTAAGTCTTTTAAAACCTTATTCATATAGCATTGATAGGTAGACTAAAGCATTTTTAACCAAATGACATAACTTGCAACAATATAAACCTTTATATGTTTGAAATATTGTAGCTTCTTCATCATTGGGTTCATTTTATTTGGTTGTAATCGAGTAAGCATCCAAAAAATTGAGCATTTGATGTCCGACGTAGTATCAACCAATTGAGGAAGAGGAAAATTATCTTTCGGGCAAGCCTTATTAAGGTCAGTGTAATCAATACACATTCTCCATGTTCCATTTGTTTTCTTAACCATGACAATATTTGCTAGCCATGTAGGGTAATGTACCTCTCGTATGAATCCTGCTTCTATGAGCTTGTTAACTTCTTGTTCAATAGCTGGAGACGATCAGGTGCAAAACTCTATTTCTTTTGGATGATTGGTTTGAATGTTGGATCAATCAGGGAGTGCATTACATTGGGGTCCACCTCCGCATATCTGTGACTCAAGCAAAGATGTCTTGATTGCAAGAAGTTATGTATTTTTTCCTTTTGTTCTCAAAAAATTAAAATCTTTGATGTCAAGGTAAGCGTGGAAGTTGTTTAAAATGATCATGCTTATCGCTAATTTTCACAGTAACCAACTCAACGGGTTGGAAACTTCATCTTAAGATGAGATCAAGTGATCAAAAAATTGAGAGGGGCCTTCCAAAGATACATTATATGAATCGACTTGACCACCATGAATTGGATTAAATGAGTCACTTGTCGGAAATTCACCAAGGACAAAGAAGAGTGATTGTCCCCTCCATTTCGCGAGCATTGTCAAACCGCATAATGGTCTGCGGGTTGGAGCTTTTCCCTAACCAAGCCCATGCTAAGAAATGTGAGTAAAATAAGACATCAACGAACTCCCATTGTCAATCAAAATTCTCTTAACATTATAGCATGGGTCATCTCTACCGATGACAAGTGGATCTTGATGGACAACATGACCTTCTAAGAGTCATTAAAAGTGAGGAATGATCGACGAGACTTCTTTAACTCGCTCGAGGTAATGAGAACTTGATTAGATAGTATTGGTCCTCTGATTATTTTAATTTCTCCAAGTTGATGATTATTTTATTTTGTGATGATTGTCTGCTGCCCCAGTTGGAGATATGTTTATTTGATTGATTGATTTTCACAAATCGTAGATATCCTTGTTGAATGAGCCTCGATTTCTTTTTGAGTTTGCGTTTTAGGTATGTCCACTACGATGGAAGTGACAATATTGCATGTGATTTCAATTTGGTTTCGTGGATGCGGCCACTTGATATTTTCTCATCTCAATAGCCATTAGGTTAACATGAGATGTGTTCGGCGTATTTTTTGGGTCGTGGTTCATGTCGTCATATGGGGGGTGAGGGGAGGACGCCTTGTTGCTTCTTTTGATAGATGTCTCCAGATTCCCTGGGGTGCTTTTACATTTTCCTGTATGTTGCTCAAATTGTTTGCGATGGGAAGTAATAGCCTCATCGAGAGATTTATGCTTCCACACGATGAACCAAGTGTATAACACCGTGTCTCATTAGTGACAAGTAAAAGGCCTGACGGGGTCCTCCAAGGAAAACTCCTCTAGTTAAGTTACCTGTATTTGAGCTTCTGGGAGAACCTCTAGAAGTATTCCTTAAGTGATTCACCTCATTCAATTTAGAGAGAGAGAGGAATCTTTAATGATTCTCCTATTTGCAATGAACTGCTCACAAAAAATCTTGGCAGTCAAGGTATGGATGGATCCCTTGGAAGAGAGTAGAACCAAGTCTTGCCCCTTAAGGGTAACTGGAAAGACTTGAAAAGCAGTGTGTCAAGAGCTCATTGGATATGCATGATGGTCTGTAATGGTCGATGTGTTCATATGGGTCAATTGCCCCATCATAGGAATCAATGCTCGCTTGAAACCCAAGAATATGATGTTGAAGAATATAAAAGGTGAGACTCTCATAGCGCGGTGGGGAAGATGATTTATGTCTTGAAGGTGAAATTCTTATTGCATTAAGCATCGTAATTTTGTACGTATAACATGACGAGTGGGATCAATAGGACGAGAATGTGTCAAGCTACCCACAACAATTGGTAGATTAGCGTTGAGTCATGCGGATGGATGAGAACTAGCGAAGAGATCGATATCCAAGGAGGAACTTTTTACGAGATCGATATTTTGATCTCCCGCGGCTAACGATCGATCTTGGGGAAGGTGTGTTTGTCGTGGTAGTGGCTGTTGTATTCCTCTCAAAAGTCATATCATCTAATTTTTAGATTCTTCCATTCGGCGGACACGATCTTCTAAAGAGATCCCTATCACGTCTTCATCGACAAGGTCACGTATTGTGGGGAGTCGTATTTTCGTCCTGTTCAAGGATTGATTGAGTGACGGAGTTGGAGCTGAGGCTCACAGATGAGTATTGCTTTTGGCCATAACGAGTGTTCACGAAATTGTGATTGAGGAGGTCTCTTCATGACACCAAAGCTGTGCTAGAAAACTATAGAGTAAAATTTACTTAGCCTTGTTATGAAAAACACACGATTAAGATATTTAAAAGACGAACAAGAACCCGCAAATTATGTACACGCTCAGTGGTAACAATGCTAGTAAGAATGATGATGACAACAATGAGGAACATCGAGACGATCGCCATGATAGAAGATGACAATAACAGGATCAACGGCAGCGATAATCCGTGGCTATGGTTGACAATCCGAGTGGTGGCGATTGCTTGGAGGATCTTCGCTTTTTGGGGTTTCCTCCTCTCTCTTTTCCCCTCAGGAATGAGGGCTATTTATAGATTGGAGGAGCGTCAGTAAATACATGCAAAACCCACCACTACTTCTGACCTCAAATGATCCCTTTGATCATTTGATGTATTTTAAATATTTGAATGCTCAAATGAAGTCGAATTTTGAGATTTTGTGGTTAGATTCAGACGCCGATTGACTATAAACACTCCATGTTTTAAGAGTTTTTAGAGATTTAACCGATATCCCAAAGAAAATGATATTTTAAGTGATCTCATCATTTCAACTCATGTTTGCTTTTAGCATCAAGATTCGTGCTTCGCCTAGTAGTATTTTAAGTGTCATATTAGTGATAATCATTAATATTATCTATATTCTTTGGGATGGGTCTTAGAAATCTTCATTCACAATGTGTATAAATAAAAAAGTTATTTAGAACAATTTTTTCTTAACTCACTTCAGATTATATCAAGAGAAATAAACGATGCACCAATATTTTTTTCTGATTTTACATAATTTTTTCGCATCTCTTGTATCATCTTTTATCTTTGTATGTTAAGTCTTCATATAAACCTAAGATAAAAAATTATCATTTTATCTTTCTGAATTTTTCTTACATGCAACAAGAATAATTTGCGATGAATCATAAGAGTACGATTTGAACTCACCGAGTAATTCAACCCTAAATTCTCCTCTCAAAGAACTAAACGTATTTAATCACCAGCTTCAAATGAACCGACGCCTCTTCTCTCCTGGTTTAAAGAAAGTGGAATCAAGTCTTATAAGAACTGTACCAATCGACCGAAAGCTTACGGAATCCATGAAAGTGAAGCTCTACAGATGGCATGTGAGCACCTATCTCTTCATCTTTCTTAATTGATAACGTTCCACCAGTTCTTGATTAAAATTTTAAAAAAAAGCCATTAAAGCAAATAAACATCCATAATTCTCAATCAACTTACAAATTAAAGTTTATATAGCAAATTAGAACGTTACGTCCCTCTTTTTTCTGAAACTTTAATGGCTTCATTGAATATAAGCCTTTATTACACTCATTTAATCAAAGAAATACATTTTGACAAAATTTTACTGTTTGCTATTCAATAAAAAAGATTGCTAAGTGCTATGTCAGGTTTTTGTTTTATTCAAATCTGAACAATTTTTTTTTTTTTTAAATAACTTGAGGATCATATGAGTAAAGAATACTATTAAAAAAAATAAAGAAGAAATGAATATTTTGATATAAAAAACCAACCAAATGCTTTATTTGAGGACTAAGTAAATATAAATAGAATTATATTGGAGATGAAGTTTCTCAGTTAGTAGTTGGCAACTCACTGAAAGGCCACATTAGTGTGCCTTCCCTACCACGCCGATGCCGATGGGACTCATATATCGTAGCCGTTTAGTCGATAGGAGCTTCAATAATTGTCTATTTTTACATGCACGTGTTGCCTGAATCATTATTAAATAATAAATTACTAATTAAGTTTAATTAAAAACCAAATTAGAATATCTTTTAAATTTTTTATTCACATGTTTGCATATTTCATTCATTATTATATTAATGTTGATCGAAAGAAATTATAAGATTTATGCGAATGAATTCTTTTATGTTTTAAAAGTGGAACTTTAATTTTAAGTGAAAACTATTATCTTTTAAAATGATAAAAATAAATGTATTTTTTTGTATTAGTTTTTAAAAAATATAAGATAAGTGAGAATAAGTGCTCTTATGTGTCTATTAGAATGGAATTTTAGTTTTATGTAAAAGACCTTTATTTATCCAACTCTTTAATAGTTGAGATTTATTATGTCTTATCATCATATTTAAAAAATAGTAGTTCTTTTTTTTTTTTTTGAATGGATAATAACCCATTAGAAATGACGTCATGATAATCTTATGAAGTAAATCATCATTATGTTGTCTACTACTTTCCTCAATTATTAAATCTAAAGAATTTGAGAAGTTCATAATAAAATCATAAGTATAGTAATATTTTAGAAATATATATATATATATATATATATATATATATATATATATATATATATATATATATATATATATATATATATATATATATATATATATATATATATATATATATATATATATGAATGCATGTTACAAGTAAAGCGACTAATTTGGATTTTACTGTCAGAATTTTAAACGGGGAAGCACGGAGACCAAAAAAACACTTGTTGCTGAAAGCTGCTCCGTAGAGAATTTAATTTGAATATAAAATATTTAAATGAAGGATTATTACCCAAAATTGCCATTTTCGACAATAATTTTTCATTCTTAACGAAAACAATTGAAGATCGCATCTAATATATGTAAATTTGAGAGGAAATATGAACTTAAAGTGGGGTTGATTGAGCTCGCAATAATCTCTCCAAAATCTGAAATCAAATGAACTGAAAGATTCTACTTTATAGAGATATGTATATTATTACTTACAGGCAAAATTGCTCGGTAATGTTGGTTTGATAGGCCGCCTACTCTCTTAAAGAAGTCAAATGAGTAGTTGAGCATTATAGAAGCCTGTAAATTTGAGCTCAAGCATCTTAGGCCAATATCAATATTCTCCTTTCGTCATCTCAAAGAACAGTATAAACTTTGCCCTTATAATCAATGACGGTCACATCCATTTTTTCTTTTTCTTTAAAAAAAAAATGGAACATATTTTTTCCTTTATATGAATGCCAAAATTTATTGATGATATTGAGAAGTCAAGATCCAATATTTGAATTAACTCATGAGGGCTAAAGTGAGTTTACAAACAAAAATCTACATTCAGCGATGGCATACAAGACTTATGATTGTAGATGTGAGAGCTGAATAAGGCCGACCTAATTAATTCAAAAGAAGAAAGAGATGTTTGAATAAGAAGAATTATAAATTCATCAACAGAATGTACGATCGATATAACTTCCTCAAACTTTTTAAAAGATTGCTACAAAGAGATGGCTCATAAAGAGTCAGAATAAGAGAATTGAATTAACTTTGGTGGCTTATAAGGATGCACTTAAGAGAACTAGTAAGGCGAAATTAGTACGATACCCCAAAAATCTACTCCATGGCTGAAGATTAAC
Organism: Cymbidium sinense; assembly: GCA_021442155.1. NCBI lineage: Eukaryota > Viridiplantae > Streptophyta > Magnoliopsida > Asparagales > Orchidaceae > Cymbidium > Cymbidium sinense. The sequence continues at coordinate 28,888,344 of CM038218.1, forward strand.
AAGGCAATTAGTAAATCATTGTTGTTGAATAATCAATAGGAGGATGCATTATTAGAATAGTTGAGCTCACAATTAGTTGTTAGATAAAATGAGACCATTTGATTCTCTATAAAAGGAGCATCTCTAATCATGAGCATACCGAAATACAAGAAAGCAAAAGGGACATGTATCTTCTATAGCATAAGGAGATCCATTTGTATGTTGTGAAAGCAAAAAACTAAGAAGAGTGACATGCCTCTCTACTTTTTATTCCATGATACGAAAAATGGAACATAAGATTGTCTGAGAAAGACAAATCTCAATATCATGTTCTAAAAGTTTAACTTGAAGAAGCAATGTTGAGGGATGAACTTGTGCCAAATTGAAATAAATGATATAAGAAGGTGAACCTTTGTCCATGGGAGAATTTAGGATGGGAGGCACCAAGGGTAAGTGCCAAATTGAAATAAATAATACTTAAATCTCATAGCACAAAACTATATAAATGTTTAAGAAGTTGTTGACCTCACTTTTGGAGTGAGCTCTTAACATCCTCTTAGACTTAAGGATCTTCTAGACACTAAGATTTCCTTAGTCATAAGACACATCTATTGATTGGTGAACACTAACCTTTGAGACTTAGAAGTGTTAATCATAAGATTAGCGCTTGGGTTTAAAATTACCTATCCCATAGCTAAACATAATCTAGATACACTTTCTCAAATCAAACCGACTCAATTCTCAAACTAAATTCAAATTCAAATTCAAATCTAATTCAAAATTTGACTCCAAATGATTGAAACCCAAAATCAAATTCAAATAAATTTTTCAAGCCATAGAACCATATTCATGAGCCAAATCTTTCCTTAAGTCAAATCAAACCCAATTGATCTCTTCATAAATGAATTATTCCTTCATTTATTCCCAAATATAAATGAAATCCAAATTCAAATGACCAAAACCATATTGAAAATCAAATCCAAACTCAATTTAAACTTTAATTCTTTGGACTTAGCCAAATTCTATCAAGTCAAAACCAACAATTTTCTCTTGAATCAATCATTTATTCAATTATTTACCCAAATATAAATGAAACCTACAATTATCAAATCAAATCAAAACTAAACCAATTGACCCACTTAAGTCCACTTGACCCAAAGTGACCTAAAGGACCCATTTGAGCCAACTTCCAATCCAACCCAAATTGGATTGAACCAAGCTCACCAAAATCTTCTATCATGATTATTGATCACCTAGAATGATCAATTGCAATCATTTGGGCCAAACCAAGCCCAATTGGTCATTTGATCCAAATTGACCCAAATTGGCCTAAAGAATCAAATCGTCAAATCATGATCTAACCCAAATTGATTGCAACCAATGGCTCAAGTTTATTTCCAAATTGATTATTGAACTTAACCAAAGTAATAATTGAACTCAATTTGATCAATCGAGCCCAATCAACTTGATACCCAAGCCAAATTGGCCTAGGGTCAATTTGGCCTAAATCAAAATTAAATCCAAATTAATTCAAACAAAGATACATTCATCTTCATAGTCAATTGAACATGAATCAATCCATAAACCAAGTTAATTTAATTTTGGTCAAAATTTTGGCCCAAAATGACCTATATGACCTAAATTGGGCCAAATCCTCAAAAGCCAAAACCCATTGGGCTGATCAAATCGACCCAAACTCATTTGGGATCAGCCCAAAATAAACCCAACCATTTTAAATCCTCATGAACCCTCCCACATGGATTCCACCCAACCTCATTTAATTCCCCCATCACATGCACTTAACCCCCATCACATGGCCAATATTCAATTAAACAAATCTCATCATGTGAGGAAGAGAGGACTTTGGAGCAAAATCCAAAGTCCTCAATCAATCATCAGCCCCAAACCACCCCAACAAGATGGCATTCAATTTGGAGCCAAAATAAAAAAATTTTATTTTCATTATTTATAGAGGGAAATGAGACTTGAGCTCTCTCCCATCATTACTCAGCCCCCCAAAGCTCTCCAAAGCAAAGTAACCCATTCCCCACCTTAGCCATTTGAGCTCAAAAAAAGAATTGCTCTTCGAGGTATAAACATCTAAAAGGAGGCGTCAAGAAGGGGCTAAAGATTACCAAAGCTTCCTCACACACATAGAAGCTCCCTGGATCTTCACCGCAAAAAATCATCCCGGTGAGGTAACTTCACAAACCGTAGGGCCTTGGGATTTATATTGTACAAATTTGCGATTCTAGAATTTCCTTTAGAAAATCCAGCACTTTTATTTTAAATCATCCCAAATAGAAATAGAATTTTTTGAATCGGCGAAAATGGTCCATTTTAAGTTTTGCTAGAAACTTTCATTTTTCTAAAATACCCCAAAACACTGTTCACAGCCCGGTTCGGCCGCCCGCAGTTCTGGGATCGGACGATCGCGCGTGATCGCGCGATCGGGATCGCGCGCGATCCGGCCTTCAGATCGCCTGACGCGATCTGGACCGTCCGATCGCACGGTTCGCGCGATGGACGGCTTTGATCGCGTGATCCGAGCTTCGGAGCCAGCTTCGAGCTCGGAGCAACGGAAATGATCTGACCGTCCGATCGCGTGGTTTGCGATCGGACGGTTCAGATCGCGCGCATCCGCTGATCGCGCGATGATCAGACCGTCCGATCTGTGATCGGACGGTCCAGAGAAAGGTGCGGGTCGCTGTCTTTCCCGCCCAAACCGCGCGTATAAAAATAATAATAATAATAATTTAAATCATATGAAACTTCAAAAAAATCATAAAAAATAAAATACTTAACCAAAAATTACAAACAAGGGCTCGTTGGATTGTCTTTCGAGAGAATCCAAAAATCTAAAATATTCAAAATTTACGTAGTATTCAGAGCGTAATTTAAGTTTTAGTAAAAATCATATTTTATTAATTAAGCCAAAAATATAGGTTCTATTAAGTTAAAATTTTTAGATATTGAAATTAATGTTATAATACACATACAGTAAAAAAATTTCAAGTTCAGATAACTTCTGTATTGTAGATATTAAATTTTAAATTCAGATTATCAATTTTATAAAATAAATTAAATAAAAATTGAAATTTACAAAAATCTTCAAGATAACCTAAATCACTTTAATTGACATCTAGGACTCTTAAGAAAAATGATTTGATCTTCTAATCTTAAGAAACCCAAATAAACACTTAAGATTAGAGTTTAAATAACTAAAAAAAGTTAATATAATCTAAAAATAACTCAAATATTAAATCAAAAAAATAAAATAAAATAAAATAGTCAGAAATTGAATAGAATTCATTAAATCATTAATCAAACTTTAAATCAAAAGAATATCATCTTTAAAGAAGATTAAATTAAATATGATTAAATCTATTTAAGTTAATAAAACTCAATTAAATGATTAAATCTTAAATCAAATTCAAAATCAACAAACTTAGAAACTTTAATAATTTGATACTAATTGAATTAAACTAAATAAAATTAAAGTAAATTAAATCACATCCATTTGGAAACAGATAATTAAATAAATCATAATATTTCAACCTAATAACTAAATCATCATGATAAATAAAACAAACATAATAAATCAAATCAAAACCCTAATCATAAATAATCAAACTCAATAGTCAAACATTTAAATGAAAATTCAATAAATTAATCCATCATCTTAATTAATCAAATTAATTTAATAAGTCATTAAATTAACTCTAAAATTAAGCTTAAATCAAACCCATAATTAAATTTAATAATCACATTCTAATTAAAAATTGAAAACCTAAACTTAATCAAACATAATGAAGATGCAATTAAACATTAATCATAAAATTAAACCTAAATTATTAAGTCATCAATCTTTAAAAATAAACTTTAATTAATCTAATTACCCTTAATCAAACTTAATTAATAACATTTAAATAAAAAATTTAAATTAATTCATTATTTTAAATTAATTTAAATAAGTTTACTAAAAGCCAAAAATTAAGCTTAAATCAAACCCATACTAAATAATAAATAAATTAAGTTAATTAAATTAATCATATGAAACCTAAACTTAATTAAACATAATTAAGATGCAATTAAACACTAATTAAAAACTTAAATTAAACCTAAATCATTAAGTCATTAATCTCTAATTAAACAAACCTTTAATTAATCTAATTTAATTAACCCATTAATCAAACTTAATTAATCAAACAACTAATTAATGCAAACTTAATAAATTAATCCATTATCTTAATAACCAAATTTAACTTTATAAATATTAAAGTTAAAATTAAATACTTAACTAATCTACTAATTAATTTAATCACATTTATTAAATAAATTAAATAAATAAATTACATTAATCATATTAAACTTAAGCTTAATCAAACATAAAATATAATTAAATGGTAACCAAACCCTAATTTAAACTTAATCATTAACTCATCAATTACATCATTAACTCAAATAAACATGAAATTAAATTAAAAGTTAAACAAATCTTTATTTAATTTAATCATACCTCTTAAACAAACTAATTAAGTTAATCAATTAATTACATTAAACTTAATTAATCAAAACACAATTAAATACTAATCAAAACATAAATTAAACCTAAAACCATTAAGTCATCAATTACATCATTTCTAAACAAATATGAAACAAAAAAAAAAATTAAACAAACCTTTATAATTAACATAAATACACTTATTAATTAAACAAATCACATAATCACATTGAACCTAAGCAAACCATAAGACCAATAAAGCTAAGCAAATCAAATTGAATCAAATTAAGTTAAATCAAGAAAGATTCTCATCAATTTAATATAGAATCAAATAAAATCTCATTCAACCTACTTAATAAATAAATAAACTAATTAACTATCCAATATATGAAATCAAAATGCAAACCAAACTTTGATGAACATGACAAATGGATGTAATTAAAAATATGATCTAATACAAAGAATCAAACCCAATTAGAATCAAAATAAAATCTTAATCTAATCCATCAAACTACAAATAAATGAACCACAATCAATTAAATAAACATAAAGTTAAATCACATAACCATGATCAAAGAAAAGAATTAAATATTTAAAGGATATTGAATTATCAAGATTCAATTAAATCAAAATCTAATCTAAAATTAATCAACCAAAAAACACATGAACTTAAACAAACTTAAACTTCATTAAGGATATTGAATTATCAAGATGCAATTAAACTAAAACATCTAAAAAAAAAATCAATTAATCAAATACTTAAATAAACTCAAATTCTAAACTCTAAATCAATGAATTACACAAATTCAAATGGGCTAATCAAGATACTTAAGGACTTTAGTTAGATTCTTAGGAATTGGGATGTAGAATAGGGTGAATCCCTATGGAATTCATTCTACTCTTCATTCTTGAGAACCTAAATATCATTTAAACCAAATAAAAGTGAAATAAAAATGAAAAACAAATCATTAAATCATTTAAATTGAAATCACCCAAAGGTAAAATTTAAATTCAAACTTCAAATTGAACTTAAACTAAAGAAGCCTAGAAAGTCTTGCTACACAAGCCTTAAGCACAATACATTAGAATACTAAGTCACTACTAGTGTTAAGTTAGTATGTATGATGTTATATTTTATTTTGTGATGTAATGTTTTAGACTGGATGTTAGTGTATGCCAGGCGGATGTTAGGCCGTTATTAGCCTAATCATAGGGGGTGCTTAAGGGGTAATAAAAAAAAATATAAATGCTTTGCAGTTGCTTAGCCTAAGTGTAACCCATGTTAGACAGATGGACTTGGTTACCCATGTGTTGGTGCTAAGTCCAAATTATTCATATAACTTGGATTGTATGGTATGTTTAGCTAACATTTGTTTGGTGTAGCTAGATTTACTTTTCCTATTTTGATGTAATTTTGCATTAGAATTAGGATTAGTGCTATGGGGATTAGGATGAGCTGGTAGAAGGCTTAGTCCTGGGTGCCGTGATGCCTTTGGAGCAAATCAAAAGAAAGAAATGAAGAAGAAGAATGAAGAAATGAAGAAAAGAAGACCCCATAGATATATATATTATTTTGTAATCCGGGTTGTATAAGGGTAGAGCTCGGCTACCCATCTTTTCTTTCTCTTTGGGTGTAATGCAACCGTCACAGCCTTTTATTTTTTTACGGTAGTCTATAAAATTATTTGATGTTGTGTTTAGATTGCATATTAGAATAGCATTCTTTTCATAGTTTTTTTTATGATTGATGTTTGAATGTGTGGCCTGGATGCGGTAGGCTCTTAGGATGAAATTAATTTTTTACCCCAATTAACAACTCATAACTAAAATTTTAAAACAACTCATAATCTCACATAAAAGCCTAGGGATTAAATCAAGATAATAAAATTTTTAGTAACCCCTTAGCTGGATGGATGAATGTATAATATCATGCATATCATATTCTTTCACTCTTGTTAAGAGGGAGCTTCCATCTTTGGAGAATCAAGGCTTAACCTATGAGAGCCTTTGGTGGAAGACACCCCTTTCTCTCTTGATTTGGCCCATAATCAAATTCTCATGCATTTAGGCATATAAAATCCATAGCACTGTGTCAAAACAAAAGTCCAAAGAATCGAATAAATTTGATAAAATTTGCATTAGATTAAGTCGTAGTTCATACCACTCATGCTCTAGTCTCTTAGGGAGTGAGTCTAAGGACTTAGTTTTCTTTCTAAATGAACAACAATAGCCATCTTGCAAAGCATAAGACTTGCCTACATGGATTTAAAGCGTGGGAGTTAGGCTCCGGTGGCACTCCGGCAAGTCGGGTTGTTTATTCTCTCTTGTGGAGGTAAACCATATACCCTTTTTCGCCTTAGATTTAGGTTGTGCCTTTGTTTTGTACCAAGGCTCCTTAGTTTAGGAATCGAGGTATTTGTTTCCTTTGGGCTACAAGCATAAATCCTCACCTCTTAGGCATTTCCACAATCTTATGTTGTGGAATTATAAGCCCACAACAATCCCAATAAAATGTCAACTCAAATAATTAACTCTCTTCAATTTCAAAAATATAAAGCCCAACTATAGTAGATTGGAATGCTCACTAGGCTTCTAGTATCATGAGTATTTCCTACTTTCTCCTTTGGATTCCAAAAATAAGTCTTCTGATCTATCCCATTTGATTTTCTAAAATAGCCAATCCTTTGATAGTCTTAACCTTGAAATCTTTGGAGACTCTAATTATCTACTTTAATCGAATATTCTTAAGAAATTCTCATTTCTTAGGATGTAATTAACTATGGGGGGCTCATAGGGAACTTAATGAACGACTTAAAATAAACCCTTTACTTTTCCATGTTAAGTGGAAAGATCTGGTATATTCAAGACTCATGGGGGTCCTGGGTGATTGGGGTCCATTAGGGTGGTGATTCCTATCTTTCGAGATAGTACATCATCCAATATATGCCGTCACTTCAATAAGTACTCACTGATCTAGCGTGTCCCAAAATAAACACCCGCAGTAAAGACTTATCCAGGTGACGGGTCTTAAGTCTAAACATTGCTTCTTACATGAAATGCTCTTAATCTAATCATAAATTTTGAGATTTATTTGCTACTTCTCACTTGAGAATATAAACTATCAGTCTTTTTTAATTTATAACTTCGTGTGAAAGGATTGCCGACTAACACAATGATTTTAAATTCATAAGTTATGTCTTATGAATGCAAGATAAATTGACTATTGTATTTAGAAAAAAAAAAACTAGCAGAACTCACTTTCGTTATCTCTAAGATTATGACAAGTATGTTATGCATCTAACTAATGCAATAAAATTTTTATTTTCTTAAATAGTTTTAGACTTATAATTTGAAAGCTTCAGGCATGCAAATCATGCCTAAAATGAGATGTAATTAGAACAAGTTATAGGTTAAATTAGAAGAGAAGACAGACTTCTCCAAGAAGAGTGGTCATCCTCACAGGTTAGATGTCGCCTTATATGGAATGGGTGAAGAGCTCAATTCAATAAGTTAAAAAAAAAAAGCAATCATGGTTCACAATTCTAAGGATTTCTAATTATTTTTAGTATTTATCCAGAAGGCTTTAATTATGTGAGATTACGAGTTGATTATTTATATTTGAGTTATTTAATTAAGTTGAGTAAAAAAATTAATTTAATCCAAAGAGCCTAATGCAAATCCAAGCTTTTCATATAAGCACAACAATCATAGAGAAATTTATGAAAATCTTGCAGATCTTGCATACCTAAAATAAATCACACCAAAGTTAAATAAATAGGTGTGTGGGAATATCATTATACTCCTCAGAAGAAAAGAAAAATTAGGCAACTAAACTCTACCCTTATATAGTTTGATCTAGGACTATAAATTTGATTTATGGAGCCTTTTTTAACTACTAGATCATTGTCTTTTTTAGGAATCTCCATAGACTCCACAGATGACCATCAAACAGACATAGTTATTCTTCTTAACCTAAGCCCCATAGATCTTAACTAAATTCTATGATCAAATTACATTAATTTCAAAATAAAATTTTAACTCCATCAAAACAAAGGTTAGGAAAAACAAACAAAATATGAGTAGTTATATCACAAACATATGGGCTTAACTCTAAAGATTACTAAGACCATCTGTTATAATGGATTATGCTTAGAAACATAAGCAAAGCACCTGCAAGTAAAATAATATTTATTATTTTATTTATTATAGTGGTTCTTTAAGCATGGCTCCCTGTAAAAAATAGTGTTTGTCTAAAAAGATGTCCTAACATCGAGACAAGCTAGCAAACAATTTTAGCAATATAGACTAAAATAGTACATCATAACATAAGAACAAATATCATATTATAATCAATACATCAATCTAATCAGTGACATATTATTCTAGTGTGGCAAGCCTACTAAATAAATAAAGATAAAAAATCTCTTGCTCTATTGAAATAATTTACTAAATATTTTAATTTTATTTAAAGTTATGTGTAAAATATGTAATATTCATGGCATCCTTTGGCATGATCATAAGGTGATTGAATGATTCAACTCGATGATAATCATAAGGAAAAAATCGCTCTGGCTCTATTGAAATAATTTATTAAATAAATAAAGATAAAAAATTGCTCTTTCTTATAATTGAAGAAGATGATATTATAAAACATAGATTCTTAAGTCGATATTAGAGTAAATGATAATAAATGTTGATGTTAGCTATCTTGGAAAATGACAATAGTTTAAAGGCAAGTCTAGAGATCAAATTTTGATGAAGATTGTCAAATGAGAATGGTTGGATGATAGTAGCAATAATATTTGAGCAAAAATGATCAGATGATGATACTTGCTACAAGTAAAACAGAGATGATCAGATGATGATACTTGCTACAAGTTCAAATAGGCATCCCTTCTTATATATATAGGGGCGGACCTACATAGTCCTTTTATATAATTATATTGATATGAACCCAAGTCATCTAATTGCTAATTTGGAACATACAACAAAGGAGCAACTACAGTACTGATAGAGAAACGATGTAAACCAGAGGAAAAATCCGATGAAGATTACAATTATACAAAATAAATAATGACTCTTACAACAACATTTTCCAAAGGAACTGTCTATATACAAGATGAGCAACGAGAGCCTAACAAGAATCAAGAACTCGAAACCGGCCAATAAAATGCAAGGCCTTAACAGAAATAACGGCAAATAGAACCAACTACAAGCTCCACTGTATACAGAACGAAATCCAGAACGACAAAAGCAAACTACTTAACGGTTATGAAATCGATTACAAGGATATAGACCAAGATAGAAAGAAGCGAAGAAAACTATAAATAGGGATGAGAAAACCAAACAAGGGATGAAAAATTATCTCAAGAACTCATCCTCTGTGTCTTCTCCCCTCTTCTTCTTTCCGGCATTTCCATGGTTGATCCTCAGGAAGGTCCCTCCTCCGTGAAATCGGCCGAACTTCCTCGGTTTCCCTCTCTTCCCCCTTTCTCTGAGCAAGTCGACGGCTCGAGCGTTGACGAAACAATCAAAAGAAAGAACAAGGTAAGGTTAGGTTAATTCTCAAAGCTCATCCAACGACCAAGAATAGCGGTTTTCAATCCACGGATCGGATCCATTTCCCGATCAAGCCGCACAATACAACATCAGTAATCCACTAATTTCACCGGCAATTGACCGATTGATCCAAGATCGGATCCAATGGCCGTCGAAGACAAGGCAATCCAGCGGTGCAAGGATCGCTCAAAGCACTCGATCCAAGTGATCTCATCCAACGGTAGCAAGACGCGAGATCCTACGGACGAAGGCACCCGAAACTCATTAGCCTTTCCGGTTCGGTAGGTTAGATCAAGTGGGGTTTAACTCGATGCAGACTCAAGTCAAGTGGTGAAACCCAAACCGGAAAAAGGACTCAAACAGATCCAGCATTCAAACCAGAACAGACTTAATCACTCCATCTTCACTGAATTAGATCAATTTACAGAAATTAAACCATATCATATATCTAATAGGCTCACCAAAAAAAAGTGTTCTTCTCGGCCCCTCTTCCTCCATCTTCACCGTAGTCCTGCACTTCGTCTCTCCCCTTCTTCTTAACTCTCTCTCTCTCTCTCTCTCTCTCTCTCTCTCTCTCTCTCTCTCTCTCTCTCTCTCTCCATGTCATGCATTCTAAAGGCTGCTAAATCTGTTTTGTTTTTTCCCCTTATTTTAGAAAATGTTAAAATTTAGAGCCCTTGCATTTGGCCTACATTTTTCTCGTTGATGAGAAAACCAAGTCAAAATCTAAAATTAATTAGATCTTATAGTTTTTTAAAAAAATTTATAAAGTAAAAAAATAATTTTTCTAAAACATTCAATTAAAATAATAAAATATTTTAAAAAAATTTAAGTTAAAATGTTTTAGCCAAAATTTAATAAATTTAGAAATTTAATTTAATAAGAGTATAATAAATGAATGCTTATATAAATTTATATTATATTTTATCTTAATTAAATTTTGATGTCCACATAATTATAATATATCCTAAAGGATAATAGATAATAATGAATTATATTTTTTATGAAAAATAGTCGATATCATTTTTTTTATCTTTTTTATATCTATTCATATATAAATATTTCCTTATATATTTAATATATTTAAATTTTTTATTATTATTTTAGTTTTAGGAAATTATTTAAAAATAATAATGATTGATAAACATTGTCATAATTTAATACTAATAAAAAATATTTTTTTTTTAAGAATGATAAATTAATGACTATTTAATACCTTATATTGAAAAATAAATATTTAATTTGATTCTTATTGAAGTTATTATACAACATTATAAAAAATGTAAAATAGAATGAAAAGATTATAATCAATTTTTAAGTTATGGATCATAATAAAATATAAGATTTTATTTTGAATTATTTATTATTCAATTTAAATTTTAATATATAATTATTTCTATAATAAATTTGTCCACCTTAAAAAAATAAGTTAATTCCGCCCTCTCTTTCTCTCTCTCTTATATATATATATGCACCATTCTTCTTGGAGCCAAATGAATGACATCTCTAATATCAATCTATCCATCAGTCGCCGTCACCAACCCATTTGAATTTTTGGTTTGGCTCGGATCTTAGGCCCAGCCGCATTCAAAGCCACATGCTTTCCACAAGCAAAAGAACAAAAAAAATATCCAAAAGAGTAAATAAAGGCTTACTGCATGGAATGGCAACACCGACAGCTACACACGGCTCATCGCTTTCAGTGAGGCTGAGAATTTGGACAATATTGTGTATTTATTTTTTCATTATTTAGCTGCATAAATCTTTTGAGGAAAGCAACGTATTTGGATTTTCTGTCAATATCAGCTATGGGAAAGCAATAAAAAAATATTTTTATATCTATAAAAAATATCTAAGTATTTTTATTTATAATAATGTTTTAAAATGTTGAGTGATACAATAAAACTTTAAATTAATTATTAAAAATATAAATATGATATAAATATTCAAATAATATGATATTGGTTGAAGTGCGGTTAAAATCTCTTGATGTTTGTAACACACGTGAAGGAGATGGTGTTATGTATAAAGATTTGGTCTATTTGTAATGGGTTTATATTCCTTTGTTTTTAAAATTATTGCCATATTTTTATATGGTCATTAATCTTTATACTTTAATAAATATTCCAAATCAAGCACCACAAAAATAAAATTATAAAATTTATAAAATACTCATAGAGAGATCAAATGATATCAAATTTTGTGTGAGTATGATTATAATGAGTATTTTGATAAGACAAATCTAATTAAAATGCCAAGATGTCTAACAAAATTTCAAATATTTAGGTAAGTAATTATGTACGACCAGCTTTAGCTATTTATTAGAGTGTCCTAATTTTCTAAATAAATGATTAGGATGATTTTTGAAAAATTATCTTGACTTTGTTTTTGCATAGTCAGAAGGCCCCCAAAAAGTACTCTTGTGGATATAATTCTTGAGCTTAAAGAGTAGAGTTTTGAAAATTAACAATTGATCACATAACACTAATGATCATCATTAACCAACATCTAATTTTGTTATCGAACAACATCTCTACCAGCCATTGACCAACATTTACATCCATTACTTAAAAATGATGACAACTGCTATCAGCCAATATCGATGCCGACAATTGGCCGAGTTAGCAGACATCTATCACAATCACATAAAGTTGTCCAATTACTAACTTTAACATTCTCCCTCATATTAGTAGATGGATTGAATTAGACGATTTGATATCACTTGACCTCCAACTTTCTTTATTAATCAATATTTGATATATATTAAAGATAGATGCCTAACAACCACTATTCATGCTTCACTTATTTCTTTAGTTATTAGTTTATTCTTCTATGTAGAGAATGACCAAATAAATCATCAACCATTATCTCACATTCTATGTTCTCAATTAACCATCGTTTGCTGCTTGCCGATATCCAATATTTATCTATAATTGACATATGTTGCATGCCTTTCTAGCTGTTTGTCTCTTCTATTATATATAAAAAAGAATAGATCACTAAAACAACTCTAAGCATGTTTTATGCTCATAATAACACCATCCAAAGCCTATCAATTTACAATGTTTACCACTTATTTGTATTTGACCTCTGCCTTTTGGTTGTAGTCTCCCATCTGATTAAGAAAATAATTAAGTAGGCCATTATTTGATTTTCTATTCAACCCTCTTTTAATTCATGATTGTTGCGTCTTAGAAAACTTGTAGCGAGAATAATACTTCACGCGCGTTACTTATATAAAATCCAACACACGTAAATAGTTGAAAGAGAAAGAAACTCGAATTTTATCAAAAACCCTGAAGAGGGAAAAAATTAATAGTCAGTAAACATGATCCACTATATATCTATTTTGAAACACAAAATTTAAATTATTTTGATAACGATATTACATTATTATATGAGAAATCTAACAATGGAAATTTCAAAATCAGGTTATAATAGTTATGTAGCGGTAGTTTATAACGGTTGTTGGTGGCAGTCGACGATGATAATAAGCGATCATCAACGATAACGGCAGTGATGACAAACTTCGAACTTGTAGTTCTCTCTCAACTTTTTCCCAAGTTTGCTTCTAACTCTCTCTAAACATAAAATAACTTTAGCTAAAATTTTTTAAAATTTTAGATTATATATTGATTTATTTATTAGTTATTAAAATTTATTTATCAATAAAATCACTTTGACATTTGGTTTGAGGGAGGAAGTGGGCCTAAGTTTTTTGTTTTCATTTTTCATTTTCGTGTGAGAGTGGGAGAGAGAGAGAGAGAGAGAGAGAGAGAGAGAGAGAGAGAGAGAGAGAGAGAGAAGGGAGAGAGGAGACTAAAATACTTTTTTAATGAAGAATATAAAGAATTTTTTTTAACGAGGAATGTGAAGAGTATTTTTTTAATGAGGAATGTTAAGAATTTTTATTATTTAAAATATGAATAACTTCTCTTCTCTTTTTTAGGAAGATGAAAAATTTATATATATATATGAATATAAAGAGTTTTCTTATTTTTTATTATTTTTTAAAAAAATTTGAAGAGTCAATTTTAAAATATAAATATCCCCCAAAGGGTAAGTGAAAACTCACACCTTATTTTCTTTATTTTTGGTAGCCTCCCTATAACTGTCACCCCTCTCGGACTCAGGTTCTTCCCATCTGGGGTTTCGATTAGACAACGTGCAACCAAAATTCAGACTAAAGTGTGCTTCAAGTTTCTTCTCTTTGGTAGCCTCCACTAACTTGTATAACGGTGTCGACCCCCCTCGCAAGCTATAGTTCTCCATGATCTCGGGATTTCTAACTGACCTGATTAGGCGACATGTATCTTGAATTCAAGCTCCATTGTGCTTCCACTTTTTTTTCTCTTTGATAGCCTCCACTGACCTATATAATAGTGTCGATTTTTCTCATGACTCTAGTTCTCTCGATCGGGGTTTCCAAGCTGGTTAGCGACATCGTGAATTTGGGCTCTAGTGTGCTTCCAAGTTCTTCCAAATTTCTTTAAATCCGGAATCCACCACTAACTTGTATAACAATGCATGACCACCATCATATGCTTCAGCTTTCCTCGATCTCGAGGTTTGAAACTAACCTGATTAGATAACACACATTTCAAATTCATGCTCCGGATTATCTTTTATGACGATTAAGACCTTTGCCCCTAACATAAAGTATATATATTTGTATTGTAAAAGTTTTGCCCCCAATGATCATAATCATATATCATTTTCGACTTTGACTTTGAAAAGATTATAATTATATATATCATGACATTTTTGGTATGCCTATATCTTTTGAGATTTTTAGTATACTTGTGCATTTTAAGGCCATTGCCTTTTGAGATTTTTAATATATTTGTACCTTCTGAGACTTTTGTCTCATAAAATTTTTAATATACATGTACCTTCTAAGGTTTTTTCCTTCTAAAGTTTTTGATGTACCTATATCTTATGATATATTTTTTTCCTTATGAGACTTTTAATGTATTTGTACCATCTGAGGCTTTTATCTTCTGAGATTTTTGATGTACCTGTACCTCCTGAGGCTTTTGTTTTCTGAGATTTTTGATGATAGGATACCCTGTCAACCATTTGCTCTCTCAAAGTCTTTCTAGTGAGGACTTTGTTCACTACTAGCTTCCTATCGAGGCTTCCTCAGGGGCGTGCCTTCTAGAGGAGGAATCCATAAAGGATTTTTAACATATCCGAGATTTTTTTTGTTAGAGTGTTACTCGGTGATATTTAACCTGTGTATAAGAGGTCGATAACTTTAACTCTCATCCGAGTTATTTTATCAAAGTGTTATTCGATGGCATTAACCTATGTGAAAGAGGTTAAATATTTTGATTATTCTGAGATTATTTGTCAAAGTATTACTCGATGACGTTAACCTATATAAAAGATGTCAAATCAAAACATCCATTCAAGGTTGTAGCTAAAATTGCTTCTTGATCTTTGTCTTATTTTTTCATGAGTATGATTGGAGAATCATAATTTGTAAAATTATCTTTTTTTTTCAATGTTGAAATTACTTCACATCATTGACTTGCTTCTCGAACTCATAATTAATTAGATATCTAGAATATTGATTTGAATGATCTTTTAAGATTAAGGGTTGCCCCCTAGCTTCTTATAAGAATTGAAGGATAAATATTTGATTTTTCTTCATTCTTCATATGTGTTACACCAAGAAGAATTTTTTTCATCATATAAATGGTGTGTCAGATTGTCAATCATTGCGAATATGTAAATGAGATGTTTCCCACAGATGGTGTCAAACTATTGTGTGCTAGAAAACTTATAGCGGCAAAATAAAACTTCACGCTTTAGCGTTTATGGAAATCCAGACACACAAATAGTTGAAAAGAGAACAAGAAACTCCATAATTTTTGCAAGAGAAAACCCTATGAAGAGGGGAAAAAATCACAGGAGCTAACACAGTAAAAATGCTCAACTATATATCTAATTTGGAGTACAAAATTTAAGTTTTTCCCATAACGAGATTACATTGTTGTATGTGAAAAATCATGATAATGAGAATTCTATAATCGAGTTATAAAATTTATCGTGATGGATTATCACGATTGTGGCGTCGATGATGATAATAAGTGGCGATCGATGTGTGGTTCTATTTATGGGATTGTGAGAGGGACATTTTGGTCATTATAGTCAAAATCTCAAAATATTCCATCATATGGTTTATATCGATTCATGTGACCATAAATAGTTTTTTGGTGATTTGATCATTCAAAAAATCTTGATTTGAGTGATGTTAGGCTTGTTGGATTTGTCTTGTGTCGCTCAATTCATTATAGCGTTAAATTTGAAATCATTTGATCATCCAATCGGTTTCAAAGTTTTTATATATAACTTTTATTTTTGATTTGAGCTCATTTTGGCTCGATTTGACCCGACTCTAGCGTTATTGAACTCATCTTACTGAGTCGTTTAATTTGATTGAACACATGCTTTAACTTGAAATATATGTTTGATTTATAAAATTTAGAGAGATATATCAATGGTATTTGATATTTATCATCCACTAATATTTTATGCCCCTTCGAGATCCACAATCTTTCCATATATGAAAATAATAATCAAGTAGATTATTGATTATTGTTCGATATTCAATGTTTTCAATTAGATGTTATTCAGTGCATATTGATCTTTAAAGTCTGGACGCTAATGTTTGAAGTCAACCTACTTTATTGTTAGCCTCCAAATATAAAGATAATAACTGAGTAAATCAAAAACAATTGATTAAGGTATCATGTTCACACACAACTATTGTTTGATGCCAATATATGATATTCATCAACTATCGAAGTTCAAATTTGACTTATTGGTCACTATATTTCTCTTTCTCCTAAGAGAACGATAAAGTAAATTATTAATTATCTTCTATTATTCGATATTTCTATTCATCATTGTCAACATATGCCTATATCCAATATCTAATGTTTGCCATCCTATTTGCATTGTCTCTCCTTATATGAGGTAAATAATCAAGGAGATCGACATTATTACATAATGATAACTCAAGCATCTCATAATTCTTAATTTCATCAAAAAAATTATATACTACAATTCATATATGTTATATTATATTGATGTTTTATTGAGCTACTTTAAAAATATTATTGTAACATACTCATATCAATTGTATTATTTCTGCTGTGTCAAATCAGTATTTTTTTTATAAAAAATTTGTATATAAAAATAATGTATCAATTATATTATTATTTAAGAAAATAAACATTTTTTATATTAATTTGAATAATCTAACACTCAAAACTCTTATTTTATTAGAATTTGGAGTTTTCAAATTACAAAATTGAATTAATAGATATGATTTTAATCATTAAAAAATATAGGCTTAAAAAAATTTAATCTCTAAGTGAAGCTATTATCCCAAACTCGATTTGATATTACTCTTGTTTTTATGATCTAAAATCTTACATAATGGAACTTGTTATGTAATACTTTTTAGGGTGCATTAGTGATGATCATATATTTATATTATGTAAAAAAAATAAAAATAAGTAAAAGTGAGGAACATATCACAAGGCTTAGTAAACATTCCCAACTGGTTTAAATAAAAAGACAAAAGTTAATAGATAAATAAAAAGTATTATTGACGGGCAAAATTAAAATTTATCTCAATGTATAAACAGCCAGTAAACGGGCTAAATATCAAAATATTCATTTTCGTCAATGTATCAGTACCGGCTAATTCATTTTCCCAGCTGCCCATGTGCCGTCGTTCTTTTTGCGTGAGCGAGCTTCCCGTTCCCACCACCCCGACTAACGTTCGAACGTTATCTCGCCGTTGGATTCCGTCTGCCATGTCATTTTCCCGTAGCCTCTTCCAACGGCATCTTTACGTTGAAAATTAATTATGGAAAGTCGCTCTTTTTACACTCCAGTCCCCTCTCTCTCTCTCCACCTCCCCTTTCTTCCTCCTTTCTGCAAAACTTCGAGATTAGCGAAAATATCGCATTAAGCCAAGTAAATTTGAGGGAGTAGGGCTGAACACGAAGAGCGCTGTACCGTGTTATATCGTTTGGTTGTTTTTGCTCTTCCGCATAAATTCTTCGTCGACTCACAGTCCTTGTGAAGCACTTAGCTTTTTGCAATTTTGATAGGTAATTTCTTTGAGTTTTTGCTGTTTACATACGCAAAGAATCTTATTTTCTCTTGTATTTGTTTTTCGAAGTACAGAAAGCGAATTTTTGATGGTGCATTGTGTTTCCTTGTCCTGGAATCTTACTCTGCTTTGTTTTCTTCTCTTACTTCGTACCGGGTTGCAGATTTTGTGTTAGGGTTTCTGTTCGAGGTTTATGATCGGGATTCAAGGTGGGCGTGATGTTTACAGAAGAGCACGAACCCCACGCACTTCGATGGGTCCGGGAGGTAATTGCTACTTCTTTGCTTTCCGTCTTTTATTTCTCTTTGCTTCATGAGACACTTGGAAAAATGACGACGACTTCTGCGCCTTTATGAATCTTACAAGCAGCAGAGGACTGAACCGCTTAATGGTATTCGAAATGGAGGTCGGGGGCTTGGAATTCCGCCGCCTGAAAAATTCCGCAGTGGCCATCTGCCTCGCACTGCGGTACCTTTATCGCGCACCATGCCAGTAGATGATTACAGTGAATTAGGATCGGATATGGACGTTTCATCCGACACAGAAGAAGAAATCTATGTTGACAAGTATTCGCCGCAGTCTTCTCCACCTCAAAACGGTATTTGTCATGGGAGGATTCCTAATGGAAGCATCAGAATTGCTCGGCGGCATCCATACTATAGTGATGAATATTCGGACTTCAGCTCATCCGTGGAAGGTGTGCGACGATCAGCCAGACAGCAGTGGAAGCAGGGGAGCATGAGTGGCTACACGGAGGATGAAGAAGAAGGAAGCTCGGGCTTGAGCGGCCCGATGGGAAGAGGGGTGTGTACTGGTGTCAACGAAAATGGAAGAGGAAGGCTCACTGAAGAGAACTACTCAAGTACGAGTCATTTTCGAAACAATAAATCAGTTTCTACTGCCAAGGTAACTGGCTTAATTATGATATTAACTGTGGTTACTTGAATTTTAATTTTGTGGTTTTCTCCGTATCAGTCTTCTGGTCGAAGTTATGATTTCAAGAGCATGATTGATCTTGTGGGCATAATGATCATCTTTAAAGATATGTTTTGAACTGCTAAAAACCTGTAGTAATGGAGGATAACTGGTGCAAGGGCATAGCCGATGGATTAGAAAGCTTATTATTGTCACAATGGAGAAATTTTTGTGATCGCCATTGTGTTTTTTCCTGTTGATAAATTACCATGGAACTTACCGGTTACAAATTGTTCTTTAGTATCCTGCAAAATGCCACAATTTCAATGTAATATATCTATTGCTCGTTTTGATCAATGATTTATTGATATTTTAAACAGGAAGGAAATCTAATATTTTAAGTATTTTACATTGCAAACATTTCTATTCTTTGATGATGCTTATTTGGTCTTTAGCCTATGAAACAAGTTTGCAGCTTTTATTATTGTCCCAATTAAAAGAATCAATTCTTAAATGCAGTTTGTGCATTGGAAATTGTTAAAAAAAAAAAAAAATCAAGGCTAAAAAAGCAATTTTGAATGAAATAAATTGATCTTGATTAAAAGTTACGGTGCCAATCAATATCATAGTCAGGAAAACAATATTCTTATGTTATTTTTTTATAAATCTTTTTCGGGGCCAAATAATTGACCTTTATTTACTATTTGGTTACTTTTTGCACTTAAAACTCGGATATTGATTGATTATGTTCTTTTTGGTTTACTAAATCTAGATCAGCATTATATGTTGTTTTAGTTTTGCCTTCAATTCCACTCGTTTGCCGTTCACAGTTTGGTTTAAATTGTTCTCCATGCTAACATCCTGCAATGTGTCAGATCATATTTGATTTACATGGTCATCTATTTTGTTATTTTTGTTTCTAAATGTTTGATCACGAAAGCTTCATTCAAATAGGCCTATAGGCAATCCAAGTGCTTTTTTTGTAAAGTATTGCATGGTTCAAATTTTATGTAATGATTCGCATGATTACATGACTGATCAATATTTAAATATAGCCACATTATCTTGAAAACATTGTGTTCAACTTACCAATATGAATGTTAACTAAATGGTTCATATAGTTGCTTGCAGATTCCCCGAAGACATTTTGTTGTGGCTGAGCATGATTTGTATTCTATAGGAATAGTTCTACAAGTAGAATGCTGGGTGCAACGTAAAAAATTTGGACTCTACAAAGTAATGTCCCATTTGTCATCACATGGATGATGTCAAGTTTAAGCAAAAAAAAAATAATAATAAAGGAAACCTTTGTCAAACTTATTGGTCATTTGTGGACATAGGCAACACGTGCAAAGAAATTTCTATGGAGAAATGTTCAAATTTTGTTTTTGTAAAGAATTGTATTTAGAGAAATGGTCAGATTATATTAGTGTAAAGAAAGGGATTAGCAATTATACTTGTGAAATATGATATTAGCATTCATCCCAATATTTACAAAGCCAAGTTTTTGCGCATATATGCTTAATTTGGATAATCTTTTGAAGGACCCAAACTCTTCTTAAATAGGATTAAAAAAAAAAAAAACTTCTTAAGATCAATAAATTACTTGGGTAACATTTTGATTGGAGTGGAGAATGTTTGATGCTATCAGCATTGATTTTCTTGATGGCGGAGATATTGGATCACCATTGAAGATGACATAAAATTGTAATAAGTGCTAGTAAAGGAAAAGAGGACATGTGAATGGGGATGGTGATTGGTATGGTCTATGATGGCATAGAAGAGGATGCACGTGATCGTGTTGTTGTTGGAGATGATACCTGTCAAACACACTGATTCAAGCTTTGATCTCTGATGCACTAGGGTTAGGATGGTGAAGAGGCTTCATAAACAAAAATGGAATAAATGATAGGACTTTACCAATAGAAAAATTGGAAAGCAAAGTTCCACCACAATTCTTTGACTTTTTGACACATGTTAGGGGTAAAAAAAGGGGAAACAAACAATGTTCATGCCAGTACTCTGGCTTTATATATATTGCTTATAGAACAGACTCATTTAACAGCTTCATTGGAAGCTTAATAACTACTGTTAAAACATGTATGCAGGGGCGTCCTGTTGATGTCCCAAGTGCACCACCGTTTTCTCATGAAGATATCAATCGACCTGTTGATTCTGTAACCCGTCCGATGCCATGTGATACTCCTTCCACCACAGGTGTTAATGATTATTCTTGTAAATATGGTATTAGTTCACAGGCAAATTCAGGAACCAAAAAAACCAACCAGAATATCAGGTCTTCACTGTTTTAACTTTATTGTAATGCGTTCAGGAAATTGTCAACCAAGAAAAACTGTTCATGTGTTTTTCTCCCATTATTTTGTCTCACAGCTCCAGTTCTGTTGGTATTGAGACTTCAGCATGTTCTAAGTTTTTGCCTTTGAAGGGTCCCACTTTTCATGCATGGTATGTGCTAATTCTAATGTTCTTTCATAGTTTCAATCACTCTTCAGAATATAGTTTATTAAACTAATTTTGTTTTGCTGAAATGCTGTTTCAGTGGACAAGGGCCTTGGCATTCTGTAATTGCATATGATGCTTGTGTTCGTCTATGCCTTCATTCATGGGCACGTGGTTGCATGGAAGCTCCAATTTTCTTGGAAAATGAATGTTCCCTTTTGCGAGATGCGTTTAGGTTAGTTCTATTATTCATAGTGGTAGCTTTATCCCTGAAAATAAGTTAGGGGCTATTTAGTTCATGGACATTTAATTGTTATGTCTTGTTCTTAAGTGATGCCATCTATTTGGTTTGTTGACAACTCTAAATAACAAATTTTAAGTGATCGTCATGTCTTAATTTAATGTCATTGATTTATGTAAAAATTGGCCGGCATTCACAGATTCTTAGATGTCTCAATATTTCACTCTTTATAATCCTCAAAATTGACATTTTAAATATAATAACACATAAACAAAACATAATATTTGAAAAATGCAATCAGTATCTATTGACATAACATCTAAATAACACTGAATCAATGTTGCAACGTCTTTTCATGAAACTTATGCTTACAATGTGAGTTCTTAGTTAGGAATTGTTATAAGATGTGCGAGGATGTTTTAAAATCTAGTAAAAGAACTTTTCACAAGTCCAGTATTATTGTTTGTTTTCTGGGATCTTATCTACATTTATCCATGTTGGGCTGGTTTTAGGAATATATTCTTCCAGTCACCATATTAATGGTTTTGTTATCCAATCAGTTCTAGTTGTGCGTGGATGATCTACTTAAGTACTGAACCATCTTTTTTATTCTAATTTTTTGCGCCTTTCTTAATACGTGATTCAGAGTCTTTATTTGTAGAGTGCACGACTCTCGTTGTTATGGACTTCTCTCTAGATCTTTTAATGTGATAAATTGGAACCCCAAGGATGTCCTTGCAATGATCAATCTTCATAGCTCTTCTGGCGTTTCCATTTAGTTAAAAAATTTGTTTGCATTCCAATTACCCTTTTTGATGCTTTTGTTACCTAAATTGTTCTAATTGTGTATGGTTGATCTAACTGAACTACTTAACCATCTTTTTCATTTCATTTTGGTGCCTTCCTGATGCTTGATACTTCATACATAGTAACATACTTCATACATACTCTTAACTGAACTACTCAATCATCTGCTGTACAACACAACACAACACAACGTTGGCAAATGGGACCTTAGTATGAAGCTTGGATCAATACAAAAGAAATTAGAAAAATAAGGGAATTGGCAAGCAAGTATTGTTTTCTCTAAGAAAAACTCGTCCTAGTTAACACTTTTCATTGATGAGGTATAAGTGGTACCAATGAAAGACCTGGGGTGGCTTATGGAGCGAGTTGACTGACATCTGGTTGTTGTATTTTGTTTTTTATAAAGAGCTGTATGGCATGGCATTGTTCTCTATATGGTTTTCACAAATTTAGAGTTTTTACTATCAGCTTTATAGCCTTTAATGGAAATCTTTTATTGTGAATGATCTGCGTTATGATACAGTACACCTTGTATATTTTATTTGTGACAGATACTACTCATTTCCATGCTCTAGATCTTTATTGAAAATTTCATTTGAAACTTCATAGCTAATTTTTCTCTCTACCTAAAATCATGTAGTCTGCAGCACATATTGTTGCAATCAGAGGAGGAACTCTTGGAAAAGCGTTCTTCAATCCTTGAAGGAGCTGCAGTCAAGCTGAAGAAAATTATTGGGAAGTTGAAAGTTCAAGGTATGTGCTTGTTTTGTGGTATTGCAATTTGAGATTTTTAATGGTTTTGCTGATGATTAATTTCCCATACCTAACATACCCATGTTTTTTTGTTTGATATTTTTCATCAACATGGTAATAATTCATATTTCTTACACCTTTGGTCTACATTTTGATCTTCATTTTTATGCTGAAGCTCGCAAGGTCAGAATGACTCTGGATAGACCTTCAGGCTGCAATTATATGTCAATGAGGAGTTCAACTATGAAACTGGAATCATTCCGTCATCGCATGCTAAACTTCCAGTCAGCTTTATCATCAGGATGGGAGTCAATTCGAAAAGTTCGAATCTTACCTCATCTACCCGCTGATAGTTCTTTTTCCAGGCAAAGCCTGGCTTATTTGCAAGCTAGCACTCAATACATCAGGCAGGTTTCTGCGGTCCTAAAAACTGAATTGAGTTCTCTCCGCAGCACTTCTGCTTATGAACTTGAGACAGGTACATAATTATTGTCTGCAATTTTTTTTGTTTGCATAATCATACTGGATGTTCTCTTTTTTTTATAATTTTTTTTATAGCAGAATCATATTCTTGTCTTTTGAGACTGAAGAGCTTAGCTGAAGAGGACAGGGTTGAATGCAAGTTGGTTCTGGTGAAACACATGTTTTGTATGTATAATTTATATGGTAGTTTACAAGAATTAAGATTCTAATTGAATTTACTCACATTTTAATCTGTTTTTCAGCTTCCCTGATAGTATGGGGGATGATCTGATTGTTGAAGTTCATGATTCTAAAGGGAAGTGTCTGGGACGCGTTGTTGTTCAATTGGCAATCGTTGCAGAGGATGTGGTATGAAGCTAATATTATTTTAGCTGTTTCTAAATTTGATACTGGCTTTTTACTGTTGTACCTTGTAATTCTTCAGAGCAACAAAGTTCGGTGGTGGTCTATTTATAAAGAACCAGAACATGAACATGTCGGGCGCATACAGCTTTATGTAAATTACTCGACTACTACAGATGAAAATAGCTCTCTGAAGGTATATATTGATAATAGAAGTCACTTGCGCCAATAAAATGGGATCTTTTGTGAACACACCTTGAGGCTCTGTATTAACAGTGCATTCTCTTCATAAATCTTTGATTCTTTGTATTAAAATCTTTCGGATTGCAGTGTGGTTCTGTTGCAGAAACTGTCGCATATGACATCGTTTTGGAAGTTGCAATGAAAGTCCAACATTTTCAGCAGCGTAATCTACTTTTACACGGACCATGGAAATGGTTACTAACGGAATTTGCTTCCTATTATGGTGTTTCGGATGCATACACAAGATTAAGGTATTGCAGAAGTATAAAGTGTTATTCTTTTACTAATCTTCAGCTCTTTTAGTATTAGCCATGATAATTTCCAAAATATCTGCTAGATATCTGTCATACATCATGGATGTAGCAACTCCTACAGCAGACTGTCTAACCTTGGTGCATGATTTTCTTGCACCTGTACTTTTAAAAAATGGCGGTACAAAAGCTTTGAGTCATCAAGAGGTACATGTCTTATCTACCTGTTGCTTCTCAGAAGATGTTAAGCAACTTTGTGGTGTTTTCTCTTACTTGGACAACTCATACAACCTCTTTAGTCTTACTTTCTTTGTAATTCTCATTGTCAAGTACCAGAGTATTGCATTTCAAAGTCTGTACTTAGGTTATAGAAGCCTTTTAAGGCAAATAATAAACAATTTTTCATTTTCATCACTGTTTTTTATTCCAACTCTTCTTTAGAGGTCTATCTTTCAAGTGTTGAATCGGTTGATATTACAAAAAAAGTGTGACCAGTGAAGTTCAGTTGTTCTAGATTTCTGCAAAGAAAATATTGCTTTTAACGAAAATGTTTTCCTTTGTTTTGTTTGATTTTTGTAATGGATGTTGCTAAGGCTTTCCGTTCATATGTGATGAATCAGAACCGTATTCTTGGAGAAGTTGAGGAGCAAATTGAGGTAATTTTAGCTATGGTTTTTGAGAATTACAAGTCACTGGACGAGTCATCACCTTCAGGAATAGTGGAGGTTTTCCGGCCCTCTACTGGTACACCAGCTGCAGCATTGGTACCTGCTGTAAATCTATACAAACTTTTACATGATATATTGTCGCCAGAGGCACAATTAAAATTATGCAGCTATTTCCAGGTGAAGTGTTTCATGACAATAATCTATTAAGTACGTCCTTTTCTAAGTATAATATTTCTCAAGATGGTACTAATCGTGAAGGTTGCTGCTAAGAAGAGATCAAGGAGGCAACTATCTGAAACTGATGAGTTTATTGGAAGTGGCACTGCAGGCACTAGTGGGGGAACTGCCATGGAAGCTCTCACTCTTACTACTGCCTATGAAAAGATGAAAAATTTATGCTTAAATGTAAGGAATGAAATATTTACAGATATTGAGATCCATAACCAACATGTGCTCCCAAGGTTGGTATTTTTCTAAATTCATCAAGCTCCAACAATGTACAATATATATTTTTCTTTTTATTTTTGCTCTGAATCTCTCTTTTATATATGTCTGTAGTATAATCACTAGATCTTATTATTCTTTTACCGTATGACCACTTCAGTATTTCAAATGGCTAGGCAAAAGATATCATTATAATCACATTATTAGTCTGTTTTTTAAACTATTTTGAGTTAGCTTGTCATCAATTCCTTGGCATCATTATAGGGCTATTATCAATACAGAATCAACTTCTTATTGTTTACCTTTTGCATAATAGAAAATAACACCTAGCAAGGCCTCGTTATGGAAGTCTTAGGTCCTATTTAGGGACACGGTGGCGGTGTAAACCGCACGCCCGCATATTGTTTGGATATTACGTTTCGGTTGCATTTTAGCTGCGTTTTGAGGAATCTGCAGTGAGAAAGCTGCGTTTTCCAACCTAGAAAAAGATGAGAAAAAGAACCGTGAAATTTATTGTAAATAATGTTTATTCATGTATTGATCTTACCATATAGAAATGGAAGAAATGCATGGTGAAAATCACTAATATGCACATACAAAGAATATGGGGAATGGGATGGAGGACCTAAGGCACAAAAGAGTAGAGGTAGAAAAGAGTGATGGCATAGAGAAAGAGAGAGATTAGAGAGATAGAGTGAGTAAGATGGCATGGTGAGGCTTCGAAGAGAGATAAAGAGAGGGTGGATGGAGTCGATGTCTAACAAAGAGAAGATAATAAAATTTGCATCAAAATTACATTATAATCCATCCTAACATCCTTTTTATTTTATTTTAAGGGATTAATTGAAAATAAGAAGTAAAAAAAAGGAAATAGTCCTAAATATAATAGAAAATATCTAAATATTTTTTGTTGTTACAAACTCTGAATAAATCACTAAATACTTATCACTAAATAAAGTGAAAAATATATAATCAATCGTGTTGTTGACATTGAACATAAGTTTGAATTGGGTGATCATCATTAATTCTCATGTGGAATGAATAACTCTCCTCAAAAGAGTTATGATAAAGATACTCAACCAAAAGATACAGAGAGATGCGTTGCAGTGCATCATGTGTCACCCAAGAGTCATGCAACAGTGGATGACAATGAAGCTAGTGTTGCAACTACCTAATAGAATTGGCATTGCTAGCGAGAGTATAAAACCCTACATGTAAAGATATTCTAGTTAGAAACCTTGGAGCCTTGAAAGCCTGTATAAGAGTAACTTGCTTCTTGAAAGTAGGATTAACATTCACGTTGAAAGATCGAGCAAGTGCAAAAAATAGTTGGTATTAACTTTCTAAAAATATAATAAAGCTTTGCGGTTGTGATAGGAAATCTATTGAACTAAAATGTAGTTTACATTGCTATTGCTTCAAACAGTAGAATGAACACATGCCATAATTATAAAATTTTTGTTATGCATAGAATTTTAATTTTTCAATGTTATCAATTAACTCGTGCAAATGAACTATAAATGATGCGATATGGTCAAAATAAGATGTATGTAGATGTGCTAAAGAAATATCTATAAGATTTATAATAGAATTATGGTGCTTAATTTTATTAAAAGTTAATAACTTATTATAAACACTAAAGAAAGTCTTAAGAATTTTTTTTCTTGAAGGTGAATAATTTCTTTAAACCATAATAAAATGAATTATTATTAAACAATGTGAAAAGCATCTTTAGATTGAGGCTTTTGATAAAGTATGTTTAATTATTAATACCTATCAATTTTCTAGGGTTGTTATATGATGGATAATTAATAATTTTATCAATTGTTCACAACTTGTGATAAACGTAATAGAACATCCAAGGAAGTTTCTAATAATATTAATTAGCTCTCTTGTTAAAAAAATAAGTATCCAAGTATCTTAAAAGATGAATTACATAAATCAAAGTAAGTGATTATTTAACAATATGATCCATCAACCTTTGGTGTAAAAAGCATCTTCGGATTACATGGAGGGAACCATTAATATAAAGTTTATAAATATGCAACTTTAATTCAACTTCCTCCATATGTTTCTTTCTATTGTGTAAAACACTTTTATGTTTAAACATAGAATATTATCAAATTAATGTGTTCAGCATCTTGCATATGAGAAATCATGGTAGATAATTATTTGAGAGTTAGAATATGATGAGATTCTTGCAACTTTTATAAGTATGAGGTGATCATGTTCAAGCTTTAGATTCAGTTCCAGGTTAAAATTTGGAGAGTATAGTTTTGATTTACTAGAAAATTCAAGTCTATGCTCAGGTGCTATAATAAATGTTTTTTTTTTTGTTTCAATCATAGATTGAAGTTCATATTTGTGTTCAAATGTAAAATCATTTTTCAATGTAGAATCTTCTAAATTTCTTCAGCATAATTCTTAATTGTGACATAAGATTTCCCAATCAGCATAAATGTAATCCAAAATTTCAACGTAAGGATTTTAATCGTGTAAAATTGAATTGAAACTATGTTTGCCGCATGCATTCCATTGACAAAATGTTTAATACCAAAATAGTGTAGTAGTTTTTAGTTAAGGGATGCCCAGGGAGCAAAGTGTAAGGAATTTTGAATTGTTTTAGTAGTTGTTGGGTTTTTGCAAGGAAGGCAATTTGTTCTTGAATCAGATTCACCAAAATCAACAATTAATTAGTCTCTTCCAGCTGTTGTTTCTTCCTTCGCTATCTTCATCTGCGCATAGGGAAGATATCAGCCACATTCTTGAAGAAAAAAGATTCAGGAATCTCACCGCACTCACCTAGGGAATCCACCCTAGAAAACTATCTCAGGATAACCTGAAAATAAAACTAGACAGAGGACATTTTTCCCTTCCAAATAGATGGTATTTATGTACTTCTAAAGGAAGGACCTCCTTTGCTAAAATTACCAACATAGTCTAAATGAGCTATTAATTTTTAATAGCTGAAATCAAATAAAAAAAATGAAAACTTAAAGGACACTGTCAATAATAGTAATTAGCTGCCAGTTCCATTCCGGAGTACTGTTTTGTGAGTTTTACTTAGAACTTATATTAATTCAACCAAAACCTTCATTGATTTCTTTTTTTTGGTTTCTTCACAGTTTTGTAGACCTCAGCAATATTTCAGCATCAATTTACAGCGTGGAGCTTTGCAAACGATTGCGTGAATTTCTTATTGCATTTCCTCCAGCTGGTCCTTCACCACATGTGGCAGATCTTGTAATTACAACAGCAGATTTTCAGAAGGATCTCAATAACTGGAATATGTGGTAATATTGCTAAAATGCTGTTTTTCCTTGGTCTTTTATACATTTGCTTTGTTTTCCTCCTTTTATATGGTCCTCGAGTTTTTTTTTAATAAATTTATGCAGTCATGTTAAGGATGGTGTTGATGCAAAAGAACTCTTTCACCTCTACATTATATTCTGGATTCAAGATAAACGCCTACAATTACTGGATTCTTGCAAGCTAGACAAAGTATTTTTCTAATCACAAACTGATTTTTTTGTGTTATTTTCACCTTTACATAGTTTTTAAGATTCATATATACTTTCATTTTTTGAGCCTTGACAAAAGCATATGGAGGTGGTATATATCTGGTCTTTGTGTTTATAAGTATCTCAAAACTCACTGTTTTTTTTCAATTAAAATTTTAAATTATACTAGCTATAGATAATATGATCTTAAAACGGTGAAGCTACTGTTTAGCTGGTTGTTTCTATTATGCTTGTTAACGTTAAGCACATATACTGACACAAGCACCATGTAGTAAACTTATTTCCTGCATATTTCTTGCTAGCTCATGTTCCTTCGGTTGTTGCTGCACAGTTCAAAATTACAATGAAATTTAAACTGTTAGTTGCACTGCTTTCTATACATATCTATTATGATTGCAGATGTATTTTTTATCAGTGTCCAAATTTTGATGCATATTTTGTCTCAATTTTTCTGTTGCTTGTCCTTACCTTCTATACGATGTAATTCTCATTCAGGGTCACTTTTAAAGACAAATTTGAAGTGCGTGATTATATGCAAAGTTTGCTATTGTGCCACCAAACCTAATTTTTTGATCATTGTATATTCATGATGGCATCCCAAAGCAACACAAGTAGAAGTTATGATGGATACGCAAATCTTGATCAATCTAATTTGCAATTTCAAGATGGCCAAGGTTGACGTCTTAAGAATTCTATAAATTGTTAAATTCTCCATCTGAGTCAAAGCTCTCCCTCATGTTATTTAAAATTCAAAAAATAACTAACCCAAGTGAATAACAAAAATCTATAGGCATGTGTTTCAATGTAACTACTTACCCTTTGCATACAATAAAAAGACCATGTGTAATTGCACGTGGGAATGCAAAACAATGCTTGGTGTAGACCGAGTTTGACCTTTTCTATATAACAACTTAATCAAGTGAGAATCAATTATTGTGCCCCGCTAAAAAACAAGCTGCAACCCCCTATATTGTGTGATGTCCT
The DNA here is from genome assembly GCA_021442155.1 of Cymbidium sinense. Taxonomy (NCBI): domain Eukaryota; kingdom Viridiplantae; phylum Streptophyta; class Magnoliopsida; order Asparagales; family Orchidaceae; genus Cymbidium; species Cymbidium sinense. The sequence goes on from CM038218.1 coordinate 28,918,632, forward strand.
ATATCTAGTGATTGCAAGAGAGGTGAGAGGTGCTCCACATTTGATAACATATGAGGAACTGAAAATGGTGAATATGAGTACTTGTGGTTCAAAATTGCAAGTTAGAATAATGCTTCAAAGATGAATTATTCTTTTAAGGTATGCTTTAGTTCCTCTTATGAGTTCCACCACCTTAAGACTCATTTGTCATTTTGACATTGTGACCATTAGTCTGTAAAGATCTTCTAATTCCTACAAAATCTAGATCAACGATACCACCCATAATCATCATTTGTGGTGTGGGTGAGAGTAAAGCACACATGATTTGGTTTGGTTCAAACCGATATAAAATCAAACTAAACTATCATATGATAAATCCAATAGGTTTGATTCTTGTTTTTGTTTTGGTTTATAATGTGGGATCCGAAAATTCGCCACCGACATCTTTCAGAAAAAGGAAAGAGTTGTTTAAGTGTCGGTGATAATTTCGAGAGATGAATAGTAGATAGACAATTTCAGAGATTTGGTTCTCATTTGGTGAGAACTTTTATACTGATTGAGTTTCTATAAGCAAGCCTATAGTTAATTACCCCTCAATCGAGAGAGCACTTTCGATTAAAATCGATGAATCGTTAAAACGGTATATAATTGCGGTGAGTGGAGTTTAGAACTTATGAAATTTATTATTTTAACTTAAAACTTTTTTTGTGGGAACGATGACGCGATCAAGATCCCATGGTTCCGTCATCCGGTCGTAGCGATCCTAGTCGAGAGGAGGTAGTCGACCACCGACCGAAGGATCCTTGCATGACACATAGTTACGTCGTCCAGGTGTCCCTGAGGGGTGGAGTTTGTCAGGGGATAAATATAAGTCGACCTTAGACATAGGGCTTTTGCCAACCAAATACATTCTACATTTCCGCTCAAGCGGTTGAACATACACGGTAGTGGCAAGTAATTTAGTGGTGCCATATCATGCCAACCACGGTCAGGGCTCAGTCGTTAGCCATTTATGTGGTATATCGCGGCAAAACCACGACAGAGGACGCGCCACATCCTACGCTTTAGGAATATTTGAGTGTGAAGGTAGTTATTTAATTTGACATGGCTCTTTGTGAGCAAAGTTTTCTTAATTTGTCAAGAAAAAACAATTGAGGGTGAATTTATTTTATTTATTTTATTTAGTTTTAATTTAAATAATTCATTTCATATTTTTTTATTTATATTTTGTTATTTTCAATTTTGATCATTTTACAATTAATTTTGATTTGATATATGATCATTTGAAATTTTAATTATAATTACCCTTCGATCTGGGTTAATATCGATTCACCATACTACGGTTTTCTTAGAGGATGAGTGCGAATTCATTATCTCAAGTATAATCCTTCAAAACCATTCTAGTTTGAGCATGGGGATCGGGTTTCTTCCAGAGTTTGAATTTTAGTATGTGATTATATCTCTTGTATTATATCGAGTTAAACCGGATATATTAATTTGAAATTCTTATAATGTCAAATTTTTTTAGGTTTTGTTAACCCGGACCCGGTCCGAAGACCAAACCGGGATTATGTAACATCTGTTCTTTTGGGAATTGACTTAGTATTTACTTCAACATGCATACGGATATCTGTTCTTTGGGAATTGTATGGACATTAAGATGTCTAAGTTGGAGTTTATATGTTGAATTTTGATTTTTGAGTTTTGTTAACCCGGACCCGGTCCGAAGACCAAACCGGGAAGACGTAGCATCTGTTCTTTTGTTTTATACCTAACTTGCACATGTCCCTATTGTTTGAACATTTCAACATACATACGAGTATCTGTTCTTTTAAAATGTTGTATGGACATTAAATGTCAAGTTGAAATATAGGTTCAATTTTTGATTTTTTGAGTTTTGTTAACTTGGGACGGTCTAAGACCAACCGGAAGATGTAACATCTGTTCTCATGCTGAATTTGAGCATTTTTTAGGAGCTTATTCAAGTGTTGATCGAGAGTCAGATAGATATAAGATTTGGTTGATAATATGCTAAATAGTTCATTTAACAAATGACCTCTTTTAAATCACAAATAAGCAGGATATAGAAGAAATAAATCATTTAGCATATAATCATATTAGGGCAATTAAAATAGCTTAGACAATTGTTTTGAGCAAGATCACCTCCTATGTAACAAAATCTGCAAAACATAAGGAAATAAATTGCTTGGAAGCCCATATAATCATATGTAAGGTAATGGGCCTAAAATAGGCAAGCGTTGTTTTGAAAGATCACCTCCTTATGAAAATCAAACATAAGTGAAATAAATTGAGGAAGCCCATATAATCATATGTAAGGTAATGGGCAAAAATAGCAGGCAATTGTTTTGAGCCAAGATCACCTCCTTATGTAAAATCAAATAAACATAAGAATGAAATAAATTGCTTGTATGATCCATCACCCATAGCTGTTATTTCTCTTGAAAATGGAAGGGAATATAAAAAATATGAGTAGATGTCATATTTCATTTAAGAAGCAGTGGATTAATTAAAATCCACCTCCTCACATGCAAACTCATGGCAGTGGGGGGGGACTCATTAAATTTATTAAAGAGGTATGTGACTTTACTTTCCTTTTAAAGGGATAAGGATTGACAAGGCGTCTGCATCCATGCGTGTGCATGTGACAAAGATGGCATCCAGATGGTTACTGCGTGATTTATAAGACCTTATGTGTCGAGATGATAGCCATAGATGAGAAAGAGGAAGAATTTGAAAAATCTATAAATAAGGGAATTCCTTCTCATAAAATCCTTACACACTTCTACTCATTTCTTTCCCTCTCTCCCGATTTCACGAGTTTGAGTTCTCTCAAGCTTGTAAGAGAGATAAGTTGTGTCATAAAGATTTGTAAGCTTTTACCCTTCTCCCTTCCTTTAACAATTTTTTTTTTTTTTTTTTTGCCATGTTTCTATAATCATGCATGTGTAGATCAATGTAAAAATGGACATATGGAGTAAAAGATAACATGTTAAACATGTATTTAAGCATGTGTTCTAAGCATGTCTAATAATATCAAGCTAAGTGTATTAGAACCAACATCAACAAATACATGTCACAAAGACATTTGTATTCTATTTGTCACATATGTTGTTAAATAAAGGGGTAGAAAGATTCAACATTCACCAAACTAAGCATGAATAGTTGTTGCATAGGTGTCATATGACATGAAAAGTGAGTTAGAAACACATAAGATATGCACATAAAATACTTATTTTTTTTACCTTTCCCCTTTTTTTTTTTTAAATTTTGTGACCTCCGTCATCCCCAAGGGGCTGAGGGTTCCCCACCACGAAAGGCATGGTAGGTGTCGTGAGACACACCGGGAAAAGTTTTGCCCACCACGCCAGAAAGGCGTGCATGTTAGCATAATATAGCAGCAGTTTTAGAATCCTTATCTCCGTGTTTATTGAAGTTTAATGACCTCCATGAGGTTCATGAGAGGCGCGCCACCACGCCAAGAAAGTGCATGGTGTGGTGAAACTTTGATAACTAGCATTTCCCTGTTAATATGATCACATATGCAAGTATGCAAGAATGAAGCTCATAGATAATGCAAATGGTATAATCCCTTTTCTGTTTAATTTCAGATTTCAACTTGCATATGAAAGAGGCATGATATACATATAATTCCCTTTATATGAAATAAATTGAATCAAAGTAGAAGCATGAAATTCATAGGAGAATAGCATCATATCTCATCAAGCAGCAAGCTAATTGATTTTTCCCTTAGATAAGAAAGTTTAGCAATATATTCATCAAATAATATATTAGCGATTTCCCTTAGATAGGAATATTTTCAGCCAACATTCCCCTTGATAAAGGTAATTTCCAGCAAGCACCACACTCACCTACTAGTAAAACAATCCAATTCCTTCTAGATAAAAAGAAATTTCAGCAAGCCTCATGCCTCTAGATAACAAGATAATAGTTTTCCCCTCCATAAAATACTTTCATGTATCATACACATTAAACAAAATCGATTCAATTTCCTTCTAATAAAAATATTTTCAGCAAGATAAATGCATAGATAACAAATTAATAGCTTTCCCATCTTGTAGACATGAATTTCTTTCCTTTCAAACACCACATTTCAGCAAATAGCACACTTCAAACAACAAATTAATTATTTCCTCTCATAAATGATTTCCAAACATCACATTTATGAAAGCAAATCGCTTTGGTTTCCCTTAGGTATAATCAATTTCAGCAAAATAAGATCATAACTATCCCTAGAAGATGCACAAACATTGGGCCATACATCATCCCAAAGCAATTTTAGTAGGCTAAGCATCACACAATCATGAATAAAGACAATAAGAAATGAGATTTGGGCCATACATCATCCCAAATCCCTAAAGGAAACTCTTAGCATAATCCCAAGCATAAGACATGTTTAGGAAAAGCCCTAATTTCAAAGAAGCTCAAAATGCATAAAACAAGCTAGGGTTAAGAGAAACAACACTGGAGGTGTCGATTTACTAAAGAGAGGGAGAAAGGAGTTTCTAGAAAGGGGAGCCGTCGTCGGGCCAAGGAGAAGATGAGCTCGTCGTTCTGGAGAAGCGAAGATCAGAGATGAGGGAGCTCGTCGTTCTGAGAAAGCCGAGAAGGAGAAGAGAACTCGTCTTCTGAGGAAAGCCGAGGAGAAGAGGGAGCTCTCGCGCTGGGGAAGAAGAGGAGAATGCCTGAGGCTGCGTCAGAGAGATCTGCGAGAGTCGAATCATCAAGAGGGAGCTCGTCGTGAGGCCGAGAGATCTGCGGGAGCTCGTCGTGAGGGAGCCAGAGATGTAGAGAGGAAGAGAACTCGTCGCTTATGGGAGAAGAAGGATCAGAGCGAGAAACCGAGAGGATCGTGAAAAATGAGGGCAAAGGATAACCCTCGTTTAGTTCTTTGAGCGATCAGCGAAAACGATTTTCCCCTTTTTTTTTAGGGCTTAGTTTGCACATCTCGATTGGTTGAGTGGCGGCGGGGTGAATTAATGCGATTAAGAGATAATTAGCGGATTAAAACTGCGTTAATCATTTTAATTGCGATTTTATTACTTTTGACAAACCCAGCAATATGGGTGTCAATTTAAGTTATTTGTTGTCGAATCAATTATGATCAATTTAGCGTCGGTCGTTTAAATAATGTCGGCGGCGGTAAATTCAAGTCTAAATTGTGCGGCGTCGCGTTTAAATTAATCGACCTCGCGCATACTTTGGTCGGAGCGGAAAGTCGTTTGATAGGTTTCGACATTTGGCTGACGGCCGATTTATTTTGCGAGGAGGTTGTTTAGGCGTCGTCGGGGCTTCTCGACTTCGATATGCTGATTTCATGATAATTTGATTTTAATTATCCGATCCTAATTGATTCAAAATTTTCGATTAATTCATTTTAATATTTTGGCGCATTATGTCGGTCGTCGTAAAAGCAATTTGATCGGTTGGATCCGATTTAAGGGATTTTAAAATCCACCTTATTTATTTAATTTAATGTGACACATAGTTATAGGTCAACATATAAACTTAATTCTTAAGAAATCTTTTTTCCAACTTCAATTTAATTTTATTTGGTTTGCTTTTGTTTTAAAAGGTTTACATATGGATTGATTTGATTTGATACTTTTGTTCTAATTTAATGGATCATTAAAGCACCTATAAAGTTTTATTGTACATAAAACTTTGCGTTGTTATTCAATGTGAGTTGATTGGATGACTACTATGCAATTGAAATTACGTATGACATTTATAGTTATATATTTTATTTAATTGGTTTGATTTCATTTATTTTGGCTTTACAAAACTCAAATCCAAACAAAACCACAACAACAACAACAACAACGACAACAAACCTTTATCCCACTGAGTGTGGTCGGCTATATGAATCCTTCGTCTTCATTGTGTCCTATTATGTGTCAAATTCTCATTTAATTCAAGTATATTAAGGTCATTTTTATACATATTAAGCCTTTTAGGTCTACCTCACCTTTCTTAACATAAAGGCAAATCTAATGCATCTACTCCCTAGGGTCATCGGACGGCGCTTTATGTGGCCAAACCATCTAAGGCACTCTCTAATCTTATCTGCAAGCTACTCCAATTTTTTCCCAACATACTCATTTCACATTTTATCTGTAAGAGTAAAGCCACTCTTCCACCTGAGCATCCTCATCTCTGTAACACTTAACTTAGTCTTATGCTTCTCTTTATTGGCCAACATTATGCACCATAAGTCATTGCAGGTCTTACCACCATCTTATAAAATTTTCCCTTAAGTTTAAGTGGAACTTTTCTATCGCAAGCCGGATGCATTCCTCCACTCCAAATCCAAACCAATTAAGTTAATTTAGACAAACCTTAAACCAAATGAAGTCCATTGATTTTGTTGATTTGGTTTACATTTTCAGTTTATCGGATTTCTTAGCCAGAGTTAGTGAGGATGGATATTAGGTGATAGCGGTTTTTTAGTGCACCCCTTGCGAGGAATTTCTATTTGCCTTGAGGCTTTATGCACCACCAATTACTCAACTTTTGGCATGGTGCGAACCTACTTATGTACTTTTTATCAATCAGATTTGCCTTTCTTGTGGTTAACGGGCTTTTGTAGTATTCTTTTGCTCCTTATGGTGGTGTGCTTACTTGAAAACATTTTCTAAACTTCTGATAGGTTTTGGAACTTGAAAAAATCCCCTCGGGTGCCATAAGGAAATGATCGCCATTCATGGACTTGAACAAAAAATCCACAAAGAATGAAATCCAAACACTATAGTGTAAAACATACTTAGGAGATGCTTGGTTTGATGTTTTTAAAATCTCATGCATTTTAGAAATGCATGAATTATTTTGGTGGTTGCAAATCAAATGCGTTGAATTTTTCTTATTTTGTTAAGTTTCAAATGCCAGTCCCAAGTCCGAATGCAAAAAATGGAGGGTTGTGTTAGGTAGTCGACAGCCAGCGTAAAATTTGTTGAAATAATCATGACATGAATCCTTTAAGGTTTGTTTGGTTCGCATTTGAATGAATTCAAATGCGCTGAACAATTGCGTTTGGTTGCAGTAGAGTAAAATTCAGCGTATTTCAAATACACCGAAGAAATAGTCTGCGTGTATTTTAATTCAAATACCGAAATGTAAAGTGGAGCTGACCACCGGCCACTTTACGACGGCCACATTGCGCCGTAGTGATATCGTACACGCCACCACCTCGGCCGGCACCGCCTCCACGCCGTCGCCACGTAGCCGCCATGCGTAGATGTCAAACTTTCTTCATTTTCATTTTTATCAACCAAACAAAAAAAAGTCGTGAATTTGTAAAGCTCTAAACCAAACAACTATAAAGTAATCCTTTTATGATTTCAATGCAGAAAAAACCTAAATCATTGTGTTAATGTTAAAGCGTCCAGACGGCCTTGTATGGCGAATATAGTGAAAAAATGTCTTAGGCCGTTGATCGGCGGTGCGATGTAATAAGCAGGTTCCACATTATGGGCGGATGGCAAATAAGTTAGTCCATGAACTAATTATGTTAGGATCTTGGAATATAGACTCTTACGGGTAAATTAATAAATTAATAGATATTATGGTTCATAGAAAGATAAATATTTTATGTGTTCTAAATGGGTTGGTGAGAAGATCGGAGATTGATAGTTTAGGTTTTAAACTTTGGTATTAGGTAAAAGTCGAACTAAAATGGTGTAGATGTGATTATAGATAAAAGCGAAGGATAATGTTATAAGTATTAGATATGGAGATATAATTATACTTTAAAGATTATTGTTGATCAAGATTATCAATGTTATAAGTGTCATGCTCCTCAAGTAGGTTTGGAGGTAAGCTCAAAGAAAAATTTTGGAATGAATTAGAGGATTAATAAAAGATACCTCTTGAAGAAAAAGTATTTATGGGGAGATTTAAATAGACATGTTGGTAGAGTGGTAGAAGATTTTAAAAGTATTCATGGTTATGGATTTGGGAGAATGAAGAAGGTAGTGCTATATTAGATTTTCTTGGCTTTATTTTGTAGTTGTTATCTTTATTTAAGAAAGAGATGAACATATTATTACTTATAAAATGGATCTAAGAAAACACTGATTGATTATTTTCGATAGAAAAATAAATCGTTTAGATCATTGTAAAGATTGTAAGGTTATTCAAGTGAAATTTTAAGACCCAACATCGATTATTAGTTTTAGATTTTAAGATGAAAGGTTGTAAGAGAAAAATAAACTAAATTATTGTCTAATTAGATGACACTTAAAGAACACAAATAAAATATTTTTAAGAGCAAGCTACAAGAAATTAGAATTTGGGATGTTAATAAGGAAAATTACGTTATGTGGGAAAAATATCAAGTAAAGTTTTGATTCTAAAGATGTGCTTGGAGAATCAAAAGAAAAGCTTTTAATAAGAATGGTGGTAGTGAGTCAGTGTCGAAAAGATAAGAAATAAGAAGATTGTTATAAAACTTGGTTTAGATGTAAAACTCGGATGAGAGAAAGATATAAAATTGGCTAGAGATTCTAAGCGATATATGATGTAAAAATTTAACTTTAGTGATTTATAGAATAGATTAGATACCAAAGAAGGTGAAAGATGTATGTATAAGTTAACCAAAGAGATAGGAGAAGTAAAGACATAGTTCAAGTGAGGTATTAAAGATGAAAATAATAAAGTATTTTTCTTAGAAAAGATATTGAAAATAGGTGGATGGTATTTTGATAAATTTTTCCAATGAAGGATCCACGATTGATTTTAACCTTAATCTAAACAAAATAGAATTTCATTTTATCGTCAGATTAGTAAATCAAGTTAGTGAAGCTTTAAAGAAAATGAAATGTGGAAAAGCAAGAGGATAATATTAATAGAAGTGTGGAAATGTTTAGAGATCAAGGAATTTCAATCTTTTAATGTTATTTTAAAGACTAAAAGATGCCGATGAGTGGAGAAAGAATTTGTTGGTTCTATATTTAAGAATAAAGGTGATGCACAAGAGTGTGCAAATTATAGAGGAATTAAGTTAATGTGCCATACATTAAAATTATGGGAGAGTAATTGAGCATAGTTACGATGTAATCTGAAGTTTCTCACTGAGTTTGGTTTCATGCCGTAGATCTACTATGGATGCTATACATTTGTTAAGAGGTTTGATGGAGAAGCATAGAGAAAGTAAGAAGGATCTACATATGATATTTATTGATTTAGAGAAAACTTATGATAAAGTCTCAAGATATGTTCTTTGGAGAGTTCTAGAACATAAATGAGTTAATATTGATTATATTTAAGTCATTAAGGATATGTATACTAGAGCTGTTACTTGTGTCCAAACACAAGGAGGATTGACAAAATATTTTCCTATTTCAGTTGGATTACATCAAGAATCAACATTAAGCCCTTATCTTTTACTTTAGTTATGGATGTTCTTACGAGGCATTTACAAGAAGATGTACCTTGGTGTATGCTTTTACCGATGACATTCTTCTTGTTGATAAGACTGAGAGGGAGTCCAATAGAAACTTGAATTATGGAGGTCAACTTTAGAGTTTAAAGGTTTTCGCTTTAAGTAGATCTAAACCGAATATATGGAGTGTAATTTTAGTTATAGAAGTTTTAGTGGTAGTGTTGTGACTTTAGGTGATCAAGTCATTAATAAGAGTGAGCGATTGATATTTAGGCTCGTTCAAAATGATGGTGAAATAGATGAAGATGTTATTAGTAGAATTAAAGTTGGATGGTTGATGTGGAGGAATGCATCCTTTATTATGTGATAGAAAAGTTCCACTTAAATTTAAGGAAAATTTTATAAGATGGTGGTAAATTGCAATGACTTATGGTGCGAATGTTGACCAATAAAGAGAAGCATAAGACTAAGTTAAGTGTTCTGAGAGATGAGAATGCTCGTGGATGAGTGGCTTTACTCTTAGAGATAGAATGCAAAATGAGTATGTTGGAAAAAAAGTTGTAGCTCCTGGTAGATAAGATTAGGAGAGTCGCCTTAGATGATTTGGCCACATAAAGCGTCTAGTCCAGATGACAGAGGAGAGTAGATGCATTGATTTACCTTATGTTAAGAAAGGTAGAGGTAGACCTAAAAATACTTGGTTAAGATGTATAAAAATGATCTTAGTATACTTGAATTAAATTAGAATTTGACACATAATAGGACACAATGGAGACGAAGGATTCATGTAGCCGACCCCACCTAGTGGGATTAAGGCTTGTTGTTGTTGTTGTTAAGTTTCAAATGTATTAAAATGTGAATGGGGATAGGTGGGAATAATGGTGACGAGTGAGAATCATGAGTGGACTTAGCAAAGGATTTGGAATTGCTTGATTTGGGCAATTTTTAAATGATGATAATAGAGGTTTTATGATATTTTAAATCGCTTAAAAAAGACATGAAAATAAGAAAACATGCTCTTTGCAAACCATATAATTTGTGACATCTTATGCTATACATGTGTCCCTCCAAACAAAATAGTAACAACACACACATCAATAGGCAAGCCTTCATGTGGTTTCATTTCTCATTTTGAATTGAAGAAAATTACTTTTGTGTAATTATTTAAGGTTCATGGCATACTATGTGCCTTAATTTTGAACTATTTCTCTTTTTTTGTCAAATCTACATCCTCACACATAATTACATGCAACAAACTAGAGTTTGCTCACTCTCTTAAAATTTAATGAAGGCCATATGATTACTCGCACTTTTGTACCCCATAGTTTAATTAATGATCAAATTAGCTTGATTTAATATGTGACATATGGGTTTGGTATAGAGTGACATGTGGCGGTCAATTTAAATGGTTGATTGACTTTATATGCTATTTTCAATCTTTCATTAGTCCACATTTTCCACAAATGGAAGCTAGTATCATGTTACCTTAGCATACTATTTTAGCAAGTGGATCAACTTTATTATAAATGATATTTTTTTTGCATGATGTTAATACTGACAATTTAATATGGATTTTGACCAACCTAGGAATTTAGCAAAAAGACATAAGATACACATTTTTTAACTACAATTTTTTTAGAAAAGTTATAATTTATAAAAAATGTCAGCAAAATAAAAGATGCCTTAAAGATTGTTTTAAGGTTTAAAAAAATTTAGGATAGTTTTATTAAATTATGAAGTGCCTTTAAGATATTTTACTATTTTGAAGATCAATGGAAGACATGGTATAATTTGAGGCAGTGCTAAGGACATTTCACCACGTGTTTCGTCATCATAAGGTCATGTTAGGAATAAATTTGTGAATGCACAAACATCGATGAAGTAGAATTCCAAACCTTATTTTTAAATTGTAATTGAATTCAACCCATTCTAAACCACTAATTTAAGCCAAGATAATCTTATGGCAATGTCCATGGAAAATAAGAACTAAGGTATAATGGAGGAGACCTAGTAATCATTCAAGATGGGTTTTCTTTCTTCAAAATAAAGGAAAAAAAGTAGGGATTGTCCTTCTTTCTCTTACATAATTAAAGCCCTTAGTTTTATTGCCATTGTTAAATATCTGGCCACCTTAAATAAACATGCTGGAAATTGCACCTTCACCTATTCTCTGAAAAAAAAAAAGGTAGGAATATGTGGATGAAAATTTAAATGTTGATGTGGTGGATCATATTTTATACTGTAGACATGATGGACACGTAAAATGAGTTGTTCATCCTAAGAAGATATAGGTGAAGTAAGGATATATAATGGCATCTAAAAGAATGCTAATTATGCTAATAAAATATATAAATTAGGGTTGGACATCATTCTTTATATCGATCCTTATCCTTTTAGCTAGATTCAGTCTGGGATCTGAAAATTCGCCACCAACCTCTTTTGGATTGAAGAATTGTTTTAAATGTTGGTGAAAATTTCAGAAGGTAGATGAATAGTAGATAAGACACAACCCAGAGATTTTACCCTCATTTTGTGAGAACTTTTTTAAATCTAGTTCTAGGTTTCTATAAAATGAAGCATAGTTAATTACCCCTTTCAATATTGAGAGAATACTTTCGATTAAGGCTAGTCAATGAATCGTTAAATAACGAGTATATAATAGCAGTGCGTGGAGTTTGAAAATTATGAAATTTATCATTTTTATTTAAAACTTTTGATTGAGGGAACGATGACGCGCTCGATCTAGATCCCATTTAGTCATCACGAGCGGTCCTCCTTAGTCGAGAGAGATAGTCGACGACGATCGAAGGATCCTTGTCGCAACACATGTACGTCGTCAGGTGTCTGTTGAGGGTGAAGTTTGTCAGGGGATAAATATAAGTCAACCCTTAAGGACTTTTTTGTCTAAATACATTCTACATTTCACTCAAAAGCAAAGCGTTGGGGAACATCTGGCGATGATAAATAATTTAGTGGTGTCATATCATGAGAACCACCCGAGAGGGCTCAGTTTAATTTATGTGGTGATTTCGCAAAATCACGCGGACAGAGGACATGGGCCACATCATTACGGGCTTAAGATTATTTGAGTGTGAAAAATAGTTACGATTTGATTTGACATTTCTTTTGTGGCAAAATATTCTTAATTTACAATAAACAAAGGGGTGGATTGCTTTTAAGTTTTAATTTAAATAATTAATTTCATTACATTTATATTTTATTATTATTTATTTGAATTTTGATTATTTTATGATTGATTTAGATTTGAATATATGATCATTTATCATTAGAATTTTAGTAGCAATCATCTTTCTCAATCATATGACTATTATTGGCTGATAGACCTTGCCTACTCTGCTTTTTTTTTATAGAGGATCGGGTCTAAGTTTCTTGTCTCAAGAAGTGTAATCTTTCAAATCTTGTCAACTCTAGTTTGAATATAGATGATTGAGTTTGAGACTTTTCTTTTTGAAGGCTTGAACTTCAGAAGCTATGTCAATTGATTCATATCTTGTAATTATATGGATAAAACTTCTTGATATTATTAAAAAGTTCTTATAATATCATAATCGATTTTAGGTTTTGTTAACGGCTTAAGCCAAATCGAAGTGTAGCATCTGTTCTTTTTATTTTGTATTTGGATTGTATATCTTTCTAGATGTTTGATCTAATGAATACTTCAACATACATACAAATATCTGTTCTTTTAAAATATTGTATGGACATGTGACTGTCTAAGTTGAAGTAGTTGAGTTTGACATGTTGTATGCGTCAAAATACAAGTATGAGTTTTGATATGGATTTTTAGTTTTTGTTAACCCGGACCCGATCCTAAGAGCAAACCGGGATGTGTAGCATTTGTTCTTTTGCTTTATATCTAACTTGCATATGTTTCTAAATATCTGAATATTTCAATACACATACGAGTATCTGTTTTTTTTTTTAAATGTTGTATGGATATATAAATGTCTAAGTTGAAATGTAGATATCAATTTGCAAGTTTGATTTTTGATATGATATTTTTTGAGTTTTGTTAACCCGGACTCGGTCCTAGGACCAAATCGAGATGTATAGCATCTGTTCATTTGCTTGGTATTTTTGGTTGCATATCTCCCCTAAATATTTGATCTAATAGACATTTTAGCATACATATGGACATCTGTTCTTTTAAAATATTGTATGAATATGAGAATGTCTAAGTTGAAATAACTATGTTTAGTATGACATGTCATCTTTAATACATGTTATAAAACAAGTAGCGATATATTTTTGATCAAACATGTATGTACTTTTGTATTTAACATTCACAAATGTAGATCGAACGAATATCTATTCTAGATGGTCAAACCTACATCTGTTCGAAAGAGATAGGACAGCTTTAACCTTTTAAAGCATTTGCTAAACATCGAGCGCAATATCTGTCTTGAGAGAACTTCATGTAAAACAAGTAATTTTGGAGGATCATGTCCTATCTTCTTATTAATGCAAGCTATAAATTTAACACTTGCTTATGCATGTATTATGAACGTTTATGAGGTAAAATGTCACTTTAACATTATCAATCAACAAATTAAAAGGGGTTTAAAATTGTATTAAACATCTTTTCAAGATGACATTTTAAAAGCCCATTAACTCAAGTATAAAGCCATTCATGTAAGATATAAGTTTGACACTTATTTATGGGTGTAGCATGAACATTCATTAGGTAAAATGCCATTTTAATATTGCCAATCAATAAACTAAAAGGGGTTTAAAATTGCATTAAACATCTTTTCAAGATGGCATTTTAAAAGTTCATTAACTCAAGTATAAATCCATTCATGCAAGATATAAATTTGACACTTATTTATGGGTGTAGCATGAATATTAGGTAAAATGCCCTTTTAATATTACCAATCAACAAACTAAAAAGGGTTTAAAATTGTATTAAACATCTCTTCAAAATGGCATTTTAAAAGCCCATTTGCACTTCATGACTTTTGCATAAGCCCATTTATAAGATTAAGCCTAATGGCCCCCCCTTTTTTTTTATAAAGAGAAAGTTCACCAGTTCTAAATGGGCCACTTGCTTTTTTTTTTTCAGAGGTCTAGGTTTTAAAAGATAGCCCATAATATTATAATCCAATCCTATTTAGGATGACATATATTCCTCTTTTATCATAATATATACTCATAAATGAGAGAAGAGGAAATGATAAAAGGAGTAATGATCTCCTTAGATCCATGTTCATGTCATGAAGCTTTAAGAGAAAATGACAAGAGAATTAAAATCCTTCCCTTTGATTTATGCTCATGTCATGAGATATTAAGAGAAAATAACAAAGGGAAGTAAAGATTTCCCCTTTAAGTCCATATTCATTTCATGGGAGCATTAAGAAAAAAAAATGGCAAAAGTGTTAAGATCTCCCCTTAGATCCATGTTTGTCATGTAATATTAAAAGAAAATGATAAAGATATAAGTGCATGTCATGTGTCATTAGGAGACAAGTGGCAAATCAAAGTTAATCTTTTTATATGCAAATTCATGACAAAGACACAAGTATATGTCAAATGTCATTAAGGAAAAATGACAAAAAGGAAGTTAATTTTTCTTAAATTCACATTTTTGTCATGTAACATTAAAGGGAAATGATAAAGATATAAGTGCATATCATGTGCCATTAGGAGACAAGTGACAAAGCAAAGTTAATCTCCTTACATGCAAACTCATGACAAAGACACAAGTATATGTCAAATGTCATTAGGGAAAGATGACAAAAAGGAAGTTAATTTCTCATTAAATTCACATTATTGTCATGTAACATTAAAGAAAATGACAAAAATATAAGTGCATGTCATGTGCTATTAGGAGACAAGTAATAAAACAAAGTTAATCTCTTTACATGCAAACTCATGACAAAGACACAAGTATATGTCAAATATCATTAGGGAAAGATGACAAAAAGGAAGTTAATTTTTCTTAAATTCACATTTTTGTCATGTAACATTTAAAGGGAAATGACAAAGACATAAAGGAAAAAAATTAATGGGATAACACAAGTCCCGCTCTCATTTTTTTTGTTTTCTCTTTTTTTTGGCTTCATGCTAAGGGGGCTTATAAATAAGAGAGAATTCCCCTCTCATGAGGCTTTACTTGCCCACTCCTCTTCTCTTCCTTACAAGATATATTGCAAGCCTAAGTTCTCTAAAGGAGTTTATCCAACTTGCAAAGGAAATGGTTCAATTTATATCACATTGACTTGTAAGTTATATCTAACTTAATGCTTTAGATTTATACATCATTACCTCATATGAATGGGCATTTGATAGTAAAGCAAGATTTAGATCATGCAACAATAAGATACATCCCCTTTCTATGTTCAATTATGCATAAGCATGCAAGGATTGTTTCAAAATGAACTAAGATAAGATAGATATCCATATTAAACTTATGGTTAGGCAACAGGGAGGCAATTATGTCATAAATGTATGCTTAGTAGTAAGACAATATTTAAGTCACATGACGCATAATCACCTTTTAGACAAATGAGATTTACATTTTACCTCATGATATGACAATTCATTTGACAATTGAGCTAAGCAATGATAAACACATCATAATTGTCACATGGTAGATAATTTGCATGATACTAAGTTAAGCATAAATACACATATGTATGATATGAAAATTCAAATAATAACATAAGCATTTGTATATTTTTTATTTTATCAAAATTTTTGGCGACTCCTCGTCATCCATAGAGGCTGACTGGCCTTCCCACCACGCCAAGAAAGGCGTGCATGATATGTGTGACGCTGAAAGTTTATTTTTCGCCAAGAAAGGCGTGCATGAGTTAACACAACACAACAAAGCATTTCCTTGATACATTGGAATAATGTGAGCAAGTATTTATCATAACGCTTTTACGCGCGTTGGAACAACGTGAGCAGTACTTATCACAAGTTTCCACGGAACAATGTGAACTTATCACGGATATTTTCATGCCACGCGTTGGAACGCGTGAGCGGTACTTATCACAGGTATTCCACACAAGTTTTTCCGCGCATTAAAACAATGTGAATGAGTACTTATAACAAAGCATATTTCCCAACTTGCATTTATATGTGCATGACATATGATATTGCATTTGAAGCATCACAAATAATAAGCCGTCACCTAAACTTTTAATCACATATGAATACCATTACATGATTTTTCTTTTTGAGTATGCTAGGTGAAGTGTCTCTTTCAAATTCAACAAGTGAGATAACAATTAGATATCAAATCATAGACATGTATTGTAATTAAAATAGAAGTTTGCAATCTTCATGTAACTTTCATTCATCCTTAACAATGAGAAGTATTCACCTTGATACATAGAAATTAGAATGATATTTTAAAGTCATATCATAAGGAGTAAGAAGATGGCTACATGAGTTATAAGGAGCAAGAGATTCAAATATAAGTAGAGGTTTTGAACCAATGTCAAACCAAAATGTCTCTTTCTTTACTTCAACTTAACAACAAAATTAGCCATAAACATCTTTCTAGATTCATTCTAACATAGAGAGGAACTGAAAGCCAACCCATTCACATAAGATAGGCAAAGTGAGTATCACTCCATCCATAGAAATGTCGGGTTTGAGTCACCCAACATTTCTAAACCCATTTCTATATATATATTTTTTGTTTTAGGCATATAAGGAAGACTAGTAAATGTCAACTCTTCCCAATCAACAAGAACCGAAGCATAAAAGAGAAATGGGCTTTCACATAATTTAGGATTTGAACCATATGCTAATTCAAAAGCTTTCTTCATACTTCTAGTTTCATTTTAAACATATAAGAAAGACTTAACAAATATTAACTCCTCCAATTAGCAAAAACTGAAACATAAAAAGGAGGGGGCTTGCATATAATTTAGGATTTGACCCATATAACACTTCAAACCCTTCCTTTATACTTCAGACTTCATTTTAAACATATAGGAAAATTTTAACAAGTATTAACTCTTCCAAACAGCAAAAACTGAAACATAAAAGAGAGGGGAACTTGCTAATAGCTTAGGGTTTAAACCACACAACACCCCAAACCCTTCCTTTATACTTCAGATTTCATTTTAAGCTCATAGAAAAATTTTAACAAGTACTAACTCCTCCAAACAGCAAAAAAAATTGAAACATAAAAGAGAGGGAAATTTGCTAATAGCTTAGGGTTTGAATCTCACAACACCCCAAAATTCATTTCCAAGCTTCTAATTGAGTTTTCAACAAGTAAAATAATTCCAAAGAAATATTATTTTATCCAAACAAAAAAAAAATGAAATGTAAGGAGAAAGAAAATTTACATAGTTTAGGGTTTGAGCCATACAGTATCTCAGAACCCATTCTAAACTTTAGGCTTCACTTTAAGCTCACAAGAGAGTCATAACCAGCACAATTTCAGCTATAAAGAAATCATTTTAAGTAAAATAGAAACATGCAAATTCGTAGATAATAGTAAGCGATATGAGATTTGGGCCATACATCATCCCAAATCTCAAAATTTAAACCATAGCATCATCTCAAGCATATAATAAGAGCAATTTACCAAACCCTAACTTCCAAAATAACTCAAATGCATGAGAAGAAGCTTAGGGTTAGAGAGAGATGACCTGAAGGTGTTGACTTGCAAAAGAGGAAAGGAGAAAAATAGCTTTCGGTTAAGGTTGCTAGGATCCCTCGCTCGGCTGGCCGGATGGAACCGAAGGCAAAGAAAGTCGGGTTTGGAATGCTCGAGAGGGACAGGCGAACCAAGAAGGGAGGTCAGATGGATCGTCGAAGAGCAAAGAGGGCTCGAGATGCTTGGGAGAGGAGGGCAACCGAAGGTTTTCCAAGAGGAACCAGAGAGAATTCTCGGGAGTGATCGATCGTGCGTCTGAGGGCCAAGTCAAGTCCTCTCTTTCGGCCTTTAGGGCCAATCGACTATTTCGATTGGCTGCTCAAACGACAGCCAATAGAAATAAAGGGGCGGCAAACTTAATTGGGTGTACTTGGCGGCTAATTTGATTGGTTAGTGCAGCGGCTGAGACGGATTGGGTAATCTAGGCAGCTAATTAAGCAAAGATTAAGGTATGTCAATTAGTTTGGCTGCTTATTAGCTTAATTACGCAATTACCATAAATAATTGTATGAATCACTTAAGTTAATAATTTATAGCAACATGGATGTCAATTTTAGGTATTTTCGTTGTGCCGGATGCAACGACGTAGCCGATTTCATGATTGGAGGTCGTTTGGACAACGTCGATGACGGTCGAAGTGAAATTGGGCTTAAATTGTGCGACGTCGCATTTGAATAGCTCGACGTTCGCCTAAACTTTGCCAAATTGACCGCGGAAAGCGTCGTTTGATAGATTTCGACGTTTCGACGACAATGACGCGATCAATTTCGCGAACGGAGGTTGTTCGGACGTCGTCGGGCTTCTCGATTTCGATATGCGTGTAATTTTATTAAAAAAATTAACATTAATCATTTGAAAATTTATTAATTGATCCAATACATTTTATTTAATTAATTTTGACATTTTAAATGCAATTATGAAGTCGAATTTTAGATTGAGACAACTTTTTGATCGAATTTGATTGTGATTGGGGCATTTTAAATCCGATTCATGTGATGTTGCTTCCGTTAATTATTGGTTTTAACTTTTATGTATCGTCAAATTTGTGAGTCACATGTGGAGGTCAACATTCAGAAAAGGTCATAGATGAAGGTTAATTGCCAATGCTATTTGAAGGTTGCAATCACTAAGGATTACATCAATGAGATGTTATGTTGTTTGGAGATTGTAAGTGGATATCTCCTTCTCTATGGTGGTGTTGTGAGTCTAACGGATCGGGTTCCAAACTTGTGAAAAGTTATGCCCTTGTTTTGTTTATGTGGTTCTCGAGCTTCCTAATGGCTCCTATTGAGTTATTGCCTCTCTTGTGGTGCCACTTGACATCTATTTGCCAAGTCATCTTCAACAAATCATACCTTCTAGATATGCAGTATTGCATTGACAACCTACTTTATGTTAGCTCATAAATGAAGGAAAGACCTTTATGCTTAAATAAGACTACAATGTGCTAATGGCATATGTAATAATAATAGAACATGCAAATAGATATATCATTACAAGTTAGAAAGTTTTACAACTAATATTGGCCCTCCTTGCTGAAGAAGAAAGTGGAAGCTATGCTTGTCTTATCTTGGACACAAAAGATGAAATGTAGATGCAAAAGTTGACTCAAGAGTATGTATCACTCTTTAAGGAGACACGAGGATTATTACCAAATAGGTCCATTAGCCAAGACATACAACGACATACAACCCATCGCTGGTATTCTATTGACAAAAATGTTTTATTAACGAGGTGACCATCAATAAAATGATTATCAACCTATATGTTGTCAATGAAAACATCATTAACATGAACAATGGTATCATCAACATAAATGTCATCTCGATGAAATAATTGTTGATGTTGTCATTGTCAACATAGTCATCATTAACAAGAATAATAATGATGAAGTATCATTGCTGAAACTAATGCTTAGCAAGATATCAAGCGCATGCATAGTCATATAATTTAATGATCCTCTTTGACATCCACAAGTCCTCTGTTCTTTATTTCCATAACCTCTGAGGCCTCTAATGAGGAGAGGCTTTCAAAGGCTTGAAACTGGAGCTCGGAGCTTCATCCAATATGGACTTCTTCAATATCTTTAAACAAGATATAAACCCCTCAAACATGAGTTTCGGCTTGGAAAAATTGTATGTGTGCATGATAGGAATTGTGGGGAGATGCTGGTATAGGAAAGTTCGTTATTGGAAAACCTCAAATTTGTCCATTCTTTTTCTTAACTGGCTCGACACTGGCTAATCAGGTAGGGTATTTTTCTTCTCTGATAAAACCAGCATCAATCAGTTTCTTGACTTAAGAAATGACTTGTTGTTCGATTTCTAATCGCATACGTCTAGGAGCTTGCTTGATAAGGCTAGCATTAGGGTTTATTGTTAGTTTGTGGACTACTACGTTAGGAGATAGTCTGTTTTAAAGTTGTTTTCATTCACTTGAGTTCGCAAAGGCTTGATTTTATTGATGTTCTTGCTTTTGTTTTATTTATGCCAACTGCCTTTTTTTCTGATTTCATCAAAGAAAATGGTGGATAGGGTGGCGGTGGTCAGATTTGAAGTCATCAGTGGGAAGCTATTAAACACATGAAAAAGATGGATAGTGACCCCGAGGTGGACTTGGACTTCATTGGAAGGCTATAGCCTGCAACTGTATTTTTACTTATTTTATTTGTATGTTAGCTTTTTCTTTCCCACTGATTAATGTTATGGGAAGGTTTTTTTTTTTTGTTTTGTTTTTTTTTTGTTTTTATCTCCTACACTTGCCATAATCAGTCTTTTGGTTTAGAACCTAATGAAACTGGAGTTTGTAGCTATCATTTTAATGGATTAATGGGTTGGCTGAACCAATCCAGTTATTTGACGTCATAAAGTTTTTGATCTAATTGGTTTACAAATCGTGTCTTACAAAGTTTACAACTCATGGGTTAAATCTAGGTACGAGTTGATTTGATCTTTTGAACTCATTAGAATTGCAATTTTCCAGAAATAGGTCATCCAAGACATTGTTGGTTGATGAGTTCAAGTGACTTATTATGGATACACATGTTTATTGACCCAATGACATTATTTTTAAGTTTATTATTCTAAAGTGTTTACTGTTTAGTATGCTTGATCAATTGATCGTGATGGTATAGGCTTTTTGGTTAAATGACCCATTTATTCTTCCGCCATAGGTAATGACTAATTATGATTAGAGAGTCTTCTTGTATTGCTCTTAGTTAGAGGTCCCTTTATCATCTTGATATAGATTTGGGGCTTGGTTTGAACAAATTTAATACCAGCATTTACAAAGGAGTCTATCCTATATTATTGTAGTTATATCAGTCTTGCGTATAACATTTGGTGTAAAAAGGACCAAATAGCTTCTTTCAAACCAAGAATTCATTGTTTAAATGAGCCCTTGAAGCACATAGTGATCATTCTTCTACAACTTGTAAGCTCCTATGGATATACACCTCTAAACTTTAGAGCCACATGGTCTATTTTAGAGAACAAAAGTGCTTTATTTGCTGATACATTGGCCTCACCAATAGATTTTAATGGTCATGGGGATATCATGGTTGAGAGAACTCGTGGTTCCTTAAATGGTTCCCCAAGGTTGAAGCCTAAAAAACTACTGTGCTATCTAACTATTTCGAGTTAAGTTTGAGTCGCATGTGTTTTTTATTCCATGCCAAACAACAAACCATATCAATGACACAATATTATCTTAGGAAGCATTAGTTTGCATTGTTTTATTCATTTTCTAATTTGTTTCAGTGGACGTGATACTGTGTAATTCATGAATGCCAATAAAAACAAATTTGTTGGAGTCTTTGATTAGGACATGGTGGACATGGCGTCTTTTTAGACAATTAATTAAACAACTATGCTTGCTCCTAAACACTGAGGTTTTACAAAGTTTATGATTATAGACATATGGTGTCCTAAGGACATGTAAGAACTTAGAGGCTTTAGGGGTAATATTCAGAACACGCTTTTTCTTTTTTTGGTTTAAATATTACACTATCTAGATATGCCCTAATCTTTTTTTCTTCACCTTCTGATTTTATTTCTTGAATCTTTGAAATAATACTTTGTTTTCTAAAATGTACTTGCATGTTGTGTTATTCAACTATTGGGCAGGTAAGGTGGTCTTGTGTTAGAACACAGCATATGACAACTCCATTTGTCAATGGCATGTATGACCTGCTGAGAGAAACCCTGAACGAGTATGAAGTTATCATCTGCGGTGGCCAGAATACACTGCAGTTCTTGAGAATGTATGTATATGAAAAGAAAAGACTTTGTGCTTTGTATGCGATTTGCTCTGCATTCTACATAGCTTTAATATGTCCACTTATGGATCAGTTTCCCTTTTGCCTGAACCAATTAAAAGGCAATTGCAGATGTTGAGAAAGCTGCAATTGAGGCTTTAGAGAGGCAGTATAGCGATGTTTTGACTCCTTTAAAGGATGCCATAGCACCTAAGAAGTTTGGCCTCAAGTATGTACAGAAGCTGGCTTCACGCAGCAATGCGGTCCCTTACACCGTTCCTGATGAAGTGAGTTTCCATGTTACTGTTTATCTATCCAGTAGTCGAATCTTCATCTTCTCATAGTTTTTCTTTTGCCGTCAGCTTGGAATTATGTTAAATAGCATGAAGAGGTTGCTTGATGTTTTGTGGCCGAAGGTTGAAGTGCAGTTTAAGTCCTGGGCATCTTACATACCTGATGGTGGAAATACATCTGTTGGCGAGCACCTCAGTGAAGTCATGGTGACACTTAGATCAAAGTTCAGAAATTACATGCAAGCGGTTGTTGAGAAGCTTGTGGAGAATGTGAGTTTGTGTTTGAAGAATTAATCAAAATAATCGCTAATTACACCACCATTTTATTACATTATTGATATTTGGTGTGTACAGTTTGAAATTGACCCTAAAATTTGTGCTTCAGTTTTCATTGGGGATTTATTTGAAAGCAATGAGATGTGATGATGCTTTATTTATTTATTTATTCATTATGGTTAAGCATATTGTTAGGTCTTGGTGGCGACTGCAAGAATGTAACGTGCTACTTAGGTGTGGTAGGTAGTATTTTAAATCTATTATATAGAAAAATGAATATATAAATGAGGGTATGATTTTGAGTTATGAACGAATGATTTTTTTGAGACATTTGAGCCAATTTAGTAGCAAATGCACATACACAATATATATGCTAGCTTTGAATCTAAGATCTCTTGGATGAAAGCCTAAGCTCTTAACTACTAGGTTAAGATTGTTTATAGTTATAATAAATTATTAATTTAAAAGTAGCATCTTAGAAAATATCATGCAGGCTTAAAGATAAATTATATAAAATTATCATAAAGTCAACTATAATGAGTAGATTTGAGTGTTGAAATGTAAATAAGACATTGATAGACAATTTGGACTTGACAAAAAGTTTGAAGGTTAAGATGTGTGTAAAACTAGGAAGATTAGATTGAGAAATGATGATAATATTAGAGGGCTAATAGAATATTTATTGAAGATGATTTAGTAATATAGATTTAGATGATTTGAACAAGTATAAGGTTAGATGTACCAATACAATATGGTGATAAAATGAACATCTAAGGATTAGAAAGAAAAATTGTTGACCAATTGGAACTTATATTGAAATTTTCAATAAGATTTGTGCAGAGTAAACTTGATACCTTGAATAGTTATGTAAGGAGAAAGATTTATAATGGTGGACTCGAATATGGCTTGTGATGATCATGACTTCACTGAGCCTTGGAATAACAAGCTTAGTATTGATGATTAACTATGAATCTAACTCGAGTCAATGTAGGTGGAGTGAATGGAGCCATAAGGACTAATTGTGTACATATTTGTATCCCCTGCATAGTGTCCACAAATATACAAACATGAATGTTTGCTTTTTGATGTCTTCATATTTCTTAATAGCGACTGCATGAAATTCATAAAGAGCTGTGGTTCTAATTAAATTTTATCATGTACTTTACAGAGTCGTGCACAAAGTGCAACAAAATTGAAAAAGATCATCCAGGATACAAAGGACTTCATGGTTGAATCTGATATCAGGAACAGAATGCAACCTCTGAAGGATCAACTCATTGAGACAATAAATCATCTTCATACTATTTTGGAGATCCATGTCTTTGTATCATTATGCAGATGCTTTTGGGATAGGATGGGGCAGGTTAATCTCATAGATCCACCCTCTTATTTAATTCACTTCTAGTGGAGGGTCACTAATCATTTTAAATGGTTGCAGGATGTCTTAAATTTCTTAGAAGATCGGAAAGAGAACAGATCCTGGTATAAAAGTGCAAGAGTTACTGTTGCTGTAAGTAATCTCTCATATTTTCACTATGTCTGGATTTCTTTACATACGGTCCTACATCTTGTCATTTTGTCTTGCCTACTGCACCTTAACACAGCTGAAATCAGAATAGATCCAACTGAGAACTTTTTGTTAGCAGTCAATGCCAAGTATTTTTAGATTCCACATTTTGGATCAGTTTAGGTTTATTTTCCACTATTGTTATATTTGCCCTCTTTCACGTTGGCAACATTTATAATGATATAACAAGTAGCAAATGATAGTGCATCAGCAAACTTAATTATCTTTAGTTAATCTTGCTTGGAAACTACCACAAGAAGGGTCTGTTTGGTTGCCGAGATTAAGATAAGTGACATCTCGCAGTGACACCTCCCTATTCTGGAAATTTAAGTTGAAGAACCAACTTCTACAA
The DNA here is from genome assembly GCA_021442155.1 of Cymbidium sinense. Lineage (NCBI taxonomy): Eukaryota > Viridiplantae > Streptophyta > Magnoliopsida > Asparagales > Orchidaceae > Cymbidium > Cymbidium sinense. The sequence goes on from CM038218.1 coordinate 28,943,413, forward strand.
AGGTTGTTTGGTTGTGTAGGAAGTGGAAGTGTCTAATAAGCTAATAAATTTATCATTATATATATATAAATAGATAGATATATTATAATATAGAAATGCACATGCATGCATGTTGCCATCTTCATCATTAGCAATTGTGGTCGGATTTATGAATCATCATTTTTTATTTCTATTTAGTACTGACCAGGGTGTTAAAACTTATAATTTGCAAATAATTTTAATTCATGTAATCGCATTGATCTAATCTTTTCTAATCATTTGACAAAAATTATATCAATTGTATGTGTTAAACTACATAAATTTATTTTCATTTACTTTGTATTCAATAGATGTTATTCTAATCATTCCTTTAACAATAATTATTCTTTAATTTATTATTTTTTAGATTTGTTATACATTCTGTTGACCTACAAGTATGTGTCATTATTCAAATTAAGCGTATATGACAAAATCTATGAAAATCAACGGCAACTTCGCATAATTGGAGATTAAAATCATAATCATGATCAAAATTAATTAAAATATTTCTAAATTGAAAATTTTGATTGCATAATTGCGCTTAAAATATTAAAATTAATCAAATGAAGCTCATTCCATCAATTCATAATTAATCAATCAATCAAAATTAATTTTTAATGGAATTACATGCATATTGAGGTCAGGAAGCCCCGACGACATCCGAACGACCTCTGTTCGCAAAATTGATTGCGCCATTATCGTCGAAACATCGAAATCTATCAAAAGACGCCTTCCGCGATCAATTCGACAAAGTCTACGCGAATGTCGAGCGATTCAAATGCAATGTCGCGCAATTCAAGCCCAATTTCAGCTTCGACCGCCGATATTATCTAAATGACTTCCGATTGGGAAATTGACTGCGTCGTTGAGTCCGGCACAGCATAAATACCTAAAATCGACACTCATATTGCTAGGGTTTATCACACAAAATAAATTCATAATATTTGATGCGAAATTATGTTGATTTATAATTAAAATGATTAGTGGCTATTTAATCTCTTAATATCCCATAATCTCTATCCTAATTCAGCCGCCCACTTCCCCACTCCTAATTGCCGCCCAAATAACCCTAGTGGGCACCGTCCAAGCAACCAATAGAATCGTGCGGCTTAACCTAAATCCCTAACTGAACGACGCTAGCCTCATTCACGCTATTCTCATCTCTCGCACGACTATCTCCTCTCGTGTGGTTCCTCTTGGCCGAAACTCCTCTCCCTTCTCTCAGGATCGTTGGTTTCCTCTCAATCGAACAGCATGCACAAAGGAAATCCCTAGTCCAGCTCTCCTCTCTTGCATGAAACCCAAGCGTCGAGCCTTAGTTAGCTCAACCAACTCTCTCCTTCCTTTCTCTCTTGCAATCAAAAACTCTAGGTCATTTCCTTTCAACCTTAAGCTTGTTATTATCATTCTATTTTGGCTTGGTTGAGATGAAATGGGTTTATCAAATGTTTCTTTTATGAAACTATATTATGCTTGGATTGTTTTCTTATGCAAATGAAAAAGGAGGGTTTGCTCTTGCATATGGTTACTTATCTTTATGGGTGAAGTGATTTCTCTAATTCATTTTCTTTTACATGTTTAAATGAAATTA